>OX438741.1:25843832-26572342 GCA_949316235.1 Oegoconia quadripuncta | reverse complement strand
CGCCGTGTTTCTCGCAGACATTACGAGGCATTTTAAACAATTTGACGAGGGTGCAATTTGCCTAACTTGATTTGCTGATCATCAACTCGTGATTGTTTCCTTCGTTTAGCACTTCACTCGACACAAATTTGTTTCGCACTCTTTAGAAAAAATAGTGTAGCAGTACACAAATTATATATATCTTTACCTTTAGCTTAGACATCGTGTTCTTAAGTTTATTTATTAGACAATTCGAATCTTAACTACCATTGATTATTGACATTGTGCCTTTTACATCCTATCCAGTTACATTTCAACAAATAACATTTCATTCTTTACTAGATATTTATACACAATTTCACATTATCTACCTAAACGTCTTTGTCGTAATTCAAGTCACGAACGAATTCTTGTAAACGTCTATGAAAATTCTCTCAGTTCACGTACGTGTCCGTGTCACAGCTACAGTACAAGTGGCTCTGTCACTGGCAGTTTGTGACTTCACAACTGGTGACTCCGCCACCATGGTGGCCGAAATCGTCGGAGCTCAGGCGCGGGGCTCACGTGGGGCCCACGGGGGCTTCGCTCACCGGCGCTTGAAGCGGTGCAGGTGCGAGGTTGGAGACGTCGACGTGGGCGCCGGGGTCAGCGTGGTCGACGGGGTCCACATGATCGGCGGCTTCCGTGTGATCGGCGGGATCCGCGTGATCAGGAGGCTCCTCCGGCGGAGCGGCGGCGGGTCTGACGTTGTCAAGCCGCGGGCGCGGCGAGTAGCGCGGCGTCAGCGGAATGCCGCCGACGACTGGGTGCGATTTAAGACTCCCGCCTGCAGGACGTCGTGCATCATGCGCTCGTTCTCCTGGCGAACTGCGGACAAAGATACGAGGAGCTTAACCATAATTGTGATAGTTTCAATTCCGGGTGGATTTTGCTGGGACTCCTATCGGGGCTCAATCTCTACCTCTATACATATACAAGTTTGGTTAGGTTTTCCTAGAGGGTTGTGGAAGTATTCCTACTGTGGTATCCAAATCTCTAATAAAGGATCATTACCTACAGTGTGACACCATGATTATAGAACTAATATAGGCACGTAGATTAGGGAGTATTCAAAGGGCATCTAAAATACTAACTTCTACGTTAAAATTACTTGTCAGTAAAGATAATGAATATGACATAACATTGCACTTATGACTGGGATTTATGTTGATTGTTTCTTAATGGATTACATTATTCAATACATAGTATTAATGGAAATTTCGAAACCGTATTCTACTGATCCGATTTATTATTGTCTGTGTTTCTGACTTTAACAATACATCTTTTGCTTCCCGGGTATTAAATGTCACATAATCATATTCTTTTCTGTTCTAAGGGGTTCACATTCCTAACGAGACGAATACCATTATGACAAGAGATATTTACAAGATTTATGATGTAAAAATATATTGTTTTTTTACGTCGCACAGAGAAGATAACGACATAAATAAATAAGTTCTTAAAATAGGAACGTGATATATTCGAAATTTTAATTTTTCCGGCTCGTACTCTACATATACTCGTATAAAGGTAATAATTTATCGTATAAGTATCTATATTTAGTAAACAAGTTTCCCTTCGGCCACTTCCGAAACCAAAGTTCGAAACCGGTTTCTTTTGGAAGTGGTTGGAAAAGAAGCTTAATACACATAATCTTAAAATGCGTGTACAGCTCTTGGCGATATTCATAACGATTATAAAATGTATGGACTAAATGCTGCCAGCATTTAGTCAAAATCACGTTTATTTTGAGGAAAATGTTCTGCTGCTGTCTAATATTTTATTGGCTGTCATAAAAAGAACATTTTAATAACAAAATGAGTTTGCACAAAACTGTACAAGTAGGCGGTTTTATGTCATTTTTTTGATTATATAGCCGGCGTATAAGTATAGCTTCGATATGTATAATGGTGAAATTTATGTGTGAAATAAGAAATATGTATAATGTCTTCGTTATTTTACAAACTGGATACTGTAAGCTTTCCTCGAAATATATTGTCATGACAGATGATTCATACTGATGCGAACAGAATTATACTAAACAGTTGCGAGGATTGCAATAAGAGTAAGTTATTATTTTGTAGTTGTAAATTTTCTCATTTAATAGCAAATTTTACCATACTGCCTACCCTGAGACAAAACGCTGTGCACGCTACTGATCCATAGATATTGAAGTATAGATGTACTTAAACTAATTGGTTACAGACACGATAAAATTGTTTTGAATTGTTATAAGAAAAAGACCTAACAAACCTAATCAACAACCTCTGTTTTTCTGACAAGTGAATTCAAGTCCAAAGAATGACAAGTCCTTCACCGATTCTGATGAATTCGTATGATTGTAGCTCTGGTATAAGTGTTTTATTTGTATAATTTCATACTTTATCAGGTCTCCACATGGCATTCTATACAATTTCTAGGCATTTCAATAACCTAGGCACATAATTAACGATAGATAAAATATTTTACACATTGCCTAGGTGAAATTGGTATATTAGTGATACATTAAGAACGCGGAAAGTCCGAGGTACATACTAAACTCCTCACCAAGCTCTGGTGTGCAGTGCGGTGTAAGATTCGCTTAAGGGTTGTCCGTGAAACAGACATTTCTTTTACAAAAAATGAACAAAATTGCTACGCGGTTGCACCACAGATAATTCACACGTTGGTTAAGTGTTTAACCATACATATTTAAATATCCTTAATGCATGTTTAATATACTTTATCCCAAAGGGTGTCGTCAGAGTTAACCCAAATGTTAGCATTTTGGTGATCCAAACATTTAAAGTTTAATGCTTGAAATACATCCACGGTTCAGCATTCGTAATATACAGAAATGTATAAGTGACAGAGGGTGAGCCCATCTCCGTTGAAAAGTACAAATGTATACATGTTTTTTGGTGGATAGCCATAGTCGCGGCATCCCCGGGGAGAGGCAGGTTGGTTCTATTCTTTTCACATAAGATAGCCAGTTCCCCAAAATAAAATGGGCTTTCCGGGTCAGTACGCTTCCACCTTCGGCCTCATCTTAACATCAGGTGTGATTGGGGTCAAGTGCTAACCCATTGTATATAAAAAAAACATACCGAAACCACATGACCGGTTAAGTGTTAAGTCACTCAAAATATCTGTTAGTAAATGGTAAAATTGCATTCGTTATTTATAAAATCAAAAACTGTATAAAGTTTATGTTAATTAGTGAATATACTGAATAGCGCTAAAATTAGTGGAGGTGTAGAGGATCGCTAATGTGTTATTATAATTAATATATTGTAGGTAGAGGGTTTGGAAACTTCACACTATATTAGTACCTACCTGTCATCTATTCCTCACGAAACTTATAACATGATGAACGTATAATAGATATTTTGTAACTGTATTCAAAGTGATGCAAAACCGGTGAAGGAACATTAATTTGTCCTAAGCAAATAAAGTTGAGTCGCCTAGGGAAGGACCCTCTTTAGCACCCTATGTAGCTATTCAGGCTGCAAAAGCCATTCTTTGCGCCCCTATTTAATATTGTTAGCTAATTAGGACCAAATTCGTTTTCCTTGAATATCACAAACAGCATTTGTTTCTTTGTAAACGCTTTATTGTGCAAAAGGAATTATGAATAGGTACAAAACAAATTAATTTAAATGTATGCACAAAGGCAGTCATATGCCTTTCAAGGTATTTATTCTATTATAGTTGACTAGTTAAAGAACGTAGACTGGCCCTATTTATTACGTTATTGAGAGTCAATCAAAAGTTATAAAAGGCTTCTAAAATATCCACTTGAAATTTAACCAGCTTTTATGACAGAATTCTTGTCCATGAAAAAGCTTCAAAGTTCATTATTATGTCAAAATTGTGGGACAAGTAGTTCTCATGATTATGACGAGTGCAACGGACAACGATTTTCATTCGTCGAGCGTACAATTAAATTTACAAGTGCTGTTCGTTGAGAAATACATGCACCTTGTTTTATATGGCGCAGTCATCTTTTAACCATTTCTTTTCATAAAAAAAAGGAACAGGGGAATTTAAATTAATATATCTCATTAAGAAGAGCAAAGAAACGAGAACGTGTTAATACAGGTTTCCGTATTGGGATATCCGTGGAGTGATTTCTATCCGTGGACACTTCTAAATTACTTGTTGTCTACAGTGTATAAATTTAGTCGACCGATTTCCTAAAATAATAAAATAAATAATCTTTTCATTCATCATCAGCCCATAAACATCCCACTGCAGGGATATAGGCCTTCCCTCGTATAATGAGGGAGTATGGGCCATAGTCCACCACGCTGGCCCAATGCGATTAGGGACTTCAAATACCTTAGATTTTTTATTACACAGGCATGCAGGTTTCCTCACGATGTTTTCCTTTACCGTTTAAGAGCAATCGGATAAATGGTAAATGCACATAAGTAATTCAATTAAATTTAAAAACTCATTGGTACATGGCCTGCCTGGGTATCGAACCCGGACCTCCCAAATTGGGAGACCGTGTCTTAACCGCTGAGCCACCGACGCTTTTTCACATATTTTCATTATCCTAATGTAAACAATGGATACGTTGATTTTATTTACAATGATTTATTAGCGCCCTCTTTCATCCGCTCAACCACTAAAGCCGAACCCTTTCCCGCTCGGGGGCCGTATTATGGCGAAGGCCGGTAAATTGGCCAGGGATAACATTGTTATTGTACCATACAGAAAGACGCTTGCGAAAATTAAAGAATCTTTAAATGTCTCAGGGTTTTCAATTATTAAAAAATAACTTAAGGCTCCTCCCGTTAGAATACCTTGAAGTATTGGCAGATCGGGGAACGCGGTAGAAGTTAGCTTTGAAAAAGATGTATTTTTTTATTAAATAAAATAAATTTTCAATAAGTAACGAAACCACATCATACAAAATTGTCTTGTAGGAAAGTCTATAAATTTTCATAGTGATGATTTAAAAATCCCAGAAATAATAAGGTTATAACTAGAAAAAATACGGGTAAATTTACCTTTTTTTTTCTTCAATTCTGAAAATTATAATAAAATTTGAGAAAGACCATATCTACTCGTCATATCTTGTAGATGTCTTCATGTTGTTTTCAGTCAAGGAATACCACAGATAATATAAAAATTGATTACAATGTTACTCACGGTTCACGGTGTTAAGGACAAGCTTACATATATTCATAAACGTCACGACCCCCATCTCAAATGGGGTGGTCAGAGATATCCCAAATATTAATAGTTGGGTGTTCCAAAGCTTAATTTAATGCTTGAAACAATATCCACGGTTCACAAATGCACACGTGAAAGGGCGTGAGTCAATCGTCGTTAAAACGTGCAAATCTATAGATATTTTTTGGTGGATATCCCTTAGTCGCCTTTTACGACACCCACGGAAGAGACGGGTTGTTTTTTTTTCTTTTTACGTGCCGAATCCACGCATCATTAATTCCTACATAAGCTCCAAATATACTCATATAGCTCGATTCCGGTGTCTCTGTAAAATAAAATAATGGAGCCTACGTATATTTCGAAATCTTTATATTAGCAATACAAGATATTTGTATTTAAGTCATTTTGTTTTCTGGGATAATTTTATATTATATTTCTGTTATTGCAAACAAACTATTTAGTATTTATTTCGTTACAATCATTCAATGTAGTCGCTTGCTATAGAGAAGAGCACGGCCGAATACAGAAGGAGAATGTTGCTCCAACAGAGGACTCGGGGATGAGACTTTCTGTGTTGACATCCTATACGCATTATCAAAACTAATTGCACTAGTTCAAAAGTAATAGCAATTTAAGTATTTATGAACCAAAAAACCTGACAGCATATATATTGTATTTAGAGAGTGCAGCGCCATGTTGATTGTGTTACGACGACCGATTGGTGTAGTAGATCACTATCCACTGCCCTGTCAGTGAAACCGACGGTTGCGGGTTCTAATCACGCGAGGGGTAAAATATTTATATAAATATATGTTATCCGTTGTCTACTATCCATAGCGCAAGTTTTGCTTAGTTTTGGAGTAGATGATTAGTATAATTGTCCGAATTTATGCAATCTAGGGATTTCTTGCACTTCAAAATTGGTTAAGCCATTTAGACTACATGAGGTAACATCTATAAGTATACATACACTCGGGAATACATTACCCTACTTCCTGGAGCAGTCGTGTAAAAAGAGTTTTTTATATAAATGAAAACAACAGTGGATTCAGTGGAATAGATAAAATTTCAAAGTAGAGTTACAAACTCGGAGGAAGTTACAAATATGTAAATGCCTACAATTTTTCAAGAACTTTTAAACGAATTGATAAAAGGTTATTTAAATTCGAAGCACGTCTCAGATTGGTTGAGTGCCACACGAGAAGTTTTACATTCAATGTGTTATCGTTTCATAAACTTAGTTCACGAAATACAATTTACCACTCAGATACTTTGCGAATTACGCAGTTTGTGGTTTTTGTGGCTTTTCAGTTTTTTTTCCATTGTGTCATTTTATGCAACAGTTTCCTTTTACTTATTTTTGATAATTCTATCAGTAACTGAAAAGAAACTGAAAAGATGTCCAGCTAATAAATGATTATAATTTGTCACTTATCTGTTTTTGCCAAATACGAGTAGGAACATAATTTGTAGCCTAGGGCAAAAACCTAACCCCACATTTTCTATCCAACCGTATGTCACATCCATTTACTTGGAGACTATTGTACTACATGAAATTTGGCACGCTAGCAGTCCATGTAAAACATCCTAAATCGTTAATTACGGCAAAAAAAAATTTGGGGTAGCACTTCATAAAGATTTTATAAGTTAAGAAATAAATTCACACAAAACGACGTGTGAGATTTAGTTGGACAGGTTTTTAAAAACAATATTAATATTCCTCATTTAGGTAAATATCTGGTGAGATTAGGAGTTCCGAAAGTTGTTAACAAAATGTGGCCATCCCTTGAACTGTCCAACAGTGTCATCAAAAATCCTGGAAAAATCCAGCTTGTATCCATTGGACACTCAACGGAAATAAGTTTTTGAAATTTATCAATCACAAAAAACAATTTATATTCCATAATATTTCACAATGAATATATTGTGAGTAGTGTGATTTTTGCGCTTGGTGACATAAGCTGATTCTGAAAGTGTAAAGTCGAAGTACGGTAAGTACAAGCTATACAGAATTCCAAATTTATACGTGTCTGACCCGCACTTGTCCGGTTCCAAAAAGGGTTGAATTATGTAGTCAAATAAATAGCGAAAATTGTACATATATGTAGCATAGGTATCTATTGTTATACAAGTAATTCATGATGACTGTCTGTTACTTGTCTAATACCGCGATGGCGCCCACGGCGTTTAATAAGGCAATGATTGTGTGTTAAGTACCAACTAATACGTGCTCAACTCCTGCCATAATTATTACGAGACTCGCATTTTAATAGAATTAGGTAATTTCAGTAAGGTAATACTTTCATATAATGTTACCTTGGGTACACTTTATTTAATTGCGAATGAATCAATGTTACTTCAAAATCAATTAATGGAATACAATCTGTTAACGAGAAATTGTTTGTTAATTGAAAATTAGAATTTATTTGAAGGAAAGAAATTATGGAGGAAGTTATCTGTGAATGTTATAAGATCGTTGAATATGCTACAGTACAGCGTACAAAGTGGTCAAATTACTGTAAACACTGAATCTTTAAATTTGTTGAAACGTACACTGCGTGAATTATAATGGTACACTGAAATCGCCAATAACACGCACATTGTTCGTTTATTGTAATATGATTTATGTAAATAATCAATGTTAATTGAATCCTATTACATTATGATAAAATTTATTTTTCTACTATGTTGCGTATTGTTGAATATCTTAGCTGCTTAGTCAAGAAACATTGTGTTTATCATCATTATAACGGCAATTTGAATAAATCGATAAATTTGAAGTTGGCTCTGTTTTAATTAATTTGACGACAAAGATTTATTCTCGATAATTTGGCCACTTCGGTCGTGTAAATGTTAGTGATTGATTACTCTGGATGTACGTTACAATTACTGTTACTTTCTATCGGACTCTGATGCACTTACATTTATCGACAGTTCCAATAAACATGCGCTACTTAAGATCAGTGAAGTGCTAGAGTGCTCTCGGTGTACTGTCACATCCCCAACTATTGCAATATTTGATTACTTACTGCGTCTCACATACGATAGTTTACAAATTATTAAATAAAAAAAAGTATCTGAATTGCGAGTTATATACTTAATAATCACCATTGTCCAACTTTTTACACTGATAAAGTCAAAAATATAAGTAATTAGCAAAATTTAGTTTGTTACTTGATTCTCCACCACAAATCATTAGAAATTATCGATTATTACTTTAGTTATTTATAGTATGACACCTTATTTCATGCCAAATTTCATAATCAACCGGAAGCATCATATAAGTTTTGATCACCAATCAGTTACTCGTAGTATTGGGAAGATGTGATTATTATAATGCTCTCTGATGTTAATTTCACTACGTACTTAGTTATAACACGCTGTAAGTTTTTCAAAAAAACAAAAAAATATATATCGAACATGCAATTTGCTCTTCAAACGATGCCATCGTAAAGGACTGACCTTAGTACCTATTTGATATTAATTTCAGCTTGATACGTTGCGAAAAAAAGGGTCTTACTGGAGAGATAGACGAAGGAGAAAGTGATCCTATAAGGAAATCTTATTTCTATGCAATGGACCACATTTTGCACTATACCTACACATTTACTCTATATTATTAACATATCATGTAAAAAGACCGTAGAAACTGGTTGAAAAGTGAAACCTACGAAGATATAGAAAACTTATTAGAAGTAAGTCAAGTAACAATCTATAAATAATAGTTGTCTAAAATGCTAGTGTGAAGTAATGCAGGTATCTAATATAACTGTTATTACCGCGTACATTGTTGTATTCTTAAATACAACGACTTTGTTTAATGTTTGTGAAATTCAAATCCAATACCTAGGATGCAGGTATATACAGTACCTAGTTTTTTATCACACTAATAGGTATTAACAAAATTATTCTAAATTTTTTGTTTTGATCATTTTGTGTTTGCTATTACAATACTTACAGGTAAGGTTCTTTAGTAGGTGTATATAAGTGAATTGAAGCACGAACCATAGTTCCAAATATTGATGAAACCCGCACATACGGGTAGATAGGAGTATGTCAAATAACTTAGAAAGTTTTAAAACTTTTCCTCGATCTCCTTACTCCTGACAGCCTAATACGAATACTTACTTATGTAAAGGTAAATGTAGGTAAAGTATCAGTGTTATTTTTGTCTCACTGTTATTTCACATTAGAATTGAGTTTTGTTTACCTGTATTGTTTGCAGCCTGATTAAAATTTACTCATGCGAGAATGTTCTTGTAAAATGTTTCAAAGAAAGTTTCTTAGAAACAGTGATTTCCTGTCAAGGCAATCTTAGAGAATGTGATTGCTTGGCCACTCTCCAAGCCTGCTTATAAATAGAATACCTACTAATGTAGTTTATCCAGATCGTTAAAATTTTAGATGATATTAAATTCAGCTATGGCTGCCTGCGGTCAACCTTAAAAACATAATTTTGTTAACTAGTTTTGAAATAGAAAGACTAATTGATAATGTCTGGAAGAGCTATTGGTCTATGGAAGAGTTAATCTCTTCGATAGCATTCATATAAATCTTATGGGCATGTGCATTCTTCCCATTCGTACGGTTCTTAATCTGGGCTTTAATAGAATGCTAGAAAATAGAACTCAAGATTTGCCAAGGGAGCATAGAAAGTAACATGTTATTATTGAGAGTAAAAGTAATAGATCGCGTCGGAAATGCTACTCTGTGCTTCCAGACGCAGATCGCTGACGTACAACACCGAAGTGGGACGGGAGCGAGTTGTGGCCAAATGCGTCCACTATTTGGATTTCCACCATCGCTATATGGACATATAGTAGAGTGCAGAAACCGTGGAGAGACGAACTTTTTCGCACGATTGTTTCGCAAAATGATTGTTTCCGCTTGTTAAGGGTAGAAAGGACTAAAAGCAGATGGCTTTGCCCAGCGTCGGATACTGTTATAAATAACTAGGTATTGATAATTGAAATTGTTTACTCTATTTGTTTATTCGCTATGAATCTGAGGATACGCTTTTGTATAGCTTCACATCTTGTTGACTAATCTGGTCTGGATTATTCGAGGAAAAGTTTCTTCGTATTTTTTAAACACAGTAAATACATTCCTAAATATTCTTTTTACATTGAATTAATAGACATATACGCCATTTTGTGATCAATGCCTAGGTCTTAAGCAACGTTGTAATGTGTTCATATTACTCAACTATTTCACAGGTAGCATTTACTTGTCTATAAACGATAAGAACTTGCTGCATCCTGAAAGTCGCCGAACTGAAGAACTTTGTGCTAGTCTTACTGACACTGCCGGTACATTTTGGTTTGCTGCAGCATGTGTTGCATTTTTGTTTTTTTAATAATACTTCAAAATATATCTAAATTTTTCGTAGTTGGCTCATTTTCTCAGATTGACAATCATCGGAAAATGGCGGGAAATAGTTTTCGAATTTTTCCATTATTCCCAGAATTTAGAAAAGAACTTCTAAATTTATCAAAAACTACCAGGTATAAATAGTAGATACAACCTAAGGCATTTACTCACAACGTACGTATTTACAAAATACTTATTCTCTGGCCTATTATTTTGTCGAGTTACCAAAATTATATAACTAGTAAATAATATTGCATGAAATAGAGATGTAGAAAGGAAGTATGACAGCAAAACAGAATCCAACCCATCGTCCACACTTCACTGCGCACGCCGGGCAGAGGATGTGTCTTGCACCGAATGAACAACAAGTTCATAAATTTCATTTCGTCAGGAATTGATTCCCCTACCATAGCACTAAAGTTTTCAAGTATCCGCTGTTGCAACGATGATTCAACCAACACTCAAAGTGAAGCTTTGAAAAACCCAGCTTTACATTGTGTAACGTAGTATAGTGCATTTTTCAAATTAAAATGATAGTAGTGTTTGTTGCAGGCCATGCGTGATCAACCAAGCTAGCAGCTCGTTGACGCTTAGGCCCGTATTTCATAATGGTCAAGCGTAGATCTGCGATTGAGTATAATTAGAAAGAGATGCCGCTATACAAGTTACATAAAGCTGTCCTTTTTTAACTATCCTTAAGCGGAGATCTCTGCTTGAGTAACATTCTGTAATACGGGCCTTAAAGTTGAGGTGGTGTTGGTCTGGAGGTGTTTTATGATAGTGTGTGATGGCCATTAAGTCTTTAAATCGTTCATTTCGATCATTTGCGATGTTGCTTAATAATTACGTATCGTTATTTCGATTTCACTGGTCGGGACATGGTTCGCTCTTTTATTTTGAAAATTTTTTTATGATTGACTAGATACATATTTGACCACAATCTCGTCTGATGGGAAGTGACAATGTGGTCAAAGATAAAATACAAATATCAGTCTGGAAATGTGTAAAGGTTAGTCGGAAGGGGGTACTAAGCCGAAAAGGGATTTTTGGTAATATTAAATTTCTATAGTTTAAAATATTATTTTCGAGAAAAAAATTTTCGACTCCCCATACAAAAGTAACTGCTGATTGAGTGAAGGTAGTATTTCAATATGCAATATATATATTTTAACCATGGAAACGTCTTCAGCTCGCGATACTAATAAATAATCTTCTTTCTTAATAGGTAATTAAGTATGTACGTGAAACAACAAATTTATAAAACACAATTAAAAATACCTATGTCTTATAGAAAAAATACGCCGTCCAACTCGCGTCCGTGAGGCATAGTACCTAGTACGCTAGCGCTATTGCCCCGCTGAATGCATAAGCTCAGCTGCTGAAGTAGGCACCAGCTCTCACATCTTCAGAGGCGTGGACCAGTCTAACGGATAAATTCTTTAGAAATTGTATCGTGTCAGAAGACCATGGACACAATGTCTCCACTGCAAGCGGCGCAAACTCGTGGTTTATAGAGATTGACGCATATTTACGGCGCTTGTTACTTTGAGCTTGTTCAGCCGCGGTTCCAGCTCTTTGCGCAGTTCCTTGTATATGGGACGGTGCCAAAGTATCCGCACAGTTGCGTCCCATACCAAGGTGCGCCCCAAACACCAGGGTACCAAGGTGGTTCCATCAGGTCTTTTCCCGTCGTCCCTGGATAGGTTAGCTATCTACGATATGGTATAGTAGAAAAAAGAAATAATAATTACTAGGTAGGTCTGTATGTATACCACGCAGTATAGGCTGTTGAATTGTTATTCCCGCACCTACTCCAGAGGAACCTGTGAATTTGGATTAATTTCTAGTCTATTTTATCTTTCCTTAAATCTAGGACTATAGAGAACTAAAAATGAACCTGAAATGGTAATGATACACAACAACTAAACTTAAATTGAGAACAAATTGGGTATACGTCTTTTTAAATTGATGCCTCGAACGAAGCCAGATTTATGTTTTATTGCGGTTTTATGTTTCGAAATAATAGGGTTCGCGGAGGTCTATCGAGTATTACGTGAATAATGACAATGGTAGGGGGTCAGGTCATACCTCCGCGAAAGAAATAAATTGACACTTGGGGGCAGCCGACCGCAATCACGTCACACCCTCGGCTCCATTTTCAAATAGGTACTCGCCAAATTACAACCATTTATCTTATAGTGCGAAACTTAGCTGAATCCGCTTCACACAATCCTTCTACTTGCAGGTAAGTTTAAAGTTTTAAGCTTTTGTTTGACTCTAAAACTGTTCAAAGCAAAATAGAATAGAGAACTATATTATTAATGGAAACTATTCTATGGAATAGTTTAATTCAAAGCCTTATAATATTCAAATTTCAGCAAGAGAAGATGTAATTGGCTAACTGTTAAATAAGCAAGGTAGTGACCTACCGAGTTGAGCAAAGCTAAATTTCTTTTTAACGACAACGGGATGTTAGTTATTAATTGCATCAAACACATTTGACCGTCTTTTTGATCGATATTATGAAATATAATAAATAATAAATTCTTATAAGAAAATGAATATTATTTTTGCTACCTAATTAGTGTTAGTTTTGTCTTGTAGTTCTGTAAATGATTTATAATATAATAAATATCTATTTAAATCAATACTTTAGGTGTTATGGAGTTTGTTTTATAACTGAATAACGTAGGTCCTGTTCTTTGTTTAGAACATATTAAGTTATGTTATAAATTATATACCTATTTGTAAACGTAAGAATAATATTTTAAATCGACTGAATGAGATCAGTTCGACAATTTTTTTTTATTACCTTTCATGATATTTGCGCCACGGTGAACATGTCGATAATTATTATTATAGGTTTTCGTATCCAAAGGGTGCTAATCGAACTATATTACTAAGACTACGCCTACGTATATCCGTAAGTTTATCACAAGGGTCTACCTACCTGTGTGGTAGTTACCTACTACCTAGCAACCAGCTGAATTTTTTTAAATATTAGTGACATGTTGTTCGACACCAGTAGGTACATACAATTAAATAGTTTTACTGTTATTAAGTTGAGAGACTGACTGTGCCCCGCAATAAATAAACATAAAAAATGTCCTCCAGAGCATCACAGCCTCATATTGAGGTGAAGTACCCACAATACTGGCAACATTACTCATCTAACTCGATAGCCATGTTGATAAGTTGAGCGTAAAGCATATTATTCGGTCTCATCAGAGTCATGTAACTTTTTCAACACATACATACATATTGTTACAACCTTTATTCCAAATGGGGTGGTCAGACATATCCCAAATGTTATCGTTTGAATGTTCCAAACTTAAAAGTTTAATGCTTGAAACAATATTCACAGTTCACATTTCGAAATACACAGAAATGCACACGTAATAGGGGTAAGCCTATTATCGTTAAAACGTGCAAGTATATACAGGGTGAAACTTAATTCGTGTAATTCCTGTTTACTGGTGACTCCACTCCTGATTACGAACAACTTTCCATTTAGGAACTATAGCTGAAATCAGCCGAAAATTGTTGGACTTCCATAGAAAAGGTGATTTCAGAATATAGTTTATTTTGTATGGGTAATCGAAAATTTTTTGATCGTCTTCGACTAATATGGCTCCTCGGGGAAAGTTGTTCGTAACCAATAGTGGCCTCACCAGTTAATGGAAATTATAAGAAATCAAATTCACCCTGTAGTTGTTTTTAACGTAAACTCACTTAGTCGCCTTTTATGACACGATGAGACGGGTTTATTCTGTTCTTTTTACGTGGACGAAAGCACACGGTATAACTTTTCAATTTGAAAAATGTTGCATGTCCTAAAGTCACTTCAGGGAATAACATCGAAATGGCGAATAAAGGCTTTCGGAGATTATTTTCACATTCATAACTCGGAGCCCTAAACCCAAATCTGTCCACTAAAAATGTTCTTCGGTCCAGTGGCTTTGGCGTGAAAAGTACGTTGGCCGTATCCGACACCGATCAGGGTACGTTACTTTAGGCTAATGGTCCCTTTTGAATAATATGCGCCACTTCACCGACCACGCATTAAGGTAGTTCCTAGTCGGACGGAAGGTTTATTGCGTAGGAGTTTTCTTATGAGTATTATTAGTTAAATTATATTAAACGGAATACCATAATTTTATCGCTCGGTATGATCATCGATAGATTTCTTCCGGAAGACTTGGTCTACTTCCCTGAAGTCTACTTTAGTAAGACGTTTAGCATAAAATGTTTTAATAGGATTGTGTGACGATCATAATGTACGTGGAAAAGTTGTAACTGATGTGTAATTGATTTTTTAATAATCTTAACTTGAATTACATTAACATTATTCATTCATTAACATATGAAATGGTAACGGATATATACCTCTTACCCTAAACGCTACCAGCTGCTCCGTTCAGTCATAGTAGTTCCGTTGTGTGTTACAATTGGAATATTTAATACCTACCAATGTTTTACATAGGTAATGTCTCTAGTTGTTAGGTGTTAAATTATGATTGTGGAAAACTGGGGATATGAAGAACGGGTAATGTGAAGATATAATATAATGACATTGGTGGGGCATCAACAAAATTTTATTTTGTGAGAGTTTCCTAAGAAATTCCTCGAATATATTAAGGAAATTCATATCTTGTTTCATTTACAAGTAACTAGTATATTGGGATTTATTGTTATTACTAAATTAATGGTAGAAATTGTAAAAGTATTCAGAAACAGATACGAATTTCCAAACTTTTAATTTTGAGTGTAGGTATCGCTGACAATTTGAATTATTATTATTATTACCTAGGTAGTACAGCTCAACCCTAAAGAATAAGAGGTAACTGAAGATTTGTTCCAATTTATAGTAGCGTTGTGTGTTGACGGTACAAAAGTCGCGTGTACAAACAAGCTTCCGATTGCCAAGAACGGTATTGAGCAGGAATCCCCAAGGAATACCTAGTTCGACAATAATGGCCGTGCTAAAGGTAAAACAAAGATAGTTGATGGTTTGAGTATGAAAACGTAGCTAAGCTATATAGATTACTCAAGCCCTTTGATTAATGTTTTTGGTTGGCCGAGGGCCCGGAGGTGAACTATGAGGATGTAGACAAACTGATTCCCATTCCAATGGCAACGGATTCACCAGCTCGACAGAATTCATATTCGGCTTTTTGGCCATTTTGGTGGGAATACTGCGAATAACGTTGGATATTCGTTTATATTTTCTGCAATTTGTATATTAATTTTAGGTGTAATGTGTAATATAGACGACCCACAAGAACCTGCCCGAATTTCAGAAGATTATTAAAATAATGAATACCTACCTAATTTAGTAACGTTACCTTTTTATTGGTGTCGACACCGGCAGAAATGTTGCTGGAATAGGTTGACGATTGCACATATTATGGGATAACAGAAGAAGAAATCGCATTCACGAAAGTTAGTTATCGGAATTCGATGCGATATTGGAAAGTTTCCGAGTGAACTGGATTTATGCCAATTCCGTATCGATAGATTCGAATATTCAGACTGCATGCATCGAATATTCATCACCATCATCAGCCTTATACGTATGTACATGGGGCACAGCTTCTTGTCACTGGGAGTAATTGATGGCAGAGAATTGGTGAAAGGATATGGGTTATAATTCACAGCGGATCCAGTGTGGATTAGCGGATTTGTGTCAGGTTAGTGGCCACTGGACGACCAGTATTTTTAAGTCGCCCCAAAGTCAGCTACGACTTTCTTCAAGTGACACACCACATATTCATATTAAAAGAACACACCACGAATGTCATGAGTGAGATTGTATGTTAGACTAGACAGTGATATCTTCCGAATTGGAATGTCACACTTCAGATTTAATGTCGAATTAGAATATTACGGACGAGTAACTTTTCGATATCGAACCAATCGAATACGACCAAACAATTCTTGATGGATTTTCTTCTTGAGAACCTCTTTTTCTAAGTATCTAAACATATAAAGAGACTTGTCCTGATTGACTGTTGATAACTGGCTGACTGAATCATCAACTCACATCCTAAACCACTGAAGCTAATAACATGAAATTTGTCAAGTAGGTTCTTTATCTGACGCAAGCACCTACTAAGAAAGGATTTTTGGAAATTCAACCGTTAAGGGTGTGAAATAGTGGAGACAAGTTTGTATGAAACTTTTTACTTCTTTTATCGGTTTGTTTGAAACTTGGTACAAATACTCTATAATGCAAAACATTAAATACGTGTTTCACTGTTTTTCTAAACGTACGTAAAAGATTTGTTCGTGTTTATCATTATAAGTAATAATATACATATAGTGATTTGACTAACATGCATATCATGATCTGGAATTGAATCTTGGTTGGAAACAAACTTTTCTAAATTGTTTGGGGTCGCGGTGTTCTGGATTGTATTCCCAAATGTAATTACCTTACCCTTATAATAGGTTATATAACCTACCTACTCATCTACAATATACCTACCTACAATTCCTTCAACTTGGAGGCCAAAGTGGTGAGATCGCCTTGAAGTATTTGTTTAATTAATTATTAATTATATTCTATAAGGTCGTCTGTCAACCTAGTTGGGCATCCAACACCATATACATTTAACGTGTAGCACGCCCATTGCTACTTCACCTTACATCTCAGAGCTGATGGATCTGGAAAGTGACTGGTAGACCCTGAATGCAGGCGGCATGAGTCCGTTCAATATGGAAATTCTTAGGCAGTCTGTATTCAGCAACGGACTTGAAACGATAATGATGATGAGATAAGTACTGTAACATTTACATATTTGTATATACCAAAATACCTAAGTGTAAAACACGAAACCTATAAGCATGATGACTTAGACACGTCCTTGAATATGGGTGTCACAAGAAAGTTCAAACTTATACAACAAGGTCTGCAAAGAACGATACTTGGTGTATCACTGAGAGATCGAATCAAGAATGAAAAAATCCGTAGGACAAAAGTCACTCTAGCCCAACGTATTAGTAAGTTGGTGACAGTAGGACTGAGGCCATTGGAGTGTTCTAGAGTTCTAGAGTGGAGACCACGCTCTAGCAAGCGCAGCGTGGAATGTCCAACAAGGTGGACGAATAACATAATAGAGCTCCCGGGAAATCGCCGGATTTTTTTTTTTACACAACGGGTTAGCACTTGACCTCAATCACACCTGATGTTAAGTGAAGAAGAAGCGTACTGACCCGGAAACCCCAACATATTATTTGGGCGACTGGCTATCTTATCTCTGACAATCGGAACACAACAATGCTATTATAACATTTCTGTTTGGCGGCAGATCTAGATAAGATGGTGGTAGCTAGCCAGGCGGACATTTAAAATGCCCTACCACCAACAAAATGCAAGTCACTTCCAACTGGAAATTATTTTTCGCTTCCGAAAATCTATTAGAGAAAAATCTATGTTCGCAGTATGGACGTCCTGTGGCTGATATGATGATGATGATGACATTCTCAAAAAAAATAATATTTAATAATTTATTTTATTAGGTACTGTCAGAAGGAATACAGTATCACATGGTAAAATGAATTTCAATATGTATTTATGCAAGTGTAAGTCCGTCGCAAATACATAGTTATGCGAAAGATATCAAATTATCTAGCTTTCGGACATTGCCAATTGTCCTTTCATTTTTTCAGTGTCGAACCCACCATGGTGCACGAGACGCCGCGTACCCAGTAAAAATGTCCAATGGAAACGATTTATTATACTTAAAATTAATTCTGCGGCTGACAAAAATGAAATATGACCGCTGAGGTTAGAATGTTAAGCATCGTTATCACAGGTAATAAAATATGAACGTAGCTTCTAGAACCACTTAATTTTTCTGTTGTAGTAATGAGAACAAAATGGTCAAGGGATTATCGCAGACTCACTTTTTATTACTTTGCTGGAAGCTAGCGGAGCTAGACTGCGAGTGCCGACGGAAATTATCCACTACAAAAGTGCAGCGGAATGTACCTTTAGTTCTCGGATAATGAACCTGTGAGGAAAGTTGAGGCACATATTTCTGTTCTTATCAATGGTACATACAGTAAGCAGAGAGTGCCTACCGTAAGTACCTATATTACAGTTTTAATTATATAGATTATAAATTGTTACATCTAAATACATAATGTAATAAGATAAAATAAAATTCTAATCTATATCTATACACCCATTTTATAAAACAAGAGTAACTCAAACCCTATCTTGGATAGCTTAGTTTAGAAGATGACACTGTTTTACCAGTCTGCGACCAATGCCTAAGATGCTGGCTGCATAACCGCGCAGGATGGCGATGCATATTATTTGAGCGAGGTATATAAATAAACTGCTGGCTAGTAAATGGTCGCCAGCTCATTATAAAAGGACAGAGCTCCGTAATTGTATGTATGGTAGGAATTGTAAAACTGAGCTAAATAAATCTATTACGTACCATATAGATTCAAAAGCTGGCAGCTACCTCGGACAACGAGGTAATTCTGCCAGTCTTTTGGGCACCCTCTCACACGGTACGAATCTCCAATACGTTTTCTACTTATCATAATCATGGAGAAAACGTGTTCTAGTCTGTTTCCGTGCTTTTGTATTCAATTTTTTTTTTATTTCTTGTAAATACATTCTTTTTGATGTGCTTTAATATCATGTATCTACTTCGATTCCAACAAAATAAATAATCTTTTATATAGATCCATGTTGTGTTACAAATTTGTTTATTTTAATTGATTTCAAAAGTAATTTAACAACAAGCAGCAGGAAATTAAAATACATACAAAAACTTTGTCTATTAATCAAAAGCCTGCCCTATATAAATGTTCGTAATTCCAGTATGATATCGACAACAAAAACCGGCTTAGGGGACCAGTTTTAGCAATCACTCTTCAGCTTCCTAAACAACGAAAAATTTATCATCCGATTATTATTTCCATTTTAGATAGGTACCTAATATTTTCTGCGATTGTACTGCAAATGAAAATGAACTTATGCGTCGCGCGAGACTGAACAACTTAATTTCCTTTCATTGTAAACTCAACAGAAAATGTAAATGGTTAAATGGGACAGCGTGGAATCTGTTAACAGACTGTTAAATTCGCCGCACGAAGTTGCCACAACTTGTTTTTAGGGTTCCATACCCGAAAGTGCCAAAGGGAAACTTCAAATGTTAGCACTTAACACCATTTTCGCAGTCGATAAATATAGACATCTAAATATGACGCATTGTCTCCTGCGCATATTTACAAAAATGGTCCAGGCGTAATCCCATTCTAATCATTCCAAAAACCGTGAAAAAAAGAACGTCAAACGTATTTCATTCTAATATATTTTTTAAGTTTTAAATTTCGGACACTTCTGCAAATCATCTGGTCCCGAACTAAGCAAAGCTTGTACTATGGATACTAGATAACGGATAAACATACATCAATATTTATATAAACATCCATGACTCGGGAACAAATGTTCATCAGACCAACATTTATCCCTCGCCGGATTCGAACCCGCATCCGTTGGTTTCGCTGACAGGATCACTATCCACTACACACATCGGTCGTAGAAATAACGAGAGATAAAGTTCTATAAATCAAATTAAACGGTCTCGTATTTAAAATACCACTTATGTATGACACCTAATGTTAAAATCAATTCTTTTATAGTGTACATTACCAGTATTTAAGTTGTTGAAAGTTTTTCTAAAATTTAATTTATAAAAGATAAAAAAAGATAAAAGATCTATTGGACTGGTTTTCGCCTCCGAAGATCTGAACGCTAGTACCTGGTTTGCTCAGCAGCTGAGCTTATTCATTTAGCGGGGCAATGTGCCAGCGTTCTGGGTGCTATGTGTATATCCCTCACGGAACTGTTGGACGGCGTATTTTTACTATAAGATATTTGACAAATAATTTGATGTAATGAATGACGAATAAGTGCCTACTTAATTTCTTCATGATACATAGTTATTTATAATTTTTTTTTATTATCCCAATTAATCCCAACTAGTATTATAAATGCGAAAGTTTGTGTGTGTGTGCATGTATATCTGTATGATGTTTGTTACCTCTTCACGCCTATACCGCTGGACGGATTTGGATGAAATTTGGTGGGTAGACAGATTAGGACCTGGATTAACATACATGCAATTTTTTTTCTGTACCGATTTTGATAAAATCTTCCACGCGTACGAAGTTGCGGTCGGAAAGCTAGTATGTAAATATTTTCTTACAATTCGAATTACAAATGTCAATTAATTGCGCATTTAAAGCAAAAATCATTACAAATAAACCAAAAAATTATTAAAGTATAGTTTACGTTCTCATTTGCCATATTTATTTTCAGAATAACATTAGAGTTTATGTTCCATATCTCGAAAATCTCAAAAATCATCCTGTTCTCGATGTTGAGTTTCTACTCGCGCATAGTTGACACTATGGGGTCAAATTTGCTATCTGTGTCCGTCAAAGTTCATTTTCTCGGAAATAGCTAGAGGTGTCAAGCTGAAATGTAGTAGCTCTGAAAGTTGCTGGTGGTAGGGCATTTTAAAATGTCCGCCTGGCTAGCTATCACCATCTTATCTAAATCTGCCGCCAAGCAGCAATGTTAATAGCATTGTTGTGTTCCGGTTGTCAGAGATAAGATAGCCAGTCCCGCAAATGTGTTGGGTTTCCGGGTCAGTACGCTTCCACCTTCGACCTCATCTTCACTTAACATCAGGTGTGATTGAGGTCAAGTACGAACCCGTCGTGCATAAATAAAAAAAAAATAAAAAAATGCTCATCAAATGCTAACGCGTTACCAATCTTGTAAAAAAATTAAATTTAGTGTAAAAAAAGTTTGTCAATAGCAATGTCAGCTAAGCCCTCACCTCGACCGTTTTTTTACCGACAAGAATGTGCTGCATAAGCTACCAACTATAAATATTAAAACTTTGTTATAACGTCTTTGTCACATAAATAAAAAAACGTCACCTCGTAAATTAAGTTAGAACTCGAAGTACTACAAACTTTAAACTAGGCTAGAATTATCTCGTCTAGCTGAAACTTATGCTCTTACCTATCCAAAACTGTTTCGCTCGCGTAGGTTTGATGGAAGAGATCGCTCATAGAAATTAGTTCGCCTTTTGTACCTTTGTTTTATATATGTATATTCGTCCTTGTTAATATATTTAGTGTTAGCTGTCACATCTCGGCAGTTTCAAACCCAAGACATGAAGACAATATGTCGCGTCGCAGGGCTAACGAACACTCTACATTTAAATATATATATACATATATGTCTGTTAAAAATATCTGTTTTCTTGATATATTATTAAGTATATGCTAAGGGCACTGTTTACTTTCTGATACAATTATTACAACATTATATATTCTAAGCTGTGAGATGAAAAAAAAGTTTGTGCGGAGGAACACTGACTCCCAGGGCACAGGTTCTCACGTAGTCTGGAAGTCAGGGGACCAACGCTTCCGTTTTGATAGGTATTAATATCTAGTTAGGTACTTATCCCTAAGTTCGATATGCAATTTTGTTTAAGAGAAAATTGTCATTGTTTTTTAATGAATACATAATCTAAAAATATCTTAATCTAATAAATGTGATAATATAACCAAAAAATATCCTAATCCTAAAACTAATATTATAAATGCGAAAGTTTGTGTGTGTGTATGTTTGTTACCTCTTCACGCCTAAATGGCTGGATGGATTTGGATGTAAATTGGTTGGTACACAGGTTAGGACCTGGATTAACATATAGGCTAATTGTTTTGCTGAACTGAGTTTGATGAAATCTTCCACACGGACGTTCTCACGGGCGGAATACTACCTTTCCGCTGTATATATTTCTATTGTGTATGTGCAATAAATAAATGATTAAGTTAACACCGAGAAAACGGAGGGATATTGATAGGAAAACGAGAAATATCTCTTCAAATATTGTGGATAAAATGCGACCTTAACTTTGCTCTTAGCAAATAATTTGCTGTAAAATTGCTTACCACTTTGTTGTTACTTTTGAGCAATATTTGAACAAAGTGGACGCTGTAGTCTGGGCACAAGTTTGTTACTTGTTTCGGATCTTGTCCCCTTCAATTACCCAAAACAAGACTGGGCTTAGTTATCCAGTTAAGGCTCACTTTACTCGCCTCGACAGAATGATACAGATATTCCTTTTCTAGAATTACTCAAGGTTAAACTCTGGAAAATAAAGGTTAGGTCGCCTTACAGCTTTGGCGATTCAGTAATTTTATATGTGATGCACTAAAGCGGCCTAAGGCCATTGTTTACAATTCTCAACACCTCAGGCTATATATATCTTTCATTTAATAACCCCGGTGACTTTTAAATGATAAAAATTTCGAATACTTACATCGTTATATACATAGTCTCAAACTATTACTATGGACAGTAGTCCATAGTAATAGTAGTAAATCAAGAAAATGAAAATAATAATAACATTATTGTAAATGTTTGTGTGATGAATGTGAACATTAATTTCCGAGTTATTGACGTTTATATAATTTATGTGTGTTTTATCCTTTATTCAGTATCAATAGTAGAGGCTTTGAAATATTTGGAATGTTTTTTTTTAATCAAATTCAAAATATATAGGAAATTACGGTTTGAAATTTATTTAAATATTAAATGCAAAGGTTCCGCGATAGCTGTTAAAGATGAACAAGTAAATGACCTCTAAATATTTTATTTTGAACGTCTCGACCACCGTTACAATGCGGCCAGTGCTTACCTTATTTTGGTTGGAGTAGTTCTAGGCAAAAAAAATATTCCCTAACTTGGGCCAAAAAAATCGATACTTTGTTTTTATTCTAGTTTAAAACAAACTTTTACGTATAACTATGTATGGTGAAACTAATACAAAAATTTTCTTCGTGAAAATTGGACCTAAGATTTTATAATCCCCAGCGCAACGTCTTAATTGTCGTTCGTAATTCGTACCCCTGTAACAACAACAATATTAAACAGTAAATTTATTATCCCAAGAGCCCCCGACGTGTGGACTAACCGGAGGATGTAACCTGAATTAATTTACACCTCGCAGATTTGTACGCGCAACCCGCTGGGTAATTGTTTGCATACACACCAAAAAATTACTTACGAAATTAAATTTTACACTCCCCTGGATTTTGTTTATTAGATTTATAATATTTCGTCTCATATAATAAAAGTAATTTGCATTCCCATATGTAGGTGAAACCAATTTGTTTTTGTTGGTTGTTGAGTTTTAATAACCTCGATGTACGATAGGTTAATAGCATCGGTTGTAATGATAACATGATAAAGATAACCATAATGTAATAAACAGATTATGATCTATACCACCAGTTCAGACAATGTCAGTGAGTCGTAGGCTTCCATTAGGCTAATTGGGTCGCGAGTAATGTGTTTGGATCCACTTATGAAGGTCTCTTTACAATATTAAAGTAACTTAATTCATACCATTATTTTGGCTGTCGCCAAAAGAGATGTTTCAGATATAATGTTGGCACGTTTTATTGCTGATTACGGAGTATTCTAATTTCATCGCAGAAATACGATACCTACCTCTAAAATGTATATAGATGAGGATCTTAACACCTCTAACTATGTTAAGTACTTTCGACAAGTCTTCTCGACGTGACTGAGTAAAAGCCCAATGATTTCAATGATTAAGGAAGAAGAAACGCGCTATTAGTGAGGCCGGGGATAAATAATACACGTAAAACTTCAGACCTAATGGAGCGTAACCATGGACATTCGCTGCTTTATCGGAAAAGCTTTTAGATGCCACGTACATGTGAACCGAAATATAATTACAGACCAGTACAAGTCATATTAATTTTTGCGTCACGTGAAAATGTTGGTTCACGGTTCTGATAAACCGATAAAACCAGTTTCAGAAATGGTTGTCTTAAACATAATTGAAAAGCTGACAGAGTTAAATTATCACCTACAAAATTAGTATACTCCAATCATGTGGGTGTCACCGTAGTATGTAGGTATTAAGTGTCCTTTCAACCTAAGCTGCTGATTCTTGTAATTGTTGATTAAGGGCCACGTACCCTAAAATTAAGATTGTTGGTAAATGAGAATATACTTGAAAGGTCTTAAAATTCTTGACTTTTTCTAGTTTTTTTAATCACATGATTAAAAGCTACCTCTAAGAGACTATTAAAATCAAGTATATCTCGTAAACTAACTTATATATTTAAAATTACTCTTTCGAATACGATCACTTTTGTATTTCACTACAATAATTTTACTATAGGTACACGTGCTAAGTAAAGAAAAAGTGTATATACCAAATTTCAGCCAAATCCGTTCAGCCGTTTCCCTGTGATTTAGCAACAAACAAATGAAACATCCAAACTTTCGCATTTATAACATTAGTTAGTTAATATCTTTGGAATGGCTCCCACGACTTCGCCTAGTTAGTAACTATTATCTAATATGTGGCCTGGTGGCTCGTACTCGTGAGGTATTTTTACAATAACCCTTCATTGGATAATTCGGATCGAATTTCCGGAATTACATGAGGGATGTTTACTTAGAGAGTAGCTTATTCTCCTTGACTACATATAAAATTTAAAAAGCCCTACAATTAGTCTTGAAGGACGACCATGACGATCATAATATCCATGTAGCGAACGGATCGTTGGGTGAACGCTTTTTTCATAGTTTAATTATAAAAAAAATTGTACGTTTTGTATAGTCTAGTTTAAAACCCCCGAAGAAAATGTGAGCAATGCGTGGTCAGAATTGAGTACTGTTTTTATATTAAAGACTAAAAGAGGGGACTCGTTAAGCCGTTTCAAATTTAGCTTTCAACACAGTTTTTGGAGTATTTCGATGATATCATAGTCTTTCTAGAGTTTTCTTATCTATTTCTTTATATTTAAGATTAAACTCAGGGACATAGCCATGTTTGAGGAAATCAATGAAGCCTTTCGAAGATATTTATCTTTTAATGCAGTTGGTATGGTCTATCTGGATGATATATTCCGGATTCTTCGTATAAAAACTAGACTATGAAGTTGACAATTTCGAATGGTAGCTTTCCGAAGTTTCCATATGCGTAATGGAAACCCCTTTAGTTTTACAATATTCAATTGTTTTGTGATTATTTGAACTGTCTCCGCAACGGTACAAACGTTGATGGGATGACTCACTGACGTTCGAAGCAATCCTAATGTAATGAAGTTTTCGCGCTTTACTTATGCATGATTCGCCGACCTCCTATGTGCGCTGCATTTTCACCGACTTGCACATTAATGCGGTTACCATTGAGACGCCTTCATTGTATTTAGTTCACGGTATAAGTTATTCAACAGCTACGTTCTGATTCGTGCAGTTCTCCATATGTACATAACAGAAGCGAACTTATACAAGGTACCAATATTTTAAACTAATGTGAATGTGTGTGATATGAAGCTGAAACTTTCTTTCGTAAAACTAGCACAAGGCCAGCAGTTATTGGTACTACACACTTCTAGAAACTCTAGCTCCTTCATGCTGAACAAAGAGGCCACCAGTCATCCTGATATCAGAATGGTAGGAATTCCTGGTAGGAATTATTTAGCAAAAGTAGCGGATACTAGCAAATGGATAGCAATTCTTGAATAAACTCTTAGTGCCAGACGCCACAGGCAACCGCCATTCTGACACTAACAACGAATGGGTATTATTGAAGAGGGATGTATACAACGAATTAAAATATAAATTGAGTGATCAACATGGATTTTCCATTTTGTAAATCGGACCTCGGACATCGACAAATGAAAAAATATAAATTATCCTACCGAACCGCACGAGTGCGCTATCAAGTTCGGGAATCGCGCGTATCTATTTGGCTGTCTCATCAAATCGACGCTCGCTACAAGAGCCACTTGTTGCGACCTCACTCCGTACGATAATTGGTAAATGTTGCCATTGTCATTATCTTCAACGTATATTTTATGCACGCCTATATTTCAGCAAATTTTGAAGTTGATACCCAAAATCTTTATAAATTTTTTGTATTTACATTTTATTACGACGACCGATTGATGTAGTGGATGTACCCTGTCAGCGCAACCAACGGTTGTGGGTTCGAATCCCTCGACGGTTAAATGTTTGTGTGATGAATATGAACATTTATTCCTGAGTCATGGATGTTTATATAAAAATTTATGTATGTTTATCCGTTATCTAGTATCTATAGTACAAGCTTTGCTTAGTTTGGGACTAGATGATTGGTGTAAGTGTCCGAAATATTTATTTATTTATTATGTAGCCCGTACAGTTCTACGATGGAATCATATTCGTCATCATCATCATCATGTTATCAGCCACAGGACGTCCACTACTGAACACATAGAATTTCAGAGTGAGCGGTTAGAAACGGCCTGCATCCTTTATCAGGTCGTCTATCCACCTTGTGAGCTTTGTCCACACTATGCTTGCCGGTCCGTGGTCTCCACTGGAGAACTTGAATCATATTGCAGACATTAAAATGGTTCTGCAAATATAAGTACTAACTATTTTTTTTTTCTACTACTATACGGACTAAAGATTACATTCCTTTGCGTATAAGAAGTGAATGTCAATTTTGAATCTTGAGAAAATTTCTTCATGGCTGCTAGTTTATCTTGGGAACTCTCACTTATGTATTAAATTATACATCTTCGGCTACATCGACACTTTCCATCAGGTGAGATTGTAGTCAAACGCGAAACCAGTTTTTAATATAAAAAAAAAACATCCAAATTACAACAAAGAAAGTGTAAGATTGTTAACGAATCAAGTTTATTCTTGATTGGATTTGTTCTTCACGCTGATAACGAGGAAATTATGTGTAGTATATTCGTCCATATAATTTGTCTGCTTTGCATTTAGTACTAATAAGGTACCTATAAATATAAAGTTCTTAATAAGACGGATATTATCTACACTCCCAGAAACCTTTACGACTCAATGGGTATATATATTTTTGGGGATATATATTTAAAATAAAATAAGTAAGTTGTCTAAATATCACAGCAGCACAGGTATATATATATTTAAAATAAAATAAGTAACTTGTCTAAATATCACAGCGGTCATAGAAGCCTCAGAAAGTAGAAACATTTTTATATAAGGATACATACATGAGGAAATATCCAAAAAAGACCCTCAACTTCAAGAATAAAGTCGATCCAAGGCTTTATTACAGTCACAATTGGGCTTGGCAAGGAACGCGGGTGGCCTTTAGATGGGACACTTGTTGCTTATAGGCACTTACCCGGGCTTAGGGTGGCAAATATTCCCTAATACATGTTAAAATTACAATTCCTTTATTCGACATTTTTTGTATGAGCTCTTACTGAATAGTTATTATTGACTTTTATATTCCATCCATAGGTCGCTATTTCGAATCGGGCTCGAAGGATTATTTTATGATTAGATTAGATTAGATTAGATTTATTTAGTTCACTTTTACAATATTAAGTCACACATACAGTTTCGTAAATTTATGATTTTTAAAGTAAAAGTGATTGTCAAACATAAAACAATAACTATACACATACATTACATTACTAGATTATTTGTTTAGTCACAAAATGAACAAAATAAGATAGAAATTTAGCATCTACATATTATTATATGTAACTATGTCAAAAATTAATTAATAAAGTATAAGTATGTAACCATTGTTACGTCAACGTCATACTATTTTTGAATAATGAAATAAAATAAAAACAAATAATGAAATAAAATAAAATAAAATAATCATAATGAAATAAAACAAAATAAAATATAAACCATGTCATGAGATTATTGATATGCCATAATCACCTTTGTCAAATAATAGTTTAATACAAGTTAAGGTAAATATATTAAAATAGAAAGCATGTCAGGAGGTTATGAAAATGTCATATCCATATACTCTTTTATAGAATAAAATTCATTTTCCAACAAAAAGTTTCTCAGTTGGCGATTGAATGCGTCGTCATTTGTTTCGTCACGTAAATCTGCAGGTAGATGCTCATAGTACGTAGGTCCGATCACACGGGGGTTTTTTGTCGCGAGTGTTGTGCGTCGTGAGACAGATTGTAAGCGACCTGTACTCCTTAATAGATGGCCACCTCCTACGCGACGGCTAAAACTAGACATATTCTGCCGCACAAATAATATCACTTGGTATAAATACAGTGAGTACAATGTCATTATTTTTGTTTTATGAAAATGGGTTCTACATGTGTTTCTGGGTTTAACTCCACTTAGGATTCTTATTGCCCTTTTTTGTAGAATGAAGACGCGGTTTGCATCAGCTGAGTTACCCCAAAGAATGACACCATACGACATAAGTGAGTGGAAATACGCAAAATACGTCTGCCTCAGCACGTCTGTTGATATTAGTGGGCGGAGTTTCCGTAACGCATATGCAGCACCACTCAGTCGATCGCAAAGTGATTGTATATGGGACTTCCAGTTTAGATTGCTATCTAACTTGAATCCCAGGAATTTAACTTGTTCACACAATGGTACCGGGATGGACAAATTCATTGGTCTCTGATTTGTTTTAGCCGTGAAGACTATCACATTCGATTTAGTGACATTCAGAATTAACCCATTAGCCACAAACCATTCCTGCAACCACATGCACACATTATTTATTTTAATATTAAGTTGTTCGTATGTTTTGGCGCATACAACAACAGTAGTGTCATCGGCAAATAGCGCTATTACGCCTTCAGTAATATAGGTTGGTAGGTCATTTACAAATATCAAAAACATAGTATTTCCCAGTGCAGATCCCTGTGGAATGCCTATTTTGACTTTACCTGGGGATGACCTCACTTTTTTACCATTGGCTACGACCTCTACTGTCTGTTGCCTACTGTATAAAAACGATTTGAGTAAACTTTGAGCTTTGTTATTTATTCCATAATGTGACATCTTTTCCAACAATAATTCATTTCCTATTACATCAAATGCTTTTGTTAAATCGCAGAAAATGCCCGCTGTTTTATATTTATCGTCTAGAGCAGTAATTATGGCGTCAATGATACTCTGAGCTGCTGCGGTTGTAGATTTGTTTTTGCGGTAAGCATATTGCCTATTCGTCACTAAGTCATTACTCTCCAAGTGTCTCATAATACTATTTGATAAGATCGACTCAATAATCTTCGAGATTGTGGGAACAATTGTAATCGGTCTGTGACTATCTACAGCACACTTCTCACCTTTGCCTTTATAAACGGGACACACACGCGTGTTCTTTAGAACATCCGGATATGTCCCACAATCGAACATTTCATTTATTAAAACTACTAAAATATCACCCACGACTGGCCACACACATAACAGTATGTTTATTGAGATATCATATATATCTAACGTATTGGGTGTTTTCAATAACGATTTGAGTACTGCGTCTATAGTGTCACGTGTGATCAAGGGCAACTCATAACTAGGGACATCTTTATTGCTTAAATATTTATGTAATATGGAAATAGCTTTTTCGCGGTCTGCTTGGAGTTTAAGATTAGCAGTTACCGTTAAAAAATAATCATTGAAACGATTGGGGATTTCTTCAGGTGGTACTTCCTTGTCTTCATCCCTCAAACAAATATTATGGAGTTTATTTTCTGACCCTACTTCATCATTCACGACACGCCAAATCTCCCTAGATGGGTTTTTTGCCTTTGTAAGTCGTTTCCCAATGTAGTTTTTTTGATCACGCAGCGTTGTAGTTTTAATTAGTTCTTTAAAATGGTTTATAGCATTTGATAATATGTCAGAGGGACATTGTTTGCTAAATTCACAAAAACCTTCAAAGTTTCTAATGTACTTAGATAGCTCGTCACTCATCCAGGGAACTTTATTTTTCTTTATTGGTACCTTTTTAATTGGGAAGTGAATATCTATGAAGTATGTCAGAACACGAAATAATTTAGAAAATTTGTCATTTATATTTATAGAATTATCATTTACAAAGTTCCAATTATAATTACAGATGTCAATATAAAATAAATAAATAGATTCTTTTTGGTGAAAGCGTCGATGAATGTGTGTGTGTTGTTGATGTCGTGACAGTGATAGTTTGTTACGCAACGTAAATAGCTGGGCGTTGTGGTCACTAATCGCGGTGTCTAACGGTGTCCCTATGACGTCACCGTCACTACGAGCAACTATTCCGCAGTCGAGGGACGTTTTACAGTCATCGGTCACCCTAGTTGGAAAATCTACTATGTTTTCCATACCGTAACTCAGTAACAGGTCGTCCAACTGTCGTCTCAACGTATTGTCTGTCAAATAATCTACATTCAAATCACCAACTAAAATAAACCTTTTATTTTCGTCTATTATTTTACTAAATAAACATTCTAATGTCTCTAAAAATATATTAAATTTTCCTTGACCTGTCCGGTATGCACCGACTTATGTTCGCCTTATCAAGGAATTCGTTATTTGTGAGGACGTTATTCAATACTCGTAGGTATTGATTAATTCAACATATCATGTAGATACAGTGCAGTATCCGTGTAGGGTATAGGGATTCAGAGTACCAATCTTTTAAACATACATATGCGGTAAAATATTCGGATATGATTCATGCTAGCGAATTTACGGCTCAACATTTTGTGAATTATTTATTGAATTCTCTTATTGGGGATCGTTTTTAATTAATATACGAGTTCGATATAGACAACGGTATCGGGTGAAACCTTTGAATAAATTCTAGAGAATACTGATTGTTAGCTTAACAAAGGCATGATAATCCTTTGAATAAACTTTGGTCAAAGTTATTAACAAAATAAAGTCAATGTTTGTAAATAAATGATTTAAAGGGGTGCAGGGTTGCTTTCATAATATACATAGCGTTAATATATTTATTAATTCCTTTGTAAAAGTATGTTTACTTAAACACTAAGAAATTTAGAATAGAAAAAGGAAATAAATATTTATTTAAACTTAAAAAGTGATTTCAGTCTCCTGATAACAATTCTCTATGAGAGCAATCTTCTAAGATTAATACTTGCTAAAATAATCGAGATAATATATTTTATAACATGATACTAAAACTTATAATTTGTCATACCTATATTTACAACAATATTAATACACGCGTTGACTTTATTGATTATCTTTGGGCAGATACAAGTGTCCTGCGGTATTAGCCACATTTCACGAGGGCAGTTTGCTCGTTTATACTTTGTTATAAAAAATACATTAGAGGACTAACATTGTATTATCTGTTTTAAACAAATAAGAAAGAAACTCACTGTGGTGGTATATGACTAGAAATTACCTACCGCCCTACCACCGCCATTAGATAATATAAAATAAAACATACTGGGATATCCACACAAAATTCACACAATTATCTCTAAAATCTCGAAAAAAATCATAATATATGAAATTTTTAGGCGAAATCGCCAAATCAAATAATAGAAACCACCTTATCATACGCTATGTAAAGAGGTAGTAGTTTCAGGTCTTTTTTAAATATGAATCTGTTTTATAACTGTAGCTGTGAAAAATCAATAACTTTATATTATTTATTATTGGAATAAATAGATTTATAAACCTACGTATCTGAACATTGCAAACTGTTAAAGCAATTTGCATAGCCAATAAGTTTATTTACATTTTTGTCACAGACTATAACTTGATCATACCTACACCCCATATACACTCTACTTACTGTGATACTTTTCACATGGTTGCGACGGTGTCGTAAGATGGCCGAGGGTCAGTCAATAGAGCACGCCCATTGACGTCATATTAACTTTACGTGGGCACATGTTGCGGCCAGAATCAACATCGAGCCCTTGTTTATCTTCACTATTAACTTGATCGTCGAGCCGATATTAAAAATATGATACTCATATCAAGAGTGGGATGTTACTTATCCAATTACTTTAAGAAATACCTAACTGGAATCCCGCTGGGGGCATATGTTTGTATGATGAATACAGATATGTGTTCCCGAGTTATAGATGTTTTTCATTTATATATGTATTTATTTCCAAAAAGAAATATATTTGTGTAGTTTATCAACCATCTGGTATCTATAATACAAGCCAAGTTGCTTAGTGTGGAACTAGATGGCGCTGTGTGTATGTGCATAGATATTTATTTATTTATTATTTATTTAATCTTGCTTTCCCGCCTTACAATTTTTAGAAGGATATCATTTACACGCCTTGTTGGCTTAGATTGGTATACAAATAGATACCATTAATTAATACACTTATCTTTAGATGATGAGGATTCAAAAGTAACGGCTGAGGGTCGATCACATAACTCTATCGTCATCGTAAAATCGTTGACCAATGAGAAATCGTCAAATTTCTGAGCGAGAATTGAGCTAACTAATCACACTTCGGCTCCCGTAGCACGGCATCATTTGTCGGGCGCGACGTAGGAGTGAGTTGGATAGTTGTATATTTCGTCGAAGCGAATGAGCAGGACAAATATTATCTCGCACGAGATAATCGTTTATCGCCCCTTTCATGCTGCAGAGCGTAACTCATAATTACGCAATACGCAACCTATTCACTATGGCTAGTAAATATTCGACGATGTTACATATTCGAAAATTCGATATTTTTTTTAAGAAATATTCGAATACTATTTATACAGGGCGTCCCACGCCTATACCACAAGGAAGTAAAGTACCTTGAATATTGTAGATTGAACATTTTACTGAAAGAAGACATTATTTTAATTTAAAAAACAATTTAAAGTGCATTCATAGATTTTTAAATATTTACATGGTTGAACCTGGAATCGAACCCACTACACGAGAAAAAAATTACCCTGTATGCTTTATTATACCGACCGAAAGGCTTCATCAATAAGGATTATTTTTTGCTAAATAACGTCTTCTTTCAGTAAAATGTTCAATCTACAATATTCAAGGTATACTTTCCCTATATTTGGCATAGGCGTGGGACGCCGTGTACGTTATGTATGTCTTTAACGACGTGTATTTTTTCCCAGTTGGAATTTCGGCAAATCTATTCTTAACATCTTAAGAACGTCTGTGCAAAAATGCAGACTTCCAGATTAAGTAATTTTGGATGTGCATTGATATTTTAGTCACAAATTTAGCTTCATGTTTTTTATATAGGTTAAGCTGAAATTAACAGAAAGGCAGTTTGTTATTTATATGTACCCATATTTATTTTTCGCTGACTTGTGATGGCGAACCACGTACGATTTAGTTTTACAAATGTATTGTACTATTTTACCTCACTTATAAAACACCTAAATATTGGAAAAGTTAAAATTACCGTATATTGCTCAGGAGCAATATATATAATATATAATTTTAACTTGGTGACATCAGGATGTCACTTCTTTTTAAAATGGTGGGACTTTCGTTTTTTATAGATTCCGTACCCCAGAAAAACGGAACCATAATTACGTCAATTTGTTGTTCGTATGTCTGTATGTCGGTGTGTCAAGGCCTTATCAAACAGCTGGATGTAGAAATTTGAAAACTTGAAACTTGCTATTGTTGGTATAAGTGTAGGAATACATACGAAAATCGTTAACTTCTAAAATTAAAATGCTACAAACTTATATCATTCGTATCGTTGCGAAAGATAGACCTCCTACCACCTATATCTATCTAAAGTCCACTTTGAGCTTTAAAAATAATCGTTTAATGCTTTCAGTCCAATTCTCGACTGTACTTCAGAGTTGGGTGGGGTGTACAGCTTGTTTACATTGAGAAAAACTATATAATATCTCGATGTCTCCGGTAACAGAATATAATAGTTCATTAAATAGTTACAATCAACACCACACCATTAAGTTTCAGCTGACAGCTATAAAATAAGTAATAACATCACCCAGCTACATTAATCTACACACGTTTATGAGCGAAGTAAAACCTTCAATATCCGTAAATGTAACACAAAAACACAAACTTGCACAAGACGTAATAACATAAGTTTATTTGAAATCTACCTATCATACCCGTAGATTGTAATCAACATCAGTAGAACAACAAGAAAAAGTAACCGAAAATTGGTGTTCCTTGGAGAGGAAAAGAACTTTTGTAACGATGAAGTTCGCCACATAGAGAAACGATTATGGAGGTATAATTAAGAATAGGTACTATGGAATCAAATTGCCCGGAAAATCAATGGCTTATATAAGGTCAAGGATGGGGATTTCCAAACTATTTAATTCGTTTCATTAGGCAGCACGTGTTAATCCATCGATTATTGCTTGGGAATTTCAGATGTTGCGTACATAATTTGACTTTAACTTCTTCAAAACAAGTTATCTAAATACTTTAGTATTAAAACTTGATAAGATAATTCAGGAAATTTAAATGATCATGTTGACGTCTAAAGCTGACATGATAAACTATTAGACTTGCCGACAAAAACTAGCGATGTCATTCTTAAAATAGTTTTGGATTCTTCCTTATTGTGAATTTTCCAGAACAAATAGCTTACACTCCAATAGACAATTCAATATATCAGTACGAGATACAAAAGATAATCAATCACGACAGTCACTTGATAGATGGTTGATACATAATCGTATGTAAAACATTAGTTCCCGACTGGCACTCGGCTGAAGTTTCCGAATCAAGCGTGAAATTAAAAACATTCATATTGTGTGTGCCGAGCGCTCGAACCCCTATCTGCTTTCCTCGCCTCACTGGCTGGTACTTTTCAATACGATACCTATGAAAGCTTCGTATAAATCCATGCGAAACTTGAGTCACAAACGGTTCGCTTCTCCAGTTAACACCTATTTTAAACTTATGACTGCTTTTCACATTTATTGCTGCGAGACGTCAATCTAAATCTAAACGGTAGTAAAATTGTATATTCGAAAGCTATATTTAAATGATTAGTTTTTTAATTGAAATCCAATTGTGGAAGTTTGTTGTTGAACATCGTTTTCCTATGCAGAACGAGTAGCGCTTGTCCTCATTTACAGCTGATGTTAACACATCCAAAGTCAGTTTTTGGTCAACTACGTCAGCGACTTTCATATGGATACAAGTATTCGAAAATCGATCTCAGGTTGAAATGGCTCCAGACCAGCGTCAAGAAAGTATATAACAATATCCACATACAAAGGCTATTTTCAATATAACAGATGCCTATATTGCCAAGGTATACATTGAGCGACGGAGGTGATTGAGCATCTCTACAAAACTGGATTCTTTACCAAACTACAATATTTAGGAACGTACAAGTTAATCTTTAAACGCAACCATGATTAAGATAAGAACAACAATAAAACCCAATAGTCCAAACAAACCATTATTTACATCTTCCACCATATAATAGGGATCTGTAGACTATACTCGAGCTTTTACAACTTTCCTTAATCTCTTCTCGGTCGAGGGAAACTAAAAGTGTAATAAATCAACTATAAGTATATTTTTATCTTTCACGGTGGATTAAAAGTTAGTGCACTGACCTCGTGTTTCGACACATACAGGGCCGGCCCTAGCATTAGGGCGCACGGAGCGGTCGCGCCATATTACAGGCTGTAGGTATGCTTTGCAGAAAGATAAAGGAAAAAGAATTCGTCGCTTTTCGATATTTTACTTGCAAGAGTGTGGCTAGTATGTTTATAATCTCATCTGGTGAATCGACTTTAACTTAAGGTCAGTCAGAATGAATTCACACTTGACAACACACTCGAATGTTTTCACACTTAATATATTAGGGGCAAGCAAGAGGGGCGCCATAGTGTGATCACGCTCCATCCTAAAACTAGAATCGGGCCGACACTTTATTTTTTTTTATATGACAGGGCGGCAAACGAGCATGCGGGTCACCTGATGGAAAGCAATCACCGCCGCCCATGGACACCCGCAACACCAAAAGGGTCTGGACACAAACAACCTTTCTCTAGATGTTAGAACATCCAACTGCTGAAAAACTGATTTCATCCGTTTTAATCAAAGTGGAAGCAAATAATCCTGTATAAAATAAAACGAAGGCATTCCGCTTCGGACTCGCGGATTGCCTAAAGTAGGAACTCGACACTAAATCCTCGGTTAATCGTGGCTAATCAAAACCTGGCGAAATTGGACGTAAATTAAATATTACCCAACGAGTTTTTAGAAGTAATTTACAGTATTCTGGATAACAATATAATATATACCTACATTGTGTTATCAAATTCTTATAAACTAAAGTCATAATCCGCTGATTGATAATTATGGGTACAGTCACAAAAAGAAATAAAATTGTATAAAATATAACATAGGTATCAGAAATATTCAATGATAAAAATTCTCCTGAAATCATCTTAATTGTTTTTCTTCAAATTTGCCTGGAAATTTGAGCATTATTTTGACAAACTTCTTCGACATAAATCGAAAATGCCGAAATATCTATCTGAAATATATGCGACCAAAGCCGGCAAAACGTCTAGAAATCTATTTATCGTGTTTCGCGGCCGATTAAAAACTCATATCTGCCGTGAAATTTAAAAATGGAACTATTGTTTTGGCAACCACGGAGGTAACTTATCAAAAATTTTATTTAAAGTTCGAAAACCTGTTTAATAAAAAAAAACAAATGCATGTTTTGGCGCCTGAAATTATTTTTGTTCGTCACTGATTTTGTTTGGAATTCAATAATTGTGTTGATATTTTGGCAAAATGAGTTCAAGCGAACAAAGTGAGTGTGATGAACATACTTTGACATTTGAAATTGTAGAGGCGGCAAAAGTAATAGAAAACTAGTTGCCGCCAATCAATTCTACACAGGTACTACTTAGTTTGAATTTCCGCGCATTATTTGAGAAAAGTACTAAGTTGCCTTGACCGCAACCAGGATTTGACTCGGCTTCGCTTCGGCCCACATTGACACTTGCGTCCATCAATACCTCTTTTGCCGGCTGTTACAGTAATGTACTATTTCTTCCACTATTCCTTATATCTCCAATTTTTTTTGACTTATCACATAATAAACAAAGGAAACACTCATTGCGCAGTTGCGTTCCTTTTTCGTTTTCGATTAAAGAAGTTAAGCAACATCTGGCGCAATCCAACCAGTTGTTGGCATTGGCAACCAGTAAACATTTTTCAGAAGAGTATTCCTACGATTCGAAGTGCACGTTAAACTAATGGACCCGATTGTTTCCAATAGAAAAACCGGTGGCCTACAAAGGTGGCATGTAGACACTGATTGTCGTGGTCGTTAGTCTGAAACAAATCCACCAATCCGTACTTAACACCCGTGCCATGAATTTATGGCCCATAGCCATAGATTATTTAATAGTTATGCTATGGCTCCTAGTGAGAGGAGGCTGTTGCCTCATCAGAAGACTTAAAGCTATTGATGTCTAGAAAAGATTTTTATTATAAACCTTATTGTACGTAAATAATATGTGTTTCATTTTGATTTACCTAAATTTAATATTCATGAAATCAATCAACATCCGTTACGAGCAAGCAAATTATTTATTTATCAGTATTTATCAGTTTATCGAGTATTTATTTACGAGATAATCACGTTAGACCTAATTTGTTATAAAACCTTGTATAATCTAGTTGGGTACATTCAACTCATTCGATTGTCCGAAACTTGATCTTTGAGGCCCATGGCGTAGTGATTTCAGACCTCATTCGAACGACGACGATTCACGGTCAGGACAAATTCGGTCCATGTTTAATATCTTTGCTTACTTTGGTATCATTTGATTTTTTTTTTATGCACAACGGATTTTTGTACTTGACCTCAATCACACCTGATGTTAAGTGAAGATAAGGTCGAAGGTGGAAGCGTACTGACCCGGAAACCCCAACATATTTGGGGGACTGGCTATCTTATCTCTGACAACCGGAACACAACAATGCTTTAACATTGCTGCTTGGCGGTAGATTTAGATAAGATGGTGGTAGCTAGCCAGGCGGACATTTAAAATGCCCTACCACCAACCAAACCGAGTACTTAAAGATGTACCCCGCTGGGGATCGAACCCGCGACCTCCGAATCGTAAACCCAATGTTGTTTACATTGAGCCACGGAGGCGGTTTTATAATTGGTATAAATGTCTAAACAATAACAGACATAAAATATACACTAATCACCTACGTATTGTCTTTTGTGCGTGATCGATAAACGGTGCAATCGGTAGGTTTTTTATATAATAAATTGAAAATTTAAAAAACCCCCGACAAAACAAACGATTAAAACAAAATGGCTGAAACGATTTATTAAAACATGTCTAAGAACCACCGCTAGAAAAACTGATGTCAAATAAAAAAACCGCATCCAAATCGGTTCACACATAGCGGTCAAACTTATAACACCCCTCTTCTTGCGTCGGGGTCAAATATACAACTATAAATACAAGGTATAATGCCAATTTCCAAAAATAAGAGGGATCATTAGCAAAAGCGTTTTATTTGCACATGCAATTAAATATAATAATAGTTTGTGTGCCCCCTAGCAAAGCTCGTAGGAGGTCATAAATAATTTGTCAGTTATACGTAGAATAAAAATACGTGTAGGTATTTAAAGTTATTTCGAAAATAAACCTTACACTTTTAGACATTTTTCATGAAGGGTATGTCAGGCCCATTTCAAATCCGAACCGAAAAAGCTTTCAACTTTTGACGTCAGACATTTGACAATCATTTAACTGAAAATATACCCCTAACTGATGGATGAGGTTACCACAACGGATGATTCAGGTTCAAATCTCGGTGGAGACAATTTAGAAGAAACTTCTAATCTTTCAGGCCGGTTATTGGGGGCCTTTACTAATCCTACCCATTATCCCAATAACATGTAAGTAAATTATGTACCTTAGACAACAGAATCCATTTTACTCTTATTTTAATCGTTTCCAACAAAATTAGAAAGAATTTGGTGAAAGTATTCGAGTCAGAGGAAAAATTTCGAACTCTGTCGAAACATTCCCGACTCCGTAAGAATTTCAAAACTCGTAGATAGAAAGCTGTGTATTTAAATTGACACTTATTTGTGGGTTTAAGAATATAATCATTGGCTTTTTAATTATTTGGTAACATAATAAATTGTAATACGTTTATTAGAGACAGCATTACAATTTTAATTTACAAAATGCGATAATAACTGCCTTATATTATGACTGTGACGCAATCAATACCCACTTTATTATGCGGCAATATAAATTAGCAAAGCAAAAAAAACAACATATTACAAGAGCGTGGGGGTATGTTTTTAATTCTTTTGTAACATTTTATTTCAGTAAGTTTATTTGTGACATTATTACAATTTCAATTCACTAACTGCGATAATAACTACAATACTGTGACGCAGTCAATACCTTGCAAAAAACTTTATTCGTCATCAAATGCCTTACACGTCACCACTGTTGGGTTACAGCCTCCTCTCACTGGGAGAGGATGTGGACCATGCATGATCCACTACGCGGAGCCACTGCTGTTTGGTAATTATTTTGACGAAAAAAATACAAATTAGAAGAGTAGGGGTATGTAAATCCGTAATAGAAAATTACTATAGAGGTAGGTTTTTATAAAATGAATAAATTTTATAAAACCAAACTATTAGCTTTTTATAAAATGAAACATTGTAAATTATCAAACGGCGGCAGTGACATTCGTTCATGAACAGCTCCACAGCTACGTAGGCATTATTAGACTAAGCTGTCACCTTGCATTGCAAAACGTTGAAGAAATGTACATCCTATAACTACTAAAATTTATTGGTTTTGAGCAGAGGTGATATTGTAACATATACAAAAGTCAAGTTTCCTAAAGTACTGTGAGCAGAGAATTCATTTTTTATTAGACTCCATCGTTGTTCAGTAGCCATTATTTATGCTATTGTAGAGCGAAAGGTCGCAGAATGAGGTAAATTGCACAAAGGTGAGCCATTCTATGGATGACGGTATCGATCTTTGCGGACGCGAGAGTAATAAAAAAAGCGGGTTCGGGATAAAGGCATCCATATACGGTATCAGTCATACAGTTAGATGGATGGTTAATAAATAATTGGATCTTATTCTCTGTGGATCCGATACAAATCAAGGTATTGTTTTGTTTCAAACTTCCGATTTAATCTCTGCATTACCTGTGATTATATATTACAGAGAGGACATTTGTTTTGTTTTACCTCATAGAAGTAGCATTAAAAAAGTTCGTATCCATTATATTTAAAGAATAATAAAATACTTCATTTCCACGTCACAAAAGTTGAGATTGTGGTCAAATATGTATCCAGCAGATCATATAAAAACAGTTCTATTTTAATTTACCAACCTGTATCTACGGAACCTCTCTCAAGTAATAATTATATCATGAGCCTATTAACGTCCCACTGAATAGATTTCTTTTTACAAAAATGTATGAGACGTAGTTCATACTCGACCTTACTGTAAAATGCACTCATAATCCTCCATTGAAACGAATGTTTAACATTGATAGGTACTTGTACTATTTTAACGGTAAAATCTTGCGGTGGGCCCATGAGAAGCCACAATGAACGCTGGGCCCGCCGGTGTTTGTGGACATTTTGCTAACAGCGCATTCCGCGAGGGCCGAGGTCGGAATGTCGGAATCCTCATAAATCGCTGCACTCAAACATTGCCACTCCGTTACTTAGTATTGAAAGCACTCGGAACGGAACTATTCGGATTAACAGTATAATGGCAAAATGTAACATCTGTTAACGGGGGAATATTGTGTGTTGATGCAATAACATATAACTATAACTAGAATAATCGAAGATATTTGTTTATAGATAGGTATGGTAAATCCTGGATGAGTTTGTTGTACTTACGATCGCATAAACGATTATTTGTGCAATAAAATGCATGGAACGAACTAATTGACCGTCAAGTTACTTCTATGATTGGTATTATTAAAATTAAGCACACATCAAACAAACGTGTCTATACTATAGTTAAATCGAGTGTGGGAAGCAACGAGGCGTGGTCATTACTGTATCGACAAGAGCATAGCTCTTTAATTGAAGAAGTAGATAACATAGAAGCTTTGTCTAGTTTGGGATTAGACATAATAGGTGCGTTTGAAATATTTATTATAATTATTGAAAGGATATACACTTTTGATATTATTAATTGCCTACATAACCTTTCTAAAGAGCTAAAAAATTCGATATTTCGTTTAGCTCTTCCCATTATCTACTTTACCTATTATCTTTATGTACTTACGCATAAACCATCTACCTACTACGAGGCCCTCGCGTAACAAACATTTAAGCACTTCCCGTTTCGTATAAACGGGATATATTCTTGTTAAATTTTAATGAGAATACTTGCTAGAGTAGAAATACGCAAAATGAGAATCGCAAACTAAATTATGGCCGACAAAATGATCCTAAGTACTGTGTACAGTTTATTAGGTTAACGTAAACCTACTGAAAGATTCGATCGCTGAATTATAAATTGAACATTTCACGTTGTTCCGACATTGTTTTTTCTTGATAAATAAGTTTAAAAATTACTTTAAAAACAGGTTCACAACAAATTGGAGGTTGCTGTTCTATTTAGATCGGGTTTAGATCCAATTGTGGACATTTTGGTCCGCGCAGATAAGGGTGTTTAATTAAATGTGTATGAAATAAAAATACATACCGACATTTTTAGACTAAATTTAGTAAAATATGGTCTCCGACATGGAAATCCTTAAGCCGGTTATGTTTAGTATGGACTAGATACAGGTTGAAACAATAATGGTGATGGATTAGGTGCCTACTATAATATTTATGTAGGTATTTGTATACACCGTACTAAAATAAGTCTATAATCAACGTGTGTTACCAGTGATAACTTATGGCATTAAAACGTGATCTCAGACCATGGGCCTCACACGAAAGCTCAAAGTTAATAACGAGCTGTGAACAAGACGATACCGATGCATCACTCGCGATCAAATTAGGGATGAAGAAATTCGTAAATGAACGTAAGTCACCGACATTGGATTAGTTAGTAAAAAACAGTATTTTCTTTTCTCTTGTGCAATAAAGTGTATTTGTATTGTATTGTATTGTAAGTTTTATTTATGTATTTTTGTTGTTACTTGGCAGTGAGCAGGGAAATAGCGCGTAGGACTCATAACCATTAGATCATAAAAGTTCTAGAGTGGAGACCACGCACCGGCAACCGCATGTGAACAGATAACCGTTGCAGATGTCGCTGGGTATAGGCCACTCCAATCAAGGATAGAAAATCTAAGGGGCCTATGATTAGCTTAGCAGTGGATGTCACCTGGCTGATGTGCAATGATGATGAAACTAACAAGGACTACATTTATTCGTAATGTAAATCATGAATATCAGCAGCTTATAGAAGTCACAGTAGCACATGTAAAAATCATTTACACATGTTATTTAGAATAAAAACTTATAGAAAACATAACTAAAACATACCTACGTAGACGTATACGTACGTCACGCCGCATAGTTCACGGCAAGCAATAAATTTATTATCCATCCGTCACATCCCAAGAGGTTAAATTTTTTGCAATAAGCATAACAGCATAGACTTGGTGTACCTATTCTCCATTGTAGAACATGTGAAAAACGAACACAAATTATTTATAGGATGTTTCTGTAATGCTATCATGAAAGTAAACGTTTTATTACATCCTTTGTCCCATTTTATCTATGAACATAATTTTATCTATAAAAATGAAAAACCGTCTATTACAATTAAGAATTCTTTAATTGAATTGCATATTTAGCGTTCTTTTTTTTTAAGAAGCGTAATACAGACACGAGGTGTTACGTTGTTGAATGCCCTTGCTTCAATGCTAAAAATAAAAAAACCGTTTTAAAATCAGTTCAGTAGTTACAATGCCACAGACAGACATAACAGCCATATTTGGGTGACCACCACCCATGAAAAATTGGGCCGCGCTAGACATTGTTTAACCTCGCTAACGAAAATGACTAGCAAATGCAACTGCCCCACGAGTTTTCTTCCAAATCAAACGAATTTCCATACCTAAAGGTACGTCCGGCACGTTAGCTCTAGTTATACCTAAGCCTAAAGGCTCGTGTGGTGAATTAGCGCAACTACACGTAGATATATACAGACATACGTTATGTAGGCATGTGTATGTTGCAGGCAGATAGTTAAATTAGCCATTCAATGGAATGCCTAGGCGGATCATAATGTATGGCAGACATTTCCTGCATTATTAGCAACTATGCTGCCCAAAGCGGAGCCCTGCATGAGACTCGTCGGTGGTATCCTAAGGAACCTAACCACGCGTTGGTTCTGAGCGGCACATTTTTAATAAAACCAGTAATGTCCGCCACACATTACGATCCGCATACACATACAATTTCTGAGTATTCTTATTGCGTAAATTGAGTAAATTGCTTATCATCGAATCCAACAGCGATATAGGCATTTAGTCCAATTTTCCCTTTTTCGTCGAATCACAAATTGTAACCCAAAACCCTTAAAAAACCAACCCTTGAGATACTTACGTTCTTCTCTGGGGAGTCAGCTTTACTTATTATTATAAATTATCTTTATTGTTTCTCACATAACTAATGATCCAACAAAATCATTATTATAAAATTCTCGTCCAAATATACTATTTCACTTGTGAGAGACTGATATCTGAACTAGGAAAATAACAGTATCTTTTTCAGATTGCCGGGCTCACCCCCTAGGTATCGCAGGTAGTAACACTGTTATTGTATCGCTAAATGATTACAAATATAACATATAATTTAAAAGTGGAAACAATATAACATAATTCAGAAAAGTACAGAATAAACGAGGGAAAAATATAAATGTGTGTATGTTTGTGAATGTAGTTTTAATATTTAGTTAAAAACATTGTAATTGTTATTATCGTTTTCGAGAGATATCCTGGGCGTCTGATCGACGCTTCAAATAATCGGAACGCTGGCTTCTATTTCGCTCAGAGGCTAAGTCTGGATGTCCAAAGAGGAAACGCACTCAACCTCTTAGGCACCCTTCCGGTTCGGCAAGATCTGGGACAAATTTTTCATTTGTAAATGTGTATTTTTTTTTTTTTTTTTTTTAATTTGTAAATGTGTTTTTAACAATTTCGTTTTTGTAAATATGTACACAATTATTAGTGTATTTATGTTAGTTACAAAATGTAACGTTTTCAAGTGATACTTTTATACTAGGAATTAAAGTCTATTGACTAAGAGTTAATTCAACGATCTGCCTACGACATATACCAACAACACCAACACAGAAAAGAGCAGCGTATTTTTCTTTTGTTCTCTCACATGACGGAAGGTAACTCTGCTTAGAAGGGAAATTAACATATTAGAAAATCGTTTCACAAAGTAACAACACTTTAATAAGGCATGTTACCTATACCTGTGTAGGTAGAGTCCATGGAGATCGACTATGGAGAAGTCTGAAATATAGCGGGGTAAGGAAATCGTGTGATTTTGGCATGTAAAACGAATAGAACCAACCTATCTTAGAACAAACTCTACATTATTGTTTGATATTTCATCATGCTGGCCCGCTTTTCAGAATCATCATAGATATTCATACATATACATTTAACGACCTGTTTGGTGTAATGGTTAGCAACTCTGACCACTATACCAAAAGGTTGCGGGTTCGAATCCCGCTAGGGGCACATGTTTGTGTGATGAATACGGACATGTGTACCCGAGTTATGGATGTTTTCATTTATAATAAGTATTTATTTACAAAAAAAATGTATTTATGTATTATATCAACCATCTGGTATCCACAACACAAGCATATAGTTGCTTACTGTGGAACTAGATGGCGCTGTGTGTATGTCTAAGGATATTTATTATTTATTAATTTATTATTATACATACAATTGTGTTGGTGTGCTTTTATGATCGGAGAACAATAAAGCAGACCACATCCGCGGCTGGTCGTGTCGTCTGTATGCGAAAACGAAAATCATCAACGAAATCAAACTTTAAAGTGAATTATCGTCAAAAATTCATTATACAGATTTTCAATATATCGTTCGTTAGCAAAAATTAAGCATAAAATTAAGGCATTGATGGAACATAAAAGTTAGGAATGGAGACAATGCTATGTTAATTATGAACAGTGAATGCATAAATTCGTATCTATTGGAGTTTGAAATTATATTATTCTTGGAAAGCCTCAGTTTATTACCTTATTAACACATTAATTAATTACATTATTATCAAACACTTTATTCGTGTCAAATACAATATAGAAATGTAGAAATGAAAAAAGTATAACATTTTTAATTAGGGATATAATTAAATTATCCATTGTCGAATATTTTATTGGTCGTGTGGATCCTGGTAGAGTAGAATAAGACCAACCAGTCTCTTCCCCAGGGGTTAAAAGAATCGTGTTAATAACATAACAATATATATTACACCAGTGGTAGTGTAACAGTGTCATTGATGCGGAGCTTCTAAAAAATCTGGATTCGCCAACTCGCCTGTCCTGCGTGACACTCGGGACAAATCCTCCCATGCAATGAAAATCACTCCATGGGAGCGCCCTATGTCCAGTAGTAGACTTCTATAAACTGTTTATATGCTGTGTGGATATTTTATTTAGAACTAGCCGCCCGCAAACTTTGTACTGATTTTTCTTTAGCGCAAAATCTACATTTTTGGTTAGAAAATATTTTATTTCCATATTGAGATACTCTCTCCCATTGAGAGAAGGTTGTGCTTCAACAGTGGGGATAAGTAAGGCTGTTGATAATGATGGGGATGATAGTATTTACCTATGTAATAAAAGTTAATTGGAGTAAAAATAATTACAGGACATATGATATAGGTCTCAATTAAATATTATTTATAGAGTCGGTAGTAATAATAATTCAGCATCTTGAATAAAAGTCAAAATAGAACGCGTTTTTATTCTACCAAATTAAATTCGGGAGAGTTGTACTTACAAAAGCAAAGCTGTAAACCCATTAGTTCAGTTACGAAACAGTTAAAAATATCCACGTCAAACCCTTGACATATAGAAAGGATTTTTTGTTCCAATGCTTAAAATATTCATGCTAAAGGTCTTCGATACCAGTATCGTCTCGAGTACGTAATACCTAGATTTACAATGACCATTGAGCACTTCATCCATGCTCGAGGCAGAGCTACTTCACTACTATAAATATACACATTATATTGCAGCTGCTGATTTTATGAGTGATGGTTACTCGCTTGCTTGAACTGAGAGAGAAAACTATGAATTGGTTCAGTACATTGCAATTGCTCAATCGACTTGAAGTATATTTGGAGAAAACAACTTGACGCTTTACTTTATAAAGCCGATAGCGTAGAAAGTATACAAAAATTATAGAGCTTGTAGAACAAACCATGAGTTGAGGCATTATGCTTGCGTTCAAGATAATTTTCTGCATCATTAGACTGGAATATTACGATATAAGGATATCGGCATATGATCCAAATCAGAATTCCATTGAAACTAAAATCAATATTACCATTATTGGATAAAATATTAGAGTTGTTCTAATCTTCATTCCACATATGCTAGTTACCTATATTCGAATTATGTAAGATAATAACTTTAGTAATCATACCGACTGTTTGCTCGGTTTGAAATGTGAAAGTCGACCGTGTTTATTATTACAATTTTGTGAAATTGCTGTCTAAATGTGAAATTATTTTCGTTTATGTTTATGAAATTACTGTCTAAATACGAAAACATTGTGCACGCGCTATATATTATGGAACTCATACATTCTTTCTAGATTACCAAAATATCAACAGTAATTACTAATTTTACGGTTCATTAATAGACATGTATTGGCTTGAAATATTACAAAACAAAGGCTTTATTTGGTAACCATTTAATTTTCATTGCCTGCAAGTTGACAAAACAAGAAATATAAAATTCCAGTTGAAAGTATAGAGGGAGACAAGAGGTATACGGTTATCTAACTTACCCTGAGATGGGTGATATATACTCACGATGAAAAAATAATCTGATGAAAAGTGATCTGCTAAAAAGACACGTCACGGTGATTTTTCCGAAATGAACAACGTTCTAAAGTCTCTGTTCGCATTACAATGATGATAAGTATCATTTTGAACGTACCTAGGCTTGTAAAAGGTGTGAAGGATATTTTGAATCAAACTGTACGTAACATACATCATCGTAATCAGGAACTTATGAAGGAACTGGAACGGTAAATGTTACAAAATCACCAATGTGACAAAATTGATTTTTTCACAGTGATCTTGAATCAATCATAAGAAACGTTACATAGGAACCGATGTGACAAAGCACGATGATTTTAACCATGAGGTCTATGGAATCAGAACAACAGGCACTGTGATAAAAAACTAACGCTATTCACCACCTTTATGCTATGGTTGACTGGATGATAACTCGACTGTTGTACTCGCGTGTGTTTTAAAACTCATGTATTTTCTTTTGTGCAATAAAGCGTTTCTACAAACAAATAAGATACTGAGGGTAAACGTTAGAGAGCAATACTAGCTAGAGTTGCTACAGTTATAATGGGCTGGCTGCTTCGTAAGCATACAGTGAATGTAGATATACATAGAATTAAAGAATAAATCCTAAATAAGTAAATGCCGCTGATCAGCCATGGTTCCCTAGCAAACGATGGATGAATGAACTAAAGGGACTGAGAAAGATTATCCAAACTAGATGAAATAGTCAAGGAACTAAAATATCTTAGTGTTTACGTAGAAGTATGAACTCCTAAGAGAAAAGTTACTAGAATCTTAGTGGTACTGAAGTTTATTTTTTCGTAAGAAACTCCACTACACAGTTCGAGTTTACAAAGCAAGATTATTTTAAAGCAACCTCTACTCGACTGGTTTTCTTGTCATTACTGCGAAAAGAGATACATTTTTTCTTTTGTATTATACACAAGATTTTCTTTTGATATTAGAGGAAACTGTTTGACTTATTTTGTCGGCACAAAATCAACGAGTATTTACGAAAATCATAATATTGTCACGCAGTCTTTCGCAATTCGGAGGGGAAAAAGATTATCCATATATATTAATATATAATAATAATAATATTAATTAGGTACGTCCTCAATTTAGTGTCAAAGGGATTGTTATGTCTCTTTGTCTGTTAGATAATGAGTATAATGACATTGTAATGGGGTTCTCGATAAATAAATAAACTTATAAAAATCAGAGATCGCTAATCCGCTTGCTCAGTCTGAAGATTAGGAAAAATCCTATTGTGAAACGCTATTATGTACGTCATGGTATATGTTTACCAGTAGACTTAAACTGGCTGTTGAAAATTTTACGCGAACCTACCTATATTTCAATTTTACTGACTGAAATCATCGCATAATTTATTTTGTGGCATTTAAAATTACGCTCTATATTTTCTTCGTAATTCCCAAGCATTAATAATAAACCTATTTTAATTCTAATCCGTTTAACCTATGATACCTACTTAACAATAGAAGTCAATGAAAATATTATCGTTAGAAGCAAATAATTTAATTTTCATTGTCATGGCATAACTAATAATAATATGTTGCCGGCGCACCTCGAAAAATATTAACGGTGCCTTTACAAGATCTCTTTGTAGCCCGTCTGTCTGTCCATCAAGACAAACGGTTTCTCAGGAACAGCTACAGGTATTAAGCTGAAATTAATATCAAAAAACTGAGGTCTACATTAGGCGTTAAAGCTCTGTACAAACCTATATGAATTTTGAAACAGCCGATGAAAACCTACAAAGTACTTCCCGTTGACCTCTTGGTCATATTAAATTTTCCCCACAAGAAAAAGGAAAAATGCGATAATTACTAATTGCAATTGTCACAATACATGACCAATATTAATGCTGCAGTTTCTATTGTCAAAATAACAACCACATATTAGGTACGGAAACTTTCTGGAACAGGACTCGTGGTATCTCAGATAACTGGAAAATGTATGGGTATTTAATTGTATTTAAGGCGGTAATATTAACAGTTTGGACATATTGCAATTCGTTTTTGAAAAGTTATTAATATCATATCGCTCTTTATGCAACGTAGTTTCATTTAAATATCCGATTAAAGCTTTTCATTATTTCTTATTATTAACGAAATAGTCGCTTCGTTTTCAATGTGCATAAATACACTGATGAAAGTCGAATATGTTAAAAAACTAGTGCAATTTATACACTTTATGGGGCATTTTTAGAAGAAATTAATAGTGCCAATGTAATTTCTTTCAACTAAAAAAAAAATTATGTAAACATTGTAATTTGTCAAAGGGATTACGAATTTTGTAATAAGGTTTTACTCATATATGTATCGATTATCAATTAAATGGAGCATAGTTTTTTCTAAAATAAATTGTCTTAAAGTGTATGTGCTCAGTGGACAGTAGATAATTTGTTTTCCTGAAACCACAGTTTTCAACTTAAATATTATAAAAGTATAATATTCCTGTTTTTTTAGAATAGTGAGTACTTGAGTACGAATAAGAATGCACATAATATTATTCTTTGTCAAAGTACTAAGTATTACGCTATGGAAGTACTAAATACGTATTATGGTTATCGACCTATACCTATCTCTGATTTTTTGTATCACTCGGTAGAGATCAATATCTTTGTTATGAATCAGTTAATAGATGAAATCTTACAGGTTACTGTTTAGTGTTATATTATATCAAATCCTGGCTTAATTAATATTATTAATTAACGACGACAGCACAAACACGTGACAACTATAGGTACATTAACTAATCATGCAGAAGGGGGTTGCGAACGTGCGTGTAGTCTGTATTGGGGCCTTAAGACAAAGGCGAAGCGAATGTATTCTCCGATCTTTCTTAATTTCATTTTTCACCGTCGACTCTTCCTTATAGTCCAAGGCAAACTTCAGTAACAAATTCTGATTTTAAGTTCAAACCACCAACTTCAAATCGTATGGGAAATTGACAGTTGTGAGATTGCGCTTAGTTTCTTCTCAGAATAGCAGCAAGATTGATGCAATGAAGCAGATCTTGGTGCATGCATGACTCATTAACACATTGACTGCCGCGACACAGACACAATTTAAAATCCATTGTTTGCGGACACCAGGTGACCGCATTGGCGTTCATAGCCTTAAAGGACTTCTTAAATGTGTTAAGTCTCTCGTAGTAAAGGATAATTACTACAAGAGCTCGCTTAACATTTGTCATGGCCCCAGACGATTTGTTCGTGTGTGTAACTGCACGATATGTACCGCATGATGTGGCGGTGAGGAGCAGACGTGGCGGCGCGACGACGTTCGCAGCCCCTGGCACTCAGGGTCGGAGTCAGTCGCATGCGAAGCAGGAGGGGCGACGGTGGGGCAACATGAACGGGGCTCACTGAGAGGATGGTGCGGCGGCACGGAGAACGTGTAGTACTTGGCCGTTTGGTTGTGCGCGCGGAGCACAGAGCTGTGGGTCAGCGTCACCACCACTACGAGGACCGATGCTAGAGCTAGCGCGAAGAAGGAGGCAGCGACGGCAGCCACCACGCGCCTCCGTCGGGCTTCTTTCCCGGCCTCCTCGTCTGGAACCTCAGGCTCGGGTGGTAGCGGCGGCGGCGGCTCCGGCGAACGGCTGCGGACACTGGGCCCCCGGCTCTCGGGCAGCTCGAGCGTGTGACGGCGGGAGCGGCGCGCGCGCTCGCACTCCGCTGCCGACGAGTGGTGTCGGCGCAGGCGATGCGGCGCGCCGGGCGCTACTCGGCACGAAGCAGATCGTAGCGTGCGCACTGGCACCATCAAATCATCACTTGCGGCTCGTGGCACCCGGACCGAGTGCACTGAACGAAACGAATGGTCACGCGTGGAGCTACTAGGGAATGCGAGATCTACGGAAGCGCGGGAAGAATGCCTCGAGAATCGGTCCCGATCACGATGGTCTACGCGCACCGACATGATGCGGGCGGAGCGCTCGGCGGCGGCCGCCCGAGTGACGGACGTGCCGCCGCCCCCCGCGTGGCCACGCCGCCGCGCCGCGCCCTCCGGCCGTGTTTACACTCGTTCCCGATCGCACAAAGACCGCTCACAAATACATCACGAAGGTAACGTCAATGTGACGTCTCAAATCTTCCGAAACGGCTGTCGCCAGCTTCCGTATTTGCCCGATTAAAGGTGTTAGCTAAGCTTTCGATGCACAACTCTGGGGAATGTTTGTTCAACTCCTATATTTGGCAAATCCACTTGTATGTCCAAATTTAACTTCAACGCTGTGAATTCAATTACATATACCCATGCACGAGTTTGCACTGTTCATCTCTTACGTACATATGTACATAGGATACTTACATGATACAATAAGGATCCAGTATGTGATATTTAAGTACGTTATGATAGAGTTCCAACATTGTTGCGGTCAAGGTGGAGTTAGACCTAATTCTATTGAAAGATGGTTATAATGTACCATACAACACCAGGTGCACCCATTGGTAAAGGCCGAGCGCTAAATAGAGCGAGGCAGGCTTTGTTGCGGAGACCACGCTGTCAAGTTAAATTGTCTCGGAGGCGGGAAACGAAACAGATAGTCGAGAAGTTGTCGCGGGCTGCTACATCGACACTATTCAATACAGAATACCACCACTACAGACGCCACACGTAACTATACCCGTGTCAGTAAATATTTGTGTGCCTCTATGGAAAGTTAATCTTTTGCTGCAACGATGGCTGTTGCAAGAGTCTTATAGAAAGAAACTTTCGTTGTAATGATTTTAAGAAAATTTTCTATTGAAGTAGATTTTATGTATAATATTTAACTGTAGATATTCTAGTCATCTACGCTGCTGTGATGGTAGTTACCAAATTAAAATAGCAATAGGTAAGTTAAACAAAACATGACAGGGGGAATGTTTGCGTTGTATATTTTAGTTATGTAACTACGGCTCGTATTAATAAAACAATGTCAAGATTGAGATGAACTTAAGTTGACACCTGAGATACTGTTGCTTACCTATATATTTAAACAGTATCAAAATTAAAAATAGTATTGAGAATGAGACTCGATCTCAATCTTGAGAGTCCCTTTATTAATACGGTCCTACATTTCCCAGCAACTCTTGCTTTGAAATTTGATGTGTAACTAATATTATGTAAGAAAAGAGACATTAATAAATTAAGTTATAGCAACACAAGAAGAGGTGGCCGGGTGCTGTTTGTAATGTTTGGAAAACTCAAACGCGTATGTTTGGGATATCTCTTATCACCCCATTTGGGATAAAGGTTGTGACGTTATGTATGAAACTTGAAAATTTATACGCAGTTTTAGATAAAAATAATACTGTCGACATGTCGCAAGTTGCTGTTGTCGCGTGTTGTGACTGGCTCCCGATTGAAACGCAACTGACGTGTCGTACAATACCTCCGACACAATGACTCGGTACGATATCGGACATCCCTTAGATAAGATACGGATGTTTCACTCCGAACCTTTGACGGGAGGGGAACACTGGAATACTATTGCCTATACCACACGCTTTTCTTGTAAACGTCATGTAATCGTAAATTTCACAAAACTATTGATAGGAGCACTTCGAAAATGGTTTTAACTCCTTGTCAATTTTATCACATCTAACATGTAAATTACTTTTTATAGACGTCGAAAGGTAAAAATTGTTTCATGAAAAATTTATGTCACGAAAACATGATTATTTTAAAAGCCGATAGGTCTTTCGAGCAAATCTTTTGTTGTTATATTTCAATCTGATTTTAAATTTAATTTTCAGTCCTTTAACAGATACTTTTGTCAAGCCATAATCTGCGGTTATTTTTGTGGCACTGTGTAATATTCATTTGAAGTCTATAACGACAGTGGGTACGCAAGTAATTTTCTTTGTAGGAATGTCCCTGAGCGTCTCTCTTTAGAATTTTCAACAACCACTGTTGACACAGTGACACTTATTGAAGATCCTTGAACATGAATTATGCATGAAGCTACTCCGCCTTTAGCCATAAAAAATCTCAGACATACCAATACAGACCACAAGCAAAGATATTTAGAAATGAAATAAAAGTTACAAATCCATTTCACGGGATTTTACTAATTAAAAGTTTGTCAAGAGTTTGTTCTACGATTATTCGGGAAATGCAAAACAAAGCGTTATGTTCGCAATCGCAGAAGTTTAGACGGAGCTGGATTTTCTATTAAGCGAATATTCGAAGATCGTAAATTGTTTGTTGCACGAAATAAGTGTCCTAAGTTAATTTGCATACCAAATGTTTCCTAATCAATATGGTAATTTGAAGAAAATAATAATCAGTAGGTACGTATGTTTAAATTTAGCAATCTGTATATACATAAAAATATCGAAGATTTCAATCCTACAAATTTTTACTAATTTTACTGGGAATTTGAATAAATAAAATTTCCAAATTGTTTATATTAAAACGTGATATTAGAATTTGGGGTAATCTGAACAGAATTATTTTATTGCGTCGGTATAATTTTATGGTTACTTGATTTAAACATTTACGAGATCCGCTTTTCAGAATTAATGGGCAAATAAAGAACCGTCTCACAAGACGATTTCATAAGGAAAAGGGAACAATTTTTGGAAACTTAATTGACGAGGGTTCATAAGTTTTAAATCGTTCAGTACGAAACTCTGAACGTCATAAATTCATTTGATCAGTCTGCAGACACCGACCTTCTCATAAAATTAATTCCATGTCACTACTAACCACACTTAATGAAATTAACCACATTCATTAATATCAATCTATAACAATATGGTCGAGCCTCAAGCTCCTCTTATACTTTTTTGTCACAATAGGAAAGTAGAAAGAAAAGTAAGGAATCAATAAAATAACAGCGAAATTCCTTCATCTTCCCTAAGATATTGGTTGATAAAAACGGCTTTTTTGAGTCCTCCGGATTCAATTATGTAAATTGCGACCTCTGTAAAAACAGCTGCTCACGACCACAGACTAAACCAGTCTACAGGGTACAGGGCGGACAAGCGAAGTTCAGCGGAAAAGATATTAAATCTCGTATTAACCTCACGCACGTGACTGAATCCGAAGTTTCAGGCCCACGCTGGGAATGAAGGACCCCACAATCGTAATTTCAATCACGTTGGTATTTATTTGAACGAATTCTTCTGAGATATGAGGCTGCGATCTGAATAAAACAGGTAACTGAGATGTAGGTATCTATTATTTTCGGATGGAGCTCGGAAGGTGGAAACTTTATGATATTGTTTTATAAGCAGAGATAGGTAGGTTTTTAAGCGAGACTTCAGATGATGAGGTTTTGTTTTGAAAGTACTTTCATATTTTTGTACGTCGTACACTCGTTGACAATCTTATGAATTTGTGAAAAGGATTATACCAATTAAAAATCACAATCTAATACATAATGCCAATTCCTACTTCCTTCCTTTAACCGACTTATGTTCATATCATTTATTTATTACCTTCTCATTCATTAACATCACTTCATAGATTTTTATTAGTTTACATGAATGCATAACTAACGTACACAAAGAGATTTAATTAATTGAATGTCTTTGTGAAAACAATAAACGGCCATTTTGTTTTATCTGTTACCGATGGGTGCGCTATTCATATTAAGAGGCTGACAGCAGCCAATTGCGTTGAAAGATTATCATTTTTTGTAAAGCATATAGCTCGTATCATTATAAAAAAAGTTATAGGTAAAATTGATCATATTTCTGACATGATTCATGTTTTCAAAACATAATTACACAATCTTCTCTCGATAGAATTTAATTGCAAAGTAGCATCTAAAAATGCATGAAATCTTATTTTTCTCAGATATGCATTCACTAACATAAATGATATTTTGTACAATATTGTGTCGTATATGTTACTAAAACAAATTCATGTTTTAGATTTTCAATAATGCGTCTATTTTAATTGAAATAATTAATTTTGTGATTTGCACTTACGCCCTATAATTCTAAGTAACGCTTTCTCTGTTACTCGTACTCAATGCGACAGTGATCGCTTAGGCGCGTTGCTGGATGGACCTGTGTTGTGCGCTGAGACGCTCTCCCAAATATTCGAACTTTTTTTCATATTCACATTCAGGACTTTCTTTTTCTTGTTTTGTTTATTTAATTAGGGTAAAATTTTGTATGTGTGTAAATAATTTTATTTATTAGGTAGGTAATCACAGTTGTAAATAAATAAGTTGGTAAAGTTAATAATAGAAAATGGACTCGAAAAAAAAACAAAACCGAAGAAACGGCAATATAAAAGAAATCAGAAACACATGATGGAGGTTGTAAAGTAAGTATAATAAAATATTATATCTCTTTTTAATTAATTAAGTATGTACATGAAACACCAAATTTATAAAACGCAACCATAATTATGTTTTCACTATTTTGTAGTTGCGTCTACTGATACGGGATGTATAGGTACCTTTTTTCGTCACCGCTTACGTAAGACGTTTGGCTCAGTCGACTTGGGCTTGTCGCTTGAATTTCGTCGTGCTGGATCGATCCCAGTACTTTTCTTGTCTTTTTTATTTTATTTGCTTTTATTTATTGTATGTCTAAATAAATCCTGTAATCTTTTTTTACATGTCTAAGTGATATTTATCAAAAATTTCATTTTTGTGCATGGCTGTGTACTTTACGTCATTACATATTCCTAGGTGCTGACATACTACAATTCTTTGATTTTCAGTTCTAAAAATCATTTGGGCCCTGAAGAGTCATCAACCGGACTTGTTTTGCAAGAGTGAGTAAAATTATTATTTTTACCAGTATCTAGGATTTCTGAAATAGATAATAGGCAATATTGTCATTTTTGACCAAAAACAAACCTTGTCGAAAGAAATATGTAAAGGTCATCATAAAACAAAAGCATAACTTTGAGATTTTTATAAAATGATTGCCAATGGGACATATAATAAAAATTATATAAAAAAAAACAAATAAATTCCTTTCAACCGCTAAAATAATCTATTGAGAATTACCATAGACTTACGAAAATCACAGATTCGGCCATCATAATATATAAGGTCTAACAAAATTAACCCGACAAACGTTGCAGAGTGTATGTATAGGATGTACCTATTACGAAAAAAATAAAAAATAAAACATTAAAGTTAACAGATTTTATTCAAAAAGTTTTCCTGAAGTGTTTCAATAATATTATCTTTTAATGACAGGTACGACATTGAGGCACAAGGTGTTCAGAAAAAAAAAAGATGAAGAGGTATGTACTAACTAATGGCTTAGTAACCTGAATGGTCAACTAAATGTCAAACTAACGTCAAATGCGCTATATAATATATGAAATAAAAGACAAAAACTAATTCCTGACTACGGAAAATATGACTAAAAAGTATTTTGTTCGTGATGACCGCCTTATTGTCTTGTTTTTTGAGAAACACTTAGGCCAAAGACGAAATAATAATAATAATGGGCCGTAGTCGGTAAATATAATATTAACTAATAAAATAATAACGAAAGTTTTCTGTTTCAGACTTATCAGATTACAAGTGATCAGAATACGGAATAAGAAATCTGCATCTGTCGGCGGTTTGTAGCCAACTCGCATTTTTATAAAAAATTGCAAGAAATTTGAACGGACCTCTTGGCTGTAATCTGAATACTATCGATTTAATAAACGAAAAACAAGATGGGCTCATCTCTAAATTTACTATCGTGTGTAGAATGTGCAATTTAAAGTTTCATATAGAAAATGATTATCCGGAGGATGATTACTTAGATGTCAATAGTTGTGCCATAGCAGGCATAATATCTATTGGTGGTGGTCATTCACATTTGAAAGAGTTTTCTACGGCAATAAATCTACCTCTTATTTCAAATAAAAAATACCAAACCCAACATGACGTTCTGTCCAGAAATTGGCAAAGGGTTGCTCAAGAAACTATGAAGAAAGCAGGGGAAAAAGAAAGAAATTATGCGATAGCAGAAGGAAGCCTTAGGAAAAACGGTATACCGATAATTGATGTGATTGCTGATGGATGCTATTCCAAAAAGCTGATGATACACAATTTACGGCTGAATTAGCAGCAGCTTTCGACGTTAGCGTCAAAACAATATTGGTCAATTTGCGTCAAATTGGCAAGGTAAAAAAGCTTGACAAATGGGTGCCCCACGAACTCAATGATCATTATACCTAACTATTATTGTATAGCATATAAATTGTATTGTATTCTCATTATATATAATAGTGTATATTTATCTCTAAAGAACATTCTGCTCTGGTTTTTTATTTCATACTTTTCAGTTATTAATATTGCAGTAGTTTAATTAAATTATTTTTTCCGGGTTTTTTGAAGTCGTTTTTTTTAAATCCTTTTTTATTTAATTCTTTTTAGTGTCTGGTCAGACATTACAAAATAATAAAATATATTAATTGACCAATATGGGCAGGCTTACGAAAGGTGCTGCTCGTTTAAAGAACTGTCGGTCAAAAGAAACCGAAACTGAAAGGGTACTACGGCTTGAAAAAAATGCCTCACGGAACGCAATTTCGCGTTCCCAGGAGACGCCCGAAGCTCGCCGAGTACGTCTAGTAGCTATGAAAGATTACGTTAAATCACGTATTCGCCAGGAAACTCCAGAACAGAACGAGCATAGACTCGGTTTTATACACGATCGGCTTGCCGAGGAGTCCGCTGAGCAGCGTGAGCGCAGGCACGGCCTTATAATCACGTAAATCGGCCTAAAAATGTCGGACTAATCGATGTACATACATAAAGATTACAGAACCTCCTCCTTTTTTGAAGTTGGTTAAAAAAAGTTATTAGTATTTATCCGTGGTTGCTAATCTCCATGATAATTTTTGTGCGATGGCGAACCTTCTCGCTCCTACAGGTTAGGTGGGCACTTGGGGTATACCAGCTCGACCTGATGATCTTCGATTTGTCATATTTATTGTTGATAATCACACCGACGTAAATCGGCTTAAAAATCTCGGACTAATCGATGTACATACATAAATAATACAGAACCTCCTCCTTTTTTGAAGTCGGTTAAAAAAAGTTATTAGTATTATCCGTGGTTGCTAATCTCCATGATAATTTTTGTGCGATGGCGACCTTCTCGCTCCTACAGGTTAAATGGGCAGTTCGGGTGTACCACTCGACCTGATGATCTTCGATTTGTCATATTTATTGCTGATAATCACACCGATCTAGTCTACACTTTTTCCATACAAACCCAAACTGTATCTACTTAGTTTCCCTGTGTAAAAACTACGCAATCGTCTAAATATGTAATGCCATTCTGATATTTACCATGATTACACAAAAACTACTGGACCGATTGCGCTGAAATTACAATGGGACCAACTCGACGGTATCCCCTTTCATTTACAAAAAGAACCATGTGAATCAACCGCCAAATCTCGGAGATATCGGTGTACATACTCCTTTTTTGAAGTCGTTTAAAAATAACACTTTTTATTTATTTATTTCGCCGTGTCTGAAACATTCTGGTCCCAAACTTATTTTTGAAAACATTCTATGAATACCTATACATTTATATTTCAATAAATCATCCTTGTTATATTATTATTTTGTGTTGTTTTTTATTTCGCGAACAGCGCCACCTGTTGCATTTAGGAGAGCTCTAACTCAAAGTTCAGTTCGCAAGAAGGTTTCCCGTAAGGTCGACTCGTCTGACGGTACGCATATTGACCGTGTCGCAGACGCAGCGCTGCTTTATCGAACATTAAGTGGGCGTATCCATTGCTCAAGGTCATTGGCTCTATTCAGCGCCTTAAATATTCAACTTACTTCACTTAGTTCATAATAATCTTAATTGTCACTGATTTGTTATTACTCACAAACTTGGGCGTAACATTCAAAACTTATCTCTAAACAGTATAAAACAAAGTTGCTCTCTGCATCTTTCTGTTTGTACGCTTAATTGTCTAAGCTATGCCACGGATTTGATACGGTTATCGCTGTCACCTAGACAATTTCTTCAGTAAGGTAAATCATACATGCATATTATATTTATAGAAAAATAAAAATAAGATCAAAAAATATTTTAACTTTTGTTTAAACATAAATTAACTAAAAGTTATATTATTCTTTTTGTCACATATTCTTAAATCAATCAAAAATTTAATGAATAAAATTAGTAAAATTAAATACAGACCTGTTCAAACCGGGTAAGGACATATCGTCTAGAACACTAGGGCCCACGTTCGTAATAAGATAGTGTTTGAGGGAATTCCAGGTAGTGTGCGATTTCAAAAGAATTGTTATTGTATGTGCAAGTCAGTGTATAATAAATTGCCACTGTCCGTAAGGGAATTACCAATTAATAAGTTCAAAACGGCTATATTTAAATTCTTATTGAACAATGTCTTATACTCATTAAATGCATATTTTAAACATAACTTTAATAATAATGATATGTAATAAAAATATTATATAATTTCCTTGACGGTGAACTAAATTAATCAACTAAAAAAATGGATGTGTATGTGTATATGTATGTATGTATGGGGGTGTGGGTGCATTGTGTGAGAGTTTGTCGAAACAAGTTTGTTATATGTTTGCGCAAATATAGAAATTGAAAAATATAGAGAATGAATGAATATGAATTTAGCAAATATAGAAAATGACTGACATGGTATTTGTATTGATTATATAACGAAGGACATGCTAATTGTGTAATTTAATTTGTATTTTTATTGTTTAACGAAGGACAGGCTAATTATAATTTTGCATGCTATTGTAATTGGCTGATTTAGGTGATACAATTTATACTATTTTACCAACTATTTTACTTACCCTAACCATTGCAAATAAATGTATTCTATTCTATTTTATCATATAAGTATATTTGTATCAATAGCATTCAAGCCATAATTTTTATAAACATATACGTATAAGTATACCCCACCCAGGTTGGAACCCATTATACTTCGAACTTAATATTATCTCTTTCATAATATATTGGAGTAAAAAGCGTAGTTAGGAACTAATATTGCATACCTAATAAATAATATTAAGAATATAAAGACAGTTTTAATTAAAAAATTAATTAATCAACCTGTGTTTAAGTCAAGCAGCGCAAACTGGATTTTATTATAAAAATAAGCTGTTGAACTTACATATATATATCTAATTATATCTAAGCATATTCCGTCTTACATAAGGAAGATCTATGAAAATATGAACTTCAAAAAAGAATTTTATGTGGGAGCTGATAATTTATAAAATCAAGGTGATTTTTATAGACCTTTGATTTACGATTTATATATTTGTGTAAAACGATAGATACCATAAAAATTGCATTGCTAATTATAGCAATAATTTTAAATTTTCTGTAATTTTTGAAACGAATATTCTTATTGGTCTTAAAATAAAGCAATAAATTTTATACCAACCAACAGCCAAGGCATGGAACTCGTCGTCGAACGGCGTTAGTCTTTACTGAATCCTACAACCTTGGGATCTTCAAGAGCAGGGTGAATAGGCATCTACTGAGATCGCGTGCTTCATCTTCGACCACATCATCACTTCCCATCAGGTGAGATTGTGGTCAAATGCGTATGCAGTTAACCATAAAAAAAAACCAAACTTTGGTTATTATTAAAATTTGACAAGAAAAATATGAAGAGTGATGATGATTGTGAATATCAAAAAGCTAAAAATTATTTAACATGATAATCCTTCACGATGAATATATATCGGCAGGAAAAGGAGATATAGAATATCTTATAATTAATTTTATGTGAGTCAATAATATTGACCCGTGAACCGATTATGTCGAATATCAAGAAACAACTCCGGAGATGTGGAACATCACATTTTGTCAATCAAGAGATGATGTATCGCCTGTAACAGGTTCGATTGATTAATCGACAATCCATTAACTATACGCAGCAGATGTAACTTGTAAATAATATTGGCAGCAAATATGGCATAGGTCCAATTCCATTCGTAACGACCATTGAGTACCTATACCTTCACAATTATTATGTCAATGTTTGCTTTCTTTGATTAGGTCGTTGATTCAGTTTGTATAGTCGAATGTTGACTATATATATTTAACATAAAACAATATTATCTGAATTAGAATTTAGCGAATTTTAGCGTAAGGGCAGAAACAATGTTATCCTACAAAAATGTAGTTTTAGTGTCATTTAGAAAAAAATGTCGTCACAATATGCGCAACTTTTGTGTAGCTTAGTTATAGCTAAGTGATGAATGAATAACAAACATTTAAATTTTATACATGCGAGTCCTAAATTGGGCGGTAAGCGTTACCCTAAACACAGGCGTTTCGGTGCTGCAAATATTAAAAATTTAACATCAACGGCTTGTTTCGAAATATACAGAAATGCACGCGTTACAGGGGGTGAGCATCGTCATTGAAAAAAGCATGTTTGTACATATTTTTTGATGTAAAGACCCTCAGTTGTTTCTTACGGCACTCACGGAATGAGACATATTGATTCAACTCATTTCATGTGCCGGAAATCACACAACACAAAAATGTTGTAATAAATAACAAATCTATGTTGTAACACCAATATTTTTACATCACATAAGCAGGTACCTACACACACCTTCTTAAAATTGGCTCCGAAAGGGAGCCAATGTCAATTTTGCGGCGTAATTCAATCGCAATTATGTACGCATCCCGTCGGCACACTGATTGTAGCCACATTATTTAAAGAACCTAACTGGACTAATCAATTCATTAGGTACTATTTTCTTAAGACTATATGCACGTTTTCGTTATCAACGTATTGGCCTAGGTAACTAAGTCATAAATAACTTCAGACTCCTCTATACAAGCAATGCTTCCCACTATAAAGTTTGTTTACGATGAACTTTCCTAAAACTCGTAAAACAAATTACATGGACATCAAGTCTAAAGGAGCCTTAAAAGCTTTTTTTAGGGTTCAACACCTAAAATGGCGAAAAAGGGCTTTTGACAATGTATTACGCATGTCCGCTGAACCGTTTTATGCGTAAGGTAAGTAAACAAGACCTACGAGGGTTTCACGACGGTAGGAGATGAATTTTGCTTTGTTTTACCCGAAATATGCCATAAACTGCTGACAAGTAGGTAACAAAACTATCAATAAAGAAAAAACAAAAGCCGTATCTTATTGTAGACTGACTGTATTATATATGTACCGTACATATACATACAATGCAAACGTTCAGTCGTGTCCAGCTGAAACGATTTAGATTCAATCAATTAATGAAATAAATCAAATACTCTTTATTGCATAAGCAACAGAAATTACGTGAAGAACACAGCATATATATGCTGTAATAATCGCTCAAAATGTGGACTTATCGCTATATTCTTCGTTCTTCATTCGTATTCGTTCGAACACCTTTATAATTAAAACAAGCATTGAGTTCTGCATCCGTATGTATATGTAAAACGTTGTATTACATAAAAAATTGCCTAATTTTCTTTAAACATATAAGTCATTCGAAAAAGCTAAATCATTTTAAACGCGACATGCCTACCAATTCTATAAAGACCTAAACGCTAAATATCGATCTAAAATGCTTAAGAAACAGCAGCAGTAGTTAGATTAATATCCATATAGCTTCACATGAAATACAATGAATAAAACACATTACCCTCCTTCATGGGGCAGTTGGGTAAAAACTTAGATAAATCCCGCGAAGGTCAGGCAATGAAGCTATAACCTACACATACTCGTAATACTGTATGGACACTGATGACGGTCGAACTTTGAAAGTTTTTTGAAGTAGTTTAAGATCAGGAGAAATGTCAGTTACTTTTTACATAAACCGGTCACTTTAGCGGTACTAAAAGAAACACCATTTATATTCATTTATAAGGTACTTCTTTGCTACAGATCCTCTTAAATAAGCTCTTCCGTAGAGTTGTTCGCAGCATTTTGTGTTTTTGTAAACATGCACGAATTCGCCTGGCCAAGTCACGACTATGTTTTAAGCTTACTCTTTATAAAACCTTGGGATCTTCAAAAGCAGGGTGAATAGGTATCTATTGAGATCGCGTGCTTCATCTTCGGCCACATCGTCACTTTCCATCGTAGCCCAGGGAAAATACGGTTTGATCTCGTGATAATGTATATTTGTGAAATTGTGCTTTCATATGATATTCTTTGTGACTTTAATTTTTTTTTATATTCCATACTTAGGAATTTTGCAGAATTTCGATTCCGGTTCCGACAAGTCGAAACTTCCGATGATATTATACCTCCGATTCCGACTTCGGTTCCGATACTTTTAAGTCGGAGGTTGAAGCATAGCGCGGAGGTTACAGTGCGAATACCTGTCGTGTCCACCAAACTCTTTTTAGCGGCCCTGGGGGCCGATCGAGCTAAGTAGTCCAGGGAAAATACTGTTTGACCTCAGAAAAACGAATAACCGCGATTTTCTTGAAACATTTAATAAAGTGTTGTAAATGGAGTAACACTTGCTAAAAAATAAGCATTTGTAAGAAACGCAAGTACTAATTAACACGTTAACTGCCGCGAAGCAGACACAATTGAAAATCAATTGTTTTCCGGTCACCGGTGACCGGCGTGGCGCTCAAAGGCTTAACTAAATAAGTGGAAGAAAAGGTTAATGTCGTGTCGTACCAAGAGGTTAAATCGAGGGCGGAAAGGAGAGAGAGGTGTCATTACTGTGCAGTAAATAAGTTAATTTATAACATAAACAATTTGTGTTATAATAGGAAAATAAAGAACAGACACCGATGCGCGCTGTGCATGCCGTTCAACCTGGCGTGTTTAGTTTGTTTAACAAAACGATCCCCACTCGTACGATGAGCATTCAAACAATGGCGAGAATTTCATTAAATCAATGTTCACTTGAGCAACAAATACCACAAATCGCTTTTAGCATCATCGGCCTATTTCGATTCGCGTCGTCCAATGCTGAACGGCCAGGGTCGGGCATGCATCTTAATCAAATTTCCAACCCGACCCCTGTAATTTTGGGATGTTAAGCACGAATTTATGACATCATCATAGCTTTTATGTGTAAGGTTGCCTTGTCTAAAAACAAATTGATGGCATCCGTGGTTGCTACATGCAGTAGAATTTAGTTATGATTGTATTTTTTGTTGATGATGTTATTTTTTTTTCCAAATTATGCCAAATAGTGCGACTGTAGTTTAAAGAGTTATTCAATATTTTTAGTGAGGATTCTGACGTCAATCAGTGCTAAACATGGTGTCAGAGAGAGAAATGCTTAAGCCCTAATGTACTATATTACTTCTGTGTCCTAATATTAATTCCAATAGATTTAATTGACATTCAACAAAAAGGTGTCATGAATCTCATGTTGAAATAAATGCTTGAAGTGTGTCAATACAAGAAATAAAGATAAACTTGCCGGTCACATAAGCCGCCTCCACAAAGTCAGTAATTCATTAAAAATCATTTTCTATAAGCTCCCGTTCATACACAAAATCTTCCTTTCTATAAATTTAAAAACATTGTATAACAGAAACTTATTAAGAAATTATGACATACTAGCTTTCCGCCCATGGCTTCGCCTGTGTGGAATAGCTTTATCGCGGATATGTTTAATTTGTTTATCCCGCGGGAACTACTCACTTTATCGGTATAAAAAATATCCTGTCTTATTCCAAGGCATTTTCTAACTATCTACCAAATTTCATCCAAATCCGTTCATACGTTTCCGTTTATTATCAAAGATTTATAGTCGATGGGTACATATTATTGATGATTTGATCTACTGTATTCTGATTATATTGCGATGCATCTGGCTAGCGTAGATATTGAGACTTTAATCATTCTACAGATTTCACTGTATCATTCGATAGAAAAAATTACAAGAATTTTACCAATAATTTGCGCTACACGTGTAACTCTACCCTTATGTAAAGAATGTTGAGAATAAGACTTGTACATACCTGGTGCAAAACAACAGGTTGATACAAAAGTTTCTTTGTACAAAGGAAAATACCTGTGGAGGTGGGTATCTCTCCAATTAAACGGAGTGCCAGAAACATCCGCCGGGAGGGCCCGCGCCTACAAGCGTTCGTTAAAAACCTCCCAAACTTACACTCTGTTAAAGTAAAACTGACAAATTTAATTATGCAGTGGTTTCTACTGCAAAGGCATTTTAAAAATGGTATTTTGTTAACTGAAATAATCGCTGTATAAACAAACGGTCACCCGTGTTTGCTTTGTTCGCTAAACTCCTATTCATGTAGAATAGTGAATATAAGAGCATTAATTATTAGTTTCTGAATATTCATGTACAATGGTTTATTCCTGCTGTAGTAATATTATCTCGGCTAGCATTTCATGTCATGATGTGGAGAATCATTGTTTCCAAATATGCATGACTTTATAATAAATAATTATGTAAATAGGATTTTAAAAAAAATACAACAAAATTAAAATAGCCTTCCGTCGCGACTCCTCCTACTTGGCATCAGTTTATCATCCAGCTGACTTTATTTGAATTTTCGGATATTTAGGACAATATATAACCCTGTAATACATTTCCTACAAGTCCGTTCAGATGACTAGATGAACGTGATTAAATAACAAATATAGAAACATTCAAGTTTCACATTTCAATAAAATTTGTGAAATATTATTAAATTAAAACCAAAATGATGAAAGTATCACTTTCGTATCTAGTTTCGACTAACGCTTCTTCGAAAGTATATTTACTTCGACAATAGACTATTTCGACAGATGGAACACGACAATGCGGAACTTCGACAAAATCAATCTTGGACAAGACACTGTTGTTTGCTTAAAACAATAATAATGTTCGAATAGAAAAATGTCCCAACCTCCGATTTTAACTACGTCCAAAATCTTATAATTTAATTTGGACGTCTTTCAGATTGGTATTTTTTTTTTGATTAAACATTGTTCAATGAGACAAATATTTATTGTCACCTGAGTTAGGAAACTTCGTTAGCGCGTTCTAGCCACGACTCACTGCAGTTTGAAAAAATTGAATAGGGCACTATAATAATAACATGATTTTCCTTCTATTGCCTTGTTTTGTATCAAATTCGTAAATTCCATATTAATAGCGATTGAAATCGCTTTTTCCTGTTTACTCTGGAAACAGATTGAAATTGGAAAAAAATCGTTTAGTACATTTGGGTTCTACACTCCAGAGCAAAGAAAACGGGTCCCTAATAAATCTTCATAAAACTGCCTAAATTTCTAGATTTAAAAGTTGCTTAATAACTCACAAAGTTCTACACTTTAATTAAGCATTCGCTTTCTTCCATCAATACCACCAATTATATGACGTGCTAGACCTCGATAGTTCATAGTCGTACTCTTCAAGAGAATCTTCAATGACAAGGGCACAGCATACTTTTATTTTACCCGACTGCCCAAGGAAGGAAGGTAATGTTTCTCTAGTGTATGTATGTCCTTACCTTTGGCGCATCCTGTAGCCTAAACGGCTTGACCGATTTCAAAGTGCATGGTGTTGTTAGATTCGTCTTGGTACCCGGAGTGGCATAGGACACATTTTATGATAAAAAATCCAACATGACGTCCGCAAAATACGAAATATGCCGTGGACTTTTGTAATTTTTAAATACTTAAATAGTCAATTCATCGTCATGATAACCATGATTCCAATGAAAACTGCTTTTACGCGTTTGTAATTGGTGGAATTCCACTATCCGAATTATTAGCTAGTTGTATGAAAAAAAATTGGGTACCTGTTTTCTTTGCACTTGAGTGTATTATAGAAAATACTGTTCAATATAGAATTCATACCTTCGGTAAACATATAAATAAATAACGCCTAGGTATACTGTAAATCCGTCACATTACGAGATGAAACAGCGTAAAGCGTTTATGTTTAAAGAGAAAGGGTAGATAATAAGCGCCGGCGGAAAACGTGAAACGCCTTTAAATAAATTGAATTTTATAAGTAAAACGTTCAGCGTTACATTAAACATTTAGCTACAATTCACAATTGGATTTTGCTTACACTTTGTCTTCCGCAAAAAGAGTAAAATTAAACGAGATGTTTTTTGACCTTAGCTGACTGACCCTTTAGCAAATGTTTTGTGTGTGCTCGGAAATTAAGATTGATTAGACGGAAATTAGAATAATAACATTAAGCAAAAACGGTGTTCTGATTATTAAATGGTTAATTAAGACGTTGGCTTAGAGTCATCACCATCGGCTGGACATAGGCCTTTCCCAGGGTGTGCCACTAAACCCGGAGCTGCTGAGTTAGCTAAAGTTCTTTTTAACTCCCGACGAAAAACGACTGGTGTTATGTGTGTGTGTGTCCACTCTTTGTCCGGATGTATCTCAGTAATGCATGCCCAATTTGATTGCGGGTTTGTTTTATATTAAAAACTAAAAACGTAGGGATAGGTTCTGAAAAATTTAAATCATTTAATCCGTATCGAAGTTATTTAACTATTAACGATGTTGGTGTAGTTTATTTAGAATAAATAAAGTTAGTTATTTAGTTTTTTTTTATAATTGTTTTCTCGGAGGTTTTCTATATTTTTAATTTATAGTTATATAACCAGATTTTCAAAACTAATTCGAATTCTAATGTCAAGTAAGTATATGAAAAAAAAACATTATTGATACCAAAAGTTGTAAGTGACAAACCTCTATTCAGTGTTTAGGTTTAACATTGCTCATTCATAGTTCGTTCCAAACGGCACCACATATCCAGCAGATGACTACTATGGCCTGATGATGATAATCATAATTTTCTTGTGTAATATGAATCTAAGAAGTTACAATACCAGCTGAATACCTTTCCTGTGATGGTCATATCGATTTCCTTTAAAAGCATTTCAATTTATTGTTAAACCCGTAATGAGATTGCGGAATAACTAGACCGGAACATTTCGTATGAACTAATCACTCGAGTGACTCAGTGAATCTTTTTGTGAAAATACTTTTATACTTTTAAAATCGATGGAAGTGTACTTACTCGTAATTATCTTGAATAGGTATTTGTAAAGAATGGATTTATTTGATTATAGTGATACGTATAATGGCAAATAGCTGATGTTCTTTTCCGTTTGTCATATGAAGGTAATAGAGTTTCTTTTGTTTAAAATATGTTTATATAATGTAAGTATTGATCATTTCATTATCATCCTATCAGCCACATGTCGACCGCTGAACATATGCGTCCACTGTGGATTACCAAAGCCACTGGTTGGATGCGGCCTACATCCAACGAGTTCTCGCGACCTTCATTATGTCGTAGTTCCATCTTGTGGGTAGATATCCTATGCTGCGCTTTCACTCTAGAACTTGAATGCCTCCCGGCCACTGGTAATCTGTTCTTCGAACTATGTGCCTTGTCCACTTCAACTACCAATCCCCTGGGCAATTTTTGTCCTTTGATTAAGGGGTTGATGATTTATCCTGGAATTAACTGTTCATTCTAACTAATTGTGTCTTTCATTTTATATAAATAATGAGATTTCTTTATACAAAGCTTTGCTAGAATCACACTGTTTCCTGTATTATGGCTATGAACATATTTTGTGTCCTTAAGATAATTTTAATTTAAGAATGCTTACACAACGATTTTTAATCATTATTATTACTTGCAAATCAGGTCCAATATCTTCAATCTATCCTTTTACCAATCATTCTGTACAATGAACAAGTTGAGTAACTGTTGCAAATATTTCGTACTAGCATTTAGTCCGCGACTTAACCCGCGTGGAATTATTTTATCGCGGACTTCTTAGGATAAAATTAACCAACGTCCCGTCAGGTCCCAAGCTACCTCTCTGCCAAATTTAAATATGATCGGCTAAAAGGTTTAGTAACAAAAAGACAGACAGATAGATTTAGTTTCTCATTTATATTTTAGTGTGAATACTCATGAATGAATACCATAGAGGGTAAAGATAATATTCTTCTAAAATACCACAACTCAAATCTTAGTTATTTCCAACACAAAACAACGAGTTTGGGGGAAATCGTTGCCAGAGGAAATAGACATCTTCCTGCTAACCGCAAATCCCGGCCCTAAGTCATTATGTCGCAACTAGTAAACATGATCCGAATACCAAATATTATATACGACCTACGCGAAATCAGTTTGAAGCTCTATTACCGCGGCAAAAGTTACAAGTTTCATATTCGTTATTCTGATACTATTTATAACTAACCTGAAGATGTGAAGATTAAACCCGAGGCGCTGTGCAATGCTCAGTATTTAATTCAGTTGGATTTATATTATTTGGAAATATATAGCTTATTAAATAGCAATACATATTCAGGCCGTGCGAGTTATTATGCTAGGTTTTCGAGAAGAAACAAGTACCTACATAAGTAATCTAGATTTAATATAAACTTAATTGGAATGTGCGTATATTAATTAACTCAGATTAATTAAGTTCTATCTCGAACTACACCTTGTAATTGTAATTGGAGACTGTATCTCTAGCCAGTTAACAAGAATCGTGGCTTCTCAGTGGTCATAGTTACATTTACGGACGTCGTCTACATTCGATCCATTATAGAATGTTGATGCTGTTTAAGATTGATATAATAATAATAGCATTATATAAATGACTATATACTCGTAGTTATATCAGTGTTTCAACATGTAAATTATGTTGATATAGGTTAGTGATAACTATTGTTTATTTTAATAAAGGAAAGACATGTTGTTCTTCTGAACGGCGTATATTGAATGTGTATTATTTCATTAAAATTAACATGGAATTGCGCGCATTACTTAGCGTAGCTTCAGACATTGCATTGTGACCGTGTTGGAATACCTATATTCACGTCAATGAGTATGTTAATATTGAAATGCAGTCCATTTTTGAGATTCTTGAATAACTAGCTTCAGCATTCTCCTTTGTAAACAAATATGATTGAGGTTAAATGCTACATTTAATTATTTTAACATATTATGTACTGACACATAAATGAACCAAGGGCGACAGTGGAACAATATACTAAAAGGGAGAGATTACTTATATATAAGTGTTTACACGAAAAATTCATTGTAGATAGATAATCATCATTATTTCAGCCACATTACGTTCACAGACTTCCAGATCTATCTGGTGGAAGCGGCTTGCTTCCAGCGACTTCCCGAGACCTTCACTAGGTTGACCATCCACCTCACAAGGTGGACAACCACTCTAAAACTTTAATGCCCATACTGCCCTCAGGGTACTTACTAATCCGCTGGGCTGTGTCGTTTTAGATAATCTCAAATAACAATTTTATTAAACTAGAAATTAAATAAAAGTGTTACAGAATTCCCACAGCCGCAATAAACCTTATACATCGCCATAACAACAATCTTGCTCCGCCGACCACCCCTAATCTCACTGAGGATGAGTTCGCATGCCCATTAAAAGGCGCTGACTAAAGTTAATGCCTCGAACCAAATAAACAACGCCTTGTATGTTTTGTACGTAATATTTACATTAAAACCGACTGAAAGAGGAATTCATTTAAACTTTAATTGCTTTAGTATTATGTTGTGCGAGCGCTGTGAAATCAAAATCAAATAGTTGAGAATTATACATGACGCAGACAGAATTATTCGACTGTACAATCTGTATAATACGTCACACGAGTAATTTAACCTTGTGTTATGATTAAAGTATGACTTATTAGTTTGGAAATCTATTCGTACCTCTTCATAATATCTAAACTTCAAACAAGAATGTTATCAATTATCACTGAACAGTGACCTTCGCCCTAGCACTAAACAAAGGCAGTTCAAATTTAATTAAAAATACAGTGAAACTTTTCATTGAGACCAATTATTACCAAAATTACTACCAAAGTAATACCAAGTTATCAATATTGTTAAACCTACAATAGTCAAGCTTTAATTTTTTGCCTTGTAATTTTAAATTCAGGAACTATATGTAATGATTTACATAAAAATTATTTAATGCCTACAATTGATAATTGAATCTTTCGAAGGATATTCATCATCTATGGTTGAAGTTTTGTATAACCGGAGGGCTAACCAACCCACTTTGAAAAGGGGCTAAATCTCTGTTGTTCAAAGAGATAAGTTAGCATTTTGCCCTTCCGGGTCTATATGATGTTTGATAAGTTACCAGACAGGGTGGAAACGATGAGTGTTTACATGCGTTTTCTGCATAACTACACGAGATAATCTAAAACCAGAAACTGTTATCGCTTCTACATTATAAGCGCCTAACGTGATCAGTCAATTTTTTTTTATTCTCGACGGAACACTACAGGTGTTATGTGTTTGAGGGCATTGTGTTTTTGTGTGTGCCCAGTCTTTGTCCGGACGTATCTCAGTAATGCGTGGTACGACTTGAGTGCGGCTTTTTTTATACGAAAGACTAAACGAAGGGACACTTTCTTAGATATGTTGGGTGATAATCGGTTAAGCCGTTTCAAGGATATTTAGATTTTAGCACAAGTGTTTTGGTGTATTTCGATTTATTATTTTTATAATGAAACCTGCATATACTTTCTTAGCCATGTTTGATGGAAATCGGTTAAGCCATTTCGAAGATATCCAGGGTGAAATTTATTATGAAATGAAAAATTATGAAAAATTTCGAAATTTAATTTAAGAACAACTTACCACTAAAAGAACATTATATGGTTCCTAGTAGGAACCATAGCCAAATTCAGGCAAAAATTGTTAAACTTCCTTACTAAAGGTGGTTTCAGAATGGTTTATTTTGTATGCGCAATCGAAAATTTTTTGATCCAATTTGACTATGGTTCCTTGAGGAAAGTCGTTCGTAATCAAGAGTGGCGTCACGTTAATGGGAATTACATGAATTCAAAGTCACCCCGTATGGCTTTTAGCACTATCTTTTGGTCTCATCTACCTGGACGATAAATCATTTGTTCCATCAATGTTGTTAAGGGTTTTCTAAATTTTCAATTTATAGTTATTATTATCAGAAAAAAAATTAGATTTCACATGCCAATTTTTTTCAAGTTATCAGAATGCTTTATTTTTATGCTACACATAAGCTTTAGTTATCAGTCGTTGAATTCTCAATAGTTCTACAAGTATAAGTAGACATAGACAGATAATATAAGTAAAATACTTGTATTTTATAAAAATTGAATTTATGACATTTTGAGAGCTGGCTGATTTTAAATAATTTTGAATATTTTTGAAGGTTTTCTGAAACAATCTTCTAATTTCATGTTATTCACTATTTTGGAAACTTGATATATCGGTTTTTAAGTGTTTCTGTCCTGTGTGAAGCATTTTTTTTTTTTAATAATTATAAAAAAATTATATGTTACGATATGACAACATTATTTCTTTATTTTTATTTTATTTATTCTTGCAGAATCAACATCATTATCACAAAACATTTATGCGGGAGGTAATCTATAGTAGAGTTATCACTTTTTAGTTTTATCGATTTTTTAATTTGTCTTTTCCACCCTGTATATACTGCGAAACCTACTCATTCAAACTAGCTAATAATTAAGGAATTTGTTACTATAGTTTACACTACTTAAACCTTTAAAACATTGTCCTTTGATATATCGTCCGACATTGTCCAACATGTTCTCACATTTGTACCAAACTGGATACGACCCGTAGAGAATGTTTTATTCATAAAGGGGAACACGGGTGACAGTCTACAACGGGGCTCTAGACAGGTTCCTTAACCTTTTCTCTTTAGTAGAGCATAGGGCAGCAAACAAGGAGGGAAATTGATGACGAGCTAGATTTAGGAACACCTTATATTTTATTAAAGAGCGATTTGTGAAACGACCCGAGGGTTAGATCAGCGTTTGTATTTTTTATTTGGTGGGTTTCTCGCGCCGCTCTAATTAACCCATACCTATCTGTGTGTCTGTCTGTAGCATTGTAACACCAAAACTGCTGAACCTATTTGACAGCGGCTTCTTATTTTAAAAAGTGATTTTGCTAGATAGTATTGGGTCTTTACCTATGAAATTGGAGTTTTTTTCTTCGATAATCATATGTACCAATTCCTGCGATTTTCAAAACTATATCCAAATTTGTTTTTTATTTGGAAAATGGAATATTATTTCAAGGTTTCACATGAAATCCCAATCCCATATATATATAAGGAACATAATAAATAAATTTTGAACAGAGCTCTTTTCATGTGCTTCCCATAATCATTTCTTAGATTCGCTGAAACTTTTATAAAGCGGTTACTTTTAAAAATTAACGCTGCCTATACTTAACTTAATGTTATCCGATAATACACACAAAGTTTAGCTAAATTTAGATTTGCCGTTCCCAAATCAAAAAAAAATCAAAATTGTTTGTATGGAGAAAATAGTCTTAATGAAATTCTTCATACAAAACGCCAATTTCATAGGTAAGGACCTAATATCTACCGTTTGAATAAACAAACAAGACTACGCCTAGTTTAGGACTACTAAATTGGCGTATAGGTGTCTCAATATTTTTTAATTTAATTCACAACATGCACTAATGAATGTAATAATAATATAAACCATCATAATCAGGAGGTGCTTTATAAACCACGCAGTACTGTGGCGAGACGAGGCGACTTGGTGGCGCTATACAAGATGGCGGCTACGCGACTGGACTGTGGAAACTATTGCTAATGGGAGATGGACGACACGTCCAGTGTCCACACGGCCCATAGCTCTAATTGTCATTAAATGTAGGTTACGCGTAGATCCCGTTATTAGCCCTGTTGCAAGTTACCCCGCTTTTATTAGCGAATGTATGTGTTCGAGTCTCGGCCTACTTGATAATAATTTAGAATTATTGTAAAACATCAGAAGCATGGTAACAGATAATGCTACAAATTGTACATTATAGTTTTAGTTTATACGGTCCATGAGTTGTATATTTTTTGTAAACACCAACCTGATCGTAAAGGAAAAAAAAACAATACATAATTTGGACAAGAAAAAATAATAAAATGACTTAATATCCAAACAAAATACTTGCGAGACATTAGATTGATAAACTTATTCGTAGTTTGGCAAGCCATTCAATAGCTAATTATAGCTTAATCAAAAATTAAGTCAAAGCTTAAATGCAGCTTATTCTCTTGTATGGAAACTTGCCACGCTGTTTAATCCTTAGACTCGGCCTGCTTCGAGCTACTAGAATATTGTTAGTGTTATTTACCAATAAAGGAGAGCACATGAAAAAATGTGACATTTACAAGTGTTCATTTTATCCTTCGAAATAAAAAACATCGTAAGCCCATCTTGTGATAATAATTATAAATTCGAAAGTGCATGAGTTTGTTTGTATGCCCTTCTTCCTTTACACCGTTAGGAAGTATCAGAATAACTAATTATGTTTCAACAAGGATACTTCGTTGAAGTGTTGTTTATATGGACGTAGTTTAACCCCGGCTAAATAAACTAAAAAATTCACACAGAACGTGGCGCGAGCGGGAACAAGTCTATTTTTTTATGATTAACTGGATACGCGTTTGACCACAATCTCACCTGATGGAAAGAGACCATGTGGTCGAAGATGATGCAAGCGATCTCAGTGGATGCTTTTTCACTCTGCTCTTGAAGATCTCAATCAATAATTATTAATAAACAATTTGTATTTCCATGAAATGAAAGTAAAATTTTTCTAGTTATCTGAGTTATTTAATGCAGAAGCATAATTTCGCTTTCTTGTAACCCGTCTACAAGCTACGCCGTAGAGGATGCATTATTTACATTATCCTCATTAACATCTAAAGGTTCAAGAGTTAACAAAAACTATATTGTGCTAAATTCTATTGTACAAAAAATGTTGATATTATTATTAGCTGTTACGTAAGAGTAACGTAGTATTTTTTTTTTAGTTGTTGTTGAGTTACTTCTCGCCTCCATAGTTCATTGTTCACCACCTCTGTGGCTCAATGTAAACAACACAGGGTTTACAAAATGGATGTCGCGGGTTCGATTACCAGCGGGGTATATATTTAGTCGGGTTGCAATCAGCAATGTTAATAGCATTGTAAATTTTGCCTGTTTCATAAAACTTGTACTATTCAGTCCCGCAAATTAGTAGGAGGTACAAATTCTTTGAGATTAAATGTTAACTTGTGCCTTAAAAACTCTTGGCGAGCTGTCGTTGTGACACTACCGTGCTTCTTTTACCTAACACAAGCCTGTCTTGAACATTTATTTTATATACAGTATACATATGCAGGATAGAACTGTATCCATAAGTTCAACAGATCGATCAAGTTGCCAGAAAGTCTTGTATGTCAACGTGGTAACTTGGAGAACCATCGTTAATAATTGATAACGTAAGTCCAAGGTAAGTTTTATATTTATCTCAATCATTCCAGTTCTATCGTGAGATTTTCTTTAATAAAGGATGTGGGAGACTAACACGCTTTGAAAAAAAAAATTTACTACCTATCTGCAACTAGCCGAAAACTAACACATGCTAAGAGTTTGCAACTTGTCATTTAGAAAAAATGAACGTGAAGCGAACAAAAACAGAAAAAGGCTCTGCAATAGACTACCCCGCGCATTCACATTCAAATCCACGAAAAATAAACTCCCATACCTTTAGTATGTATAAATGGACTCAGAATAAAACAAGGTAAAATGTGAGTGACGTTATCTAAAAGGTGACTTGCAGGCCCCTGACATAAGAGAGCAGAAATAACCTTATCTACGCCAGAACATCTGTTTGGAGAGATTTTAATTACACCAATTTACGTGGCTGTTTCCTGATAGTATATTTTTTCATCAAGCTTCTGAATCAGAGCGAATAGTGAGTGGTAGCGACAGACGACGAATGAAAATTTTACTATAACTGAAAAAAGAATATTAAAAAGGAAAACTCGACTACGATGAAGAATACACGATTTCAATATCGATTTTTTTTGGTGACTCACAACACTTTAGCAAACAATGTAATATAAACTTGATTGACTTAATTTTTAGAGTTTGGTAGTCAATAGTTTCACGATATCCGTCTGACTGTCTCTCCGAGGCTTAGCTCAGAGAGTCTTAGTACTAGAAAGATGTAATTTGACATGGTTTTTGATTAGAGTCCAGTGTCGCCCCCTAAACGGTTATTTTTAGATACGTGTAAAAGTTTAAAACTATAAGTTAAAAGGAAACTATCACAGCTAAGTAGGCTTTACAAGCTAATAAGTAATAGTCGAAAAATTTATAATTACTTTCCGTTGAAAATTATGACTAATATGTATTTACCCATGCCAAATTAAAGTTTTCTAGATCCTCTGAGCTAAGCCGCGAACTGTCAGATGGATATGGCGAACTATTCATAGGTTCCTTAGGTTACTTGTATACTACTGAACTCTAAAAATCGTGCCTCAAATGACGTATGTTCATTATACGTTCCAGGTTGCTCCTAAATGTTTGAATTTCGATATCTCAAAAATATCATCAAATATAAAAACTCATTTATTGATTAAATAGATTTGGCGCAAAATCGAATGTCAATTGTTCGTCGTTCGTAGCGAAATTAGAATCATAATCACGGTGCACGTACCCGGGGTACGGCATACTCATCGGTAAATTAACGTCAACATCCCCAAGACGCCTGAGTGTGCTGCTCGCGACACCGCACATTTCTAGTAGAGGTTCATTATAACTGAAGTGGAAGCCCCTCATTACACTACAGCGATGAATACGCTAACTTCCGGTACATGATTTCGGTTAGGAATTTACCTAAACAAATTAATGAAGACAACTAATTTGTATTAGGGTTGAGATAGGTAGGAAACTACAAGAATTAGGGGAAACACTGATCTAATAAAGAAGCAGAGCCAAAGTGGATTGTTAGATGGTTGCCTCGCTAATGACGGTATGGACATGTGCAAAGAAAATTGTATTGATAGTTATAGAGAATAGCATAGTATAAAGAAAAGATGGAGATCCTTGTCTAGCAGTGGACGTCATTCAGCTGATATGATTATGATAAGGAAAATATAGATTTTAAAGGATATAGAAATAAATCAAGGCCTTATATAAATAAATAATTATAAAAAAGTAGGATGTGAGGTGTCATATAAATCTAAGTAGAATCGATATTTTCGTGAAAATGTGAGATTTAACACTACAAATTATATTTTTAGTTTGTAAACTCACCGTTGACATAAACATCAATAAATAAAGTAAAATGTCATGTTTAGAATCTGTCATCATCTGTACAAATGACCTACCAATATAGTACAGTTTACTCAGAAAGTTGCACACTTATCGAACGTGTAAAGTTGTGCGGGATGTCCCTCACGCGTAAAGTTTACTGAGGCTTCACAAAACTTGCCTAAAGTACGAAAGTGCCTCAGTACAAAGACGACATGCTGTCACGACAACATTTACCCACTATGTTCACATACTGGAAGACTTCAAAATGTTACCTACATCTATTCTGAATAAATGATGAAGGAGTTATAATCCTATCAAAAACATTCAATATAAAAAAAGCCCAACTCACAACTCTTTGTCTGTGAAAAATTTAAAGAACACATGTACCTAGAGCTACTATAATTGAAAATAGAAATATGGGCCTGTTCTAGTTTTCATAAGTATTAGGCCACTGCCTAACCTAACCTATATTCATTATATGTCACGTTTAGCATACAAATACTATAAACGATCATGACTTTTTTATCATTCAATGCATGTTTAACAAATTCAAATTAAGAATATAGTATAGCAGGCATCATTCATTTGTGTTGCGATTGTAACTTTATATTCAAGTTACAATCACAACACAAATAAATTATGCCTGCACCCTCATATCTTATAAATAATTATACATTATACGTATAGCTTTAGGCATAGCGAATTGTAAGTCTGCGCTCTAACCCGAGCGAGTTAAATCCCCTAGAGTGAGCAGGTGCACTGAATAGAGGATGATTACAAATTGAAATATCGTGCAAGCCGGCAAAAGAATACATATTTATCATCGTTTTTTTCCAGGTGATCGCTAAAATTTCCAGTATTACCTATTATAAGGAAAATTTTCAAACGTAGTCGTTGTTTTTCGCTTCCGGTGAGCTTTTACTATAAACGATTTTAAAATGTAGAGTAGTGCATTAGCATTGGCAACTATAAAACTTTCTTTATCTTCATTTTGAATACACTACGGCAAGCAGAAAACGAAGAATAATTTTAGCAGACTATATAATATATAGATATGTATGTAGACATTCCATCGCAGCGATCGAACTACTAGATTTCTATATAGAAATTAGATATCGATAATTCTATAAAAAAAGTGAGATATGGTACCTAAGGGCGCCATGTCAATTCGAAATGTAAACTCAATTAGGTAAGTGGGGTAGTTCTTATCATTATCAAAGCCTTACACGCCCCAACTGTAGGGGCACTGCCTTACTGGGTGAGGGTATTGTGCAATGAGTTCTTATGATTGAGGATGATTTAATTCTCTATTGAATTTACAAATAGGAAAAAAATGTTAAACTACAAATGCCTGCTTTGACAAAAGTATTTTCATCGTTGAGTTTAGTTTTAAAATTTTTATTTTTATTGTATGACAACTCGTTGCAAAGCGCTAACTTCCGTCCGCGGCTCATTCGCGTGGATCTCGAAACAAAAAATATAAACTAGTAGCTTTTTGCCCGCGGCTTCGCCTGCGTGGAATAATTTTATCCGGATTCAGGATGAAAAGAATTGATTATAAGAAAAACATTCTTAAAATAACATCGCAAACAAATGAACAAAAATGAATGATACAATAGAGAAAGAGAAATTCAACAGATTAGTATTGTTGTGTACACAATGTCTCTCTGTAAACTACATAAGGTAGCTGTTAGCTTGTTTACCCCGTGGAAAGTACTCATTTTATCGGGATAAGAAGTATCCTATTCCCTATTCCGAGTTATGTTCTACCTGTGTCCACAAAGTATCTCTACTCTCTACGAACAATATATTATTCACATCCACACAAATATACAAAACTCGAAAGAACTTTGTCTGTTTGTTACTTTATCACGGTTAAGTCGGTACAGAGACCGATCGTACGGTGAAGCCTCTGTACTGTACAGTCTCTTGGTACATATATTGGTACAGATATAAATTAGAATTCGTTTATATTTTTGTGTTTATCCCGCGAGAACTCAATTTATCGGGATAAAAAGTATCCTATAATAGATATAGGATACTTTTTATTCTATTCTGGGGTTTTATGGTACAAAACCGTTCAGCCGTTTCGCTGTGATTGAGCAACAAACAAACAAACATCCAAACTTTAGTATTTGTAATATTAGTTAGATCACTTCAATTATACATATAAACGTTCCGGAAAAAATTATCTAAAAGTTGTGCAAACCGTATCAAAGTCTGTTACTTGGTTTGGAACACATAGACTTTGTTTTATACTATTTGGAGAACAGATAGAGATTACAAAGAGTGCTCAAAGACCAAAATAGATAACTCTTAGTTACCTCACTTTATCCTATAGTCAACTAAATAGACTAAACACACATGCTGAGTTCTAAACTAAAATCTATTACGGAGTTTGACGAGAGCCTTTGGACTATGCTAAGATTGACTTTGCGGAGAGATCAGATACTGCTTTTGACTTTAACTACATCAGATACCTAACATGGTACATTTTAATAGGTCTTATATTAGTTGTATAAAATATTTCTTCCTCTTTTGTGATGATGACAATAGACTATGTACTTTCTTAATACGAAATTATTCTCGGTACACAACAGATAAACAGGCAGTTTTTACCCCACAAATAAAGCTTTTGTTCTGTTTGGAGCATTGCAGCGAGTTAAAATCAAAACGAGAGCAGAATATTTTAGAGTTAAGGCAGAGGAAGATTGTTTGTTTAAAAGCTATGTATGTAGAAATGGTTTATTTATAGTTTCAGCACAAATACAAATACACTGAGTAATGTAAGAATGAGTAATGGGCCTCCCAACAAATTCTCATACAACTGCCTGCTTTCTGATTTATTTATTTTTTCTTTATATTAGTAATGAAAAAAATATTGTGGCAATTTTAATAAAATTCTTATTTGTCTATTTTCATTAGAATCTTGGGCACGGTGGCGGCGGAATCACCAAGTGTCATTCATAATAATATAAGTTTATAAACCAAAAAACGGACAGCATATTTTGTATTTAGCGAGTGCGAAGTTGGATTTTTTTACCGTTAAATTTATGATGACACATCAAGGCGAATCGAGCGACACCTTGCATTTAAAATTCTGTCACGCCATTTAGGCTACAGGAGGTAACATAGAAATCTACATACATACACTAGAAAAACATTACCCTCCTTCCTTGGGCAGTCGGGTAAAAATCATTAAAGTAGGTATAGACTGTGAAGTTGCTTATGTTTAATCAAGTTTCTGTCAATAATTCGTCATGTAATATAAATTTTGTAGCAGGTCATTGTAATTGGTGGAATTCAAAGTGAAAGAACTTTATTCTAGTCGGTTAAATACTTGGCCCATATTCTATGCTTTTCAGTGTATAAGTATTACAAATAATAAAATAGAAATGTCTCTATGTGTATTTCGGAATTTATCCAATAGTACGATGTTCATTATTCAGGGTATGCTTACTGTAGCTTATGGAGCGCCTTCACGAAACGTTCTCTCACAAAGATTCGCTCTAATAAGCGCTTCACCCATGTTATCTAACGCAAGTTTCCTTTTTAATATCTCATATATGTAAACAAAATAGATGTATTTCTGTTAGAGATGTTTATAAAATGCTTCTTTGTGAGAGTTTCACGTATACTGCAAAACGTAAGTTAACTCTCTCTAACTTTTTGCTTAAAGTTTAAGCAAACAAGTTTAGAGTCAATCATAACCTTTGATACTCAAACGAAAAAGTCGAACAATGGACACGTCATTTGTCAAAATCGAATAGATAAGAGAGATGCTGCCCTAGAACATCCGTACACATCATACACATATACGAATATGCACGTCGACTTCACGAGATAATGTTAGTAAATAAACTATTTATTTGCAACTAGATAGCATACAAGCAGCAAGATAGATAAAGAGTTTATTTGTTGCTCTAGTCACACATACATAAAATTTTGAGAGAATTTCTATAAAACTTAGAAGGTACTGGCCACAGAATATGTCTATACTATAATTACTAAAGTATAAGTGTGCTACAGCAGGACAAATGGGTCACAGCTCAATGTATGAGATTGGTCAAAGATCAAAACATTGATTTTCAGCTATTTTTCTAGGATTTACAACGAATGTCATGGATGGTACTGGTGATCGAACTCTCTCCACCGAGGGACAAATTTTTGATAGATTCTTTTCCTCAAAGCATGGCTAAACAGCATCCAAAAATTTAATACCTCCTCAGATCAACTGTTCAAAAGTAACTCGTTCATGGCCTTCTTTATTTTTCAGCACTGTATTTTAGTCCCAAGATTCACATACATGCTACACTGTTCACAACAACCTATTCGATCCCTTTGATATACAAGATGCTATTTCCAAACTCCTGACTTGTTCCTTTACAGAGTGGGCTTTGACGGTCACTGTTTCAGGTTTATAACGTCTATTGCACACCAAGCATTATTGTATTATGGACAAGCCTCGCTTTTTTAAAATATTTTTTTATAGAATTCTCAGCCCGTCTGACCGAGGCCTCCGGGAACCGCAACGCTGGCAGCGCATAAGCTTGGCCATACAAAGAGGCAAAGCTGCCAGCGTTCTATTTTACAATTACTTTATTACTTAGTCATTTAGAGCTGTTTAAACTTTCTATTATTTATCAGTAGGATACTCGTATAATAAACATTATAACAATTATAAAAAAACAATAAACAACAATTATAAAAAAACAACAAACAAATAAACACTATAAAAAAACAATATAAGTTTAAAAACCAAAAGACTCGACTCGCATATTTTACATTTTCTCTGGCGCCATGTTGAATTTTTACTTTAAAAGACGAATCTAACGACACCATTCACTTCGAAATCGGTCAAGCCGTTTAGGCTACAGGATGTAACATTTACATACTTACATACACACGAAAAACATTACTATCCTTCTTTGGTCAGTCGGGTAATAATACATCGGCCCATGCGTTTGGGCGATGAGCTCTGTGTGGCAGGGCATTGCATTTTATTAATATTATACATTGTCTTATATTACTAGATTAATTTTATACAAAGCATAAATGATCTCAAATGAAAAACAAGGTATAAGATGGCCTAAAATAGAATCCATGATAAAGGAAGATAAGACTATCAATTTTGAGAAATTGTATTTCAAACGTCTATATAGAACACGCATGTATCTCAAAAATCGATACAGTGGCGAGCTGCTTGATGCTTTTCCATATTAAAATATGGAAATGAGACTTACCTACATAGTGCTCAACAAAGACTATCAAAGTCTAGATGACGACATAAGTACATATATAATATTCGATAGATAGAGCCACCTATGGACAACATGCATAACTCATCATTAATTAAAAGTCCGACTTTATTATGGCTAATATCGATAGAACAATATTCTAATTACGATCTTCATCGTCCATACAGAAAGTTTAAATGCGACTTTAAGCGCATATCCAGGCCCAGCTCAAATGATGTTGTTTTTTTGAACCTTTTTAGTATTTAAGGTAAGGTAAGGTAAGGTATTTAAGGTAAGGTAAAGGTAAGGTAAGGTAAGGTAAGGTAGTATTGATCACTAATTATATACCTACATTTAAGCGTGCAACCTTTAAAAACTTGTAATACTTTTGAAGCATCTGTACGAGTATGTCTATTCACAGTTATGAAGAAGATTTTAAAGTGGTTATCATTATTTTACCAAAAAAGTTTATTTACATTAAAGTCAAAAAAGATTTATTTCGTACGATAACTTCATTAATTGGATATTAAAATTACTCCTCATTCACAAAGCTGACTCCCCAGAGAAGAACGAGCAAGAAACTCAACGGTTTGATCTTTTTAAGTCGATTTTGGGTTACAATGTGTAATTTCAATGGCTTTTGAGCCAAGGGTGTAACCACCAAAACACGATTTTATAGGAAAGCCAAAACCAAAAAAAAATAATTTCATTTGCTACATAACTTTTTTTATTTTTGCCCTAAATAAACCATTTTAAGACCAAAAGTCTGAATTTCTTTTGATGCAGAACACTATATAAGTATGTTTCAAATGAATTTAAAAGTAACAAAAATGGCCTTCTTATACTCCCCGAAAAATTGCATGTTTGGGACGTTTACACCCCAAAAATTAATGGATGTGTGATGAGAGGTGGTTGTAACCAACAATTTGCCTACTAATTCTATCAGTTTGTAGACAGATACTTTGTTTTTCAGTTGGTTAAATAAGAAGAAAGAGAAGAAAAAGAGAGAAAAGCTTTTCGATTCTCACGCTAACTTCTATCTTGGAAGCTTGCAAGTTTGTCAAAAAGCATCCGACTCTATATATACCAATAAATACTAATAAACGAAATAACCGCACACAAAACACATTAAAAATCCAATTTTCTAAACTAAAATTATTTACAACAGGTCCCCACTCTATGACAATAAAAATTTATAATAATATACCGAACAGTCTAAAAAATTTAGACAAAACAAACCAATTCATAACGCAATTAAAGAAGTTTTTAATAAATAAAAGCTATTATACAATTAACGAATTTTTCAATGATAAAGACAAAGATACATATATTAAATTCAAATAATAATAAAAATTACATAAACTTAATATAATAAATGAATAAAATATAATAAATGAATATAATATATAATAATTACCTATTATTGCTAAACAAAATAAAAATATACCAAAATACATAAAAAAGTAGGTATATAAACATAAATACAAACAATAAAACCTAAATACATAATAAGCCTAAGATTGTCACGTACTTTATAGTGCTCTCTCAAATTGCTTGTGCCCTAACAGGGTGTCACATGATACTACTTAATGTACCTAACAACTGTATGTATATATGAACCACTGTGATATGCAATAAATACTTTGAGTTTGAGTTTGAAAAGAAGAAGTTATTTTTTCTCTTTACTTGATGTTTCATTGCTATTTTATATGGACTTTATGAACTCAGCATACCTATTTATTTACTCAAATAACTAATTACACAAATAATTATTGATTTTAACTATACGTAATTGCCTATTTTACCTAAAAACTATTGAAAAAAATTGTCTTATTAACCGACTTCAAAAAGGAGGAGGTTCTCAATTCGACAGTAGACATGTATGGTTTTTCTTTTAATATATACAGGGTGAATTTGAAATTGTGTAATTCCCATTAACTGGTGACGCCATTCTTAATTATGAACAACTTCCCTTAAGGCACCATAGTCGAATTCGCTCAAAAAATTCTCGATTACTCATACAAAGTAAACTATTCTGAAACCACCTTTATTATGGAAGTCCAACAATTTTCGGTTGGTGACTCCAATTCTGATTACGAACAACTTTCTACTAGAAACCATAGTCGAATCCAGCCGGAAATTGTTGGACTTCCATACTAAAGATGGTTCAGAATGGTTTACTTTGTATGGGTAAATGAAAAATTTTTGATCGCCTTCGGCTATGGTTACCTGGGGAAAGTTGTTCGTAATCAGGAGTGGAGTCACCAGTAAACAGGAACTACACGAATTAAATTTCATCCTGTATACACCGATAACTCAGAGATTCGGCGGTTGATTCACGTTATTTTTTTTGTATATGAAAGGAAATACCGTGCATGGTGGGACAATTTCATTACAATCGGTTTAGTAATTTCCTGTAATTAAGGTAAATAGCTGAATCCCAATACACATTTATACGATGTACAATGTTAGGTGTAAAAACATTTGCAACATCTACGGTGTCGCTTACTACCCTCGCGTTTGTGATCATTAACAGAGGTTGCTGTTACGACACAAAAACTAAAAATATCTGTTTTATTTTCTACAAAAAATGGGTCGCAAACGCCTAGCGAATTGGAAGACTTTAAATACACAGATCGATAGAGGATGAAGAATGAGTAGGAGTGCATAAAAAAGTCAATTTCGCCGAAATGGCGGTTACGCCCTTTGAGCCTCGAGGTATCGATCATATAATGATATATCGCTGAGCGGCTTATGTTCATGCTTACTTATCATATAAATAGTTTAGATAAATTATTAGCCCTATGTGAATAAATTCTGTTTTATGATGATTTTGAATTTATTTAAGGCTCTTTTGAATGCCACGCATTCCAAATTTTAAACTTATCAATACCAAATCAAATGTTAATCATCGAACCATTTAGAATACGGGCACAGAATTAATATAGTTCTAACATTATACCGGACAAATCTGGTATCTAATGTGATAGTGTCTTATTATAATCTTTGACAGAAAGTAAAGAGATCCCATTTCCAGTTCTAATATTATATGTCTACTAAAGTAGAGCCTAGTTACATTCTTCGTAATGGCATTATTCCCTGTTACAAATGGCCCACACGGAGGGTTGGCACAGATAACCGCCTACTCTCACTCATCACACCTTTCGGCGGCCGCTTGATTTCAGAAATATACATCAAAGGAAATATTATAAGTACCTAAGGAAAATGAATTCCAAAGGCGTCTTTCGTGTTGACTTGATGGTATCCTGCATAATCCACAAAAGAATCTAAAATATCTTGAGCACTTCAAAAGATTGTATTTGTTATGTACTTGTGTTTATAGCTTTGATTTAATTTAAATTTACTTTCCCAGATGACTTCGTAATCATTCGAATGGTAGATAGATATACCGTGTCGATTGGTATTTCGGATAAATGTCGAGTCAACGTTTTTTTCCCTATGTGAAAAAATCGTCACTTGGAAGGAGAGTTTAAAGTAAAGATGCAGCATCTTTACTACACTAATTTAAAGTATTTTATATATCTTATGTACAGTCTGCCACACATCAGACATAACACTTCAACCTTTGGACCGTCTCGCTCGTTGCATGAGCCGTTACTAGGGGAGTTTTATTCAAAGTTAGATTAAAATTCAAAGTTACTCAAGATAGCCTAACCTATTTTATATACAAGATCCAAATTTATCAATCCCGGTCCATTAAATACGTGATTGTGTAAGTCCAAAGAATTCCAAATGACAATTTTACAAATTCCAAATTTCCAAATGAATACAGAACCTCCTCCTTTTTTGAAGTCGGTTAAAAACATCAAACTTTAGAACTTACACGTTTATTTTCATTACTTCACCAGAGTCTAACTAATATTGTAAATGCAAAATTTTTGATGTTTGTTGCTCAATCACATGGGAACGGATGAGCGAATTTGGAGGATTGGTATATAGGTAGAACTTACCCTGGATTAACACATAGTATATTTCTTATCCCGATAAAGTAAATAGTTCCTGCGGAATAAACAAATTAAACGTATCTGTGGTAAACCTATTCCATGCATTTTATATTATATATTATTATATGTTGCATGCATTATATATAAGGTTATTTGAAGGAACAAAACAAAGTTGATAGACCGTTAAATTCAATATCTAACTTCTAATTAAGATTATAATGATTATAAGATGCGGAAGTCTTGATATTGGTTTATTTATTTGTTTGTTTCGGCGGCGGCTCATCACAGCGAGACGTAAGAACGGATTTGGTAACATAGTAAATTACTAGCTTTCCGCCTACGGCTTCGCCTGCGCAAAATAACACTATCGCGGAAATTTGTTTATCCCGCGCGGGAACTGCTCACTTTATCCGGAAAAAAAATCCTATGTCGTAATCCAGAGTATGTTCAAACTATATACCAAATTTCATGCAAATCCGTTCACCGTTTCGCCGTGATTGAGAGACAAACATACAAACAAGCAAACATCCAAACTTTCACATTTATAGTATTAGTTAGATTAGATAAACAAATAAAAATAAAACGGAGCATGTTTTATCCTCGTTTCTTTGCAGCCGGGTAAAAAGGAAAACTAGTACTCGGTACAACAACAAGGCAATCTACGTAAAATGCCAATGTTGTATGGAAATTATTCGCACCCAATTTCTTACACTTTGAGCGTTGCTTAAGCGTTGAGCGAGGAGCTGCCAGCTCTCGGGTCTCTAGAGACGAACGCCTAGCCCTTAGAAACCTTTAAATAATTCGCTTTCCAATTTTTTAACACGCACCCCATGGACCTATTGTCGGCTCCGAGAGTTAAATATAAAAATCGTAATCGTATTTTTCTAAGGTCGACGCCTATCTGTATTTAACAGGATGCATTTTGGTGAGTGTGCGTCGGAAACTATTCGGAATCTATGCAACCATCGCCTTTCCATTTCGATGTGTGTATAGTAGTTATGTAAGTAGGTACAGTTTGGGGAAGTCGAAAATATGCACAATATCTAATTTATATAATAATTATAAATGCGAAAGTTTGGATAAATAAATAAATAATAAATAAATATCCTTAGATATACACACAGCGCCATCTAGTTCCACAAAAAGCAACTATAGGCTTGTGTTTAGTATGTATAGTACCAGATGGTTGATATACTACATAAATACATTTTTTTTTAAATAAACACTTAATATAAATGAAAAGATCCATAACTCGAGTACCTACACATGTTCGTATTCATAACACAAACATATGCCCCTAGCGGGATTCGAACCCGCAACCTATTGGTATAGTGGTCAGAGTTGCTAACCACTACACCTAACAGGTCGTCAAACGATGTCGTTGGGATTTTGTTTGTTTATTTGTTAGTTTGTTTGTGGCTCAATCACGGCAAAACGGATGAACGGATTTGGACGAAATTTGGTATATAGGTAGAATATACCCCGGATTAAGACAGGATAATTATTATGATAAGATCCCGCAGGATAAACAAATTTCCGCGATAAAATGCTAGTTACATATAAAATTTAATGCAGTTAGTAGGTGTAGTTTACAAGCAGAGGACGACAGTCGATATATGGAAAGAGTACAGATAGAATACAAACATAGATTTTGTGCCAAAGTGAAAATAAATACTGGCTGTTAGTGAACATAACTACTCTGACGTAGCTGTTAGTGTAATGCTTGCCGGTCCATTCGCTGCTGTCCACACATGTCGTGAGGCTCCAAATTTCGTTATTTGACGCTCGACATTAGACAGGTGTAATTTAAAATATACATTTATGTATTTTCTGTTTATAGGTCTATTTAAATAGGCATCTTAACTGTCCGTCAGGTAAGATTGTACAAACGCGTATCCAGTTCAGCCGTGGATGACCTGTGACTGCTATGATGATGATACTTGTTTATAATAAAATATATAATGTGTATATGTACGAGTATACAGGGCGTCCCAAAGTTATGGGACATGAAGGGGAAGTACCTTAAATATTGTAGATAGTGAATTTTGCTCAAAGAAGACTTTATGTTATTTTTAAAAGTTAGTAATTCTGCATTCATAGATTTTCTAAAAATTACTTGCTTCGGCTGGGAATCGAACCGACTTAAATGTGAAAAAAAAAACACCCTACTTTTATGATGCCAATCGAAAGAATAGCTAAAAAATAATAACTCTGCCTAAGTAACATAGTATTTTAAAAGAAAGGAACAACATAAAATGATTGAGTCAAATTTCAAGAAAGTTATTTATTGCCGACGACGTTCGAAAAGTAGCGATATTATCATTCCAAAGATAGCATTGATTATTCGTAAATAAGTTGCAAACAGAATTGTGCCATATCACATCGAGTGTTCACCATAAAATGATTAGAAAATCAACAGGCAGCGGGCTCATTAAAAGATTGGCGATTTGCGTAAGACAAGAGGGATCACATTTTGAGCATTTAATTAATTAATTTACAAAAAAATACCTACTTAATTGACTACGGCAGTTTCATGTATGTTTTTTATTTGATTAAAATGATTAATTTCACGTTGTTCCTTTCTTTTAAAATACTATGTTACTTAGGCAGAGTTATTATTTTTTAGCTATTCTTTCGATTGGCATCATAAAAGTAGGGTGTTTTTTTTTTCACATTTGAGTCGGTTCGATTCCCAGCCGAAGCAAATAATTTTTAGAAAATCTATGAATGCAGAATTACTAACTTTTAAAAATAACATAAAGTCTTCTTTGAGCAAAATTCACTATCTACGATATTTAAGGTACTTCCCCTTCATGTCCCATAACTTTGGGACGCCCTGTATATGTTATCCTAGGCTAGATATAGGGCCTGTTTACCAGGCGCAGGAGGCTCGTTGGTATACCTAAAAATCGCGCTAAGCGCCTTGGGTTTAATACTCAAGACCAACAGTTCAATATTCCAAAAATTATAATGTCAACTGCCAAGGTATACTATTCCCGTTCAGTTCAATTCTTTTCGAAATCCTACAATCTCAGGATCTCCGAAAGCAGGGTGAATAGGCATTTCGTTGAATGCTTCTTCTTTTTTTTTTTTTATATTATGCACGACGGGTTCGTACTTGACCTCAATCACACCTGATGTTAAGTGAAGATGAGGTCGAAGGTAGAAGCGTACTGACCCGGAAACCCCAACACATTTGGGGGACTGGCTTATCTCTGACAACCGGAACACAACAATGCCATTACCATTGCTGCTTGGCGGCTTGCGTACCTATCCAGTTCAATATAAGAACCATCTAAATGCGACAGGCACCATGGTGATATTGGCACAGGCCTAGGCCTAATATGATATGGTGATATCATATTAGGCCTAGGCCTGTGCCAATATCACCATGGTGCCTGTCCAATATCAACATTACAACCTTTTTAAACTAACAAACTTAAATAGTGTTGTATTTTATGCACGTACATACATACAACCCGTTGTGCATAAAAAAAAAAAATTCGTGTAATTCCCATTTACTGGTGACGCCTGATCGATGACCCATACAAAGTTCCCAAATCACATCCAAAATGTCCAACAATTTTACGCTGAATCCGGCTATGGTTCCTAGTGGAAAGTAATTCGTAATCAGACAACAGACAGGAATTACACAAATTATATTTCATCCTGTATAATTTGATAATTTCACATATCATTAGAAAACAATGATTTCGGGCTATTTTCATTTAGTTGTGGTGTTATCTTCCTCCAGACCCAATTTCATGACTCTTAATCAACGGGAATGGGAATGGGAATGTGTTTGAAAAGCCATGTTTTTCTGAGGTTATAGGATTGAGTTAAAAACTTGAAATTATTACAGGCCGTATTTGATATGAATTACAACAGATCTAGCCATTCCGAAGGAAACAGGTCTTGACGGGCAGACATACAGACGAATAACAAATCTATCCTAGAAGGGTTCCAAATTAACGTTTAGAGGTACCTACCTAAAAAAGAAATTCCCAAATTATATGCTGTCCTGTGGTTTCGTTGTTAAGTTTCAATTAGAGGAATAAACGATGATACTAGGTACAACTATTCTGTGCTAGGAGTAAGTACCTATATCCATGTAATTAACACGAAAACGTACTCGTATTAAGAAATAACATTACCTTGCGAAGTACAGTCAGTTCTTGTCCGCTATGAAGAAATTTTTCTAAAAGCAGTTTCTTCACAGGGGCGTCAACGGCAAGCGCTACGCGTATGCAGACTCCGTGTTTGTATGTAAACGCTCAAAATCATTCACATAATTCCGCTGCCACCACCGTTAAGGGCTGCGTAGCATCAGAACCGCAATTAGGCCAATCACAAGCAACCTAACAAGTGCGCGAAATACCTCCAGTTAATCGCTGCTGAAAAACGCTATAGATGTAAATATCTAAATAGACTCTTAAAGTTGACGTCCTCCGTGGTGTATTCATTGCACACACTGGTTGCTACGCACCCGGGTTCGAACCCGGGGTCAATAAAATTTATGAAACCATAATTCTTTCAATTTTCTCATGCGTGTTTCGGATAAGCAAGTTAGACGTGAAGTAATCAGTGCAAGTACCAAATATCACTATTACATGACTTACCCATGTCGTCGATGAGAGGTGCCATCCGTAGAGTGACGCCGACCAGAAGTAGACAGAGGAACAGCAGTAAGCAGGCCGTCACCATGATGGTATAACGCGCGCGACGTGGCAACTCGTCCGGATCCAGTACCTGCACGATATAATTAATTACCATTAACATAATAGAATTACCATTTTTATTTGTAGAAGGAAGACCCAAAAATAATAATATATTAATTATTAATGATCGTATACCCTCAGATAGCAATTGAATCATCCTTCTACAAATTAAAACCGCATATTATGTATGTTTTAAAAACACCAATTAAACATATCCGCGATAAAGTTATTCAACGCAGGCGAAGCCAAGGGCTAAAAGGCTGGTACCTATATATTTATAGCGCTAATCAATTATATTCAATGAAACCCTATCGCATATCCGCATAAGTAACGGATTGATCCTAATAATCTTTTTCTTTAGATTAAAACAGTAGAAATAAATTTTATATTGTCAACTTGTATACTCGGTCATGTAGAGCCGAGGTCTCACAAAATTGGAAATGATTAAAAACAACCTCGTAGCTCCATCTCATCGGAGACTTTGGAACATTTGTAAGGCTTGTAAAGTCAACTAGTGGGTTAGGAGTGGAACATTATTCAAATCATTTCACAACCTTACAAATAGATGGCGCTGTTATTTTCGAAGATAAGATGATGCTACTAAAATTTTTGTTATTAGTAAGTCCTACTACAAACTTGTTTGTATGCCTTTGCTATTACTATTTCTCGTCCATGCTTTTTATACAGACACATCTAATATTTTGGATAAATTTTACAAGTACAAAGAAGAATTTATCTTGGGAATAACATACGAAACTGAATAAAGTTTATTTTCTTTATACCTAAAGATTATAATGTAAGTAAACACTTTTCATAATTATTGTTCGATCACATACAAGATTACATATAAGATTACAAGATATTTGTATGTCAATACTAGCTATGCGCAGATATGTGTATAATGTCCAATCACATAGGTAATGACTGTCTGTTTAGTGTGATAAAGATTTAGAAATGAAGTTATTTTATTGGTTGCTTAATTTATTAACATTGGTTGTTAGTTATTAGTTGCTCATTTATCAATAATTACTTCCTTATGCGTAGTACCGTATAGCAAAAAAATCTGATTTTTATAATAAAATCAAAAACCCTAATATATATCAACATTTTTGTCACTTTACGTTTATTGATTGCTACTAACCTGGACATAATAAAGAAATTAATTATTTGTTGTTAAATCTTTTTGTTTAATTATAAATATAAAAAATCATTTAAAAATAATTTTACTATCTGGTCATTATCATCATGTATCATTTATTGATTGACAATGTATAATTATTACTATCATGTATTAATAATTTTAGTGATATAAGTACAATTGTAAGTGTATTTACCTGTTGAAATAAATTATTATGACGACCTGTTTGGTGCAGTGGTTAGCAACTCTGACCACTATACCAAAAGGTTGAGGGTTCGAATCCAGCTAGGGGCATATGTTTGTGTGATGAATACGGACATGTGTACCCGAGTTATGGATGTTTTCATTTATAATAAGTATTTATTTACAAAAAAATGTATTTATGTAGTATATCAACCATCTGGTACCCACAACACAAGCCTATAGTTGCTTACTGTGGAACTAGATGGCGCTGTGTGTATATCTAAGGAATTTATTTATTTATTCTAAAAAAAATCACATAGTGGTTTATCCAAATTTAAATAAGTTACAATCGTGTAAATGGGTTATTAAAATAAATATAAATATTTCGGACACTTGCACCAATTATCTAGTCCCAAAGTAAGCAAAGCTTGTAGGTACTATGGACACTAGATCATGGGTAAACAAACATACATAAAAAAGTATATAAACATCCCTGACTCGGGAATAAATGTGCGTATTCATCACACAATCATTTACCCCGCGCGGGATTCGATCCCGCAACCATTGGTTTCGCAACCAGGGCCATTATTCTCTACACCAATCAAGTTATTCAATAGATATCGTAAATAGAGCACATATCACATTTTAAATTTACGTAGGTATCTATCGTACCTAATTAACATTTCCCTCTAGATACAAGTACAATAAATCGAACGGTATGAAACCTTGCAAAAGTAGGACGGGTTATCGTCAATAATAAGAACATAAATGTCCATTTTTAACCCCCAACACAAAAAGAGGGGTGCTATAAGTTAATCGCTATGTGTATGTGTGTGTCTGTCTGTGGCACCGTTGCTGTTAAACGGGTAAACCAATTTGGATGCGGTTTTTTTTTATTTGAACATGGTTTCTAACGGTATTTCATAGATTTTTTTTTTTGACAAAATCGTTTCTGTCGTTTTGTTTTAAACGCTTGTTTTCTCAGGGGTTTTCTGAATTTTCAGTTCATAGTTATAATTAATTTTAGTTACATTATACATAAATTAGCCATTTATATCTATTAATTTATCACATGTATGTTGTGCAAGACCTAAGAGTGGGTATGGTTTTCATCGTTCTTTTTCTTAGATATCACATCGTCAGTCCATAAACGTCCAAATCCAGGAAAATCTCATACAATAATGTCCTGGCTCTAATCCACCACACTGGCACGTTCTCTACGTGTCAATACTCACATGGATAACCTTAGCCTGCTCGTCGATGGCGGAGACGAGGAGCGTGCGGTGTTTGCGCGGCTTTTGCGCGTGGTGGTGCGGGCTACGTCGACGCCGCCGCCGCCGTCGGCGCCGCTCCAACTCCAACTCCTCGGGGCTGTTTACTTCCCTACCATGAGAAAAAGCAAAAAAAATATTAAATGATGTGATGAAAAAGTATTTTTTTTGGCACTGACAGTGTTTAACTTGACACTCTTTACGTAAGCCACTGTTTTAAATATTGTATTTTTTTTAATGCACAATGGGTTAGTACTTGACCTGAATCACACGTGATGTTAAGTGAAGATGAGGTCGAAGGTGGAAGCGTACTCACCTGGAAACCTCAACATATTATTTGGAGGACTGCTATCTCATCTCTGACAATCAGAACACAACAATTACTATTAACATTGATGCTTGGTGACAGATTTAGATAAGATCGTGAAAGTTAGTCAGGCGAAGTTTTAAAATACCCTACCACTAACCAAATCGAGTACTTTAACATGTACCCACTGGGGATCGAACCCGCGACCTCCGAATCGTAAACCCAATGTTCCCACCCACCCAGCCGCGGAGGGGGTTCAACAACGCCATCTAGTTCTACACTAAGGAACTATAGGCTTATATTATGAATACCGGATGGTTGATATACTACACAAATACATAATATAAATGAAACACATCCAGAACTCGGGTACACATGTCCGTATTCATCATACAAACTTATGTCCCTAGCGGGATTAGAACCGCGACCTTTTTTAACCACTACACCAAATAGGTCATCAATGTCAACTGAGTGTTCATTCATTATATATACCTGTAGTATGATGAGATGATAAAGCTAGGTATTGTTTCATAAATGTTGAATTTGTTGATTGATAAATTATGTGTAGGTATTATTATTATTATTGCATACTTGACAAACAAAGCATCCACACAAAAGTGTCTAACCTGAAAGTTGAAACTTATAACTTGTCACTTTCATGTCAACGACATAAAAGTGACAACATATTAAAATTTTAAATAAAATAAAGTTCAGTTGAATTTGATGTCAAGTCGAAATCCGTGGATATATTCCCTTCTCTGATATAGGTTTGGCAGTTAAAACTAAAATTTAAACGTTTTGTAACAAAAGTCCTTATTGCAATATTTGATATTTTGTGTTCAACAAAATCTTATTTCCGTTTGTAACAAACTAGTTAGCGACCCTCCGAACGGACCCTCGTCAACTATGGCCTTGTTAATATCCAACTGCCATCTGGCTTGATTACTTATTTATTTGCTCCGATTGAACAAGTGCCGTTAATATAGGTGTTAAGTCAAACTTGAACTAACTTCAATGCTTTACTTTGGGATATCTCTGACCACCCCATTTAGGATAAAGGTCGTGATTTTATTATGTCATGAACTAACTTTATTATAAGTTAGTTATAGGCATTATATGCATACACTGTGTTCGAGAAGTAGTTTTAATTTTGATACGAGTATCAGCACCACCACGACGACACTAGACTCTAATGGAAATTTACACTTTAAGGCTTAATTCTTAAACGGAACGCTAAATCAAATAACTGTTTCAGATAACCTGTAATATTTACCACAAGATGGGGTACAATTATAAAAAAAATTCATCCCAATTTACGTGGAGGGTAGCCTAAAAAAACTATTTTACCACTTTGTCGGTGTGATTAATGTATGTACACATGCCAAATTACAACTTTCTAGTACTAGGAATCTCTGAGCTAAGCCTGGGACAGACAGACAGACGAACATGGCGAAACTGTAAGGGTTCATTATTGAGTACGGAATTCTAAAAAATACTTTCTGCATTTATAATATTAGTGATGAGAATAATACACACTTAATTTGTGCTCTCCACAGGTTAGCCTTACTTTTTTATGCATAACGCGTTAGCTTGACCTCAAATTAGGCCGAAGGTGGATGCGCGCTGGAACCTCGAACCCCCAAATTATTTCGGCACAAACAGCCGGAACATAACAACGCTATTAATATTGCTACTTGGCGGCAGACTTGAGATAAGATTATGGTAGCTGGCAAGGGGGAACTTTAAAGAATGCTCTATCACAAACCAAACCGATTACCATGCTGGGAATCGAACTAGCGATCTCAGTTTTGTAAAGCTATATTGTTTACAGTGAGCCGCGGAGACGGTTAAAACAAAGTTACTTACAGTCCAGAATATTATAATTTACTTCTACCATGTTTGTGATTGGAGATTTACTAGGCAAAATATTTTATTTTTCGTTGGGAATATTTTTATTGAGCTCCATTGTAGGTAAAGTATCGCTGGGGAAACGATCTCGTTAATTTCCAGTCCGCACAGTTCACATTTTGCTAATGAGGGTAAACGTACCTACACTGTGGGCAGCAGCCAGGCTTGAAGTGGATTGGATTCCCAGTCGCTGTGCTTTATGGTACAAGGGTACTCTTCGAACTTAATTCAGAATTTGGGAAACATATTTTTTCAATAAAATATGAATATAATTAGTAATGTGTTAGCCGAGATAGAAACTTTAATTTTTTTTATAATATATAATTAATTAAACTTAATAACACCAATTAACGGATCGCTAACTAGGATCCTGACCTTGTACGAGTATAACGAGTACCTACCGCGCGGGATTCGAATTCACAACGGTCCGATATCGGAACTCGATTCGATTGAAATAGATATTTAGTTTTGTACTCAGAATAAAACTTGACAAGTTTTACAATAATATGAATTATGAGACGATTAATTTATTATTTATTCGTGAGGGATGATTGATTGATGGATACACATTCATTTATTACATCCTATATTGGAACCACTATATGCATGTACCTACATAATCGAAATTAAAATTAAATACTAATAGCCTTAATTACAAAACCTTAAACAATGCCCAAACAAGTGTTAGGCAGTGTAACCACAATATTTCTATAGTTAAATTATAGGAGAAAAGTGCATTGTGCAAATACAATGTATTTTTATTTGTTCCATGAAAAAGTATTTTTTCGACACTGGCAATGTTTAACTTGACACTCTTTATGTAAGCGACTGTTTTAAATATTGTATTTTTTTTTGAACAACGGGTTGGTACTTGACCTCAATCACACCTTATGTTAAGTGAAGATGAGGTCGAAGGTGGAAGAGTACTGACCCGGAAACCGCAACACATTTGGGGGTCTGGCTATCTTATCTCTGACAACCGGAACACAACAATGATATTAACATTGCTGCTTGGCGGCAGATTTAGATAAGATGGTGGTAGCTAGCCAGGCGGACATTTAAAATGCCCTACCACCAACCAACCCGCTGTGGATCGAATCCGCGACATCCGAATCGTAAACCCAATATTGTTTACATTGAGCCACGAAGGCATTTAAACTGTTTTTTGTTATAAGATCGTAACATTTGATAAATCACGTAAACTGTAAACTTTAGCGTTTAAATGTAAAGCACCCTTTTATTATACGGCTCTTGGAGTTTATAAAAGGCCATCTAACATTTTAATTATCGTCCTTTTTATTACTGTTCCGTATCCAAAACCCTCCTCACACACACCTTCCTCGTAGATTTTAATTTATTTTTATTTTTAAGGGCTTAAATAATTAACTGGTAATGATTATGTAATCTAAAATTTTACGTGACGATGGCAATGATCAGCTTAATAACTTGCCGTTTAGTTCGGTTGAGTTCGATTACTAAATTTGGTACCACTGAGCGCCCTAGAAGTAAAGATAATGGGATAAACGTCTAATTAATAGACGTATCGAGTTATCAAAATTTACTAACTAAATTGCAAATTATTAGCTATAGAACGCAAAAATTTTTAAATGGTACGACTCCTCCCTAAATTTTATCGGCAATTAATTAGTTAGTAGTTGTAGTAGTTTAGTTTTTTATGCGCTATGGTATTTTATTTGTAAATAAATTTCATTAAATTTTTAATCGGTACCAGAAACTGCCTGCTGCTTTATTACGTTATACAAAACTGTAATTAGTGTTAACAGTTACGGAAGTGCGGGATCTTCTGGCACAGATACTTCTAACCGCCTCCGTGGCTCAATGTAAATAACATTGGGTTTACGAATTGGAGGTCGCGGGTTCGATCCCCAGCGGGGTACATTTTAAAGGACTCGGTTTGGTTGGTGGTAGGGCATTTTAAATGTCCGCCTGGTTAGCTACCGCCATCTTATCTAAATCTGCCGCCAAGCAGCAATGTTAATAGCATTGTTGTGTTTTTTTTTTTTTTTGATTTTTATTAAAAACTGGTTTCGCGTTTGACTATAATCTCACCTGGATGGATGATGAAGCCGAAGATGTATCACGCGCACCCAGTAAATGCCTATTCACTCTAGACTTGAAGATCCCAAGGTTGTAAGTGTCGGGAAAAACCGACGCGGGCAGTGAGTTCCATACCTTAGCAGTCCGCATTATAAATGATGAAGCAAAGCGCTTAGTGCGGATGTTCGGTATGTTGACAACATATGGATGGAAACCCCCCCCGCGCCTGGTTGTCCGAAGATGGAAAGGGAACGGTGTGTTCCGGTTGTTAAAGATAAAATAGCCAGCCCTCCAAATGAGTTGGGGTTTCCGGGTCAGTACGCTTCCACTTTCGATCTCATTTTCACTTAACATCAGGTGTGATTGAGGTCAAGTACCAACCAGTTGTGCATAAAAAAATCCAAGGCTTTTTCAACAACAATTTTGTAACCTCACTCTAGTATGTAATAGGCCGACGACCGATAGGTATAGTGGGCACTGCCCTGCCTCCGAAATAAACGGTTTTCGGGTTCGAATACCGCTAGGGGTGGGTTTGTTTTAGTTGAGTTATGGATGTTTATATAAACATTTGCTTAGTTTAGGATTAGATAATTGGCGTATGCGTCCGAAATATTTAGTATAATTTAGGTTTGAAAGTAAACATTTTTTTTTATAATTTCCTCATGATAGACCGTTCGATCCCATGTCTCAGCAGACATTGAATTCATATTAACGATATTTGACACCCTTTAGGTAACTCATTTGAAATTAAAAAATATAGGTCTCACAATCCATTGTTACTGGAAACCCAGGGGGTTTTAAATATTAAATCAAGCTACTTATTTTATGTTTTATTATATTAAATATTCCGCGAGATAATGTAAGCTTTTGAATTCGTGGTAACTTTGAAAATTTGTCTCCCACGTCTAACCTCTAAAAACACTTTATTTTGAAGTTTGTACCAAAAACTTAAATCAGTGTTCTTTGAAATAGGCCTTAAATTATGGGAATAAGGTTGAAAGTCGAAGGTATGCGACTTAGTACATACATACTATGGAAACTTAAGATAATGTATGTATGACATGCACTCTCATGTTTTAGAGGTTAACGGCCGGTTTCAAGAGAACTTTTATAATGAATTTTGTTTAGGTTGTGCTCGCCTGAATTTAATATTCCGGGGAGAAGATTTACCGCAGAAACTATAGTAATATTATGCCAAGAAACTCTATTCAATAATGTTATAATTAAAACGCATAAAGTGAGAGCGCTTTTTAGTGATCAACAATGGACAAGGTATAATTGAGTAGATATAAGTAGGTATGACATAATTAGAAGCTAATATTACGAGTATGTACCCATACCAATTCTTTGTAGTAAGATATAAAAAGCAATATTTTTTAAATTCATACGGTGTTGGCAAGGTCCCAATGATGTAAAAAAGTTAGCTAAATACGAGCTGAACTTGTGTACCTAAGCTTCCATTTTGTGTATTTATGCAGAATTATGTCACATTAACTGAGAGACATCGTATAATAATGCTCTGTTGGATCGTTCTAGTTCGGAACTGTAATAAAAAAAAATACCACAATATTAATCCCAGATAAACTCACTGATTAATCCTCAAATTAACATTCACTGTACCTTATGAATCAGATAACGACATCAGAGGACCATTTCACAAAGCTACAATGTACAATTTAATATTCTGTGTACATCTTTGAGCGCACTAGCGCCAAACCGATTAGGAGTCCAAATGGTCGCCATGGCCGAAATCGGTCGGAAGCATCAATCACAATGAGTAGGCTATTGTATAGTATAATTAATCTTGGTAGTATTGTAATGACTAATTGGATATGTATTGTACATAGGACTGTAGTCTTGTATTGTACATAACTAAAATTGTAGGTATTTTGCGCGATGGGAAAAAAAACTAAAGCCCTTCTGTACAGCAGTCGAGGTAGTTCGTCGAAAAAAATGTAATGGGGGATCACTAAGAATAATAAGTAGGTACCCGTGATGCGTGTTGAGTTTGAGTTTCTTGCGCTTGTGCCTCGCTAGCTCGTGTTCACACCAGTGGATGGGCAGCGCCTCCCCCGGACTGCCGACAATGGAGGCTTCCTCTGAAATGGAAAACAAATGTCCTTTAAATTCCAATTTGCTGTTGCATTTCCTACAGATAGGTATTCATTAGTATAATAGCATATATGGTTGGAAGTAGGCAAGCGCGATTCGTATATACGATGAGTTTTAATAGTTAAAGGAATCTTTAAGAAACGAATTTTTTTTTTTGGGACATTAATTTAAGTGTGAAAATTGTCACCTTACGCTTCTCTTATAATCAAAGAATGTTTAAAATGTCTTGGAAAAACAGTTCACTCAAGAATGAGAGCAGACATCTTTGCTTTGCAATTACTTCAGTGGGTACTTTTCAGGATGAAAAGTACCCACGTCCTTCTCTGAAACCCTGGCTACACCTCCGCCAAATGTCAATGCCATCCGTTTAGCAGTTACGGCGTGAAAGCCGGACGAACAGACAGACAGACTTTCTCATTTATAATATTAATACGGATAAGATAACTTTCTTAATGGTCAAGCTGGAGCATCTTGACACTGCCAAAAGTATTAAAGTAGACATTGTATTAATTATTGACGTGATAATTATTAGTAAAATATTAATAATTTATAGATTGTCATCATGTTATCTAAGGATAGAGTGATACTTATTGTATATATTCTCCTTTGTAAAACCATATAAAAATGATGGTATATTACTTTGTCAGTTTATCCTCAAGGCTGTCACAATTTCTCTTACGACCGCCGAGGGGTCCGCCTGTTCAGAGTGACGATTAGGGCAAATCCTTCTCTACAAAACGCGTCTTACGTTCAGTAATAAGCTGGTGATATGAAAAGGTTTCGTAGCAACGACTGAATGTATCTCTGCTATAATATTCTCATATAAAAATTACAGTTATCAGATTGATACATAGACTTATATATTAGATATAAGTAGGTATCTAAATATTTCTGTGTCTATGCTGAATAAAATGGATGAAATATCAGTGGTACAATCGACAACACAATTAAGATAGCAGGCCTTTATTTATAAACTAGCTTCCGCTCGCGGCTTCGCCTGCGTGGAATACTTTTATCACGGAAATTTGTTTATCCCGCGGGACCTACTCACTTTATCGGGATAAAAAATCATATGTCTCAATCCAGGGTATATTCTATCTGAATACCAAATTTCATCCAAATCCGTTCATCCGTTTCGCCGTGATTGAGCAACAAACAAACAAATAAACAAACAAACATTTCGCATTTATAATATTAGTTAGATAATATGTAGGAGAAAGTCTAAAGGGAAATTAAATTAGAATAGAACCAACTATTCCCTCTTCCCGTGGGAGTCGCTAAAGGCAACTAAGGAACTTTCCACCAAAAAACGTCTATAGTTTTACACGTTTGCCTGCACCACCTGTCACGTGTGCATTTCAGTATATTTCATAAAGTGAACCGTGGATGTTCTTCAATCATTAAACTTTTAATGTATGGACCACCCAAGCACTATTATTTAGAATATCTCTGACCACTCAATTTGGGATAGATGCCGAGACATTATGTATGTACGTTTAATAATTTCTTTAATATGTTTGATTTAACCATCTAATCTGAATGACATTATGTGTTATTTAAGTTTAATTGAAATGTATCTATCAATCTATGTAGATGTCAAGGAAAATATAACAAAATCCAACCAAGACACTCAAAACAATATCATAAAAGTAAAGCCACTACCTGAATTGTGTTGCGGACTGTACTCATATATTGTGTAGGTACTAACCGTCGGGCACATGGTCGCGCAATAGCAGAAGCAGCGGGTGTGTACGCGCGCGGCGCCGCGCGTGCTCCGCGTGCAACGCGCGTGCCTTGCGCTCCACCAGCGCGACCAGCACCGCCTCCAGCCGAGCCGCGCCGCTCTCCTCCGTGCATACTGCTTTGTCGACCGTCTGGAATCGAATACAATCGAATATTAGTAGAAATAGAAGTGACAGGTTTTCCTGTGGAAGAAGACCACGTCTGGACGTATTGCATGCTATGAATGATTAGCAAGTTAAACTAAGCTGTCGTAAAATTTAAATTTTAAATTTATCTTGCGTTATTTATTATTATTGTATAACCATACAGGCTATTATTATTATTTTTTGGTGACCCCCTATACTTACACTCTTATACGAATAGAGGGTTATATTTCTCTGCAGCTGACTGTATATGTAAGTGTTTGTTTTCATTGTGTTTTTTCCGTTTGTGTCAGGCAGAGGGAATAGCTGAAAATCAGCGCTGTACCGAATCCTGTTTCTGGTGCAGCACAAGCTGAACCATTTCCTGTTGTCCAATATTTAAGTAGCATTTAAGTATGTACCCAAATTGTATAGATGTTTGAGGTATTGAGGTAATAATTTTTATTCTTATTCTTAAATAGAATTAAAGGGTGCAAAACCTTGCTGTGAAAGAAGATTGCATCCCTGCTGTGAAGGTAATACTGGTCAGGCAGACACAATTTAAGGTAATGCTGAAGCACTCACGTCGGTCGACGGCTGTCGCATGGTGAGCGCGCGGCCGGCCCATGTGGCTGATCATCGCCTCGCGCCCGCCGCTACCGCGCTCCGCCCCGCTCCTGCACCAAATACACGCTCACATCAGCTCCAAATTATTTATTTATTCTTCTGTCCTCGTAGCATATATATTTATTTAAAATTAACCTATTTAAGTATCTAAAATGTTGTCAATTTTGGATTGATGGTTACTACAATAATATTAATTCCGGGATCGAACACTGCTTCTTAAAATACAAGAGCAATCTTAGCTTAAAGAGCAAGGCTTCATTAATTGTACTTAAGTATATTTATTATGTTATACTAATTTCGCAAGATTCTATTTTGCAAAAGGGCATACTTAAGGGCGTAACTAGCTGCACATGCTGTTGCGGTATGTGTAGTCCTAAAGGATGGTTACCTGGACGGCAACTATATAGGACTGCATTCAAACTGCATCACATACGCCAGTGCTCAGGTCTCCACTCCTTCCACATACCAATTGCCTTTGCCCCCTATCTTTAATTAACTGTAGTGCTTACATATACACAGAAGGAACAATGAGAGCGGGCTAACTTGTGTGCACTCATCTCTAAGTCTTAATATACAATGCAATACAAATGAATCAAAATAATCATCGAAAAATACCCATATTCCAAAATAATAATAGCCAGTGACCTGTGTTCCTTTTAGTAAAATCATGTCAACTCAACACAACCCATGTATCATAACCAGCGTCATTTTAGAAGTGTCTAAGAAAAATTGCAGACTAGTCACTTCAGAAAGTAGATGGCGCCTCCTGGATGATATTTTATTTATTTATTTTATTGGGCATACAGAACAAGTTCCAGTATAACAAGGCCGAATAGGTATACATAGAACTTATAAAACTAGACTATAACTCTGGGTATGTATGCACAGAATGAAATATTAATGTCATGCTAGCAGTGTAACAATCAAACAAACATTCAATTATCGGTGATGAAGTAAGAAAGAAGTAATTAATTGTTCTAAAGTTGAGTCACAGAATAAACTTAGAAAACTTAATTATATCAGCTTTGTTTTTCTTCTAAACGTAAGTAAATTGTGTACAAAAATATCCAAGGAAGAACACTCAGCCACAGTTTCATTGTACAAGCGGCACATTCTGACTACGGGATTATTAAAAGAAGTATTATTTCTATACACTTGAAGAACAAACAGTCTGGGAGATGTTTTACGAGATCTGTAGATCTCGAATCTAGATCGAATGTAGATCTAGAAGGATTTAGAAGTTTAATAAGGACAAAAGAAAAGGCGAGTCAATGTGTGAATTAACGAATTTGTATAAAAACATTAAATCACTACATTTGCGCCGCGAGGCCAGAGTTGACATTTTATATTTGTGTAATTTACTACGGTACGATCTAAATGCACGACCAAGCTGTGATCTAAAGGAGAGAATGTTCAGAAACTTCTTCTGCACTCTTTCGATTCTCTCACTGTGAACCTCATAATGGGATGATAGCTGAAAATCCTTGCTCGTTCATTGAGGTTTTGATGATGACCCTGTTGCATGACTGTTGCACACATGACCACATACAATGAATCGGCAGTAAGTCTTGAATGTATTGGTGAAATGCTTATTTAATTGTTATGGTATATTTGTTTACATCTGTTTGTATTTGTTAAAAATTGTATGGCTCTTGTTGTATTCATGTATGTTTCTTGTTGTTGTTATTAATGTAGCTATTAATGTAGTGTACCTATTGTACATTTCTTTCTTTCTTGTATGTGTGCCAGTTTATGCAATAAACTTTTTATACATACATAATGTCACGCATGTTTCCCGTAGGGGTAGGCAGAGACCACAGACTTCCACTTGCTACGACCGTGACACACCTCTTCTGCTTCCTTCACTCTCATAAGGTTGTTCATACATGCTCGTCGGTTTAGAGTACTCTTGATTTGGCCTCTCTTTAAGACGTCCCCGATTTGATCATGGTACGTTCGCCGTGGTCTTCCCCTACCAACACTACCATCCACATTCGCTTTGTATATCTCTTTCGTAAGTCTTCTTTCATTCATCCTCCTATCCTTTTTTATTCAAACTTTTTATCTATGTAGATAATACAATAATGGATAGTTAAATAACTAACGAGTATACAACGTTAATTGGAAAAGGGTACTAAGCCGAAAGGGTTTATTTTATTAGGTATCGCGAACAGAAGAAGTTCATTGGTCGAAACATTATAAAAAAATGTCAAATTTTCTACACTGTGAGTGTATGGGAAGTCCAAAATTTTATTTCGAATTACAAATTTTGAGCTAAGGTAATGTGTTCCACTGACGATACCGAAGTACCACATAATACATAGAACCACGAAGTTAAAAATAAGTAAATATTACAGCATTTTATTAAATTGTTCGCAGCACAATCAGAACATTAAAGTCAATTAAATCACCAACCAATATCTATATCTATAGGCTACCGCTATCTACATGATAATATCTAGACCCATTGTAAAGGATGTAGGGAAGCCACGAATACAATGAAATAGCTATTACAGATAGACCGCTGTAACCACTACTCCGATATATGACGTATTGTGTGAGCCCTTGTCAAGGATGGCGAACTCGATAGCGAATGACCCATCGATCCGGTACCATATGCTCCATACGAGGCAAGATTACTAACTTTGCCAATACGAGCTGTGGGTTTAGTTTGCGTCTAAATTACGTCCTAATACATGTGAAGACGTGTGTGAAATTACAAAGAAGGCATACCTACTTCTACGACAAAAATTAATGATTGTGTATCACACTACAAAGTACTCAGTAAAACTGATTTATACAACTTATACATACATAATGTCTCAATCTTTATCCCAAACGGGGAGGTCAGAAATATCCCAAACATTAGCTTTTGGGTGTTGCAAAAAATAAAAGTTTAATGCTTGAAATGACATCCACGTTTCACCTTTCCAAATATACAGAAATGCAAACCTAACGGGGGGGAGCCCATCACCGTTAAAACGTGCAAATCTGTAGATGTTTTTTGGCGGAAAGTCCCACAGTCACATTTTACGACACCCACGGAAAGAGACGGGTTGGTTCTATGTTTTTTAAGCGCCGAAACCACACACTAATATTGTATATGCGAAAATCCGTCTGTCCGGCTGACGGAGGGGTAGACTGGGACTCAAAGAAGGACATTCGCTACTTTTCATGCTGAAAAAGTCCTTGATTCTATATAAGCGGGTGAAGCCGCGGTCGGAAAGCTAGTACGTAATTATAACTAAAAAACTAATTTAAACAGTTGTTTAAAGCTTAAGAGCTTGCATCATTTAGTTTAGGAACAATGGCACAGGTTCGGTTAGTGATGCGCGACTCCGAATTATGCTAATATTCGACTTGTTAGTAACTACTAATTTGGCTATTCGACTGCCAAATTAGTAGTAGGTACACTAATGTCACAGAATTAATATAGTACTCTAATGTCCATTTCGAATAACGATTACTAGTCGAAAACTATGGTTTACATGTAAAAATGGTTATTTATATTTTTTACATTTAGATCTACGTAATTACGACTACAATACTGAATGAGCTGCTTGAAATCTTCCTGCAGTAAAACAATCATCTTTACGCCCTCTGCATACATCAAGAACCTTGCGTGAATTAAATATGCAAAAAAGTATTTTAAATAATAATATATATATTTCACATCTATATCTAATTGCAATAAAAATATAATAGTAGTACAATCTACCTAATCCATCTAGTAGACGGCATCTACGCTAGACGTACCCTATAATTTCTGATAGGGTTGAGATCGGCGCGGTCAGTCAACTCACTCTGCACAGGGCGCAGATGCCATTTACTTTTTAACTGTATTGCGATAATAATCGTGGTCTCGGGATATAATTTAGTGTTATTGAAATCCCCCTGCATCCCCACTAGGATCGATGACCCGAAAATGTTCGAGAGAAATCGATGATACAAAATACACAGCTCTAAAACGGTTGAACTAAGTGAAGCCTATATTCACAAATCTACACTATTTTTTAGGAGTCGAGAAGACCACCTCTTTGTTCGATGTTTTTGTCCATTATGAAATTCGCAATGCACACTAGACATGTTATAACTAAAAACAGCACTGTATTTAATATAAATAACATAAGTAACTCAAACTCAGAGCCAAAATGGAAAACAGTAATGGCAATCTATTAACAACAAAAAAAAATTATTTGGAACCATAAACAAATCATTAATGCACGATACTTTTTCACTGAATGTGTAAATAAATACCAAATTAATAATATAAGCATACCATATAACGTATGCAATATGCATATAATATTTCTCATTATCAATCATCATTATCAATTTTTTATTATTAATAATATTATAAAGTGGTAAAGTTGTTTGTATGAGGTATTACTGATCAGACTCTGAGAATTCATTCATCAGTAGAAAGCTTCACGATTCATGAGTGACATGGGCTGTTCGATCTTCTATTGGTATTCATATTTATTTCGATTCGATCGATTTACTTGATTGATTGTCGTATCGTATCATATAATCGTAGACAGAAAGCTCGTGGTCTAATCGACCGAAATGGTGGTAATGAGATGAAGAAATCCTCTCATGAAAATCAGAGCCTTATTAGCAATGAAGGCTGCTAGATAATAGTATAATAATAAAAAACAAAATTACCAGCAAGTCAACAGCATACACGAGGTTTACCGCACACTATAAATGGACGTACGCAAAAGGCAACCTATTTAATTTTGCATAAATCATAAACAGGTAGCACACACATTCCACTGCAATGCAGGAGTCGGAAACATACACCTCAGAGGATAGGTACTGCGGTTTTATCCAATATGCAAACAAACATCTGGGTATCTCTCTAACCAATTCTCTCGCGGGTTCATTTGCATGGAAATTAGTTTAACGTGCTACCACTGCTACCAGAAGGCTGAATATTTGTTACAAATTCGATTGTCTTTGTAAAACACTTCAAACTAAGTTTGCCGTGTCGTTTCCAGCAGAGAAGTAACCAACCGGTCTTCTACGTGGGTATCGTAAAATGACTTGGGATCGTGATTTTAACATAGTATAGGCAGGAGCATAATTGGTTAACTGTCAAATATCTGCGATCACCAATCAGCCTATCCAACGTGGGAAAAGGCAGCCATGGAACGACAAGAGGTAGCGTTAGTCTTTAATAGTTTTCATTAGTCATTTAACATAATGTGTGTATAATTAATTTGGTATAAAATACCAACTACGAAAGCAAAAACCATAGAAGTTACAGGTCATTTTAACAATTTTACAAACAAGTGGGGATTAAGAGGGTTTATTGCGTCCAGTGGCGCCCTCATTGTATAAATTAAAATTTCTTTTTAAATACAGAAATAATCAAAAAATCCCTCTCACCTGCACTCGAGAAGTCTAAAACGCAAGTATAAATAATACACAAATAGCTTTGGCAACTCGCATTGGGCCAGCGTGGTGGACTATGGCCCATATTCTCCCTCATTATATGAGGAAAGGCCTATATCCCTGTAGTGGGATGTTTACGGGCTGAGATGATGATGATGATGTTGAAATAGCTTTGATGTGGATTAATTCCAGAATGCACGATTATAAAAAAAGATAGCCGTTTTATCAATAAATTGAAATGTGTTTTCACCTTAGGCTGTGTTGTAGTCTACTTCTAAACTGCAACTTATGCTGAGATGGAGACCTACTTTGATACCACTTTGCGACACCGAAAATTAATTCTAAGTACCTTAGTCTATATTAGTGACACATTATTTTTTATTTCTGTAAATTGCCGTATGAGATAGAAGTAAATCTTTTTTACTCACTATATGCTTTGTGTTCATGGTATTTTCACGTTTATATTGTATTAGTGTGTGTCGCTAACTGGGACAAATAAACGATTCTTATTCTAAATTCTCGAAAATAACCGTAATTAATACATATGTATTATTTATAATTAGCTTTACGGCTTTTCGAGTGCAGATCAGAGCAATATCACATATTAATGTTTCGTTTGGTAGAGTTAGAAATAAAATAACATTGGTTGACCACACAGGCAGAGGAAGGAGAAAGTTGAAATTGTAAGCTTCGGAAAATTTTTGTAGCACAACTTGACACATTGGTTCGAGGTCACATGGTTATCTCGACGACGTTATACGTATTTTTTTATTTCATATTTATGCTCTATGACGCGTCCTCGTTTCTTTCTCACTCGAGTCGCGCCTGGCTACCGTGCAAATCCCTCTATAATCCTCTCTGTCACATAGTAAGAGTCACTACGGGAAAAAGTCAAGTGAAAATATAAAAACAAACTCTAGCATTGTGTGTGACTTGATGTCGACCGATTGGTGTAGTGGATAGTGAACCTATCAGCGAAACCAACGATTCCGGGTTCGAATCCCGCGACGGGTAAATGTTTGTGTGATAAATAAGAACATTTATTCCCCAGTCATCCATGTCATTTATTATTCCTTCATTTATTCATTCATTTATCACCCATCCGTTATCTAGTTTCCATAGTACAAGCTTTGCTTAGTTTGGGACTAGATGATTGGTGTAAGTGTCGAAAAAATATAAAAATATATTTAAGTTATACATAAATATAGCCTTATTTCAGCAGGAGTCATTAAAACGATTTAAGTAACCTTATTTTGGTTGTTGATTAAAAGTCTGCGACACAACAGAATTAATAGAATTCTAGAACTCTATTTTCTCTTTTAAATTTTTTTATCGGGGTTTTTGTTGATATATTTTTGAGTTGTCCTTATAGTTGTTGTTGTTCTTATAGTTGTCGTATAGTTGTTGTTCTTATAGGTATAATATGTTATGTGCAATACATAACTTGTCTATTTAATCTTACAAAAGTAGTAGATGTTTACGTTTAATAAAATTACGTAAAAAAAAAGGTTAGCAAAGAGGAACCCTAATACAAAACGCTAACGATTCTCCTCCTTTGTGAGGTTGCCCAGAATACTGGCAGCGTTTCCTCGTTGGATACCTGGCTTATCCTTTATCCGAGGTAACTACTAGTCTACCGATCACCCGTTGTGTCGATGTGAGGGGGCTTTTCAAATAAAGAATGGACATTTTTAAATGCATGAGGATAATAGTTTTGTAAGAATACAAAGTAACATTGATTTCTTTCTATGCACTATGAAAGTGAAACGGATCGTGTGACAAAATTCCGACACCCATTAAAATTATATCGAATAAATCTCTATTGAAAATAAAGCGAATTTTAGGAAGTACTCTCTTAACATACACGTGGTTGTAGAAATTATTTACATAACTAATAGAATCACAAATCTAAGTTCTGATATCAGGACACACACAGAATTTTCCTAAATGCGGTTAGGTCATCTAAAATTCCGTCTGTGCGACTCATGCTGGAACATGTTTTGTGAGTCTGTGTGAACACATACCTAGGTGCGTAATAGATGAAGTTATAAATATGACCGATGGTCCATTTGTGATACAGATACACATACAACATGTCATAAGTGGTATAACCGCTGTACTTCGGTAATTTTTTTTGACTTTTATGTAGCAAAAAAAATATATAAGCATTGATCCAAGTGTAACTAACGACATAAGTATTAGATCTATACCTATGAAATTGGAGATTTTTTTTCTTCGTTAATCGTAATGTACCAACTCCTACGATTCTATAGCTATTTCCAAATTTGTTTTTTATTTGGAAAATGGAATATATTTTGAAGTTTTCACATAAAATATTTTTTAATGTCTGAGTTAAATCACATAATAAAAAAAACTTGAACACAGCTCTTTTCATGACCTTCCCATATTATTTCTTAGATTCGCATAAACTTTTATAAAGCGGTTACTTTTAAAAATGAACACTACTTATACTTAACGTAACGTTATCCGATAATACACACAAAGTTTAGGTAAATTAAGATTTGCCGTTCAAATTTCAAAAATGTTTGTATGGAGAAAACAGTCTTAATGAAATTTTTCATAGAAAACGCCAATTTCATAGGTAAGGACCTAATATACAGTATTGTAAAAATTACAAAAAATATTTTACAAACTAAACTATATAAATTTAAAAAATCGTCTAAACCGGTGCGGTGCCGTGGGGACACCGTACGTAGGAGACTGACCGTATTACCTCTCTATATCGCAATACTAATACGGTGATAGTGGTAGCTGCCAGCAATCTGTTTGTTTTTTAAATTTTCTTGTGAAATAATGCCACACTTCGTAAACACTAAGCAAAATAACTGTGCGGTCAAGTATTTTAGTGTCTCTGCATTATGCAAATAAAGTTTTTCTATCTACGAGTATCCATCCTTATACACTCTACCACAAAGTTAGAATTACAATGCGAGACAATAACTGTTATGCAGAAAAATATAACAGCCATGAACAAACTTCAAACCGGCCCGGGTATGCTCTAGATATGATACCACGGCACAGTGTCCATAGAGTTAAAGCTTTATGAATTGTAGAATTACGTGACGATTGAAAACAAATATTTGCCATTAAATATAGTATAACTACATGGTACATTTTTGATCGAATTTGACTATGGTTCCTTGGGGAAAGTTGTTCGTAATCAGGCAAATTAAATTTCCTGTTTACAAATTCAAGACATTTTTTAACGTTTAATCAAGTTTACATTTAAGTTCCATGTTTTATTCCTTGTTATATTATAATTCAATTACAACCATAAATTATAACATATACCAATGTGACGTTTTTTGATCAGTTCATCTGCAACGACAAATCTAGTGATATGTTGGTGTTGCTCCACTTTTTCACATATGACATCGACTTCATCTGTAACCCAGGTGATTAATCTAGACTGAAAACGCTTGAACCAACTATGTGCTAACTATTCTGATATCTGATGATGAACCTTCAATTTATTTTACTCCTGTTTGATGATGAAGCCAGAACTAGCTATTGGAACTCTGTAATAAATCAAAGCATAAATTTTGAACCTATTTGATTTATCTTGACAAGTATAGATCATAGTATCGAGGGTTTAAAGATGGAGCCAAAGGAACACAACACAACCCCATGAGTTTGGGCTTATGGTATTGTTACTTGTCCTTGTGAACACTAGAATATTGTACAATGATCATTGTCTCATGATGGAACATTAGAAGCTTGTGTTCAAAATTTACTTTTAATATAGAAGTTATTCGTAATAATACTTCATAATGTGTCGAATTTCCTCATTGCTTTTCTCATACAGCCAACTAATTAGGAAAAAAATTGAATTTTATTTTTATAACTTCCAGAATGCCACTTACAAAAATTAAAACCAGCCAGATATATGTTTACAAACAGTACCTACAACCAAAGAGATTTGATTACCTACAACCGCATCCATTCAAAATATCAGGACTTTTCCTCCGTCCTATTATTTATAAATGCTCTTAAATTATACCTAATGTTCATGACTGAAACGTTCGCTTCGAGAAGTCCACATTTAATAATTTATGATACTTACTTCATGGTATTAGTCTATTAATTTATTCAAACTATGGTAGGTATACGTTGATATTTCAACATTTCGTAAACGACGAACATACGTCACAAAACATTGAATAAGCGGCTTAGTGGCTTCAAAATCGATGACATTTAAGTTGAAATAAACATGTCGTGTAATGGTTTCCCTCATATACAACTAGCTACGAGTACCTACATTCTAATAGAAAGCTCCAAATCATAAACAAACAATGTGATTCATCAACTTTTGTTGTAAATGGAAGGAAAGAAAGGGAAATTATAATTTGCTGATTGAATCTGATCATCAAATTTTGTTACCGACTTTATGAAAGAAACCACAGCACCGTGTACAACCTCTGGTGCAAGTACAAAATCGTACATAAATAGGAGGTGCTTCAAAGGGTTTATTCTGTCCAGTGGCGGCCTCATTGAATGAATTAAGATTTCTTTATAAATACAGTATAAATCAAAAAAGTCGCTCAGGCGTGCACTCGTAAAGCCTAAAAGCTAATTATAAATAATACATAAGTAACTTAAATTACATTTATCATGGATAATTTCAGTTTATTGATAAAAACTACCATTTCTTTTTTAGTTGTTTATTCTGGAAAATAACCCCACCATAGGTTTTTGTGTTTAGATACATAAATACAAATACTTAATTTTCGGTGAATGTTACATCGACTAAATAACATGTCGGTCATATGTTTTGTCGCTGAAATGAGCTTCGGTAATAGGTTTTTTGATTAATTAAATACGTCGGGTATTTAATGCTTTTCAACAAAGCATTTAATAAGGCATCTATTGGAGGTTCGATGAAATAAAAATCGATCAAATGACTTTCGAAATTACGTAGGAAACATATGTTTAAGAAACAAATTGAATACAAACAATTTTGTCGCTTAAACCAGATTTAGAATTGAGTACATTTTTTGTATTTTTTACAAATAAAACGCCATAAATGTAAGAACACGCATTATCTTGTCCCCTATTTCATTTTTGTATTTTGATACATAAAATTGAAAACAGAAAGGGAAAGATGTTGTGTCATCTGATACGACACGACAACTTTATCAAGAATATCATTTAAGGAAAAGTGGAGGGGTAGATGAAGAGAAGAAGGCCTAGAAGAACATACATGGTACAAGTGAAAGAAAAAGTAAATGCCGTGTCGTATCAGGAAGTCAAAGAAAAGGCGGAATGTAGAAAAGTATGGAAGGACTCCACCGACACGAGCATAGCTCTTAAATATAAGAGAGAGATATACATAAATATCAAGGTCTCAAAGCAATGCTCTAAACAAAAGACCAGTCTACGTAAAACAACATATCCAAAACACTGAATTATAAATATTTATTGAATTTCGTATGTACACCGTGTGAACAGATTAGCAGCGGTGCTAAACTAAATAAGTAAACTTAGCTGCTAAGACAATAAATTGCACGTAAAAGCATTTGTATATATACGCTGACAGTTATTGTTTCAAAAAGGATCTAATATAGTAAACAACAGTCATACAAAATAAATTATTCAAGCATTTCCGACGGTAGCTGAGTGGACCTGTATTGTATAAATCTCTGATTTTCTCTATCTGACGAATTAAATTTTCAAGCACCTCGGCCTTAGCGCAAAGGTCCCAGATTCGATACCAGTATATGATATATAGTAAGACACGTTAAGATAAACTTTATTTACGTGTGCTTTTGACAGTAAAGTGAAGAAAAGTAACTTGAGTGCAATATCAACTCTGTAATTACATATATTACAAGCGCAAAATTTCTCTACAACGTTCAAATTTACATCAAAAGGATGTATTTTACCTTCACACAAATTTATGTAAACGCGGTATAAAAGTTAACCTTTACAATGTTACCACGTCTATCTGTCTTTTGAGCTATTTTATTCGCAAAATATTAGTGCTATCAAACTGAAATTTGCTATAGTTACATATTTGTTAAGTGCCGTATAAACGGCCGTGCTGTTCCCGCCAGAGTAGAATAGGACCAACCCTCTCTTCTACTGAGTGTCGTGAAAGACGTGAAAGATAAAGCTTAATAGAGTAGTGTGGGCAGCAACGTCATTGGTCCGCAACTCCCACAAAAAATCTGCAATCGCCAATCCGCCTTTATAAGCGTGGCAATTAGGGATCCTTCCGGTGTGAAGCAGTAATGGACTCTTAAAGACTATTGATGTGATACATAGGTCACACTAAAAATTTTGCGTAACTTAAAAAAACAACATGTTATAAGCAAAATATTATGTTTATTGCGTTTCAAAATACTCTCCTTTACATTTTAAACTTTTTTTCATGCGATCGAACCATTTTTTAAAACAGAAGGACCACGGATCTGAAGGCGCTTTTTCTATGTGCTAATTGAACGCTATCACTGCCTCTGCGGACTTGATAAAAGTGAAACCTGTCATCAAATCTTTGATTTTGGGGAAAATACCGAAATCACAGGGTGCTAGGTCGGGGCTATGTACAGGATGGGTTACGAGTTGTACTTTTTCGGAAGCTAAAAATGACTTTCTTTTGTTGGCCGTGTGTGAAGAAGCGTTGTCATGATGTGGGAGAACGCGGAGTTAAGAAGTTTAGTCTTTAAAAAAATTTGTAAGCCACTTTAGTATACAGTTGGGGTGAAATTTTTTTACTGCCATTGTCTCATCATTTATGATATTTTTCAATCGTATCGTGATTGAAAAGTTAATTATGACAGCTAAGTAGACTCTACTAATTTACGTAGTCGACCAGCCTAAGACAGCAATGTAGTTGCGTTTATAAAAAGTTCATAGAAACTCCCAAAGTGATTTAAATCAAAAAATGACATACATAACCTTACTACTCTGGTTGGACACGCACTTGGCCCTTTTACGATAAGAATAAAATGTAAGTAGGTAACAACTATTAAATCCAGCGGTGTTTTTCTCTGAAATCAGACAAATAAAACCGTCTGTCAGATAAGTTTCCGCGACTAGGTATAATTATTGTATCTGGCAACACCTGCTGTTGTGTTCTCATCTCTCCGTCGCTGGGGAGTTATTTGAACACGAACTGATATTTATTTAGGTCACTCCTGACCGCTACCTATGGCTTAGCGAAATTACGTCTCTGTCGAAAACCCAACATGTGGAGCTGGACCTAGGTCGTGTGGTCGTGTGTGTGAGTACAAAGAGGGCTGTCGCATGACAGGATTTGTTACCTACAAAGAAACGGAACATTCTGTGCGAGCTTGCTGATGTCGTTTGCTTTTTAAATTTGAGCGGATATATACCCACGTAAACATTTTATTTCGCTTTGTAGCTACGTGTGTTGCTAGAACTTGGATGTAGGTATGTGAGGGAAATTTATGGCAGATTTACATTTTTATACTTGTGAATTAGGTACTTTTGCTCATTCGAAAGAGATTTGCTCCTAAGTCGTAACACATGCCGTGTCGGGTATTTGGCCAATTCTGACTGTGTATTTGTGTAAGAATTCAATTTGCGACGTGGTTCTTAACGAAAATAGTTTATTAACATTTACGTACTTTATTTTTTTCATTTTATAAACTACAGGTTACTCACGTATGTTTCTGTAAATATATATGTATATTTATCCATTACCTAATATCCACAGTACAAACTTTGCCTAGTTAGGGACTAGTTAATTTGATATAAGTGCTCAAAAAATTACAATGTTTCAATATTTTATGGGGCAGTTTATATAACATCATAATAGCCACAGGACGTCTCCTGCTGAACATAGGCCTCGTCCATAGAGCGACCGGCCTGCATCCAACAGCTTTCCGCCACTTTCATCATCATGTCCACCTTGTGAGTGGACGATGTCCTACGCTGCGCTTGCCGATTTGTAGTCTCCACTCTAAATGGTGTCGTTAGATTCGTCTTGATACCCGGAGTGTTACAGGATACATTTTATGGTAAAACATCCAACATGCGTCCGCAAAATACTAAATATGCTGTCGGGTTTTTTTGGTTTTTAAATACTTTTTTTTTCTTTTTTATGCACAACGGGTTGGTACGTGACCTCAATCACACCTGATGTTAAGTGAAGATGAGGTTGAAGGTGGAAGCGTACTTATGCCAAATTATATGTAAACTGTGACCGCAAGTAGTACAGTTAACTATAACGGCAATAGAGTAGTGACAAATGACAACTCATAATGCCATTTTAGTTCAGAGTAGTAACCGCTAGAGGCGCTGTACATAATTTCATACATAAATGAATTACTATATACAGGGCGTCCCACGGCTATGCCACATGGAGGGAAAGTACCTTGAATTTTGTAGATGGAACATTTTACTGAAAGAAGACATTATTTTAATTTAAAAAACAATTTAAACTGCATTCATAGATTTTTAAATAAGTACATGGTTGAACCGGGAATCGAACCATTTATTTATAAAAAAAAATTACCATGTAACTTTATCATACCGATCGAAAGGCTTCATCATAAGGATTATTTTTTGCTAAATAACATATTGTCAGAAATAAAAGGAAGACCATGAATTTTAACATTAGATGTTCAATTTTGTTCAAAAAAATGAAAAGCTGACATTGCCGTAAGGACATACAACTGACATTATCATTACTAATACTAATTACCCACTCGAGAAGTATGCATCATTTCCCTATTATAATTTAAGTTCATGATAAAATGATAAAGAGATACGTAATTAGTAAGTAGGACTATCTCAATGAACATTTTCTTTCCTGGATCGGGACAAATGGACGAAAAAATGGCCGCCGAGATCCCCAGATCTAACCCCGTTAGATTTTTTTTATGGGGTTATGTAAAAAATTTACTTTACAAGAACCAGTGTCAAAGTGTCCACGAGCTACAAACTGAACTTCGACGTATTATTCTAAATATCCACCACAACATGATCAAAAAATCGACAGGGAGCGAAATAATCAAAAGAGTGCGACTTTGTATTGAACAGGATGGGACTCATTTTGAGCATTTGATAAATTTGATTAATTTTGTATTAAAAATGTTAAAATTCATGGTCTTCCTTTTATTTCTGACACTATGTTATTTAGCAAAAAATTATCCTTATGATGAAGCCTTTCGATCGGTATGATAAAGTTACATGGTATTTTTTTTTTTATAAATAAAGGGTTCGATTCCCGGTTCAACCATGTACTTATTTAAAAATCTATGAATGCACTTTAAATTGTTTTTTAAATTAAAATAATGTCTTCTTTCAGTAAAATGTTCCATCTACAAAATTCAAGGTACTTTCCCTCCATGTGGCATAGCCGTGGGACGCCCTGTATAGTCGCTAGCGAGTATCGTTCCAAAACTCATAATAGAGGTACTGACCCGGAAACCCCAACACATTTGGGGGACTGGCTATCTTATCTCTGACAACCAAAACACAACAATCCTATTAACATTGTGCTTGGTGGCAGATTTAGATAAGATGGTGGTAGCTAGCTAGGCGGACATTTAAAATGCCCTACCACCAACCAAACCGAGTACTTAAACATGCACCCCGCTGGGGATCGAACCCGCGACCTCCGAATCGTAAACCCAACGTTGTTTACATTGAACCACGGAGGCGGTTAAATAGTTATCTACGGATCTCTTCATTCCTGATTCGGAGTGAAACGCCATAGCTCGTTGCGTTACATTGATCTTCCTTATGAGATCCACGTTTCAATGCCATGAGTCATCACTGGTAACATATATTGCTTTAAGACGTACGAAAAGACGTTGCGCAGTTTCCCGAACCCTGCCCATCTGAGTTGGATTCGATGATGGTCGTGAATCTATATATAATATCCAATTAAATATATTATTTAATTGAAGGATAGGATCAAAATAAACGGATCAAATCAGGAAACCTAACCGAAAACCTTTGGACCCTTTTGTGAATAGCATCCTAAATATACCTACATACATATAACCCACACTTCCTTCAAAACCAAAAACCCTTCGAAACGCCTTACATGTGTGTCTAGTGAATCGTAAACTATTTTTTTAAGTATTTCAAGGCTAGATTATAGTCTCATGTACAAATTCTTATTTCAAGCAATTCGAATACTGACAAACCAGAACCCTTAATATATTCTATAATTGATCATATAATTTGAAAATAAATACATAGTTTGAAGTTATAAGACAATTGATCAAAATTGACCATTCCCCCTTATCTCCGAAACAACTGAGTTCAAAATTTTGAAAAAAAAATAAATAAACAGAAAATAGTTTTTTTCTCACAGATTACAGGAAACCCTTTGAAGAAGTCAATGGTTTTAAAATAACATGGTAAAAACCAGTTTGAATATACAGGAGAACATGTTTTTCAACTACAATGTTATATCCAGGTATACAGCAAAGAAATACCATATTCATCGTATAGAACCTTCTTCACACGAGGTTTATATGAAACACACATTATACCTATACATTCTTCTGCAGACTTCTTCTTTATTAGAAAAGTGTTAAAAGCATATTATTATTTAAAATAAATACCATAAGACGATTTCATTTCTATAGGACGAAATTTATAAAGGTTCTACGTTTCACATATTTATAACATTTATGTAATGAAATATCGATACAGACATCACAAAAAGCCTCATTAAGTATGCACAGTATCAATATCCGTTCCGAACTCACTGATTGATCGTTTCCCCATGGTATACGTGCAATGCCTTCATTGTGTTGTGTGCCAAGTTTTCTGACAACAGTAACAAGTAATGTACTGTAATTATGGGTTATGAATAGTTTTTTCATAGAGATGAATTGTAAAAGGGAAAATGTTGGCAAGACTTCATGTTTGCCGAAATTGTTGCGTCGTCTCCATATTGTGTTGATATGCTTAGATTGTGGAATCATCTTGTATCTAAACATTTTTATTAACATGAAGTTGCGTGTGAAAGTTTCTTTGTTATATATTTTTATTCCTTTTTTAGGTTAAGTATTTTTACATAAGTTCGATGCGTTCAGAATGGAATAATGAAAAATATGGAATGACCAAAGGAAATCTTTGGAAAATATACAAATACAAAGCATGCAGACAAGACGTTCAAGTGCACAGAGGAGTAAACTATGTCCCCGAAACATAACAAACATAGTTGAATAAAATCAACTATATGTATATGTACATATTAAATTAAAAATATGTAATCAAAAATATATAAAATTATAATAGTTACACCTATGTAGCCAACTGCGCACTTTTCCTTGATCCCTGACCTACAAAAAGCTACATGAGTGAAACTCTTAAGCATAATTTATTCCGAGCATATTGTTCATTTCCTTTTTGAAATAAATATCGCTTTTGAGTAGCGAAGAATAGCAACGTTTGGCACAGTCAAACCTTGAGTGGGTGTGACCAATAGTGGCATTTTCATATGAATGTATCCCGTACTTTGTGAAGTCGGTCTTGATTGTTTTCAACTTAAAGCAGCATAATTATCACCTAAGATGGTGGCTGCACACACTGAATACCCCAATCGCATTGGATTTGGATCCGCGTGATGGCCTTTAGTGAGAGAAAGCTGTGCCACAACAATGGGGAAGTAGGTACCTAAAGCTGTTGATGTGTGTAACTATATGTGTAAATATCCAGAAATTAGTATTTACTGGGTGCGCGTGATACATCTTCGACTACATCGTCACTTTTGAGGTGAGATTGTAGTCAAACGCGAAACCAATTTTTAATAAAAAAAAATGCAATTGAAATATTTTCAAAATTTGTATAATTTTCCTAGCTAATATCAATATAATTTATGAAATTACTTTGTGTATTATTATTACAAATAAATTAAAGATGTCGTCGTCAAACAAAATGTAAAAGTGGCTATATTATTAAGTCTTAAGTTAAAATAACCATTTTTACAAAAAGTGCAAAGGTTGAGATCATGTGCCAACCACTTTGTGCTTAAAAAAAATCACCTACACTATGCCCTGAGCTATATAGCTACCTATTTAATTGTCAATATTTATATCACGAATTCTACTATAATATAATATTAATAACTATACAAAAACAATTTTAATATATTACTTAACACTAATTTTATATTCAATGCAGAGCATCTGAAAAAGACCCAAAATATTTGTTAATAGGTATTTGAAGTCGAACTTCTAACTTACCAAGTTGCTCCGAAGCATCTCATTCATAAAACTTGAATTAAGTTTAGAACTTCTTCACAAATTCTTTAATAACTTCAGGATTGTAACTTCCAAAGACGTTAATTTATTATAGTTGGTAAGTAGGTATATACACTACGAATTACTTACGGATTTTATTCTTATTCCAAATTCACAATTGCACAATAAATAGGTACCATATGCTTATGGCCCTTCGTTTACTTGAATAATAGCTATGCTTGAAGTATAAATTTACCTGACCACTAAGTCCTGCTTTGGGAAGCGAAAAATATTCAATATTTAAACTTTAATCCATCCTTTGTTGCACAAATTGTTATATTATTCACGTCAGACTGCAAATGCGTGAGACCAACTAAAATTCGCTTTAGTGTGCCATGGCACAAACAAATAGCGCAGAAATAGAGGATCGTTACAATAAATGACTTTCTGAACCTGGGTTGCCGGGTTGTCATAAAAGTTGTCGTAAATTCGTACAGACTTAGCAAACACCGCGCTGCTCAGAGGACGGTAAACAAATAAAGATTTTCTGGAACAATAACGACTCTCTCGAAATTCAATGTGAATAACATGAACACAATGGTAAATTATAATGTTTTCTGAATGTTACTTGAAACTACATTTGCTTGTTTTATGAGGTTGTTGCTCTAAAGGTGTTTATACATTCAATAGAAATTAACCATCTAAAACACATCCGTGATGCTCTACCATAATTGTTTAACGATAACAAATAGCATAATTCTACTGCTTGTTTTCTATTATACACTTTTCTAATTTATAATGTCATAAATTTGTCCTCAAATAGAGCGAAATAATGCCCAAAGGAAGTGCCGCTGTATTAATTTTAGTGAAGATTCCGATTTGTGTTGTTTTGTCCGGTAGACTGAAAATCAGCAGCTTTCCCTACCCTTTCGTCTCAACTTTGATATAGTTCTAATAAACTTTTTATTTAATAAATAAATATAAATAAATTTGCTTAGATTTACATACAGCGCCATCTAGTTCCACAGTAAGCAACTATAGGCTTGTGTTGTGGATACCGGATACATGAATACATATTTTTTTTGTAAATAAATACTTATTATAAATGAAAACATCCATAACTCGGGTACGCGTAAGTCCTTATTTATTACTAACTTTCCGTCCGTGGCTTCGCCTGCGTTAGAATAGCTTAATCGCGGATATGTTTAATTTGTTTAGTCTGCGGGAACTATTCACTTTATCGGGATAAAAATATCCTATTTTAATCCAGGATACGAGTATATTCCACCTATCAAATCCGTTCACCCGTTTCGCCGTGATTGAGCAACGAACAGACATCCAAACTTTCGCATTTAGCCTAAATATATAGTATATATTATTTTAATAAGTTCATTGTTTCTGAAGAATTTATTTATGAGACTTATATTCCGACGGCACAGTTCTTCGAGATACAAATTGTAATTATAGGTAAAACAATTTTGTTTATGAGATATACAATACAATACAATACAATACAATACACTACTGAATTAACATAACGTACTCGCAACAACTTTAAAATTTCTGTATTATGGCAAGGTATAAAAATTTACAAACAGTAGAAATATCCGTCACAATATACCCACTACTGTACATAGCCCTTCTCTACAGATTTACAGAGCGGCCGTTTGGAAGCGGCCTGCATCCAGCCATTTCCTGTGATCTTTATTAAGTGATCCGTCCACCTTGCGGGTGGACTAACCCTGTTACATTTGTAGCCGCGTGCTGTCCACTCTAGAACGCAATAAAGTTTAGTTTTGGATTCATTAACGTTCCAATTATTAGCAGATTGAATCGTGATATATTACAATAGTTATTTGTGTTATGTGGTGATAACGTTATAATATTAGATGGAAAATTGGCTGATAAAATTATATAGGTTACTTATTTATTTATTTATTTATTTATTTTAGGTTTAGGTTTTAGGTTTAATCATAGAGTCAGGGAAATTTTTGAGGTATACAATATACCCATCATATTACCTTTAATATGATAATAACATTTATAATGTGTAATTGTTAATGGTATAAATACTCTATGAATGGCTTTATTCACCATACTATTCCGGCTGTTTGAGGTAAGATAGCCTGGCAGGGTGAGCGCCGTATTTTCCGTTGCCATCAGGTGCGATTGAGGTCAAGCGTTAATCTGTTGTGGATAAGAAAAACACTCCTATTTTTACTTATTATGCAACTTATGATACCGATTTTTTCAGATCTACAAGTGACTATTACAACTTTTACATACGAAAAAATTTGAGTTACGTATAGCACTTTATATATATATATATATATATCTTTACACATACACACAGCGCCATCTAGGTCCACAGTAAGCATCTAGGCTTGTGTTATGAATACCAGATGGTTGATAAACTACACAAATACATTTTTTTTGTAAATAAATACATATTAAATGAAAAACATCCATAACTCGGGAACACATGTCTGTATTCATCATACAAACATATGCCCCTAGCGGGTTTCGAACCCGCGACCTCTTGGTGGTAGTCAGTTTCTAACCACTACACCAAACAGGTCGCCCGTATATATTTATATATTTACCTATTTCATTAATTTTTATGGTCGAATTACACCTAGCAATATCAGTAAAGAAGGTAGGTATTTGGCTGCTATTTCATACGAAATCTGAAGTTCACACATTTAAGAAAATAATGCGAGTTTATGGCCAGTTTTCAACTGTAATGTGTATATAAATATTAGTGGTTTTTGAGAGGACTTTGTTGGCTCGTAGCAATCCATGAGCCATATTTTATTCGAGAATATGTGACAGAAATGTTTTAAGCATTCACGTTATAACAAATAAGCCTACGAGAAAAAGTATTTCTCGTTTTTCCCAAGGATGAATAAAGACGTGTTCAGTTTCGTATTTCGTTCGTAAATCCCTGTGTTAATTTTACCATGAAACGATTCGCACCGTTTTTCGTTTTCCTGTAAAATACGGATTTGATTTTCATGGTGTCACTTTCTCACTCCACCGAGTATCATTTTACAACGTAAACATGCATCTTTAGCGATTCTTTCTTGCGATTCGCTGGATGATATAAAATCCCGTCTCCCCCAATGATCGCAAAAGACGAACAACGATAACTAGTCATACCCTTAAATGTTGACGTGTTTGATCGTATATTAAGTAGGTAATAAAGAGATCTCTCTATACAGTCTCTAAATATTGAATTAATAGGAAAACCAAAGTAGAAAGAGATTTTCAGCACCTTTTACCCGAAACTAAAGAAACGTGAACTTTATTCAATATGTATAGACCTGGCCAGAACGATAGGCCCAGAGAGAAAAGGTGTGGGGGAATTTCATAGCAGCACCCACCTCTGTCGAGTATACATTTTTGAACAAGTTTCCTTTCCTGTTCTCGCATTTTACCGCAATCACATCCAATATTGATTTAAGTTATATTAAAGAATGCAATCTTCTAAATATATTAAAATGAATTCGGGCTTGAAAAAATCGTGACAGAACTTGCGTAACTCCTTCAGAAGAACTTTAGAGCACGTATAAATATCCTCCAAGCAGCATTATGTATTATATTAATTCTGTGATTAAGGTACATCTACGGCCTACACGCGCGAAGGGAACCTTGTGCTCTGCAGTTTGCTGATGGCGAAAGGAAGATGCGGGTCCAGTAGTGAAATAAATTAAGATTTTCGAAAACAATATAAATACAAGAGAACTAATTATAAATAGGTATCATCTATTTAAATTTCTTTGAGTTTTGCTATTTCCGAGAGTCTTAAAGTGTAAATAAAAGTGGCCGTTATTATCAATCATTTAAATTCTATAAAATAATCAGCTATTATTTAAAATTAGCTTATCGGCCTTTCGAATGCACCCATTTTAGATTTACTTACGTTATATTTGAAATGTATCAAATAAACGCGCACCTGGACTCGATGCAATTCAACATCTAGAGAACATTAGCGTTAACGTTATCAAAACGAAATATATTTAGTGAAATATTTACTTTATTAGAGATATTACCATGGAGTATTACACATAAGTACCTACTTAATCACAAGTTAGTTTCAAACGAGGACAAGCTTTAACGCATATCATTCAAACTCTCACGAGGCAGTATAGGGATTCCCATCATGCAGCTATACATTTTTATTACGAGTACATCTCGTAACTAGAGCTTGCAAAATTCCGCAAATCTAAATTAAGCAATGTCAAAAATGCGACACAGTGAGTCTGATGCAATTATACTTTTGTAAAAATACTTAATAATATAATTTAATCTATGTGTCGCAGTGACGTGTTCATCTTGAAGGATTTTCCGATAAGAGCAGCAAAAATTTTTCATCTCCGTAAAAGAATTCGCAAGTCACAAGTGGTGAAGTGATACTGAAATGAAGGGACAAATTGGGCTATATTTCACGACCCGTGAGACTTTTTACACGACCATTCAAGTCCCCGGGCACTTATTCAAGAGTCACTACTGTCGGTAGGGGTGATGCATGAGTGCGACAATATGGTAGCTCCTCCCGGGAGATCTCTTCCGCCCGGCTCGAAACTCGGCCACGAGCCGGAACCAACGCGGCTGAACATGCCTCTCGAACTGATATATTGTCGCCGAGTGTATCATAAGCATTAATAATCCCGCACTTTGTTGATATCTAATACGTTATATGCAAGTGGACGATATAAATAAAACGGGTCTATAATTTATTTATTTTACAATAAAATAAGTAGTCTTTATTGAACCACATTATTTACAATAAATATTGATGATTACAACAAAATAAAAAAATTGTGTATAATTGAACATCCAAAAATTGGCGAAACTACCGACTTCAGTAAGTACGGAGTACATTATTAGATATTAGCATTAATACAAACAAAAATTTATTGAAAAAAAAAATACAAATTACCTCACCTTATGGAAGACGGTTAAAAAGTAGGCAATCTTTAAATTACAAAAAACTGTCTAAAGTTATACTAACTAGACTAGTTTTCTTTCAATCTCCTTATTTTCAATGTTCATATTTTTTTCCAAATTTACAAGTAATTAGGTAGGTACTTAATTATTACAGTAGGTTAATTAAATAACACAGAGATCCTCTGACCGCTGTCTCACCCTGACAGGGTACGTGCATGAGTACAATATGTGTAAACTCTTGGGCCGTGGGGACCGGGTGCTCACACTCTTTTTAGGGAGTTATCTGAGCGTTTGGTTGATGCACCCCCCAATCGGAGGGCTGGCCAATACTTTAGTCAAGGAATCAGTCTTGCTATACAGCGTGGCAACGCGGCCAGCCTTCTGGGTGCCATACCACCAACCAGAGACTTGGGGCTAGTTTTTTATTTGTGAATTTTTTTTATAATAAATTGTAAAATTATTGTTTATAAATATTGTACAAATATTATGTGTTATTGGTACAAGTATTGTGTACATGTTGCAGTTTCAATAAGGACAGCGGACATAGGAAGGAAACTGCGCCGACCCCAAAAAAATTGGGCCCAGGGCAAGAAGATGATGATGAACTCATTATATCATAAATTCCACACATCAACACTCTTAAATATGTCCCCTCTACTTAGGCACTGTCTCCTCATAACCGAAGAGTGTACCACAAGCCAGCCAAACTACCAGTACAAGTATATAGTACTGGTTGTAGTGGCGTGTATGACAATAGTCCCAGCTATTAATTTATTCATATTTTTCATTTTCCTTAAGTGCACTATCGTAATAAAGGTAGATTTTGGCGCCTTCTTCTGAGAACACGAAAGCCATCCCAAGCCTATCCAAGGATGAGTGGATGACTTGCCGCCTAAGCCGTTGCGGGGTTTGTTTGGTAGTGCGGATTGGTGGATTAGTGTGGGACAGTGGGACATCTAGTAATCACCTTATTATCTGCGTATTCAAACTGCCCCTGTATAGGCTACCGAATACCTTCAATTGATTAGAAAAGTCCGAGAAAACAAGCGATTAAAACACATCTAAGTACCACCACTACAAAAGTTGCTTTTAAAATAAACCGTATCCAAATCGGTTCACCCGCTTAAGAGCTATTTCCATAGCTCTTAAGCGGGTGAACCGATTTGGATACAGACAACACACATTGCGGTCAAACTTATAACACCCTTCTTTTTGGATCGGGGGTTAAAACAACAGAGACCAACTGCTCAACGTGCTCTCCGAAGCATGGAAACACTCGTTTGGAAAACCGATATTAGCGGTTATGAGTAACTAAGGTCCAAGGACTATTCGAGGCAGATTTTTTTTATGCGCAACGGGTCTGCACATAACCTCAATCACACCTGATGTTAAGTGAAGATGAGGCCGAAGCCGTGCTGACCCGGAAACCCCAAATTATTTGGAGACTATCTTATCTCTGATAAACGGAACACAACAATGCTATTAACATTGCAGTTTTGGCGGCAGACTTGGATAAGATGGTGGTACCTAGCCAGGCGGACATGTAAAATGCCCTACCATCAACCAAACCAAGTACTAAATATGTACCCAGCTGGGGATCCAACCCGCGACCTCCGATTCGTAAACCCTATGTTGTTTACATTGAGCCGCAGGCCTGCGTCCGTTGCCACCTGGCAAGGTGTTGCTAATTAGGCTAATTGGAAACTAATTGGGAATGCGACTGCACCACTAATGTTGACAATCTGTACCTACCTCGAACTTAAATATTATGCGGACAAAGATGTAAAATTATATTATTGTTCTTATCATAAACTGACGTTAATATTCGTTGCCTACCTATCTACATAAAACTTATTCCGAAAAAGGTTGGGTAAGGGATTTGACTACTTAATAAATTGTTTATCGATCGATGTGGAGAAAAGTTATAAACAAGTCAATCAACTGAGGGGCGGGAGACGATTACGCGGTAGCCAAGTCACACAGTCGTAAAAAAGGAATAAATCTGTTCTTGTCAATAAAGCTTTTTCGTGTGCTTTATTTCTCCGCAATGAATAAATAAATCCTATCCGTAAATTGAAAATTCAGAAAACCCCCGTGAAAACAATTATTATCATACAGATAAATAGCTATTTCTTAAGTAAAAAATATGTATCCAAGATAACGCCAAATTGATAATTTGCTATTAGGCATGGGGGCCAGCAATGTTGACGTTTTCTTTTTAGAAAAAGTTCACACGCACTTGGCCGGTTTTTTTGATAAGCTTACATGACATCATAAATGATGACCGTTTATATAATTTTAAATATTCCATATACCTAAAACTAAGTACATAAATTGTAATAATCGTAAATATTATATTATGGTAGGTGGACGAGAGAAGGAAGACGATCAGTATACAAACTACAGGCTTGGAGGTTAAATAATGTACCTACATAGGTTTAGCTATGCTTGTTGGACGATACGAACAGAGGACCTACAGCGATACTTTGACGGAGAAACGGCACTCCTCCCACTGTAACTCCTATAAACGAGCATCCACAGTGGTACACATCACGGTCCCTACTGAAGGTAGACGGTGCCCTACGTGACTCTATTGCTACCTACCCCATACTAATTAAAGAAAGAAATAGGTTGTGCAAGTAGGAACAGAGAAAAGGCAGTGGATTGAAACAGACCGCATATATTGTTGATATAAATAAAATGGTGAAATGTCGATTACCCATTAACTTAAAGTTCCGTAGAATATGTTCTAAATTGAGTACCTTGAACTTTTAACCTCATATACCTTTTTGCACCATGTCGAGTAATCTTTAATAAATTAAAAATAAAGAATAACGAAATAATCAGTGAGGGGACTCTAACCTTGTAACCCAGTTGCTGGATAAAACGTTCCAGGAAGTTCTTTTCATTTCATCCAAGATGAAAATTAAAGAATCGTATAATGGGTAGCTCAAGGAGTCCATTACAAAGAAAGCTCTTTTAATGGAAGAGAAGTTTAAACTTTTATTACCTACGCATTCCCAAGATTTTCAGACTGTAAGAAAGTAAGTATGGCAATTCAACAGTAAAGTAATCAAAACAAAAACAAAAATATTTTATGAGTAGACAGCATACACTAAAAAAAGTCAATATATACGTCAACAAGTTGCTTTCTTAATTATTTTGTATGGAAAAAATATTTTCACTGTGTAACGAAATGAAAATCAAGAAAATAATCGTAACTTGTGAATGTGTTAGCCTCGGGTAACTCCCAGCTTAAAACGAAGAGACTCTGGGGTTGCATTTTTAAACAAATATTTTTACAATTTGTGATTCGACAGAACAAAAAATTTTACTGAATACCTATCAGACTGAAAATATATATGAGTTTCCGTTTTATGGTAGTTATAAATTTATTTAAAGGTAAAAATGGTTGAACGTCTACTGGAAGGTTGTTATAAAAGCGTATATATATTTGGCCCTTCAAATGACTTTGTGTACCAGCTGTTTGTTTTAATAAGTCTACAATAAGCCCCATTAATATATGGCCATTCTCTATATCAATACTACCCCATTTTCTTCTTAATTAGAGAGTATTCAGAAGAGAATTTCCTCATTCCAAGGCATTACTAAACAATTCAAAATATAACAACATTGTTTTGCGTCAAACCACATCAAACAGTATTTCAACCATGATAAGATATAGGTATATGTATCTACTACGTACATCCGTTTCCAGTTCTAGGTCCATGAAAGTTATTTTATTACTCCATTTAGTGAAATTAATACTTTGTCTTTCATTCGCTTCAATGGCTCAATGTGTTTTAAAAAGTTTACAAAATGCCGGTCGCTTATTCGATTCTTAGAGGATACATGTTTAGTACATGATTAGGTTGGGGTAGTGAAGCACTAAACGGCCGCCTGGTCAGCCACCATCAATTTATCTAAGTCTGCCACCAAGCAGCATTGTTATGATCTGACTGCTTCCCAAATTGTTGGGAGGTTCGAGGTCCGCACCCAACTTCATGGTCATCATCACTTAACGTCAGGTGAGATTGGAGTCAAGTGCTAACGCATAGTAAGGTTAATAATTTAAAAGTTTGTTCGTCTTATATTTATAAACATTGGATAAATACAATAAATAAATATCCTTGGACATGCACACAGCGCCATCTAGTTCCACAATATGCATGCTATAATGGTTGATATAGTACACAAATACATGTTTCTATTTTTGTAAATATACAGGGCGTCCCACGGCTATGCCACATGGAGGGAAAGTACCTTGAATTTTGTAGATGGAACATTTTACTGAAAGAAGACATTATTTTAATTTAAAAAACAATTTAAACTGCATTCATAGATTTTTAAATAAGTACATGGTTGAACCGGGAATCGAACCATTTATTTATAAAAAAAAATTACCATGTAGCTTTATCATACCGATCGAAAGGCTTCATCATAAGGATTATTTTTTGCTAAATAACATATTGTCAGAAATAAAAGGAAGACCATGAATTTTAACATTAGATGTTCAATTTTGTTCAGAAAAATGAAAAGCTGACATTGCCGTAAGGACATACAACTGACATTATCATTACTGTTAAGTTTATATTCTTTAGACATAAACTAGATATATCTATAACAACTCTTTTGATATTTATTTACTCTACTGTTTGTCTATGTCTTGCTTGTCATGGTATCCAAAAATTCCTTACAAACTAATAAAACTATTGTATGTGCAATCCGCTGCATTTATTATTCAAAGCTAGTCTTTGTTCAACCTCGCTACAATTACTAATACTAATTACCCACTCGAGAAGTATGCATCATTTCCCTATTATAATTTAAGTTCATGATATAATGATAAAGAGATACGTAATTAGTAAGTAGGACTATCTCAATGAACATTTTCTTTCCTGGATCGGGACAAATGGACGAAAAAATAGCCGCCGAGATCCCCAGATCTAACCCCATTAGATTTTTTTTATGGGGTTATGTAAAAAATTTACTTTACAAGAACCAGTGTCAAAGTGTCCACGAGCTACAAACTGAACTTCGACGTATTATTCTAAATATCCACCACAACATGATCAAAAATCGACAGGGAGCGAAATAATCAAAAGATTGTGACTTTGTATTGAACAGGATGGGACTCATTTTGAGCATTTGATAAATTTGATTAATTTTGTATTAAAAATGTTAAAATTCATGGTCTTCCTTTTATTTCTGACACTATGTTATTTAGCAAAAAATTATCCTTATGATGAAGCCTTTCGATCGGTATGATAAAGTTACATGGTAATTTTTTTTTATAAATAAAGGGTTCGATTCCCGGTTCAACCATGTACTTATTTAAAAATCTATGAATGCAGTTTAAATTGTTTTTTAAATTAAAATAATGTCTTCTTTCAGTAAAATGTTCCATCTACAAAATTCAAGGTACTTTCCCTCCATGTGGCATAGCCGTGGGACGCCCTGTATACCTACATATTATGAATAAAAACATCCGTAACTCTGGTACACATGTCCATATTCATCATACAAACATATACCCTAGCGGGGATCGAATCCACGACCTCTAAACATAGCAGTCAGAGACTGACCACTACACCAAACAGGTCGTCAAACATGGATGTATATAAATTCAAATTTCCGAGTAACAATCTATTACCTATCCGGATAAATTATCTTCCATTCCCACTACTTCTACTAGTTCTAGTTCTAGAATCTCAGTTCTATAACCACTGCTTGAAGAGAAGGCAAATTAGATTAAATGATTTATCTATATATTATTTACTAGTTTTTCGGCCGCGACTTCGTCCGCGTGGAAGGTTTGATCAAAATCGGTTCAGCAAAAGCAAATTAGCCTAAATGTTCATCCAGGTCCTAATCTGTCTCCCCACCAAGGTTCACCGAAGACCGTCCAGCCGCGTGAGCATGAAGAGGTAACATACATACACACATGCATACACACAAACTTTCGCATTTATAATATTAGTTGGGATAAACTGGCAGAGAGTAGACCATACCTACCTACCTTACCTCACCGTATATTGCGTTACTTGTAAATTTATTTTTGGAAAATAATAGGAGAATAGTGGGTATTTATAATCTATTATTGTATAATGTTCAACTATGTTTATAGATTCACAACCAACTCATGTAGGTACTTAATCTTAACTGTAACCTAGAACGATGCCCATTCTGATTACTATCTGTAAAATTAAGGAAAACCTGTTATTCGCTGTACTATTGAGAATACAATGCCTGTTAAAGTATACATTATGTATACTATAATTCCATGTTTAACAAAATGTAACGCCGTTGGTTTTCTTATAAATAAATAAATAAATAACCATAATTCGACAATCTTTTGTCACCGCCTACATTATTCTTATTTGTCGAGCAATTAATTTTAAAATTAACAAAACAAATTGTGTATTTTTTACATTATCTAGTATCACTGTAACATAAAAATTGCTCCCGAAAGTACTAAGGATTAATGGTGTAAAAAAAAAAAGTGAAATAAAGCTTTTGTCTCGATACTTTTAAATTTTATGAAATAACGCCAAAGAAGGTTAGCGTACATTATAGCGGCTCTGGCAGATTCTCTTACTGACCCATTTTTTATTTTCACCCTGCTTAAACTGATACTTTTCTTACTTTCCAGAACCTATTAGGATTAACTTCGTTTATTTATGTACCTACAATAAATCGTTTACAAGAAAAAACAACAATTATAAGAATAAAAAGAATTTATTTTAACCACAGATAAATACAATATAGTAGTTTACAATGCAAAATTTTGTAATAATCAGTAAAATTTCTAAAACATTAATACTATAAACATTAATGCTTAAAAATACTTGAGTTATGAGCATCAGCTGCTAAGTCCTCATTGGACTCCTAAACTTACAGAAAAAACAACAATTATGAAAATGTCTCGTTTTTATACAGCCAATTTTGAGCTCTATGTCTCTATGTATCTTGTTGATTATATTAGTAAGTAAGATAATTATTTTTTTCTCTCCAATACTTTACATCACAACCAACTTATTCTTATATCATGTAATTTTCTTAGATATGTGTAACGATTTATTATCTCACTAATTATTACAATAATAATACAGAGTGCATGTCGATTCAAAAAGAATTGATTGGCCTTACCACAATCTTGCTTACTTTGCAATATAAGCTATTTCATCTCCACTTACCGTAACGTTTAATGAGTTAGAAAGAGATAAGAAATTCACTTATGCTGGTAAATTCCAAGAAGGCGGTAGAGCGTAAAACACTGTATTTGGCTATAATTATTTAAAAATAAAGGGGAAAGTCAGCAACCTTATATCGTACAAATCCATTTGGTTATGCGAATTAATCCCAACTAATATTATAAATGCGAAAGTATGTGTGTATGTATATGTTTGTACCTCTTCACGCCTAAACGGTTGGACGGATTTGGATGAAATTTGGTTGGTAGACAGATTAGAACCTGGATTAGAACAAATAGGCAATTGTTTTTGCTGAGCCGATTTTGATGAAACCTCCCACGCGGACGAAGTCCCGGGCGGAAAGCTGGTTATGAATATGACTTTATCCATGTTTGTAATTTATTTTCATTGACCTATCTACAGTTTTCACTTATAGAGCATGTCAACCGCAGTCACATTCATTAAAGTAAAGCCACGTCTGACACGGTCAGTCGTTGAATGGGTGAGGACTATTAGTGGCTAGTAGTTTTCATACGAGTATTTTCAGGTTTCGGGGCATACGTTAAACAGTCATTTCCACTTGTCAATTTAAGGCAGTCGTGCAGTTTATTCTGAACCGACAAGAAGAGAACGGACATGGCGACATTAGTATGGACAGGGCACACTTTGATATGAGATGCCACATTGGCATCTACTCACGCCGCCAAAACCACAGTGAGAATCCAGACCTTGGCTCAGGTGACCCAGCTGCTAAACCTTTACAAATAATAATTAAATATTTTCGATAAATATTTATATTAAAATCCATGAGTAGTGAGTGTGGTTTCGGCACTCAAAAAGAATAGAACCAGCCCGTCCCTTCCCGTGGGTGTCGTAAAAGGCGACTAAGGGACTTTGTACCAAAAAACATCTATAAATTTGCACGTTTTAACGTTGACGGGCTCCTCAGCTGTCACGTGTTCATTTCTGTATAGAGAACCGTGGATGTTGTTTCAATTATGTTAGAACACTCAAAACACTAAAGTTTCGGATATCTCTGACCAACCCATTCGGGATAACGGTCGTGACCTTAATATATGTATGAACTCAGAAATAAATGTTGATTCATCGCATTTACTCCTAACTGGATTTGAACCTGCAACCGTAGTTTTCATCCACAACCTACACTAAAAGGTCATCAAATACACTCGGTAACTATGTTTTATGTTAGTAAATAACTGATTCTCTCTGTGCCCGTGGTCAACTGACAAACTTTGTATGTAAACCATTTTAAAGCCGCAGTGATGGCTACTGGATGCTGAACTAAACTGAGAAGTGTTTACATTTGTCCCACGTCAGCAAGCTACTGGATCGATATATATTAAATTAACCATTGTTTGTCAACGCTGACCAGTGACGTAGGTTTTTCGACTAAATGCGAATATGTTTCTATATGAAGTGGTATGGAGGTAGAATCAATCGCCGACCTCCTAAAATACTGGATCATCTATAGGTAGGTGTTTCTATGACTCTATGTAATTCTAATTGACTATATTTATCAGTCCAGTCCATTAAATAGCAATAAAAACCCATAATAACAGGCTAACCTTCCTAAATAGTTTTCTTTTGTGGGCTAGTATCATACATTACGAGACCGTTTAAGCCTAAAGCTCGTATTACACACCTATACTCAAGTCATGATGAAATTGAAAAAGGATAGAGAATTCTTTTTTTGGGACGAATGGCAATAATACTCAGACTTGAGCGTCTGTAATCCTTAAAAAGTTAGCTAACTGTAAGGATGAACGTTAGATCTTTTACAAAAATTTTACCAATCGAAATGATTATCTAATCAAATCAAATAGGCTTTATTGTTTAAATAAGGAAGGTACGTTTAAATATCTTATAGAAACTACAAATTCGGCGATCTTATCGCTAACAGCGATCTCTTCCATGCAAACCTATTATCACGGAATTCAATACGAGTAATTAGGTGGGTTAGCACAAAAGTTTCTTAATTATTAAGTATACATCAGAAAGTTCTGCATATTGATGCTAGTGTTACTATTAAATCATTAATCATGATTGAAATTATGAATATCAAATAATAATGAATTATCGATTATATGCACAACTCAGCAATTAGTAGGTAAATTTGTAGTTGGTTATTTTCAAACTTACAGATATCATTATATAAAACATTCACAATTTCCAGGCAAGTCGAATCAATTATATAGAATCGGTTTCCTATCGATCAACGGAACGGAAGCTTGAAGAAAATTAAATGTCCAATATTTGCTCTTTCGTTACGGGCGGCCGGCCTTTCCCAGCGAAACAAAATAACACAAGTTTTCAAGAATCTTATTTAAATATGCAAAAGCAATATCCCAATGTTTATTTTAGAACCTATTTGTCCAATTGCAAGAAATGGTCTCGTATTACCTTACTTGAGCTACAAATAATAGGCACAGTTCTACAAAATAGAATATAAAAATGTACAGGATATAAATAACTTGACTAAATCCACAAATCCGCACTGGACTTGCCTGTTAGAATATGTCCCTATACTATTCCTGAAGGTGAAGGCTATCCTCCAACAGTTGGGATGAGTAAGGCTATGATGGTGAAAACTTGGCTAAAGGTTTGCTTTTTTTATTTCTCGTACATGACAAAATGATCAATCAAATTGTTCTTGTATCACATCGATGTAATACTTACTCGTAGATGCTCATCAACGATGACTGACGAAACAAGAGGCTGATAGATAGCTAATCAACTGACGATCCATCAAAAACGCAGAATTAAGTAGGCCGAAGTCGGTAGAAGCCACAGACTTACAATAGACCGAACTTATGGATTAAATACCGTAGCAAGTTACCATACAAAAGTATTATCTATTTAGGCTTTGACGTTGAGCTAATGTCTCGCAATCGATTAACGAATTCCTTAATACCCAATCTAATACCTTGTACCTAAGAATTTTGTTTGAAAACAAACAATATGTATATTTAACAAAGAGCATGTAGCTTACTGACTTTGAATGCTAACGTGTGTGGCTGAGCCTAATTTATTATTATCACAAAAAACAGGCCACTTGTTTTTAAGTTCAGACAATCAAAAACAATTTCGGTATATCGATTTAATAAAAAAAAATCTGTTTATATTTCAATCAAGTTACATAAGTAGGTAAACACCGAATGAATTAAAACAAATAATTACCATGACCATTACAAATGACGCTTAAATCTTATAAAGTTTTGTGGCAGCAACTACTCTGATGGGGGGACAGTAAAATAGCTTTGCTGTGATTCTAACCTTGTATCACAGTTTTGTGTGAAATGGGAAGATGTGAAAACAACTTTAATAAAATAAGAAATTACATTGGATAATGAAGTAACTCGTTTGTGTAATGCGCAAGGTAGAGTAGGTAAGCAAAGAAAAGAAATATTGTTACATTTACTTATATCAGACAGAACTCGTGACACCGATCAAAGATAACGCAGGCTCCATTTCACCCGCACTTGTACCGTAAAGACCCTTCTCTTCGCAGAGATAACATTACTCTATACCTACGGCAGAGGTAGATATAATGTACTTATTATAGGTAAAGTATTTGGTGATACCACAGAGGAACACTGCGTTGAAATAACACTGACTTCCGAAGGTTCATTATCACGTACCTTGTTCAAATACAGGTAGGTATTTATTCAAATGCTAGGTGGGATGATTACGAACGAGGCAGCTCGAAAAGCTTTTCGATACTACCAGTACCAGTACAATTCTATCACCGTATGCGAGCAGAGATACTCTACACCCACGCAACTTGAACCCTTGACAAACGTTAAACAACCACTTTACTTCTATCACGTACAGTGGTTAAACGTGCGTACGTATAGGTTACGGAATGAACTTCCCACACATGTGGTAAACAATACCCCAAGACCCAAGGTCTATGAGATCCTTCAAGAGACGGGTGAATAGAGCTCTCATAGGTCGGCAACGCGGTGATGCAAATGTTCGTGGACGGCAGTGACATTATCAGGTTCCGATCGAACATTTATCAGGTACCTGTCAATTTGTTCGCCAAAAAAATTAAAAACAGACTTCTTCTTCTTCTTTTCGAGTCAATGGCAAAAATTATAATGACCTAAAGTAGTTTGGCCCAAAAACTAGAAACGATGGCTCTTTGGTTTGCTTCAAAAAGGTCCTTCTCTGTGCAAGAAACTAGAGAGGCAGGGCACGACAAGTGCGCCATAGATTGCATGGTAACGCAGTCGCGCTTATCATCATTAGAAAAGCCCCACATCTTCCTGAATTTTCCGCCCCTGCGAACGCCCAACCGAAGTCTACTAAGGGACTTCCAGATGGGCCAGGTGAGATCTTTTCCTGGTGGCAGCTTTTAAGCAATGGGTATACAAAAACAGACTTGAACACCTAAATATAATAATAACCATTAATCATATTCCAAACATAAAGAATCGAATTCTAAATAATATCGCCATTAAGGAATTGCAATTAGTATTGAAGGAAAACTTAGAGAATGAAGCGTTGACATGAAATAGGTGGGCGAAAAATGTGCATCTAAAATGATTCATGCACCTATACGCGGCCGCAAGACAAGCGTAACTCATGCAGTATAAGCAGATTCCTCTGCGTTCAATTTCCGGCAGAATCGCGCGGCTAGCTTACACTGATATTGTTATGGTTGTCGTGATACGTCGTGTCGTCGACTATACCTACTAAGTTTAGATACTATTAGCTGGAACATGCGTATACTTAGCACGATTATAAGGGAGTTAACTTCTACACTTAACTTTCGCTCCGAATTCAACATAATCTACAGTAAATTTAAAAAAAAGCTATAAAATATTTTAGATCAATTATATCTAAATAGTTTCGATATATTGTACGATGAGATATAATTAAGTTAAGGCATTTATCAGATTCAAATGTCTGTATGTAGTCGCCAAAATCAGGACCCAGGAATGATTGTAATTCATTCATTTTCAAATTCGATAAGCCTCAAGACATAAGTAATAGAATAAGTGTTGCAATATATATTATATGGTAGTTTAGGTGTCTATTGTAAAATGATAATAAAACCTCAAAAAAATTACTGACTTTATAAATTCCCAACATTGCAAGATCAGCAGATCCATTGTTAAATTATGCAAAACGTTTTACGCTCGCTCTTAATGAATTTCTTCAGAGCACACATTTTTCATTTTGCAATTTTATGTCAACTATTTCTATCTCCATTTCGTCCAGTTATTTAATTAATTTATAGATATCGAATTTTACGCCTTCTTTAGTAGTTACATAACTTTGAATCTAAAGTTCAAAGCATTCAAATATTAAGCAGCTCCCAATTTCATTCACAGGACTCATTTGTTTTCTTAAACCTAAAAATGAGGTAATAAAGTTTAGAAAACTCGATAGATAGTTATAAGTTATATAATTTTCTAACTCTATTTTTAGCAGAATGTTATTACATGAATGAACACTATGTGAGTTCAGTAGTTAATTTTTAAAACTCTCCTTTAAACAGTAGATAACTTTTATACTTAATTCTATACCGTTGTCTATACAGTTTCGTGATATGTACAATATTATAATTATGTCAAGCTACTCACCTCATCATCAGACCGTAAACATCCCACTGCAAGGATATAGGCCTTCCCTTCATATAATGAGGGAGTATGAGACATAGTCCACAACGCTGGCCCAATGCGGGTTGGAGACTTCACATGCCATTGATTTCTCTGGTGTGCAACCTCCTCACGATGTTTTCCTTCACCGTTTAAGAGTAGTCGGATAAATACATATAGGTAATTAAATTAAATTTAAAAACTACAATGAGTTTCCATCCATGTACGAATCGAACCCGGACCGGACCGGAAATTGGGAGACCGCGTCTTAACCGCTGAGCCACCGACGCTCTCACCTACTCTTGCTACTAAGCTACTCATCTAGTAAAATTGTAAAAACCTTCCAAGCGCGTGTCCGGCCACACGCAGAACGGTTCAGCAATCAGAACATGCATTTTAAAATGGAGAAGAAATCCTCGAACATCTCCAGCTCTACAGAACTAGAGATGAATAAAGGTTCTGACTTTCGTTAACTCGCTGTACTTGCTTCTTCAGAGAAATTTATAAAACATGACAAACGGCTCATTTCGAAGTCAGTTGACTAGAGGTATATGACCTTCTGTCCACCCACATACTCCAAAATAATTATAATATTTTAAAATATAAACTTATTTGTATAGTTCATTTATATTATATTGTTTCGAATTCACAGATCCAACTACATATCATAACTTGGTCAGCATCCTAACCAATAGAGGTTACTTACTTTAGTTAGCGCCTATCAATTATTACCTAACATTGTGAGTACTCTTCCAATTTTCAAAAATAGATGACTAACTGAATTGACGTTTGACTACATTTCACTTGTGACAATATAATCGAAGGTACTAGGTAGGTACTGTGCAAAGTATGTAGCTAAGTATATTGCATCTGCTGTACTACGACGTTGTACATAGCGACAAACTTCGCTACGCGCTACGTCGTAGCTCTACATCGTAGTCACCAGCTCAACTGTTAACAAACCGCAACAAAATTGGGCCAGCCGTTCTCGAGATAAATGGTAATAAATACATACACCTTAATTATGAACGAAATATAATAGTGATGGTAAAGTTGTAGGTAAAATATTATAGTAATTCGTATATAACCTTTAAAAAAGGCTTAAGTTGTAACTGTAAATACCAGAACATTACATATAACAGATAGGTCATGTACAAATGTGGGCTTATCTCTATAAGAGATCTCTTCCAGTTAATTTACTCTGTTTCCTACTTCAATGCTCAGGTGAACTCCGCCTTTATACATGACCTATTGTTTATACTTTGTTATATGTAATGTTCTGGTGCAATAAACAATATTTAGGTATTTTCCTAAGAACAGATTGACCAGGCACATACAAAGCAAATCAATTTTCACAATTTCGGTAAAATTTTGAGTATTGGCTAGAACTAACTTAGAACCTAGGACCTTAGAACACATCCATAATTATACCTATTTACATACATAAACTGAGGTACATACATACACAACACATAATATATCTACATTATACCTATTCAATAATTGATATCCATAAACGCACATAATTATACACACATACATACACACTTTTAGTATATACAACTATTTCTGGTTTACTTATTTTATTGTATATTTGATTTATATACGCAAATCGTTATAGAAGAGCGGAGTCTCCTGGCACAAGTATCTCAGCCATACATTGTAACAAAATATCAAGCTACTGATGCTTATTTTTTGTTTCATGTATGTGTAATTGTAAAAAAGAATACCTACTTGTAAGATAATATTGAAAGAAAATAACATATACTTATATGTAATATATTATTTATGAATTTGAAGTGCCTATCTCATTCGTATGTGGGGTATCAAGTTGAATTGAAGCGGCAATTGAGACGATCGATGACTGACTTGGAGTGCTCTTGAAATAGATCCAAGTTCACGATACATCTTCACAAACCTATGCGTGCGGTCAACTGCTACTTAGAGGGTCTCATAAATCGAACCCAACAAAAACAATTCTTGTTATAAATATAGCCAAGTCTCGGCATTGATTAGCTATAAAAGGTAATGAGATAAGTGTACAAAAAATATTTTGTGCGCTTGCTCAAGTTTGGTCTTTACGAAAGGTTTCTTTCATGGTCATACATACATATATGACCATACATAATTGTATATGTATTCGCCGACAGCATCTAAACTTAATGTAAAACTGCAATGTAACCACTATTATTATATTATATTGAAACCTGCTAGTGCTATGTTCTTAAACAATGTTTAAAAAGCAAATCCGAGCAGGTCGTTTTGCCCAGCAGTAAAATAAATTGGATTCCTCTGGGATGAATACAGCAGGTAACATTCTCGGCTGGAAACACCGGCATAATTACGTTATCTTTCTGAACGAACAACTTTACTCTAAGCTCAGTTTCTCCTCGAGTTCACATCTGTTACGCTAGTTGCGTTCTTTTGCTTTTGTGCTCGTGACAGAATGGTTTATTGTTGAATGTTGTTATTCACTTCTGCTGGGTAAATCTATTATTCAATTCTGATATATTTTGCCGCGACATGGTAGCGACAGGATGATAAATCGTTCGTATTCAAAGGTGAATATTGTCCAATTCGGTTTAAAGGCATCATAGGTGATGCAGATCTTAAAAACGCATTTGTATCATTAAAAGTAGGATATAACATACTACAAACTTGAAATAATCCTAGCAGATATATACAAGTCATCCATTGAACGGCAAAAAATTCGTAGTATGTCTCCGGAATGCATCATCAGATATATGGATAACATATGGGAGCACCGCAGGGCAGCTGCAAACTACATTATAAAAAAATCCGATTATGGTAATAAAACAACTCAATATTGAGTCAAAGCACTATGTGACGTTACCTACAATATTTTCGGAATCATCGTGAATAGTTTGATACTCATATTGTAGGGAAGAAAAACGTTTTTTATTTAGCTTAGAAAATTATGATGTGTGACGAAGTATTATGGTGAGTTTTCTAAAATCGGTAAAAGAGTATAGCTTGTAGGAGGTAACATAATACATGCTTACCGACACGCGAAACATATAACCTCCTCTTGGCTTCGCTGTATATAGTCGGCTAAAAAGGAATTATCGAAATCTAACAGATCTGCAGCGTATTGGGCATCGCGGGCAGAGACATTTCCATTGATTTTTTTTCTAACAAAAAAAATCAATATTTTATAATATCAGTTCAATTGATCGGATCGGTTTTGTATGGGGTGTCGAAAATATCTTCTTCGAAATAAATATTTTGAAGTATGGTAACTCCTCAAAATACCTAAGTACCACCCTTCAGTTTAGTATCCATTTTCGACTAACCTATATATACATAGGTACTATATATGGATTGTTCCTACAATTTCCTATTTATCAAGAACTTAATAAATAAATAAAATAATAATAGAATAAAAATAATGTTTAAATTTGTTCGTACTTTGTCCACATAGTTGTAATATAAAATAGTTAAAATAAATTAATTTTAACTATTTTGGAACCCAATAAAGTGTGCCCTATTTTACAGCTTGCCATTTACAAGTGCCACCTACCTTCAATCTGACTTTCCTCCCAAGCATCCGAACTTCCACATGATGTTTCCTTCATCGACAAGTTAGCGTACATAATTTAAAACATAATAAATAATGATAAATAAGAGATGGGGTTTCCGGGTTAGTATGCTTCCACCTTCTGCCTCATCTTCACTTAACATCAAATGTGATTGAGGTCAGGTGCTAACCAGTAGTACATAAGCAAATATGATACAAAGTCAAAGTCAAAATTGCTTTATTTTGTAGGTACATAGTACACACTTAAAATAGTCGGGTTTTACTTTTTTAAGCTACTACTTGTTCAAAAGGCAATTTTCCCCTGACAAGAATAAACAAGCAAAGCGTTGCTCTTTTAAAAACACTAGAGTTTTGAATACCTACCTAAAGTTAAAACTCTTTAGATACCTGTAAAAGCACCCACAGTCTGATTATCGTAAGGAAAACAATTTCATTGGTTTTGTTTGTGTATTGTGTACTATATTAATTCTGTGACAGTACACAAGGTCAGTAGGTACATACACTGTCATAAAATATAAATTTAATAGGTATTTCGAAAATATATGTTAAAAGCTAAATATTCTGAACCGATTTTCATCAAACTTGGCTAAGAACTATCTCTCAAATACCAGCTTTTGAAAATAGAAACGTGAAGTCGTTTCCTCCGTTTATAATATTCCTCTTTTTGAGTCAGGTGTTCAAAACACAAACATTCAAACTGATTTCCTTATGATAATCAAACTATACCACCAGGATACCTAGTGAAAATTATAGAGTGACCGTGTTAAACGCTAATGTAAGTCTCCATTTAAAGGGTTTGTCATCCATCACAATAACCATACCCATACAGCCGACAACACACTAGGTTTTACTTGTGGACTTTGAACCCATACATTTATATGGTCGGTCGGTTTATATAAGTACTTTATGTGAACCATGATGTGTGGTCGACTGTACCAACTATAGGAGTCCACTAACGATGCCTCTATCTACAAACTAAGCAAATTTTCTCACGTAATCGAGTTTAGTGGCGAAGTTAACGAGTTTGTTTATTATAAGGTCCACAGCTTCCTTTGTGAGCCGTTTAGAGTAATTATTAGGAAATGAGGTGACATTCCTTTAGTTAGAGTGACGAAATAAAGTGATTTAACTGATAGATTACCTAACTTTGCTGCCCTGTTAGCGGTTGTCTCGACGGGCACGGAAATATGACGTCCATGATGTTAGAATACATAAAGTGGAATTCAGATAATTCGATAATGCCAAAAAAATTGTCCTTAAACATTGCCAAGCAGTACCCAAAGGAAAAATCTGTGCCGTAGTCGTAGCCGTATCTGTAGTTTAAGAGATATTCAATATTTTAATTGAGTATTCCAGCGTCAAGTGTTGCTGGAATCCTCATTTCTCATACTATAATTTGTATCCCAAAAAACTGTGCATAAATGGCGCCACCGATACACAAGTCCCATAAATAGTACTTCAGAAACAACGAAGATGCCTGTGTAAAAAGGAGCAGCGCAGACGACAGTTTTTGTCTGCCGGACAAAATAATCCAGCAGGGCTACTACAACTTAGCGCGACTCGAGTGACATAGAGTCGCGTGCGACATAGCCTACATCTCTCAAAGCTGATTGGCTGTAAAGTTGATAGCTATCAAGCGACAGCCAATAAGCTGCAATAGACTGAGACTATGTCGCGCGGGACTCTTTCTCACTCGAATCGCTCTAAGTTGTAGTAGCCTTGCAGATCCGACAATTTTGTCAACAACTATGGAATGTATATGGCATTCTATGCAATAACGCACACAGAGGAGAAAAAAGTCGGGCAGATAAAAGTCAGTCGTCTGCGCTGCTCCTTTTTATAAACACATCTATAAATGACTTCGCTTTCTCGAATTCGAATGAATGACTTTCCCAATTGGGAAATATGAGAATTGTTGTCTCTAAATATATATAATTTAATACGACACTTCTAAAACAACTATATAATGCTTAAAATAAAATAGTAATTCAGGGTATGTAATTACTTAACAAATAATAATTTGTATTCAGGGTATTTTTAATAGCAATTCAAATGGATACAAATAAAAAATTTAGTCCAGATTCTTCGAGTACCTACGATAAATTTAACCAGAAGGCTGGTTTAGTTTTGTACCTATATCAATAAATGAAATTATAATGATCACCACCACACATAGAACACCACATACCACGTCATGTCATGGGTTCGCTTCCCTGAAGAGACAAGCTACAAAACGAACTTTTCTCAGGAAGTATCCGAGAAGTTGTAAGAAACCGGTATTTGGTTTTCATATTACAGAGTATATCCTAATTTGAGGCCGTATTTATAATATACTCTCTCAGTCAAACCAAAGCAATTAGTTAACCCACACGAGCGAAGTGCGAATGAACAGGGAATGGGAGAAATGTTATTAAAACCCAGATTGCACCAATAAAATTCTGGAAATAGATTTTATATTTTTGATGGGCCGTTCATTTGATAAGTAATTAACCACAACCATTATGGACCCGTCGGAGCTGGCGAGAATTTTAGGAGCAGTAAAAAGAAAAGCAAATAGATTCTAAAAATAAAACTCAATTTTCTTTTATCCACTTCGACTACCTTTCACCCGAATCGCAATCCAAGACTTTCGGCTTTAGATAAGGCGTAATGGTGCCATTTACGGCGTCCACACATAGCCCTTGGTAGGTAGATACTATACCTATACAAGTAAATAGTTTGTAAGTAGAGAGGAGGAGAAGTGCTTAACGAACTTAATGTCATGTCAATTGGTAAGAGTATCAAACTAATGTAGTGTTGTTGCCACTGGAAATTGCGAAAGTGTAAAAATTTTAGATACCAGCTTTTGAATTAATTCAACTCGGATTTTTTCAAGATAAAACTAACATATCTTCAAACAGCAATAGCAGTAATAGACAGCACTGTCATTAGTCGGTTTTGAAGTTCTGTGATCAACCCAGCGAAAATGGCATATCCTGACATGGAAGCCGATACGTAAGCATGGGAGAGACTTTACCTCCAGCTGGTTCATTGTGGACTTATTTAGTTGCGAGGACCGAAACTCAAAAATTGGTTACCAGACAAACCGTACAATTAAAAAATGTAAAATAATGTTTCAAGGCTCTTTTCAATCACATTTATATGAATTACTGATGGTGATGTTCCAATAATGTTTACAAAGTTTTTGTAAGATGGCTTAATACTAATAAAGTAACTTTATTTTTGAAAGGCACTTTTGTTAGAAGTGTCCGTATTGAATATAATATTTTAGAAACGAAATATTTTCGACATCATTGGCCAAAAAAATTACTCAAAGTAGGCAGCCATAATATCTTTACGCTTTTTCTTTTTACCGATTAGTGATTAATTCATTTTTGAAAATTGTTCTTACAGAATACTCTCTCAAGGACCGGCAATATTTTACGCTCTATAAATATTGTTTTTTTTGTTACTACTTTTACAGCGCTTTTTAGTATTTCTATTAACCAAAAAGTTCATAAATCTTATTTGCGACTTATCTACGTAAATATTAGACATCTGTCAATCAGTACATGACAGCTTGTGTACGTAAGTAGCGAGACAAACGCGGCTACCGGCCACACCTATACTCTGAATATATTTATTTTCTTATTATCTCCAGATTAACGTGATGAGTCCTGGCAATGTGGTCGGCTTGGAAGAGAAAGCACCGGTCATTAAAGTAGTGCTTATAATTACTGAGAAATCCACACCGCACTAGGCCCGAGTGGTGCATTATGGTCATACCCTCTCCCAGTGAGAGAGGATGAGTCATGTATTATTACTTTATATACAACGGCTTTTTCCTGTGGTCGAAGCATGTTCATGACATTGTATTTTGAAATGTTTCCTTACTAACTTACGTGTTTTGTAGATAGTCGGTAAAAAAGTTATTGAAGCAAAACATGTTGACGTAACTTGTTGACGTCGTAACTTATACCATAACTTAACGCTACATAGTAAGAGAACACTAGTTACTCGAATAAGCTGAAATTATGGTGAACAAAAATTAAATAATTTCCATCCCATTTTTGGCTCCAACTTCTGCGATAATCGCTTCAAATTTCCATAAGTCAATTCGAACTAGGAAACTGTTAAGTTTTCCTAGAATTTCTTTCTGGTGTAAAATCAAGTACGTATAATAACTACGTACCAAATAGGTATTTCCGTCGCGCCTCAACTCCAGGCAGATCTGTTTATATTGCCACAAATTTTTATTTTTATTTATATAACATAAAATTTTCTTCTCACCTGCAATGTCCGCACGCTCATGAAAGACGAACGCCTACTGGAACTGGAGAATTCACTGAAAGATCTAAAGTGGGACATTGTCGGTCTAGCAGAAGTTCGACGAGAAGGAGAAAGTACAGAAGAATGCGACAATAGTGTATTCTTCCACTTCGGAGAAACCAGTGGCCTACACGGCGTCGGGTTCCTGGTGGCTAAAAAGTGGAGGGATAACATTATTGAGTTCAGAGGATATTCCGAGCGCATTGCTGTGCTCAGGCTTCGACTTACGCCCAAGACCACGCTTACAATCACACAAATTTACGCACCAACGTCTGCATACTCTAACGAAGAAGTAGAAAGTTTTTACGACCTCCTTAACATGGCCTATGAAGAAAACCGAGGCACCTGGAATTTAGTCCTCGGTGACTTTAATGCTAAACTCGTGATCAGGCTGCCGACAGATAGTGATACAATACTCTGTCAACATGGCTTAGGAAACCGCAATGAGCGAGGTACTAGACTCATTAATTTTGCTTTCGGGCAAAGTATGTATATAACTAACAGCTTCTTTTTCAAGAAACCACAAAGACGATGGACTTGGGTGTCACCGAACGGTACTACTAAAAACGAGATAGACTTTGTGCTATCATCTGATAAGCAAATAGTAAAGGACGTTAGTGTCCTTAACAAAATAAAATACAACTCAGATCATAGACCCGTTCGTGCAAAACTTAGATTTAATTTTAAAATCCACAGAATGAAACAATTTAGTTGTAAAGTAATCCAGCATTCCAAACACGCTTTATTAAAAAACTCAGAACAATTCAATCTAGAGCTCTCCAATCAGTTTTCTAATCTCAAGATTTTAGATGTAGACTTGAACAATACTCACGAACAGTACAATGTTATAGTTAAAGGAATCGAAAAAAGTAGTAGGGCAATTAAAAGTAGTAAAAAGAATAAAACAAAACTGTCGATCCAAACGAAATCATTAATTGAAACTAGAGCAGGCACTGAAATATGCACTCCAGAATTTCGAGCAATCGACAGACAAGTAAAACGTAGTATCAGACAAGACATAAGAACTCTCAACCTTTATCTAATTAAAACCGCAATAGAAAAACACACTTCACTAAGAACTGCAAAGAATGGCATGTCAAGAGGAAAGGAGTGGATTAACAACCTCCAAGACGAAAATGGCAAGAAACAGAATAGCCGTGCCAAAATAATGAATATATGTACAAACTTCTATAAAGACCTATATTCAGATCCCGCAAAAGTCGATCAAGATCTAGACTATACATTACCTGAGTCGGTACCATATTTCACTGGCAAGGAGATTCAAGTTGTTCTGAAATCCATGAAATATGATAGAAGTACTGGAGAAGACGGGATATCTACAGAAGCACTAAAAATCGGTTCACCTACCTCACACATTACCAACTTATTTAATTCGATTTTGAAAACAGGACAGCTCCCTGTACTGATGAGCCACGCAAATATAGTCCTTCTCCATAAAAAAGGAGACAAGTCCATCATAGGCAACTACAGACCCATTAGCCTAGTGTCTCATTTGTATAAAGCCTTTATAAAGGCTATTCAAAATCAGATAAAAACCCAGCTCGACCAACACCAACCACCGGAGCAAGCCGGCTTTCGTCCCAAGTTTTCCACCACAGATCACCTACATACATTAAACCAAGTTATTGAAAAGTACACAGAATATAACAAACCCCTTTACGTAGCCTTTGTAGATTATGCAAAAGCCTTTGATAGTTTACGTCATTTTGCAATCTTTCAAGCTTTAGAAAATCAACAGATAGAGAAAACATACATAGATTTAATTAAAATAGTTTACAGCCGTAGTACAGCTAATATTAAATTAACTTCCACCGGCCCATCTTTTAAAATTCAGAAAGGAGTTAAGCAGGGTGATCCATTGTCCCCCATTCTGTTTACGAGCGCACTCCAAGAGATCTTCAAGACGCTGGCAGATTCATGGGCAACAAGAGGCATTGTCATCGAAAACAAACGCCTGACGAATTTGCGATTTGCAGATGACATTATTATTTTTGCTCCAACATCCCAGGAACTACAGCAAATGCTCCAAGATCTGAGTGCGGCAAGTCATGAAGTTGGACTTCAAATAAACCGGTCGAAGACGCAGATAATGACCAACAGCACGAAACGTAGAGTTGAAGTAGATGGACAGGAGATACAATATGTCAATGAGTATATTTACTTAGGCCAGTTAGTTAGCTTCGAAAATAGGCAAGATAAAGAGATCGATCGCCGAATCAACAATGCCTGGAAAAGCTACTGGGCAATGAAGGTATATATGAAGGGAGACCTTCCAAATACTCTAAAACGTAAACTCATAGACATGTGTATCCTTCCTGTTCTAACCTACGGTGCACAGACTTGGTCATTGACTGAGCTTCAGAAGTCCAAGCTCAAGATTTGCCAGAGGGCAATGGAACGTAGTATTCTCTGCTACAAACGCGTCGACCGAATTCGCAATACCATATTGCGTTCCATGACCGGAATTGCTGACGTGGGAAGAAAAACAGCCATGCTTAAATGGGACTGGGCAGGCCACGTTAGCCGTATGCCACCGGAGAAATGGGCACACACCATCACGCCCTGGATGCCTGAGGACAGGAGACGTCGTCGGGGTCGGCCGCGCAAACGTTGGAGAGATGATCTCATTGCGTTTCAAGAGGAATGGTGGGAAACCGCCAAGGATAGAAATGAGTGGAAGAGTTTGGGGGAGGCCTTTGCCCAGCAGTGGGACACGATAGGCTAATTAAAAAAAAAAAAAAAAAATTTATATAAATTTTATTCGTCGTAAAAAGTAAACATTTTTGTGTTCAATCGCTAAATTTGGTACTACGTCAGCATCCTAGAAGTTAGGGTAAGGGGATAAACGTCTAATGGACAGATATTTACCAAGTTACTTCTAGAGCTCTTGTTGTATACCCATAGCGATCAAACGCAAGCGAGATAAACAGCAATTTTTTTGCGATCGATCCTAAAAGTTTGCAAGGACTGCAGTTTAGTTAGTGTAGTGGTTAGGGACCCTGACCGCTATGTTTAGAGGTCGCGATTTCGAATCCCGCTAGGAGTATATGTTTGTATGATGAATACACCCATGTGTACCTGAGTTATGGATGCTTGCATTTAGAATTTGGAGGTACAAAAAAATATTATTCGTTTATATATAACCGTGGTAGCGATTATAAAGACTAGATAAATATTCTATAGCTTAATTATATAATACAGCTAGGTTACATAGCCTAGTTACTTAGTGGGGAACTAGAAGGCGCTGTGTCTCTAAGAATATTTATTTATTACTAGCTTTCTGCCCGCGGCTTCCCTGTGTGGACTAAAGTTACGCGGATATGTTTAATTTGTTTATCCCGTGGAACTACTCACTTAATCGGGATAAAAAATATCCTATGTCTTAATCCAGGGCATAATCTACCCATATACCAAATTTCATCCAAATCCGTTCATCCATTTCGCTGTGATTGAGTAACAAACAAACATCCAAACTTTCGCATATATAATATTAGGTACTAATTATTATAATATTAGTTAGATTTATCTTTTTTACGCGAATTCAAACTAAAATTAATGCTTGACCTCAGTCGCACCTGAAGTAAAAATAAGCCTGGGCTAACTTTCTTAAAGTAATCTTAGGCAATTCTTATCGCTCAATTTCATTCCACTGTCTCAAATGTGCAGCTCTCTGTCCAAATCCAATTAAAAAGGATCATTTAGAAAGATGAATTATTAAGTAGACGCTGGACGGATCTCCAATATTCATAACAAATTGAATGTAATCTCTTAGCTTAACACCCCTTCTGAATAACAATTTTCATTTCAATATTGAAATGCTGAATCTCGTTGTTACTTACTGACTTTGTCTCGGGACCGGAGAAAATAGAGTTACCTATAATCGATACGCACAGAGGTTAACCGAAGATTGTTTTACCTAAACTATAATAACTTTATATACAAAAATTGGCGAAACACTAAAGTTCTATTCTCTATCACAGATGTACATCATCAGAGGTTACTCTGGCGGTTATATCCTTTCAAACAAAAGAATAATCTTCAAACTTGGTTAACAATTGACGAAGATATTATTTACTTTATTACGACGAATTACGACGGGGGTTACGTTTTTGACGTAGTTATGTATGTGTGTGTGTGTGTGTGTCCAGTTTTTGTGAGGACGTATCTCAGTATAATTCGATTTGAGTGTGGTTTTTTTAAAGACTATACAAGGGTATAGTTCTTAGCCATGCTTGATGAAAATCAGATATTTGGCTTTAAACACTGTATATATATATTAGGTCTTTACCTATGAAATTGGCGTTTTGTATGAAGAATTTCATTAAGACTGTTTTCTCCATACAAACATTTTTGATTTTTTTTTGGGAACGGCAAATCCAAATTTAGCTAAACTTTGTGTGTATTATCGGATAACATTAAGTTAAGTATAGGCAGCGTTAATTTTTAAAAGTAACCGCTTTATAAAAGTTTCAGCGAATCTAAGAAATGATTATGGGAAGCACATGAAAAGAGCTCTGTTAAAATTTTTTTTATTATGTGATTTCGCCCAGATATTAAAAAATATTTCATGTGAAACCTTGAAATAATATTCAATTTTTCAAATAAAAACAAATTTGGATATAGCTTTGAAAATCGCAGGAATTGGTACATAATATGTTTAACGAAGAAAAAAAACTCCAATTTCATAGGTAAAGACCCAAAATTTATTCTCGTGATTGTACACGTGTCTTTATATAGATATACGATGAAATGTATGCCAAAGACGCTGCAACACAGGTCACTACCAAATACTCGTTAGTTCATTAATTTATGATCTCTGCAAAGTACACATGCCAATATTAAACAAATAAATTGGCTTATCAATGAAAATAAATCGGTCATACGTTGCGCTTTTCATTGCAACACTTCGATTTGTTGATATTGTACACTCGATCGCACATCAGACGTAACGCTTCAACAATTCGACCGTCTGAGTGTTGTATGGCCACATTACAGTAGGTCTGCAGGTCAACTTATATCGGCAACTTTATTCTTGACGGCGGTCAACTGTAGCATACAGAATACGAAAGCGGTGAAATTAATAATCTTACTACAAAAACATTAAACTAGTATTATAACAAATAAGTTGACAGGTGTGTTTAATTTCTCAAAAAGTGACAGAGAGTCCCTAGTAGGTATTTACTATTGATACTGATAGTGAATAAAAGATAAACACTCATCATCATACTAAACCCATATTCCCATAGACTTATATAGACCGACCAGTTAGAGGCAGCCTGCATCATGCAGGATAGACACTGCTTCATCATAACTAAACAAAACATTTAAACACATTGTTTAGCATGTCGCCCTAAGTTATAATCAAAAAGTTTTGACGAGTAAGGTATATTTGAAATAAAACCATTTGGGGGATGCCATATAGGCAGGCGTATGAGGAATAAACATTTTTATGAGTTCGTGGGATTGGCTTTGTAGGTATTTTGAAGATACATACATATGCTCACGCCTGGTTCCCATTGGGGTAGGCAGAGACTATTGATTTCCACAATTTGAACATTCGAAAAAAATATTAAGATTTTACAATGTCATCTTGTATTTTTGTATTGTAATGGAAATCAGCGAAAACGTAGACTTACTGGAACAAAAGACACTTCAAAAACCAATAAGTCGAAGGGCAATCCAGCAGCAAGCCCAAAAGCTTCTTGCAATCGTTTTCACACAAAATATCACTGACATGTCAATGACACGTTCCCTAAGTGTGCCCGCGCATTTCTTTTATTGTCTGTATCTAGTTATGTTCAAAGTCTGTAGGTACAAATGGATCTGTATGAAACCACTCGTTGCACGTTGCATGGTGACGCCCCATCGTATCTACATCCGGAAATACGACGCGTGAGAGGTTCCGCTTTCAAAGCTCTACAACACAAAGTCCTATTTACATGTTGAAACATTACACTTTGCTCGAAAAAAATGAACAACGATTTTTACACCCCGTGTGTCGAAATCATCGGCTGACTCTACGGTTCGAGGATGCTCTAGATTAAGGCTGGCCAATAGATTTTCCAGGTGGGCAAAGTTTCTTAGACTGTAGCGCCTCCGAGCTACCATATTCATAAGATTATACACAAAAAAGACAAAGTATGCTTTAATTAATTTACTTAATTTGTAAATGGATGTGTTTTTAATTAATGTGCCCTACGAAGAGCTATTCCACGCGCACCAGCCGGCCAACTGCTGGCGGGGAAATTCAAATGCCTTGGCGGGCCATTCGTTATTCTAAACATAAAATTGGCAGCGGATATTTTCCTTGATTCAACCGTAGAGCCAGCAGCTAAGTCTACGATTCGAGTTAGTTCTAGACATAGAATCGGATGCCGACACTTCAACGTAGCAACCACTTTTAAATCATCTCTATTGAGTCATAGCTGCAAATACGGGCTCATGGGTCAGAGTAACGATGTTTTGGAAACATTTACCTCTGGTATGAAACCAGATTTTAAGGAGGATGTTTTTTTTACTATGGAGGGATTATTTTCATTTCTATGAAATCACATATTGAGTTTTATCGTAGCAAACACTTCTACACACCCTCTAATCGTAGAAAGAGCTGCCACGTCTTTCCTTTTCGTAGCAACTACTTCTAGACACTCTTAACCGTAGCACAGTTGGCTGCCGTTCTACGATAAAAATGTCAGCACTGTCTGGTGTAAGGAGCTATAGACGACAGCCGCCTAATGATAAAATACACTACATGGAGTTTATTTAGCTGTTACTTCGTCTGTGAACCATAACAAAATATAACGAAACGGACATTTTTTTCGTCCTCAGAAAAATTTCTTTTTCGTTCCTGTGGGGATTAACCAATTTTTATCAAAAGTATTATTTATATACGGCCATATAGACGACTTGTTTGGTGTACCTATGGTTAGAGATTCTAGCTGCTATGTCTAGACGTCGCGGGTTCGAATGCCGCTAGGGAAATATGTTTGTATGATGAATTCGAACAAAAAGAAATCGTGTAGTTTAACAACCGTGTTATCTATACAGGGTGTAATTTCTGTTTGCTAGTGACTCTACTAATAACTACGAACAACTTTCCACTAGGAATCATAGCCGAATTCCTAGTGGAAAGTTGTTCGTAATCAAAAGTGGAGTCACCAGCCGAAAATTGTTGAACTTTGAAAGGAGGTTTCAGAATGGTTTACTTTGTTTTGTTTGTTAATGGTTTATTTTACTATACCTAGCCGGAATCGATTCTATACATGTTTCTGAACAAACTAATTTTAAGTTATAGGTATACAATAAAGATCCATGTATAAGACTACCTTAATATGGAACTAGATGGCGCTGTGTGTATGTCGAATGATATTTTTTAAAATTACACTAAGACACCGCGCCATCTAGTTTCACACTAAGTAACTAGGTTTGTATTTTGAATACCAGATGGTAGATAAACTACACAAATACTTTTTTTTGTAAATAAATATGAAAAACATCCATAACTCGGGAACACATGTCTGTATTCGTCATACAAACACATGCCCCAAGCGGGATTCGAATCTGCGACCTTTTGGTATGGCAGTCATTGTAACCACTGCACCAAACAGATCGTCAATATATATTTATTATTTTATAAATGTACATGCTTAATACTATAAGGAACCATAGTCTTTAATTTGTCTATAATTTGAAATAGCAAATGGTTTCATAGAAGTCACATCTAACCATCAACGAGGTCCAACTTGAACCCAATACCTACGAAAATCGAGGCAATACCCGATGGGACTATCGTACCTTACTTTTAAATATAAGTTACTTGGTAGTATTCCTTTCTTAATATATTTTACCTTTCTGTTTCCAATAAAAGATAATGACTCTAATAAATTATTTGTACAAAATTGGTTCGTACGTTCGAATTGAAATAAACGAATCAATTTCAGGTATAATGTCATAAAGCTAAATAATTTAAAATTAGGTTAACTTATGTAGAAATTTCCATGACATTCATATGTATATTAACTTTTCTTCCTTTATCTTCGGCCTCATCTTTACTTAACATCAGGTGTGATTGAGGTCAAGTACGAACCCCTTCGTGCATAAAAAAAAACCCTTAACCTTTACGGCAGGTACCAACTTTCTCGTTTCTGTCTTCCACATTTTTGGTTATTTAGATTTTTTTGAAGTTTCCCGGGATTAAAAGTGGTCTGATTGTTGTGCCAAGAATTAGGTCATTCTGATTCTCCCTAATGACGACGTGAGGTAAAGACAAACACACAATCAAACTCGTTTTCGCATAATATGATCAAAGCTCAGAATTGAGCGCTACTACGCTACTACGAATAAAGAATCCGTAAGTGGAATACAGAAAATTCGTAACTATTCATAGATTCTTATATGTTGTAAAGAAAATAGCTATACAAAACCCTTTTAAATTACAAAAAGAATGGGGAGTGTTCTGAAGAACTGTTCGAGCTAATACCCGCTGTTCAATTTAACCGATACACTTCTCACCGAAAATTAAATTTCCATCCACATCACCTGGATGAGTGGAAGTCTACCACTGTACGTTTCTCAAGAAACTTCTTACCACGTACGACCACCCTGTGGAACGGACTTCCGGCAGCGGTATTCCCGAACGAGTACGACATTGGAACCTTCAAGAAACGAGCCTACACCTTTCTCAAAGGCCGGCAACGCATCTGTGACCCTTTTGGTGTTGCGGGTGTCCATGGGCGGCGGTGATTGTTTTCCATCAGGTGACCCGCATTCTCGTTTGCCGCCCTCATATAAAAAAAAAGGTGAATTATCAAATCAAAATACCATTAGATGTATTACGATTTTTTTTAAGCACAACTATGGATGCTCTAATATGGGTTATTTATTTGTTATTATTCTTTATAGTATTATTTAAATAAGTAGGTACTTATATCTTACGTGTTTAATACGTATTGTTAGTTTTCTTTTGCACACAACTTGCTGCTTAACCCCAAATCCCCAAATGTTCCTTTTCTACTTCAATACTTAGGTTGGTAGAAGAGATCACTTATAGAGATAAGTCCACCTTTGTACATGACCTATCATTTGTACTGTGTTATTGTAATGTTCAGGTTCAATAAAGAATATATATATGATCGCACAACCTTTTGCTGTGATAGCAAAAGTATGTTTATATAGATATGGTTCAAATATGTCCTCAAGAAAAGTCCTAAGTACCTATTGATTTAATTAATAAATTTTCCTTGTACACACACAAGTTACCGAAATATGGGATGTAGGTACAGAGGTGAGTTCAAGTCCGATAGAGTTTTGTACCAGCAAATCTTAAAGAGGCAGAGTATTTATTTAGCTTGGGCTGAAAACAGAGTAACATACACATAATCAAAGAACAATTCTATATCTAAATAAACCAGAATGAAGTAGGTAACATATGAATAGAATCTATGTACTCACCAAGCATAATGTATACAGATTTGTCCAACATTGTTGATTTCACGAAGTTGTTAAAGTATTTTTATTTAAGCACGGCCTGAATTAACCCTTTGTGCTTCCATTTAAATTCATAGCTATTGTTGCTAATGGACGCTGCTAGCAGCAGACGGGTATTACAATTAGACCAAGAAAGTTTTTCAACACTCACAGAATTTTCAAGATTGACCACATGGTGAACTTAGATTTTAATAACATATTAACATTTAGTCCGTACTGTAGAGAAAGAGCGTAAATAAATAATGAAAACATAAGTGGAATCATCACTGAGAACTTTACTGATGACGCGAATTTTTCATGGTATCCGGTTAGCGGGATGGTATTGTTTGTGGAGAGGTCGCCGCGAGGTTTTTTGGACTCGGATAATGCTTACCATGGATCATGATACCGCGGCGTGTCTGAGCAGGTCGCGAGCGGTGGCTCACGCGAGCAGACTGTTGCTCGCGGCCGGGCCAAGCTGCGTGCGCACCTCGACAGAGCTCATCCCCGCTGCCCCCCGAAGCCCGCCCACTCCGATGACACTACCGCCACGCGCTCTCCCTTGAGTGACATCCTCTCCTTTGTTCCAAGACTTAATTGTCATACTGTCTACTAATCAAATCCTCGATAAGATCAAATATTCACCGTAGCCATCTTACCAGGCAGGTCATTTGAACGTAATTTGAAGTCGACCATTTAAGAAACTGAGCAGTAAAGAATCTGGTGAATTAGAGAAGGTAGGAAGTATGGTCAACCAACCGACTCTTTGCTTTATAAGTGGGTAACGACTTTGAACTAGGGATGGAACGACAACCAGTGAATGAATCCTAAACCGCCGAATGGTTTATTAGATACGATTATTCATTATCATTGTATTGAATATTATGAATAATAAACTTAATCCAGTCACATTGTACTCAAAAGGCCCACAAATGGGAAAGTTGTGGGGTAGTCCTGACATCTTCCATGTTCCATGTTTTTATGGTGCTGAATCTGAATATGAGGTTTACTAACAAAATTTCTTAACGCAACATTACAAAAAAAAATAAAAAAAGATAAAATAAATTTTTTGGTGGTTTTTTGCTTATAACTCAGAAACTATCAACTTTTCATAAATAACTTTCTTATTTAAACGAAATTGCATAAAATTCCTTACAAATACTGCTTTTTCAGTTTTTTACTCCGGTGAACCGTTCGGGCTTAACCGCTACTTCTAAACTGGCTGTGGTATGACTGTGTTTCCTAGAGACATAATATTCAAGAAAAGGACCATCTTGTGCCGAGTAGCTGCACTTTCCTTAAAATAAAGATGACAGAGGACTCTGAAATTAATATTAAGAATAAGTACATACATTTCATCACAGTCTGTCGCCAAGCAGTTGTTGTGTTGTGTTATGTTAACTCATATAAATTGGGGGTTCGTAGTGAGCGCGCTTCTACCTTCGGCTTCATCTTCACTTAGCATCAGGTGTGATTGAGGTCAAATACGCCGCTAACGGATTTCGTATGTAGCTCTGGGGTAAACGAGTCGTACATAAAAAACAAGCTCAAGGCCAAAGAAATCGTCATATTGTAACTGCATTTATTTCTGGTATCACAAAATAGTTAATAACTCGGAAAGCACTATATCGACTTTAATGGAGTTTAATTTTAATCGCGGCAATGGTGGGCGCGTTAATATATCCTGCGACTAAACTGGTATTCAAAAATTTTCTACGTATCCATAATTACATAAAGTCAGGGCTGTTTCCCGTAGTACTCAGACACATTTCATTCACTCCCATAAACTTGTTCATACACGTTCGTCGGGTGCAGGTTACTCTTGACTTATAGCCGTTCTTGAAGACATCCTCTCCACATGTTCAAACAGTCGAAGAATACCTTGTTAAATTTCACAATATCTTCTTTCACACCGCATAACTCCCCGTTACACATTTCTTATACTATCTTTCAAAATCACCCCATTCATACTTCTCTATGATTTCATTTGCATATAATTATTATTATTAAATATTTTTTAAAAAAGGACATGTTCCTTTACCGTTTGAATAAAGTTTGTGCAGAGAACTGGAAGGAATTTACTAATTGACAGCCCTTAATAGTAAGTTTGGGGTAGAAAAAGTGGTTTTTGCAGAGACAGCCGAAAAACGCCAATTTTCAATTAGCGGTTAAGCCCGAACGGTTCGTCGGAGAATGAAACCTATACAGTAATATTTGCAGGAAATTTTACATGCTTTCATTTTGATTACGAAAGTTATCTACGAAAAGTTAATAGTTAAACAAAAGTTAAAAACAAAAAAACGATGGGAATTTTTAGCTTGGCCTTAGACCTTAGACCAAGCCAAACGATTTCCTTTCAACTTTTCTGTTATCGGTGCAACTTTTAAACTCCCTCTTACATACCTACCTACTCATTTCTTATTTCATCCATCCCCGTCACTCCACTCATCCATCTCAACATTCTCATCTATGCTGCATGCAATTTTCTTTCATCAGTCTTCTTCATGGTCCAACACTCCTTTTTTTTACAAACACTTTTCAGTACCTACTGGAAAAAAATCAAGCATTTCCTACATCGGAATTGATCCACACTAATTTGAGGAATCGATTAAAGGAAGAATAATTGCGAGCGATTTGTTTTGAAAAAATATTTATTAAATAAATATTTTATTAAATTAATACCAATAGCGTTAATCATATTCTATCATTCGTTATCGAATTCGTTAATGTAATACGCGTTACAATGTACGTATTCGTAATTCGTATCGGTGTCATAATTGGCGTATCGTTTCATCCCCAATTTGGACGGTTGAAATGAAGTTAAATAATCTGTCGTGACTATTTATTTCTGTTCCATATATTCACCATGCATATCCATTACTCAATCACATAATGCTATTTGCAAAATTAAATCTAAATTGAGTTGTTTTATACTTTCAATTGTTTTCATAAATATAATCATCAAATTCATTTTTCATATCTAGTATCAGTTTCTTTATTTTACTGACAGTCATGTTTGAACATAACTCTTTGTCCCTGAGGTCACTCCAACCTCCGTTGCTTTCAACATAATCAAATATTATATATTCATCGTTTTCTAGTTCAATATCGGTGTATACTTCAAGATTAGGTGGATACAAATAATTTTTTAAACGATTTTGCAACTCCAATAGATGATATACGCTATATAATAAATCAAAACGTATAAATTTTTCATAGATCCCGTATGGGTTAATTTTTAATGCCCTCGGAACTAGGGTTGACATCACTTTGTACCTTTTGCCATCTCTACGATTTAACGACAGATAAAATAATGACCGAGACCATGAATAATCGTCAACTCGACAAAAAATATCATATTGAGTTGCAATACTATTCCAAACAGATATATCGAATGCCAGGACATTTGTATAGTACCTAGGATCCCAAGTTGTCACTTCAACACGGTACGTGTCATTTTCGTTAATATTTGATAATGAATTTATTCCAAGAGATAAGAATTCACATTGTTCAAAGGATGAGGCTGCTTTTGACATAAACAATATCATGTACAGAAAGTCTTCCACAAAGTAGATATCATCTTGTAAAAACATAATGACTCCTTCATGATCCTCAGTACAAGTTAGGTTTTCGAATACTTTGTTAGCAGTCCACCACCAATGATGCTTCTTTTCAGCATTTAGTGGATGTCTATACCGACCATGTATGTCTGGGGTGAATGCTCCAGTGCAATTCATCGCTTCTGCTGTATCTATGTTTAGGCGGTGTGGACAGTCGTTAGCCTGATGTCCAGGAAACGCATTAGGATAAGCCTGCACGGAATGTGGATAGAAGATTTGCAAAACACGACAAAAATCAATGTTGCGAATCAAGTTGTTGATATTTTCATCGAAATAAGAATGAGAAAATATGACCAAAGCGTCTTGAATACCTTTTGATTGTGATAGCGACAGTATAAGCAATTTCAAGTACTGTGCTCCTTTATCTACATATATGACAAGAATAATGGTATCGCTTTTAACAGGCCCATACATATCCGCATTCAGTATCGTCTCTTGCGAGTTGTATTCATTGATATATTGTCGTATATCAGAAGTATTTGGAGCAGCATAATTTCTGTGTATCGGAAAAATATATTTGTAGGCATGTTTCGGTATCGATGCTGCAATTTCATCGTTATGGTGCTTAGTGCCTCGATAAATCAAAATAATAAATAAAATAATGCATAAGAGTAAAATATTTCGCAGAAGTGCAACGTAGTATTTACAACGCTTCCGTATCATTAAAACTTCGTACACAATGCGACCATATCAATAAATAATATTCCCACAAAACTACATGAAAATGGTCACAATCCAAGCAAACGAACAAAAAATGTTTTACTTGTAAACTGTAAATATGCAAGTATCAAAAATTAAAATTGACATCCAATTCCATAGTGAAGGACCACAGATAGTTTATGGTAACTACAATGAAGGGAGAAATTTTATATAATTGTCTGGGATCACTGCTTTCAGTTATTTTCTGCAATACAACAATACACATGTACCTACGTCTGTACTACTCATACCAATCACCTGACGATATGACGATTGACGAAGATACACGCGATCCCAGTAAATTATTTTTCGCCGTGGTCTTGAAGATCCCAAGACGGACAACACTCGGGCTAGAGTTTCATACCTTAGCAATTTGCATTGAAATTCTAGTACGTCTGGCCGTGGTCCAATGGAAGGCGACCAAGGAATAATATTATGCAATTTCAACACATACGAGTAGGTGCCCACCGAAATTAGACTAGATTAGAATTAATTTGCCTTTTAAACCATTATTAAAAAATAATAGAATTTATACTTCTTCAAAGTACACTGCAATTTTATTTGTTTGGTAATATTTATTTAATACTACCTTTCCGCCCGCGGCGTCCTGCGTGGAATAACTTTATCGCGGAAATTTGTTTATCCCGCGGAAACTACTCACTTTATCGGGATAAAAAATATCTTGTCTTAATCCAGGGTATATTCTACCTATATACCAATTTCATCCAAATCCCTTCATCCGTTTCGCCGTAATTGAGCAACAAACAAAGAAACAAACAAACATCCCAAGTTTCGCATTTATAGTATTAGTTAGATAGATGTCGTATTAATAAAACGAAAGACTGAGATAAACTTAAATTGTTAAGTTAACTTTAGAACAGAGTGTTGAGTTTACCTTTCCTGTAAAAAACATCTTTGGAGCAAACTGACCCCCATTTCATTATTTATATATTATTTATTAGGAACCCATACTTTACCACTGCTGGGCAAAGGCCCGCCTCTCTCCCCGGGGTTCCTCTGCCAGATGACTTGTGGGCCAAAATCACCAGACCAGGAGTTATTTGTATCGTTGCCTAGAGATATACCTACGCGTCATCAATAGCTAACATTATAATACAATACAAATATTGCGGAAAATAATTTTAAAATAATAAATCAAAACAGTCAGATGCTGTGTAGTTTCGGCACATAAAAAGCATAAAACCATTTCGTCTCTTCCCATGGGTGTCGTAAAAGGCGACTAAGGGACTTTCCACCAAAACATCTAGGTATATAGATCTGCATATTTTAACGGCAATGGGCGTGTGCATTTGGGTATATTTCGTAAGCTGAACCGTGGATTGTGTTTCAAGCATTTGGAACACACTATCACTATTGTTTGGGATATCTCTAACCATCCCATTTGGGATAAAAGTCGTGACACTATGTATGTAAACAATATAAGTTTAAAAAACAAAAAACCCGACAGCATATTTTGTATTTTGCAGGCACCACATTGGGTTTTTTATCAAAACCCCATGACGTGCGTGATTTTAGAATACACTTCACAATGTCAAAACACTGTGCTGAAATAGAGCCAAGTAGTGCCCAAAGGACAAATTTTGTGCCACTGTAATGTAAACTCTACAAAAAGTCCGTTGACAGTGATGTCCCTTTTCACAAAGACATTTAAATAACTTCATTGTTTTTTAAGAACTATTATGGGACTTGTATATTCCGGTGGCACTATTTCTGCTCTATTTTTTGGGATAAAAATTATTATCATAAGTAAAACAGTCTCTGCTTATGAGAATGAGGATTCCAGAAACACGTGACACCAGAATGCTCACTTAAAATATTGAATAACTCTTAAACTACAGTGGCACATTTTTTTTCTTTTAGGCACCATTTTAGCACAAAATTTTGATATTGTCCAAATAGCTGAATTTATATCACGAACGTATTTTTTGACACTCCAGGGATCAAGACGAATCTAACGACAGTATGCATGCACTTCGAAATCGGTTAAGCCGTTTAGGCTACAGGAGGTATCATAGAAATCTACATAGATACTTACACTCGAAAAACATTACCCCCCCATCCTTGGCTGGGGAGTCGCGTAAAAATCAAACTAAGGTACCTCCATTTTTTGTTAATGGTTGACCTAGATCCAGGTTGGGGTCATGAGCGATGATGAAAATCTTAATGACAATCGGATCAGCCGGATCTGAGAATTTTCTAAATTGTCAATTTATAGTTATTGACCATAAAGTTACCCATTTTTCGTCTCACCCGAGGCCAACGGACTATGTGCAGTGTGTATGCCATCAATCAGTCATTATATTCAATTAAATAAGCCTTACATCAAGGCATTGAGGAATTGGAAACAGCTTTTAGGCTGCAAAATGAGGACTAAACGCGCAGCCTACGCTACGAAGATGTCTCCCTTTATAAAACTTATGAGCGATACCCAAAAATATATCAATCACTCAAGTACACACAGTTAACACGAACTACATAATCACACCTTAAGTGCATTAAGAATAAGAATAAGAATAATTTTATTGGATACAGAAATAAATATACACAGTACAAAACAGCGATGATAGCTACTGTAGTTGGAAACTGTAGTGTAGCTATAAATGCCCATCTCATTATCAATCATACAAAAATATATTACCTAGTTGTTTATATTTGTTCCTATTGGTTCTACTTTGGGATTCGAATTGATAAGTTGATTCCTAATTATACATTATACCTACTGTTCTTCATTTCAACTTCATTCAACCTCCGATTAAAAGATCGAAGACTTTCAACCCCCTTCAATTTTATAAAAATCGATAGATACGAATAACATTAGGACAAATTAACTTTCATAAAAATCGTTCGTGTAGTTAATATACATCTTATTTTATAGATAAATCTACCACTTTATATAATGTAGGAGGAATGAAGCCTAAATAATAATATCATCCGTGATTAAACAACATACCTAACGTTGCGTTTACCGGCACGGCTCCGGCTACTTTGCTTGCCGTAACATAACAGTATTTAAAAATGCCGCCTCTTTCCACTCAGGCCGGCAACTGCACAATGTCACCAATATTAGAAATGAACCGTGAATTTTACATCATTATGTTTTAGTAAAGCAAATTATTTTAAAATTGAAAATAATGTAGGAAACAAATAAATTATTATTAAGATTTGTGGTTTACGTATTTTCGTAAAAAGAGACTCGATTTAAATAATAAATCCCAATACCAAAAATAATAAGTTGCTCAACGGTGTCGTGTCCGGTCGATCTATTTCGCCACCAGGTGGCGCCTCTAGTACGACGTCACTCGTGTATCTATAGTTTCCTTCTGTTTTGAAACCCAAGCTTAGTGATTTAGTTCCTTGTGAATTACTTTATAAGCGATTATAAAGTCTTTCAAGCGTAATTCTACAAATTTCGAAAGATGGAAAAGAGAGTCGTCTTGGAATTAAGAGGAAGGGCTCCTGCACAGGTAAGGAAACCTAATTTTTGCTATAAGTATTGGAATGTTTTGTCAATACGTATTTCGTCAGGTACTTAGATGTAAGACTTAAAATTATGATAAGTTCTAGTGAATAAAGCAAATTTTCATTTTTAACTCGAATAACGTAATTTCGTATTGTAAATCCACTTCCTAATTAAAGATGTGGCATGATTGTATACAGAAATTAGCCATTACAGATTGTTACGTTTCATTCATGTGCACTTAGGTTTCTATGTTCTGAAGAGGATTTTTGCACCTAAACAATCACTTGTGTTCCTTGTCTAAATATTCTACGAAGAACAATGTGTAAAAGTGCTGAAAAAACGATTCTATTGTAAATATTCTGTTATTGAGGTTAAGTGTAAAAACATAATTATAAGTATGATTATCGTCAAAACAGGTAGTAATTTCGTGATCGTAAGCCAGATTTACGTGATATCCTGCCCTATACATGCCATTTAATTTTGTAATGGATAAATCACCATGAAATTCTTGTGTATCACAGAAAATACCTAGGGCTCATTGATTAGGGGCTGTCAATGTCAACGGTATTACACAAAAGTACAATAGTTTTCAGTAATTGTTAGATTTCCCCAGATTGTTGTTCCAATTTACTAGGTAATAATCATTGGAAATAAACCCCTGTAAATAAATGTGTGATAGTTATAAAACTAAGTCTTTCTACTCGTCATAATTTCGCGCCCTTTCACCCAACTACGTCTCCCCTGCAAATACATTTAATGAAAGTCTTTTATACTGCCAAAGTAATTTATGTACACGTTGCACTGGTAATGGTACAAATTGCAAATAAAATTCCTCTAAACACTCATCTTCAGAGTGGCATAGGTATTGACGCGCGCCTTACCAACCAATACAGCGGCCATTTTTATTGCGTCGCGATGATTCGTGTCATCCGCCATTGCAATACAAAACGATCCTATTTCTATCCGTTACGGTAACACGGCAATAACATTTCGTTAATGTAACAACAATAAGAACACATCCCTTTCATGTTTCAATGAATATTTCCCCGAAATAAACACTCATTTCTTTGATTTTGCGAACTACGCCTGTGTCTTTGACAACTTACACCATTTTGACGTTTTGGTTGTTGAACTTCAATAAAATATACTCATCAAGCCAGTTACATTACCCTTTAGATCAAACTCTTCCCATTTACAACCTTTTAGATTTCAAAACAACTTAAAAATCCACAAAAATTTTAGGTTCTCATTTGTATATAATTTACTAAAATAGTAAAATAAAAAGTACTCCTGAAAATTACCCTATTGCCATGCCCCAAGACTCTGAAATTAATTATTTCATCTTCAAACTATTACTGTAAATAGATAGGTAGGTACCCAATCAGTCAGTCTACAGGTTGTGGCATGCTACTCTGGCCATTCATTTCAGAAACGAATAAATTTCTGTTAAAATCTAGTTTTGTGGGGTTATTAGGGTAGGTAGGTATGTAAATACAGCTAAATATACGAAGCTATGTCCACTTGCATATTATTTATATAGGTACACCAACACAGATGGCGCTGTTGGCGAAAGGTTTTATTTCGGATTATTTTCAATCCACCTGCAATGTTTATTTATCCAGAGAATTTATCCCACATGGCATTCCTTAGAAACTATCAAGTGCAAATTTTTCGAAATGAATAGACCAATTTTACAATCGGTTTACTCTGTCTACGGTCTCCGAAACTTTATACAGGGTGAATTTGAATTCGTGTAATTCCCATTAATTGGTGACGCCACTTTTGATTACGAAAAACTTTCCGCAAGGAACCATAACCAAATTCGATCAAAAAATTTTTGATTACCTGTACAAAGTAAACCATTCTGAAACCACCTTTAGTATGGAAGTCCAACAATTTTCGGCTGGTGACTCCACTCCTGATTATGAACCACTTTCCACTATGAACCATAGCCGAATTCAGCCGAAAATTGTTGGACTTCCATACTAAAGGTGATTTCAGAATGTTTACTCTGTATGGATAATCGACTATAGTTCCTTGGGGAAAGTTGTTTGTAATCAAGAATGAGGTCACTGGTTAATGGAAAATTTACGAATTCAAATTCAAGGTTCAAAAAACATTTTCAAAGTATCGAATTTTATATATTGCAGTTTTTCTGTTACTATGGAAAACTTAAAATCGTTCTAATTTAGTTTCAAAACTCTTTTCAAAATGTTCTCTACTAACTTTTTCGATCTATGTATGTGTGTTGAGCATGGCTCTTAGATAAGGTGATGATGATGTATGTGTATGAAGTTTAATTAGAAAATTTGGACTTGAAAGTTTGTTTGAAATACTGTGTGGGAGAAATTTTAGAACTCAGTAGGGCCTACTCTTCCATTACATGGTTTCATTCAAAGTACTAAGAAATTGGGCATAAATAGATAACTACTGTATCGAGTAGAGGTGGATTTCGTTGTCTGAGCTGCGATAAATTGGTAGCATAGTAGAAGTAATAATAATATTTAAATTTCAAATACTTACGGACACCATTTATCCAGTCTCAAATCCCTATAAATTATAAATATTCATTGACTTGTCATAGTCTTACTATAAAATTCTACATTTAAAGATTCTTTTGAGCTGAAAATGTCAATACTTTGTTTTAATTACAGGTGAAAGAGCTGAATCTGGACAATTGCAGGAGTACCAATATTATTGGTCTCACAGATGAATATACAAATTTGGAAATTTTAAGTCTCAATAATGTGGGTCTTACAACACTCAAAGGTTTCCCCGCACTACCTAAGCTCAGGAAACTTGAGCTATCTGACAACAGAATATCCAATGGACTCAATTTCCTCAATGTGTGCAAGAAGCTCACCCATCTGAATCTCTCTGGGAACAAAATCAAAGATTTAGATACTTTGAAGCCGCTGGAAGAATTTGAGAACTTGAAGAACCTTGATCTGTTCAATAATGAAGTAACGAGTATTGATGACTACAGGAGTAAGGTGTTTGCTTTGCATCCATCCTTAAAGTATTTAGATGGGTAAGCATCGTTGTATTAAAACTGCCATTTCATTACTGCGCAATTTTATGCTTAGATAGACTTTCTGTATTCAATCAAGCAATGAGCCTAAGACATAATAATAATAAATAAATATTTCGGACACTTACACCAATCATCTAGTCTCAAACTAAACAAAGCTTGTATTATGGATATTAGATGTAGGTTTCGCTGACACCCTGTCTATCCACTACAACAACCAGTCGTCAACATAAAAGTCAAAAATTTATTTGTAACTTGCAATAAAAAAACTTTCATAAAAATTTTTTCAACTTTCATTCTTTTCCAGATTTGACAAAGAAGATAGGGAAGCAGAGGATAGTGATGCTGAAGAAGAAGATGAGATGAATGGAAACAATGATTGTGAAGAAGATGGTATGATTCATTCATTGGTTATTTTTTTTCATCATGATGTTATATCAGCTTTCAACAGCTTTAAAATCATGATATCAATTTATGAAGCCGTAGCACTACATTCACGTACACAAAAACTCATACATACACACTATTCATTTTTAATAATACCACATGCATTTCCTTATTCTTGATCACCTTACGGCCACCAAGTACAAGACAAATTATGATATTTAGATACTTTTTCTGAAGAACTAATGTTATCGATCATGCTTGTGAATAAAGGTACTTTTTTATGTTCTCGTTAAGCTAGAGTATGTTAATATCCTTGGAGTGGTAGGGAAGCCTGGCAGTCTGTAAAGCAGTGTGCTGGTACAGATTCCAGTATCGCAAAGTAATGTTTCTAGTCTTAACAAAAGACTGTTGTGACAGAGCAATAGGTTATGATGGATGACTGCTGGATATTATGTAGGTTTCTACCTTATACTGATAAACAAAAATCCAGATCACTGACATCATATAAACCGTAATAGCTTGCTATTTATATAAACAACCTGTAATTTCATTTCTAGCTTCCATATAACATTATGGTCATTTAGGGGTATTTATAATACATAAATACTGGCTTACAGATATCGACATAGATTTCGGTCCGTTGGTGATTGACGATGATAGCATATCACAGAGACCGGAGGAAACTAAGCCTACCCTACCAATGCTATTGTACACAGTATATGGCCTACTGTTCCATATGGGTTATCTATTGAAATGTAAGGCATCATGTTATTTGTTCGTGATGCTTATATATAACATTTTTGTGGGAAACAAGATTTATGGCTAATATTTTGTGTTTGTTCCATTATGATATAAATAAATGACTTGAAAGTTTCTATTAAATAGTCTTTTATAGTTATACAATGGGTTTCATTGTTACAGGTTCTGATGTAGAAGAAGAAGAGGAGGACGAAGAAGAAGATACCTCTCTTAGAGCAGTTTACAATGAGAACCTTGGTAAGAACCAGACTTCTAAATTACATTTTGTATTTTATTTAAAGGCTTATACAAATACATTCTTTCTTACAGCATTAACATGATGATGATTTCTAATAGCGTAGTTCTAGAACGATACCCAAAACAAATACAGCTTCTTATAGGGATGATGCACCAAATAGTGCATCACTAAAATATTACAAAGTACTGAAAAACAATTGCAATTATTGATGCTTATAAAATATAGTAATATAGGAAGCAAAAGTCGCAACTGTTATGTAACAATAATGAGTGAATAATCTACTTAATCAAATCCTTCAACTAAGATTGAATGCCTAGGATTAAACATCGTAATGTTGTTTTTATAGAGACGTACTGGAAAACAAATCTATAGTTATTGTTCCAACCCATGGAGAGTTGAAATGAGACACCTTATGAATGTTAATGTCTAGCGAAGGGTACATCAATAATTGTTAATTATTATGGTGATAACATGTGGTAGAAACACTGGAAGATGTGGAATGTTACAGAAAATTGAAATATCTAAATAAGCGATTTTTTTTCCATATATTTATATTGAGATGTCTGTGAATAAAGTAGGAAACCCTGATATTATCTCGGGGTTATATCCATTATAGATACAAACTTTTTGCTGAATCTGTTTTTAAAGAGCTTGAAATAATATTTGATTTTAGAGAATATTACAAGACTGCTGTGTATTTCTATTAGTTTTTTTTTTTTTTTTTTTTTCTCATTTCGTTTGTACGAAATAATATGCACAACGAACTATTCCCGATTATGTAACAGAATTTCAAAACCATTGTTTATGTTTACCATTCATTACACCTACCTTTTGTTAAGTTAATATATTGTTTTTTTTTTTTACAGAGGAGGAGAGCTCTGCAAGCTCTTTATACGATGGCAGCGACGTGGAGGAGGAGGAAGATGACGACGATGAAGACGGTGAGGGAGACAACGACGCCGATGGCGACCAGAATGCCAAGCCACAAGGTAAGTTTTGCAAAGTCTATTCAAGTATGTCATAGTGAAGATGCAATCACTAAGGAGAGTAATGATAAGTAAGCATCGAACACAATATCAAGCCACAAGGTGAGGTGTCGCAAACTCAGTGTGTCACTATAAAAGTGCAATCACTAAGGCGAATAATAACGACGGCGAACACAATGCTAAATGGCAAGTTGAAGCGTCGCGAAGTCTACTTCACCACAACAACAAGCCACAAGGGGACTGCTATACTCTTATTGCATCATAATAAAAGCGCGATAATAAAAACTGATCAATCATTAATGACAAGGCAACTAATACGCCAAGAGTCTGCTGTACTCTTGACCATTTTATGTTTTATGTGGATGGTGGTGCGAAAGCCGTTTACAGGCATACACCAAGGACCCCATCTGGAAGCTCGCTTTACAATAAATTTAGTTTGTAGATAATTGAATGGGGAATGCCCAAAAAACTTGTTAACTTCTTGGAATATATTGGATTCTTGCTGACCAGTGTTTTATGGTGCTCGGTTTGGGTTACGTTAGTAACTTGTGGTTTGGGTGATTTGCTTGTTCCCAAGTTCCCAAAATTTGGGTGATTTTATGCTGGTGCAGTTTGGTGGCATTTGTCCAGCATTGTGGAAAGACTCGACAAACCTCTATCTACGTTGTTACAGTGTTTGAAATAAACTGCATCAGAAGAATTTCAGAACTATTTGTGTAGAGCTATCTGCGCCATAGACATCGCCATTCTTCAATTAATCCGGTATACTCATTTGGTGTCGCTTATGTGGTGTTAACAAAGGCGAGTTCACCCATAGAGCCTCATTTTAAGCCTAACTATATTGCCTCGATAACGATTATAATGAAATTAAGTTTTACATGCTGACATTTTACTACTTGTAAAACTTACCTACCTGTAATAATTGTTTCACGTATCCAAAACCAACCGATTAACTTTTAGGGGGGGGACACTAAAAAAAGAAAATTCATCCCCACTTTACGTGTACCTTAATTTTTTTTTTATTTACCTCTGTCGGCGTGATTAATATGTATGTATACCCATGCCAAATTACAGCTTTACCACTAAGAGCCTCTGAGGTAAGCCTCTGACAGACAGACATGGCGAAACTATAAGGGTTCCTTGTTGAGCACGGCACCCTAAAAACCGTTTGAAATGTCGCACATCAAGCCAAATCTTGTATTCTTTTCATTACAGTATTAATTTGTTCAATTAGAACAGCGTGACATTGACGTTGATGTATCGCGCCGCCCCGTCGCGTCCATGAACTATTTGTTACTGTGCCGGCAGCACAATATTAAAATGAATATTATTGTTGCAGACGGCGAAGAGATTGCAGACGGGTCGCCAGAGGAGAGCACTCGAGGTAAAAAACGAAAACACGAGGATGAAGACGAGAATTGAGTGTTGCCTTAGCGGAGTTATCTTACTAGTTCGTAAGTGTACAGCGCTCCGATGCATCGGACAATAAACCTGGACAGTCGCGTAATGTCGCACTCACCCCCCACTAGTTGTCATTTGTGAGATTGTTCCCGGTCACCCAAGGAGGCTCCACTCACCCGCTTTCACTCTAGATCCACGCGTCCTTCCGACGTCGAGCGACTAATATTATAGTAATGTTTTCTATCATTGATTGTTGATGTCTATTGTGTGGATTCTGTAGTTTGTTGTCCGACAAGTTAATGTTCGATTAAATTGTTTATGTAATAATCATTTTTTATTCTATTGACATGCTTAATTTTAGTCTAATCATTGAAATGGGAGTGCATGATAGGATTAAAATGCATAGCTCTCGACATTGTTAAATTTACAAATTTGGTATGAATTATAATAAATTAGATTTAAGTGGGATATGAGTAACTGTAAATTTCTTTTACCCTAAATTATTCGGCTCCGCCTGCCCTGTTGACCAAACTTAGACTGATACAGCAGACTAAATATACAAAATAAACATCTAAAATTCATCTTCGTCAATTTCGTATAGTGAATGTACCTAATTAATTAGTAACGCGGTCCATTTTGGACACTGCTACAAAGAAAAGTACAAGCTGGCTAAAATAACTAATTACAATACTTAATAGTAATACTAAGATATAATGAAAATTTAAGACAAGAGAAACCTTCATGCAATGAATGGTTAGAAATTATTGTTTAGAGTAATTGGAAAATATAAAAATAGCTAAGACTTGCTACATTTTTGAACAGATTTGGCATTCCAATAACTTTCAGTCATACAAGTTAATCCTAGAACAATTTATAACTTAATTTCTTTAACTGGATTATTTAGTAATCTCACTAATGATAACTGAAAGGTGAACTATAAATTTTTCTAGCATAAAATACAACGGGCGTAGTGAATAACATAATCCAATTAATTAGATCAAATCTTTGATGTCTTGTTGAGTTCAAGAGAGTATTTTTCTACATCTTTTTAAATTAGAAGAGCAATTTATGCACTTGAGAGATATCAATGATAATGAAATGTTTGGTTGATGCATCATGGTGTACGTGCCAGATATGTTGAAGAGAATTTTAGTTAATAATTTTATTGTATTATGTAAGTCATTAAGTTTAAGTAATTTACAACTTGGCCTGTTGATTATATATTAATAATCCTATTAAGACTTTATTTCTGGGATTGTAAAATAAAAGCTAAACAAAATATTTTGTTTCATTTCTAACCCATTGTCAGTGCACAGAAACAACAAATATTGATAAAAAATTATCTTTATTATTATCAATAAATAAGACACAATCAATATTTTAACAAATTTTTTCAAATTCAGTTTATGTTAACTTTGTTGATCTAAAAATTGCTGTAATAATGCATTTTCAATTGGTATCACTAAGTTTTCGCTGCCGTCGTATGTTCTTTTTATTTTGACTAGTTTGTGATCCAAAAACTCTGTAAGTTGTGCTCTCAGTGCGAGGTCGGAACTAACCAGGAATTGTTCGCGGGATTTTGAATACAGATCCTTGAAGGGCAACCCTGAAAAAAGCAGTAGGTTATGATTATAAAAATTACGAGAAATACAAAAATATTTCCCAAGATTTATTTCTAAATAAACGTTATTGATCCTAGAATACACAATATATTTCTGATAGATAAGATTAAAAAATTGTGGCCAAAGATTTATGTCATTGTAGTGAGTTATTCAATATTTTTATATTTTAATGGGCATTCTGGCGTTATCGTCCACATTGCTAATACGCAGACTGTTTTACCTATTATTACAATTTGTATATCAAAAAACTGCTACTATTTCGACCGCCAAAATATAAAAATCGCATAAATAGTACTTCAAAAACAACTAAGGTAAGTGCCACGTAGATATCAATTTTTAGTTCGGGGATGAAATGTATGGATTTTAATGTAATAGCGCACACAGAGAAGTTCCTTATTTAATTAAATAAAGCATATTTGAGATTGATAGAACAAAAAAGTCCATCTGCGCTGCGCCTTTTACAAACTACAGTGGCACAACTCTTAGGGCTGGCACTATTTGAGTAAAATTTTCCGACATTATTAAAATGTAATTTCCATTTTGAGGACTATCTAGCATCACGGACCTTCTTTGATGGGTAACCCTGGACAGCAGGTGTGATTGAGGTCAAGTGCTGGCCAGTTGTGCATAAAAAAATGGAAAACCTAACTTAACCCATAGTAATGCGGCGAGTGCTTTACTCGTACAAGTGAAACTGCATATTCTATAAAAATAATATTGAAAAACTTAAAACGCATAAACCAAGTTCTTCACCATGCCCATAAAGTTAAAAAAATCAATCAAGGTTTAAAATGTTTTTTGTGTGGTGACCTGTCACTACACTACTACTTGACTAAGGCGCCCGCACATGAGCGTGGTACGGTCGAATGTCCATACCAACTAAAAGTACACTAGTTACTATAGTTGCTTATTGAAGCTAATTTTTTTTAATAAATATAAATAAATACTAATAAATTACCTTGATAATGGGTTTGCTTATGATTTTCCAGCTGATACTGTATAATAATGTTGAATATTCCTTTCGCGTTGATCGTGAGCGACTGGTATACGCTCTTCAGTGACGAGATTTGTAGTGCACCGCTTTGTTGCGTCATCAGTGAGTTTTCATACGATGTCTCCTCAGTGTAAGGCAAAAATGTTGTCACATCCCACCAAGTGAAATTGAATTTACTCAGTTTTGTGTGATCCCATACTACAAAAAAAAAAAACAAGTAGGTAATTTAAAATGCTATTTGCTTAATAATACGTAATATATTACAAGAAATTCGCTCTCACTGTCCCTTGTACTCAAACCGCCAAAAGATCAAGCATTTATTTCAAAATAAGATAAATGTTATCTTTTGTTATTATTATTAAATTCTTTATTGCACACAAAAATAAAATACAAAGAACATTTAACATAGATGATGAAGTGTACAAAGGCGGTCTTGTTGAACTTTTGTTGAACTTGTAGGACTATTTAATCTATTGGAAATATTTTTTTTTTATTTACATTTATCTGTCAGTCCGTACGTTCACCGCTTCGGAAAGCAGTCATCTGTGGGAAAAAAACGGGCGGCGCAAGAAACCCGCAGGATGAATCATTTGATCAATTAAATGCATTCATTTCTGTAGTAACTGGGTATACGATACCGCAAGAATTCTGTAAATTCATATTTAAGTTCTTTTATACTTACATAATGGTGCGTTAATGTGATCAATTGTTGCAATAGTATGTATATTCTTGATCTGTGACAAGCTGGCTAACATCGCCTGAGCTTTAGCATTACGTAGCATTGTACCGTCAATATTGTGTATTATAAGAAACAATTCGGCCCCGGCATCCGTTAACTGACCATCAATCAAATTAACGACATCTCCCATATTGGACGGAACATGACTATTTTCTAGCAAATCAATAATTATGGATTCCAATATACTTTTAATTGTGAGACTTGGGAAAAATCCATTGACAACAATGCAGGGAAAATCTTGAAGCTTCTGAGTTTGAAATTGATGAAGCACAGAACGTTTCGATCCTATCCCATAGAGGATGATATTGAAGCTTTCACTCAATACATAGAGCCAGCGGTTGAACAGTTGATCGTAAGACCTGTTCAGATCAATTATTTTATTTTTGTGTTCTTTGGACATTACTGTCGCTTCATTCTCCATGTTATCATTGATGTTCATGCTTTTTAATCTAGCTAATGTGTGATCTGAGGTTGCTATCTGAAATTATAAAATTAGTTTTTACAATCGTGTGTAAATGAAGGACAAATTTAAATGTGTTGAACAATCGTGTCTAAAAAACTGAAAAACACGGCATTTGCAAGTATAATGAATACAACTCATTACTATAAATTAAATGAGCGAGTCCAATCTTACAGTCTGTCCCCGTGTATATGACTCATTACTACAAATGAAACGAGCGACTAGGTACAAGGTTTTACTAGTAGCCATTGACCATTGCCATGAGCAGATCCAGTTTTTGCCTCGAACTTAATAATTTAAATATTTTTGTGAGACTAATAAGTATATTTTTATTGCCCAAGTCCCTGCCGCATCATGAGATCAGCTCGACGTTACAATCAGCCAAAAGATTAGGTTTGTACCTACCTACTTACGTGTCTTAGTTTGTGAGCATATTTAAATTCACTATGATTCTATAAATACAATCATATAGTGGCAGTCGCATTCGCTATACGTTTTCGATTAGGATTAGAGAAGTTAAGAAATGTTTTGCACGGCCAGCCCTTGGATGGCTGACCACTAGTGGCATTTTAAGTGTTTTGGTGCTTCGGTGAGCACGTTAAAGGTCCCGGTTGTTTTCAATTGAAGGCAGTCGTTAAGCAAGTCGGTGGCATAAGAACACCGACTGTCAGGTGGCCTCTAGTTTGACACAAATCTACCAATCCGCACTAGGCCTGCGTGGTGGATTATGGCACATACCCTCTCCCAATGAGAGGAAGCTGTGGTCCAACATATTGGGGACGTGTAAAGCTGTTTATGAGGTGAAAGTAATAACATTTGTATGCATTGGTATCTGTATTGCATTAATGTGCGTAGTCTAAACCAGGCGCAAACAAAATTGTGGGTCTGCTTTGTTGTCACGTTGCATAACAAAAAAAAATCACTGAAATAGGATATAAGTTTCAAATCGACAATGCAAATTAAGAAAGAGTTACACAAAATGAAAATTTAGAATAAACCCCGAGAGGCGATGATAAGGTATATATCGCCCAGATAAAATAAACCGTCAAACCCGATAATTTAAATGCTTCTTTCAAAGCTTTCAATTTCCATCAAACAGGGCCATGTCCTCCTAGCCAGGAGACGTGCATGATGCTCTAGCTATTTTGATAATTTCAAAAATAGTACCCAAAGGGAAAAAATAGTGCCTAGAGTGGCTGTGGCTGAGTTGAGTTATTCAATACTAGCTTTCCGTTCGTGGCTTCGCCTGGGTGGAATAACTTTATCGCGGAAATCTGTTTATCCCGCGGGAACTACTCACTTTATCAGGGTAAAAGTATATAGGATACTTAATCCAGGGTATGTTCTAGTTATAGACCCATCCAATTCCGATCATTCATTTCGCCGTCATTGAACATCCAAACTTTCGCATTTACAATATTAGTTAAGTTAGTTATTCAATATATTAAATGAGCATTCTGGCGGCAAGTGTAGATGGAATCCTCAATCCTCATATATGAAGACTGCTTTCTTTACTTATGATTGAAATTTGTTTGTATCCCTAAAAACTGTGCGTAAATAGTGCCACCGAAATATACAAGTCCCATAAATAGTACTTCAAAAGTCACGAAGATATTGATGTTTATAGATGTTTTTGAGAAAAGGAGTAGCGGAGACGATGGACTTTTTGTTCGCCGGATTTCTTTGCCCGCACTTTTTTGTTCTAATGTGTTATTGCATAGAATAATAAATAAATCCATAGTTCGGACACTTATACCAATCGTCTAGTTCCAAACTAAGTAAAGCTTGTACTTTGGATACTAGATAACGGAAAACATACAAAAATATTTATATTAACATCCATAACTCGGTAATAAATGTTCGTATTCGTCACACAAACATTCACCTCTCGCGGGATTCGAACACGCAACCGTTAGTTTCGCATATAGGGTCACTATCCACTACACCAATCCGTCGTATACACAGGATACATTAAGTTTACATAAGAATATATTAGGGAGCCGCTGCGGTCATCAAAACGCTAATAATCGACCTACAAAACGTCCGTCATCTGCACAGCCCTTTTTCACAAAGACATATAAATAACTTCGTTGTTTTTAAAGTGCTATTTGTGAGACTTGTATATTTGTATGTCTCCGCGTATGAGGACTGAGGATTCCAGCAACACCTAACGCCACAATGCTCAACTAAAATATTGAATAACTCTAACTACAGTAATACAATTTTTTTCCTTTTTATCATTATCAAAACAAGACCGTCACGAAGTGCGAGTGTTGGATAGGCTAGTGAGTTTAACTTGAAATTTATTACAATTTCGATTGCCTACTAACCTTAACTTCGAATTGACTACCAAATATTGATTACCTATTGCATTTTGTGCATGACACTTTTAATTACCTTTTTGCTGGAATGCATCATAAAGTAGTTGTCTGGTGTTACAATATATTCAGAATCTCTGAGCTTCATTCTGTTGTCCTTAGCTTTAACAATTTTTACTTTACTAGTGGTTTGTTTCTTTGTTTCTGTCTCTTCCTCCGAGGCACTTATAGATGAAGAGGATTGCTCCGTCTGTAAAGCAAAATATTGTATAAATAAATATTTCGGACACTTACACCAATTAGCTAGTCTCAAACTAATAAGCTATAGCAGTATTTTTTTTTATCAACCCGTAAACATCCCACTGCGGGCATATACATATACGCCTTCCCTCATACGAGTATATGAGGGAGTTTGGGCCATAGTCCACCACGCTGGCCCAATGCGGGTTGGGGACTTCACACGCCTTAGAATTTTTATTTCTAAGGTATGCAGGTTTCCTCACAATATTTACCTTCACCGTTTAAGAGCAGTCGGATAAATGCACATAATTAAATTTAAAAACTCATTGGACCATGGCCTGCCTGGGAATCGAACCCGGACCTCACAAATCGGAAAGCCGCGTGTTAACCGCTGAGCCACCGACTCTCTACAAAGTACATAGTAAATAGTACATACTCTATAGTAAAACAACACATAATAAAAATAGGTAAACTTGTTTAGTAAAAAAAATCTGGTCTCATCAAAATCTAATGGGATCACCTGCTATAAAGCCCTTGCGCCTAAATTGTTTGTCAAGAGCTATCATTTGTATGTCGCTATGAATTTCATAGCTTGCGTGTTGCGATATGACATCTGTTTTGTTATAAACCATAGAAGTGTACTTATATTCTTTGAGGTATCCTTTGTGTGCCAGTTGCTAGTTTTCATTTGTTAACTTTTTACCTCGATATCACTTTCCTCTGGTACAAAGTCACTGCTGCTTGCAGAGAAATCACTCTCTGCACTGTCACTCTCGACCTCTTTAATTATTCCTGAAAGAAATTAAGTGGTCATGACATGGTGGGCTTCTCTAGTACCTTACTAAGGTCCTATAGCCATGTTAAGTCTTGGTCACCTACATATCCAATAGTTTATAGATTCATAACGTTTTGTGGAGCCTCTGTAGATCTCGCCTACTGGTAGCAATGTTGAGATTATGTAGATTACGTGCCCCAGCCCATACACAAGAAGCACTCGTCGCGCAGTCCCATTCGCTGTACGTTTTCGGTCCTTAGATGGGTGACCACTCACTAGACCACCGCATTTTGATACGATTGTTTCCATGTTTCAGAGGGCATGTTAAATACTCGGTTCAAGTTTTCAATTGATGCCAGTCATTATGCCAAGTAGTTAGCCTACAAAGCCGGCTTAAAAACACTGACTATCAGGTGGACATTAGTCTGATACAAATCCACACTGGGCTTGCATGGTTGATTATGGTCCATATCCTCTCCCAATGAGAGGAGACTGTGCCCCAACAATGGGGACGAGTAAGGCTGTTGATGATTTGAAAATAAACCTCTCCTCAAGGTTCTTATGCCTAAGGAATATATTCTTATATTCAAGAAAAACGAATATGTGTAACAGGTAGTCGAATATTTCAAGCCCAAAATTCAAGGATTCGGAAAATCATAAGGGATTCTATGGCTCAGCAACCTTTATCCCAAACCCTATCAAAAGTCTGCTGTACATAACAAAAACTATTAAGCAGTATCTTTACTCTTTGTACTAAAAACAATACATTCGATCAAGAAAAGCTAACAACCCACACTTACGTTTCTTTATAATATCCTTGACATGTTTCGGTGTAGCCTCAGATGCATTCCTAAATGTACTTGACAGAGGTCCTTTGTGCAGATGTTTCTTGGGTGTTTTGAGTGGAGATTCTGTTAATTTTGGTGAATTGCTTAAAGCAGACTTAACTTTATTCTGTAGATCGAGTTTGGTATGGCCGGATTTGAATTGAAATATATCCTGACCTTCCACATCATCCTTACTAAACAAAGCTGAAAAAAATTTGCAATTTAGAGTCAAAGACATTACCTACGAATATATTTTTGGAGAGCTGTATTATCTATTATACAGTGGTGGTAGTTACAGACAACGATTAAATTCCTACATTACCTAAATTCAAGGCGCATATTTTTTTAATAATGAATGACACAATAACTTACTAAATTATATCATTAATAAATTATAATGTGAAGTGTTATTAATAAAATAGCAAAGTTTTTAATATTTTGATGCAATCAATTTGGTGCAAGTTTCTTTGAAATTTGCTCTTATGTTTCTGTGAAAGATTCATTAAGTTGGTGAATATTAGTTGTGCAATTCAATGCTACTGTTTTTTTCACTTGGAACCATAAATTTTCTAAGGGGCTGACAGTACTGCAAGAAGACTGGAAGATTTGGTGGACAGATTGAACCACACAGTACACACGCACAGTAACCAATACTCCGCAAAGAGAATTGGATAGAATAGTCCCACAAGTAGACCGACCATTTATTTGAGGCCTGCAGATGTCAAACCCCAATAACAATGGGGCTGCTGTCAGAACTGTAGGGTGGTCAATCCAAGATGGTTATAGATTGGTTATTTTAAAAGTTTTTAACCACCCTTGCAGTATGTTTCGGGTCATTGTCGTGTTGGAACAAAGTTTTCTCGGCATAAGGCAATATAGTTTTCTTCTAAAATATTTTTATATTGAAGTCTGTCCATAGTGCCTTAAATTTGTTTTACCGGTCCAACACCATGACCAGAGAAACAGCCACTAAGATATTTCGTCCATGTTTGACAAATTTTTTGGTATATTTTGGGTTCATTTCTTTGTTAGAAGGACGTCATACATATGGCGTTCATCTAAATTTATCAAATTGATTTAACTCTACAACTGAACATTGAAATAAAAATGTGGGAAGATATGTTGTTGGTCGACACATTGCTTGTGCGATAAACCATACAGTGACTGAACACTTCTTCGATGGACACTAGTGTGAAAGAATTCCCCATTATGCTCAACATATTCAACCTAACATTGAAGGCTGATCCGGGACCACAGTATTTCGAAATATTCAGTTGAGATGCTAATACAAAAGAACATTTTTGCACTCTTGCTCTCTTCAGAGTACATATTTTTTTTCAAAAGAGATTCCCTCCCAAACAAGTTTGCCTCAAAATGAGGGAAATTTTTTTTATTTGAATTAACATGAATTTTAAATATCTTAATATGTTAAAAAAGGTTAAGGTGTAAAACAAATAATATTGATCGATCTTTTATCAATACAAAACAAAACTTTTGGTTAAATTTTATATGTACTGATACTATTTTATACAGAAAAAGCATACAAGTATTTTATACAAAATACAAGTAGAAGTCTATGGTCTCTGCCTACCCCTACGGGCAACAGGCGTTTATGTATGTATTAATTTTTCCTCACTGCCTTTAAATTCATAAAAGTGGAATATGCCACACAAATACAAATTGTCTTTATTTAGATGACCACTACTGCCCATTCAGAAGAATTTTGATGGGGTTATGATGGGATCAGCCAATAAAGCTGTAAACATATACTGTTTCAAGATATTACTGTGTATTTTTCAAAAATTAATGAAGAGGTCCGCTTGCTAAGTTTTTACTGCAAATTCAAGTTTTTCAGTAGCTGGGGTATTCATTGGTTTCAGACTATTCATTAGAGATACCAGAGTTCTCATGAGATATTTTGCATATGTGACATAAAATCATTGCTCCTCGTAACAATGTTAGTGCCACTACATCTATCTTTGCATTGAATGTCAAATATCCAGGCAGAAATACTTTGATTTGCGATTTGGAGTGAAGTAATTTAATAAGTGCAAAAGTGAATGCAAGAAAACGAAACATTAGTTATCAATTCACTTTTGTTCGTTTGATAGATTTTATAAAACTAACCAGTAGGCCTTTGCTGGGATTCTCCTTCCGAAAACTCTTCATCTTCCGAGCTTTGTACCACTTTCTCAGTTCTAATCTTCTTTGGAGATAACTCCATAAAATCGCCATATTTCTTCGGTTTGTTCCTAACTCTGACTGCTCTCCTAGGTGACTCACAGTGATCATTATTCATGTCTGAAAATTTATACTGATTTTTATACTGATTTAGGTTACTTGGTAGTGGTGAAGCAAAAACTATTTTTGTAGAACCAAGAGTAACTAAATGTTGATATAACATAAGCCTACAAAATGAAACACCATAATTACTTCCACAGTTTACTCAGTAGGCAATGAATGTTAATTGAGTCAGTGTGGTTCGTAAATAACAAATCTTTTTTATTCTTGCGCTACCCTAACCACGGCGCAACAATTGTTTATTGAAACATGAGAATTTTCCAAAAGTATACATTTCTGTGCAATCAAGAAATGCAAAAGTAGGAAGTACCTTACCATATAAAATTAGGACGGTAAATATAAAATACACAAACTCACTTTCAGCAGCCGGAGTCTTAGTGACAAACCGCAATCGAAGGCAACCAGCCATGAGATTCAGCCTCAACTCAAGTAAGACTCAAAGAGTAGAATAATACAAGTAAGACTCAAATCCGTTTTTTAGTTAGAGAAACACCAACAAAATCGTGCAACAGCGGCATACAAAACACGTACATACAAATAGGACAGTTATTTATTAAACTGCATACAATCATCCAAAGATTGGGCTATAGGAAATCTTTGCAATCAACCGTAGGAAACAATTTTACGCATAGAGGATAATGTAATCACTTTATTTATTTTGCACACAATAGTTAGCCGCTCTTTTTTTTTCATTTTTTTTTTTTTAGTTTTATTTTCTCCTCTAGGAGAAGGCAAAGGGAACGAGCCCACAACAGCCATGTCTTATTTATCTTATTTCTTCAGTTTGTAAGTCAGTCTCAGTCAAAACAAGTAATTCGTCGTATACTTGGCGTATACAAAGTCTAGTCACGGTTAAGTCATTCTTCAGTAAAGTGGCAGATGCTTTACAAAAGATTTTGGCGGCTTCTTGTGGGAACCCGAAAGCTCCGTCACGCACTTTAATTTACACTTCCCTTCACTTGTACACCATCACTAACGTTTGCTGCACAATATTCTGCCATTATTAAGCTTCAAAAGTCAGAATGCACAAATTATAAGAATTATAAAGAAAAATGCTACTTCACTCGCCGAGTTCCCGCCAAAAAGCCAGTTTTTCTTTTTTTATTTAGTTTTATTCACTCTCCTCGGAGAAGGCAAAAGGATCTAAGCCCATATAGCCATGTCCATTTTCTTCAGTTTGTATGTCAGTCTCAGTCAAAACAAGTAATTCGTCGTATACTTGGCGTATACAGAGTCTAGTCGCGGTCAAGTCATTCTTCAGTAAAAGCTAGCCGCTCTTTTTTTTTTTTTGTTTCATTCTCTCCTTTGGGAGAAGGCAAAGGGATCTAGCCCATAACAGCCATGTCTTATTTCTCTTATTTCTTCAGTTTGTAAGTCAGTCTCAGTCAAAACAAGTAATTCGTCGTATACTTGGCGTATACAGAGTCTAGTCACGGTCAAGTCATTCTTCAGTAAAGTGGCAGAATGCTTTACAAAAGATTTTGGCGGCTTCTTGTGGGAACCCGAAAGCTCCGTTACGCACTTTAATTTACACTTCCCTTCACTTGTATACTATCACTAACGTTTGCTGCACAATATTCTGCCATTATTAAGCTTCAAAAGTTAGAATGCACAAATTATAAGACTTATAAAGAAAAATGCTACTTCACTCGCCGAGTTCCCGCCAAAAAGCCGCTAGCCGCTCTTTACTAACTTTATATATTTTTTTTAATAAATAATATATTACAATTACAACTCTGGATACTAGTCCTTTTGAGTACTTTTTGACATAAATAAAGAAGTTTGCCAGGTCCGGACCGCTCGAAGACTGGAATTTTGGTTTTACCCTGGTATTTCTCTGATCAAGGAAGATCCATGGACTTAGGAAGATCGCAGCGGTGCAATCGGTGTGTTTGCTAATCTTGGAAATACAATTTTATTTAAATTAAAACGTTAAAATATGAGGTGCACGGCAATGCTGGACTTATTTATTAACTACTCTCGGTCCATTAAATTGTTTGCTGATGACATAATATTACATTCAAACAAACATAGGGTCGAATGATATTGACGATGTTAACGATAAATGTACAGGCTTAGGTTTACTGTAAATACTTATAGGTATGCTTTACTCACGATCCATCTTGCTGTCCAGTTCGCCAAGGATGACCTTGGCGGGCTGGACAGCATGAGCATGAGCACGACCCTGGATGCAAAACGACCGTGAATAAGCTGCTGACGTGCTGTGACTGGATGTCAAAAAAGTAAAGATGGCCAATCAAAAAGTGCTTCCATCCATCTTTACTAGGTTGATAGGGCAAAGTAGGTACTTGGAGCGCGCGGCATTATGGTGAAGTCAAGCCAACATTTTAGTTCTTCACTATCAAAAGCAGATAAATCGTGGACCCCTGCTTACGAATTGTAAAGCCCCATTTTTTTGTCACGCCAACGTAGACTCCTGTCGAGTCTCCCATGGACCCCAGGGAGTCCACCTGGACCACTTTGGGAACTAATGGTCTAGGCACACTCAAGCTCATCTCGTATTCTATCTCTTTATATCTCACTAAACTGAGCGACATTGGAATTGAATAAACTAAGATCAGGTAGCCTTCATATATTGATATGGTACAACCACAACCTAATGTCAACGTTCATAATTATATTCAGTTTTCCATTATCTCTATGAGTTTTCCACATCCGATTGTGTTTACGATTGTCTGATCAGACTATGTGATCATATTCTCAATACACGTCCGATCGTTCCGTCAGACTTTTTTTGAAGTCAGTACACAGAGTACTTTTTATAAAGTAGTTCTCGAGCCATTATCCCGAGTGCTTGCATGAGGAGCAGAAAGATAAAACGGTCGACTTTACGAAATTACTGTTACTTATTGTATTTACAGAATGCAATAAAAAAAATATTTACTCGTGTTGACGCGAACCACCTCGGGCGTCGGCGCTGTTTCCAACTCGGACGTCCGATCCGACTAAGATGGGACTTATATTGAGTATTCAAACAAGACTATGGCTCCAACGCCTTCCGATAGCCTTTAGGAATGTTTAAAAAACATTTGAATTAAAGAATAAAATTGTTACATTTGATCATTTCCGATTTTATTTTATTGGCAATCGTTTTCATAGTTACCTATGTTGAGTATTATTGAATGTAACATATTTTATACCATACCTACTCTAAAAAGCTTGTTTTATTCACGCAAAACAGTGAATAAAAAGGCCTTTTATTCACTGTTTTGTTTTTATTCACTGTTTTGGTGTTTGAATTTGGAACACAAAATATATCCGATCTCCATTTCAATGCTTACACAAACTCCGTGCGCTAAGATTCGAAATTCAAACTCTTTGGTGCAAATAAATTCTCGAGATTTGATTGATCGATATTTGCGACAAGGAGTTTGGCATTAGATAAACTGTTTTGTGTTCTTTGCTGCCATTATAGAAAAAAATTTTAGTGAATTGGCGCCATTTCAAATACTTACTGTGAATTGTACGGACACAAAGTTTAGTGTTACTTTATAATAAATCGATTGATTTATAATAAATCGATTATGCATTCAAGTGACGAAGAAGATATTGTGTTAAGGGGCTACCAGAGTAAACTAAGCAGACCTATTCTATCTCCGTATGACAAATGCAGACAAGCTATAGACCATTTTTTTTATTATTATGAATTTTGATTATATTATATACTTTTGGATAAGAGGAAAACATAATTGGAGCAAGTTTTCTCGATAGATTTTTTTAGCAAAGTAGACTCTGTTTTTACACATATTGGCTCAGAACTCGGAAATAGAAACGGCTTTAGGTATAATTTTTTGCTAACTAAAACATTATAAGCATTATCAAAATTAAGTAAGAGGAAAAAATATTCCGCCCACTCACTTTTATTTTCTAGCCATTTTCTTATTTGGCGCTTACGTCGTTTAAAATAAGCGCATGCTTTCTTCGTTTCTCACGTACGAGTGTATATAGTGTGCCCACTCAAACCCTTTCCCGTCAGTTACTCGTGACTACTGTCAACGTCGGACCTGTGTCACATGTTTCTAGCGCTTGCGCACGATAAATTATTTTAATAGTGTCTTAATAATCGAGTTTGGTAACGAAAAAAGGTATTGAAAAATTATTTTTATTTATTATTGATTATTTTGGTACTATAATTATGTTAACTTTAATAGATATCTATTGATTTGTAGCAAAAAGAGGAAAATAATGTTGCTAAAAGATCGATTGAATTACTGGCGAATGAAAGGTTTTAAGATGAGAGAAAAACGTAAGTACCTACCTATCTATTATTATTGTGATTTTTTTTATTCAAAGTTTTTATAACAAATATTATTTGCCCAACAAATATTATTAGTACAACGAAACTATAGCCGTATTTCGCCACTTGCTCTAATGAGTAGATTGGACGAACGTCTAGTACGCCGCCTGTTTTTACGCAGTAAATCCACAAGACTTTGGTTCGAACCCTGCTAAATTGTTATTTTTCGAATTGGTTTTTTCTTTTTTTTAATTTGTTTTAGGCTTAAGAAATGAACGAATTTCACAAGCTAAACATAAATAATAGAATTGAGAGAAAAAAAAAACCTTTTGTTTTAGTAGGTATTTTTACTTCATTTTTATATTTAGTTTTTTGCTCATTCATAAATTGCAATATAATTATTTTCATTTCATTTTCATAAATTATTTTATTCAGGCTGGAATAATTCAGTAAACGATCGGGGCGGCAGTAGCTGTCCAAACGAATCGAGCGCATCAGAACAAATTCGGATGGAGTCGCCGCTATGCTTCATAGATTTGGATAACGATGAAAATAATTTTGGTGGTTTTGGTGTAATTTATTAAACATTTACATATTGAAAGTAGTAAAATATTGAGTATACAAACTCTTTAATACCTAAACTTTTTAATATTGTAGTATTCATCTAATGCTGGCAACAATTTTAAATAAAATTTGATTTAAAATCCTTTTCGAAAATTTTGATTCCATTTTCTTTGACGTTTTGCTTTCCTTAGCTTCTTGGTTTATTAGAAATTATCAGAGTTCATTGATATCTCGAGTCAGAAACATCTTTTGCAATATGCCACAAGCACGCAGGCGTCATATGGACTCGCTGACAGCAACCAGAGCCGTTACGATGATTGAAGAAGGTCATTCGCAGCGATCTGTGGGTTTGCAATTGGGATTTTCTCGAAGAGCTATTCAAAATCTATCGAATCGTTTCCAAGAGACCGGCAGTGTTAGAAGAAGACCTGGTTCGGGCAGAGTTCGCATTACAACAGCTCAAGAGGATCGTTACATTCGATTAAGTGCGCGCCGAGATCGCACAACGACGGCCCGCAAGCTGCAAAATCGTTTACGGCTGACAACGAGTACTCGTGTCAGTGACCAAACTATTCGTAATCGATTGCATGAAGACCAGCAGACATCAAGAAGGCGAGTTGTCCGTGTTCCATTAACCAGAAATCATCGTGCAAATCGTTTAAGATTTTGCTGTCAACATTTGGACTGGGACATAAACCAATGGGGCATGGTGCTCTTCACAGACGAATGCAAAGTAAAATTTTTTAACGACGATCGGCGTATTAGAGTATGGAGAAGACGCGGCGAGAGATTTTCAGAAGCCTGCATCCATGAAGTCGATCGTTTTGGTGGTCCAAATGTAATGATTTGGGGCGGGATAAGCTTACACGGCAAAACTGAGCTCGCTATTTTAAATGAGGGTACTGTTACTGCTCAGCGGTATATTGAGGAAGTTGTCAGACCACATGTGATCCCATTTGCACAGCGAGCGGGTCCTGGATTCATCTTGATGCAAGACAATGCTCGTGCACACACGGCTCAAGCGACTCGATTTGTACTGGAAGACTCTCAAATTCAAGTCTTGCCGCGGCCGGCGAACAGTCCGGACTTAAATCCAATAGAGCACATGTGGGATCAGTTGAAACGAAGAGTTAGAGACGGTGATCAGGAAATCCACAACCAACAGCAACTCATCAACGCTGTGAAAAGGGCCTGGGAAGAGATTCCAATGGAAAATGTCAGGCATTTGATTGAGAGCATGCACTCCAGGCTTCAGGAGTGCGTAGCTAAACGAGGGGGGCATACCCGTTACTAAAAGACGAGCATGGAGTATTTCCTTTTGTTTTCAGTAACTTTACATTGTTTTTATTTTTAACCTAAAATGTATTTATTTTTTCAAATGCAAATAAACTTTTTAATCATTATTATTTGAATAAATTTATTGGTCTACAGGGTAAAAACAACATTAGTTTTCATTATGGAGACAAAAAATATATATTGGTTTTATTATTTTCATGGTACAGACAAAATACCTTGTTGCCCTTATTTTGTTTTGAGTAGTATATATTTAATAAATCTCATGATCAAGTATGTAATGAATGGGAGTTGACGGCGTTGGAGGAAATGAGAAAAGCGGGTAAGAGAGAGAGAGATGCGGCAATCAAGGAAGGCAGAGATGGTGTGGCAATGATAGATGTTGAAGTAGATGGATGCTGGTGCAAGCGCTCGTATAAAACATTTCGTTTTGTACTCATTAAGGAGCAAGTTATTGACTGTGAACCATTCGACTATTTTTGAGACAGCATTATTCACTTCGTCATATGCTAATTGATATCTGTCAACTTTAAATATTAAAGAAGTGTCATCAGCAAACAATACGATCTCCTGTCTTTCCTTAGGCAGGTGAGGTAAATCGTTGATATAAACTAAAAATAGGAATGGTCCCAGTATTGAACCCTGCGGAACGCCCATGCTAACTGCAGATCCTGATGATCTCTCTCCATTGACATCAACCCTCTGAATTCGATCACGCAGATATGATTTCATTAGGCTGACTGCTTGGCCATGATACCTATTATATGCAATAAAACCGCAACAATTTTTTTTGTTTTTGTGTATTTTCCTCAATTGTTAACCGATTTTGATGAGTGATCGGAGTTGAGTTCGCCTTTGTTAATTTCCTTTACATTGCATATTTCTGTAACTGTTGTGTGTACCTACCTACAATAAGCAAAAGAAGGGGATAAAGCAGTGTGAAGCAGAATTCGGGGCAGCATTTTAAATTCTGAGCGAAATTAAGAATTCACTATTCAAGTTGCAAAAGGCGAAATACCTGTCCCCTAGCTCGTGAGTGTTGATGCTATAATTTTGACAGGCAGGATCCTAAAAGCTAATAAGAAATAATACATAAATAGCTTTAATTACTCTTTATTTTATAATCGTGAATTCTGGAAAATAACCCTCATGATTTATTCTGTATTTAAAAAGAAATCTTAATTTCCGCTGGACGAAATAAACCCTCGTAAGTATCTATGTGGTAAGACTTTCTTACAGAATATGATACGTTACTCTAGATTAAGACTGACTAAAACACTATTATAGTGTGACTGTTATGTTCGGTCTACAATGTAAGAAGATTTGTAAAAATATAAATAAAATTTTAATAAATAATCTTTACACTTACTATGTTCTCATTCCGGTCAATTCTAGATTATAATTGAAAATCATAATAATAAAAAAATCTAAATAAATAATCCTTAGCGACTCCACACTTCCTGTGTTCTTTTCACCACACACGTTATTCACTAGGGCCCGTATTAATAAACCGTTCTCAAGATTGAGATAACCTCAAGTTGGCGCTTGAGAATCTATTGCATATTAAAATATTATCAAAAAAAAATACTGAGACTGAGACGCGAACTCAATTACAAGATCGATTTTTTTATTTACGGGCCAAGGTTCGCGTCTTTGAGTATCGAACTAATTACGTAAGATGGCGTTACATAGCCAGTACTATGTTAGTTCAAGCTATGCTTACTAGATGACAGATTTCGCAACTTTGAGTATCGAACTAATTATACGTAACTTGCTTACTAGATGACAGATATTGAGGGGAGGGCACCTCCGCGACCACAGGAGGCGTGGCTTGTGAATAGGTATTTTTTCTTTTGGCAGCCCCTTAAAAGGCTATCAGAAGGCTATAAACCGAAAAAATCCCTGGTTTTTACCGCTCAAAATGTTGAACGCTTTTTCTCGTAGTCATGGTATAAAGTATAGTATGCAACTAGTGAATAATTTACGGACGGATTTAAAGCGAGGGCCGTAGATTTAGATAGAGTTGAATCACGAGCGCAGCGAGTGATTCAACTGTTAGAATCCTGAGCGACGCGAGTGATTCATGGCCCTCGATATAAATTACTATAATATACTATTAAGAATACTTTCTCCAAATAATGAGAAAGGTCCAAGAGTCTCTCAAGTGCGCTATTATAGAAGCGTTAGACCCTTTTTACACACGTGCGTTTACGCACATACTACGCCTCAAAAGGAAGTCGAGCACATATTATCTCTACAAGAGCAATTTCTACGTTTAGAAAAGTGGCTTCACTTCAGTTACGCTAAATTAGTGCTCAGCTCAGACGGTTCCTTGGTCTGAGGTGCTCAATCATTTTATTCTTCTATAATGCGCCGAATAGAGCAAAGTCGCTTCGATTCTTCTGTTAGCTACATACTGGGTCTTGTTTTTAGCCGACTTTGGACTTGACCGATATTGAAGTGTTCGTTCGAATCATCTAAAGGGTCCTAGGTATCGGCAGACAACGGACTTTTTGACCGCCGGACAAAATAATCCACATCGGACAATTCTGTCCGCGACGATAACATAATAACAAAGGTACGGCATTTGCCCACACGTAGGGCAAAAAGTCCTTTATTTGCGAAGCTCCTTTTCACAAAAACATCTAAATAACTTCATTGTTCTTGAAGTATTATTTAAGGGACTTGTTTCTGTGGCACGATTTATGCAGTTGTTTGGGATACAAATTATAATCGTACTACAAAACAAACATCCGCATTCTAGTATTAGCACAGATTACTAATAAGTTACTGTATTAGTATGAAGAGAGTACGGTCTGGCTTCACACACAGTACAGTAAAATCTCGTATTTTGGTGGGCACAGGAAAAATCCACTGTAGGGAAATCAATAAATTACAACGTGGCTAGACCAGACGCCGTAGCATGACATCGTGTCGCGCGCGACGTTCCTACGACTTGGACGAAACAGTGGAATAGTTGTATATTTCGACTATAATGACATATATCGCGCTTGTCCATGCCTTATGTTCCCAGTAGTTCTGTTGGACAGTTCTGTTGGCCGAACTAATGGGAATTTTTGTCTCACTAGTTCTATCAACAGAACAGAACAGGTACTAGGGATTCCCAGTAGTTCTGTCGAGTTCGAATTCGAGTACGAGCGAAGCGAGCACGGGAGTTTTTGGCACCCCGACATGGATAGGTTAGGTTCTCGGTTACTTATTCTCGCTCTGCTCGCCCGGCTCGCTTCCGCCATACCCTTCGTGTTAGGTTGACATGTTATTCACTAGAACTAGTGGGACAAAAAAATCCCATTAGTTCGGTCAAAAAGTTCAAGTTATTTACAGAACTAGAGACAAAAATTCCCATTAGTTCGGCTAACAGAACTGTCCAACAGAGCTACTGGGAACAAAGGGTCCATGCTACTAGTATTGTTTGTGTTAACAACGGGTAATATTCAATCATAGAAAACTATTATCGTTTGTGAATTAAGCAGGGGATGGGGATAAAATACGACAAAATAAAGGGAGAAATTATAAAAACAATGTATTTACATCATCTCATTTATTTGCTCAACTTATTGACAATTTCGAAAATCACAGTTATTACTTTTGACAGTTGTAACTATTTATTACACAATAACACTTGTCTGCTATGTAAATGGGAAATGGGTATAAAATGGTATTATAAATATTATTATTGGCCACAATATATTATTATTAATATTGGGTAGTTACTACATATCTATAAAATGGGTAGATCTTTCATTCACAAACTTGAGGAAATTAATAGAAGAAATTAAAGATAAGCAATTAAAAAATATAAAAATATGCGAAGTATCTTTTTAAATCCACATAATACTAGATGTTTTGGTAATTATATAATAATATAAGAGCCCGTTTACTGACCAGTAGTAACCCTACATTATTATTTTAAGATTTCTATATAGTCTTCAACTACAACAAATCAAAAAGCTATGCCATTACTATAAAAACTTCAGAAGTTAATGATAAATTCGTCTAAATAGGTTTATCCAATTCGAGAATAATAATTTCTAAACGTTAATGATCACAATCTTCGTGAGTCTCGAATTGGATAATGTCACAACCTACAGCATCGAATTATAGCGTTTTTAAGCCATTAACCTGAAGTTTTATATTAAATTGGAGAAGATTTTTGAATGCTGTATTTGAAAATAAATATTTTTTTCTTAAATAATTAACTCAAGAAAAAAATATTTCTTTTCAAATACTAAATCTTAAAAAATAAAAGAAATAATTTGAAAATATTTTTTTATGATTAGGGCGTCACTAAACAATATAAGGGCGAGAAAAATAATTTTAGATATAAGTAATGACATGAGCAATAATGACGGTCGATTCGAAAACATTGAGTAGGATGTGACACGCAATATACAATTGAAAAGCAAAATTAATAATATAATGTTCAATGACATCCAAGAAAAATTTAAATTATTTGAACGATTTACATACGAATTTAAAACCAAACTCAGTGCTTTTAAACCTATGGAAATCTGAAAGAATAATCACAATATGTCATTGGAATAACACCTAAATATATAATAAAAAATGAATGGTGTCACCTTTGATACCACTTAAGATTTAGTACTTAGAAAATATTTATGGTGGGATCGTAGCTCATCTATATACAACAATACCAACAGTTTCAATAGACTTATTACAATCACTCGAGTCACCTACAACTGCTAACTGGGACATACATTTGTACACAATAGGCTTAAAATTATTAGAGGGTGCGCTGGCGCCATACCCAACATCAACATTTGTGTACAAAACTATATCACAAACTTTACAGAGATTTATTGCATTCGATTACCATCCTACTTCAAAATATGTTCAAAAGTGCTACTTTTAAACATCTACCAAGAATACATTGCACTTTCTATAGAAATGAAAGGCTCCAAATTGCTATATCTATGCAATCTTTACACAAACAGATATTTTTCGGGTAAAGATTATTTTTACAATTTATATATTACTAGCCAATGACGTGAATAGTTTTTATTTAAAACATGAGCTTCATATTTAATACATAGAGCAATAATTTACACTGAACATAACTGCAAGAGAATGTCCACAGAAACAACATACACAAGAATAATAGGCCTTTACCCATAAAGTTGCCATTTGTGTTGCAAAAATTTGAGACAGACCTTTTCTTGTACTCAAAGCAATGATTACAATGTTTACACAACTAAATACTCATACCATCAACTACAAATTAGCTGAGAAGTTGTATGTCTATGCTGTTATTGTAGAAGTCTGGAATGATGGGTAAATACATTTTCTGATGAGCAATGGGTGATAAATTAAATTTATTATTTATACTAATTGTTTCAACATCGTTCACTCACAAACAACAAACAATAACGTTACAGATGAAGACCTAATATTATAACTCCAAGCCTACATTCAAAACTACATCAACGCGCAAAAAGCGTCCAGTTTCTTCATAAAATACACATTAAAGTAATCATTTAAAAACGGTACACTAAACGACCGCGAGAGAAAAAAAACATTAGGATCGAATATCGTTTTGAGATCAATCATAGTAAACGAAAGGATGAATCCGGAGATCCACAACTATCATACGAACACTTCCACCGGCCACTCTCACTCCGAATCTCACAGTCTATTGTACACGGTGTATATTCTAACAGTAATATAACAGTATGCAGCCTTGTCGTAGAATAAAAAATAACGGGGGCGATATACGCTTCGGGGGGGGTAGGTGCCCTTCGTCCAATTTCATCACTATTCAACGCAACAAGTTATAAACCAAGAACACTTTTGAAATAAAGAAATAGGAAAAAAGACGATCAATACATAACCAGGGTGCGAAGTGAGTTATTGTCCACTGTTCCATTCTTTTACCGTGTGGCGTGGGCTGTGCATATTCAGTATTCTATGACCCCGGCCTTACTCACTACGGTAAAGGATCTGTAATTCCATTTCATGTAACTGGAAGTTTATTTTGGCCTGATTATGTTAGTACAAACGATAAGCAGTTTAATTTCTAATATACTAGCTTGTAGACGAACAAGGAGTCCATTGATTTGCGACGATTGTTGAATTGACAATGTCAGCGTGAACTGTCAAAGTAACACAAAATACTGTAAGGTTTCGTACCACGTGTGGCGAAAACGTTTCGCTAGTAAAGGGGGGCGACTCACGGAGTCGCGGAGAGGGAAGAGAATGTAAAGAGAGAAGTGGACTGTATTAAAGGATATGTGATTATAGTATTCAGTCTTCAGGTACAGCAAAAATGCTATCACAATACGATTGTGATATGCTATACTATCAAACCTTTCGCACTGAATGAAAGTAGGCAAAAGCACCACTCACCTCCGTTCCTTAGTAGAGGACAACAGCCACGGGCCGCTCTCTGCTGGACACGCTAGGTTGATGCTGTATGTGAGCCTTTATCTTCAGGTTTTCAATAATTATTACAGCACGTGCATAGTAACCATGTCTTGAAAATATGCAATTGACATATTTTAACAATTGCATAGTGCACATATACGGGGCGCATGCGTCAAGTGGCGCCATCTCACTGCCGAAATGCGAACCACGCGGTGAGCCCCGACATTTGGTCGGGAAAGTAAGTAGGTACCTTTACCTAAGTCAATTCAGACGAAAGGAATTTGCCTTACTGTGTTCGATTTCTCTTACTACACATTCGCATAAGATATATTTATCTGACTTGCATACATTGGATGTCTAAGTGTTCAATAGTTGCCAAGTATAACGAGGAAATTGGCCGAAGGGGGGTCGGCGGACGGGTGGACTTAGCCGGCGTAGAATTCGAATATGTGCGTACCGTGTGTGTCTTTGGTATAGAGTGTGGCGTTCGCCGGCTGGCACTAGGCCTGCTTGACTCGCTTCATAGTCCAATCAACGAGGTGGAGGTATACATAAATTCCTCCGTCAATGAAACTTTGTAGTACGATAGAGTTTATAAGGTTACGATTGACAAATAATTCAAAATCAAATTTATAGACTATGGGATTATTGGTCCATCGTAACCTGTATACATCTTCTTTCTTCCCCACTTTTGGCATTCCTCAGCCGTTTCGGGCGACATTTCAGCCAGTGTCGAGTGTAAAACTCCAATTATTAAATTATTCTTCTTTTCACTAATCTTACATAAGGCGACAGTGCTTTATGGAACATTTTGGGAACACTAAACTTCACGTACTTATGTTTATACTTCCCTTCACTTGTACACAACTTGCTGCACAATATTCTGCCTTCATACACATCAAAACTCGATACAAATTGCGGGAAATATAGAGAAAAATGCACAAATCACCGAGTTCCCGCCAAGCAGTCACACATCACACTGCAAAGTTTTACCGACGGAGGACTTTGTATCGCCATACAAAAGTAATCCTAGTTGACTGGGCCACTAGGCCTGTTTGACTCGCTTTCGCGGCGGGCCGATGGGAGGGATCTGCTGCTGCTGCGTCGCCAGAGCGCGGAACGCTTCCGCGATTAGGTGGGGATGCGACGAGATCATGTTCTTCCACCCGGCTGTATCCATCACGTCTGTCGCGTGACTTCTAGAATATAAATGAAATAGACATTTATTTATTTGGCAACAAGAGTAACAATATTAAGAATACGAAAGTTACAACACAATAGTTTGAACTGGGGTGAGTGCAGTTTAATGGATGTCAAAAGTGGAGTCCATTTTAGTATAATCAGCAGGCTTTTGCCACAGTGCTGGTTTCCAGAGGAGCCCAACGTGAAGAGTCTCCCATGTGATTCGGTCAGTTGTAATCTAAAAGCTATTTCATATATATTTAGTATTTACAAAGGCACATAGCAATTTCATCACAATCGCTGTATTGAGTCGCGTTATACAAAGTGTTAGAAGATAAAAAGACCAGTATTTTGTAAGAAAGATATATTATATCAAATACTGAACTTTAAAAAGAACGATATATTATATCATATCCTAGAGTTTAAAAGAAATAACAATAGGAATTAATATTTCAAGGCAAAATATGGACAATAGATAAGGGATAAACAACATAATATTTACATACAGGGGTCACAGAATACTTAAAAGTTGAGAGGGCGACATTGAAAGTTGGTCACAGACATAAAAATAGTAGTAGATTAATCATTAATATGCATGCCCCAACCTTCACACTCTTTTTAAATATAAATATTACTTGTTTCCAAACAATATACAAGCTGTTTGATTAGGTAATAACAAATCGATAATCCGATAGAATAGATAAATTATAATCGATATCTAGACGTTTCGTCAAATAGTACGTGGCTAATATTTTTGTGTGAAATGGCTACGCTATGTTTTCGATCTGCTCGTAGTATTGCAAGTAAGATCACCTTTTATTATGAGACAGAAAATTTCTTGACGTCTTCCATAGGTCAGTATAAACAAGTTTGTTTGGTAGGTACTCAATTTGGATGTAGGGCGTATTTAAATAGGCGTTTCAATTAGTAATGTAACATTGCTGGTACATTTTTTTTCTGTTTCACGGTCCATGTCCTTGATAGACTTCATTTGAAAAATTTCTGCAATCACTTCATAAACCATTTTTTGGCTGTTCATTGATTAAGGACTTTATATACCAATTATTAAAGTTAATTGACAAAAACAAAAATTTTAAGGTTATCTGCTAAATAAGTTCTAAAAAAATCAGTCCCCTCAAAAGTTGGGAGTTCAGAGTGACCGCAATTCCACTTCCGGTTTTGGCTCGATTCAACTTCAGGTGAGTTGAAGTCAAACGCTAAGCATATTATGTATAAATACATTTCAAAGTCACTAACGTATTGATGAAGTCGATCGTCTGCGCCTTGAGCTGATCAGCCGAGTGCAGGTCTGCCAGTATGAGGGTGTCGGCCGCCGTCTCTACCGACAGGCTGAGGCAGAGAGCTTCCTCGCACATCACTTTTAACCGCTCCAACGCATACTGAAATGAATATAAAATTCGTAACATAGCCACCATTATATTATTATCAGATTATTGAAATACCCACGGGGGGAATTAATCGGAGTTTGACTATAAAATTACTAACATGTTTTGGTGGCAGTACTTAGGGCCTAAATGGCTTAGTTTTTACGAAATATTGATTTCAATTTATTCGTTTATGCATTTAGTAATGCGTAATAATTAAGCTATTGGACCCTAAGTTTTACCATCAAGAAGTAACCGTATTTACCATTATCGTATAATTCTTTGGAGCCTCCCAGTGCATCTTGTTCATAAAAACTTTTTAAATTATGGCCAACGCCTCCTTTCTAGGGCAATCTATTTGACTCCTGTTTGGACAAGATGAAGTACTAGGTTTAGTAACCTATCAGCTGAACCAATAAGTAAAATACCATGATGACTGTTTTTGGGTTCGATTTCGATCAATGCCACTCTTACTATATTATCTCTGTTTGCTTTAACTTTGTCAGTTGGTTCCGACCATCGAATTGAATAACTTTTATAATGGGACCAACAGCGGTATTGTGATTAAATAAAATATTCGATAGAAAATTACATTTTCGACAAAAAACTATGAAATAAGCTTCCGGAAGAGGTTGTTTCCGCCCAATCTGTGAATTCGTTCAAGAATAGGTTGGATAAATTTTTAAAAACTAATGATGACTTACATATTTACTGAATAACAGCAATGAACAATGTGAACTCTTCCAACACTGTGACATAGACATACCAGCAGTAATGCTGCTCATCTATAATAATAAAAAATACTGACTAGGTATACGATTTCAGGATTGTTTGTTGGAAAAGCAGCATTGTTGTATCACGGCTGTTTTATAAGATGATCACCATGACCCAGACACATTGCGGAGTCCAGATGAGACTTCGCTGTCATGTCACTTAACATCAAGTGTTATTGAGATCAAGTGTGCATTGTACATAAATTTTTTTTCTGGGGAATTACCAGTAAATTTTTTACGTTAAGGAATACCCATTCCCATACTCATCCTATATCCATACAAATACACCCGTATTTATTTGGCATTATTATTATTATTATTCTGAATTACTTGATGAACGCGTCCGCCTCGCGAACATTGTCAGATAACATTCTTCTATACATTTTTGATTGCTCCTCGCGAAACTTTACAAGGTTAATAATAGTCACCTTATCAGCAGCGGCTAGAAGGTCGTCGGCCATCTTGTCGAGATTGGGCGCCCGGCCCGTGTATATGAACCGGAGCATCTCGCGCAACACCTCGTGGTCCACGTCGGTGATGTCGACGCGGTTGCGCTTACGCTCCTCCATCTCGTGCTCGAACATAGCCGCGAACACTGGACTCCGCGCTGGAATTGTAACAATTTATATGTTTAGTTGACGTTCTTTTCCATTAAGAAAAATAAAGAACGGAAAAAAGGATAGAACCAACCCGTGTTTTCCCGTATATACTCGTACTTGTAAAAGGCGATTAAGGAATTCAACGTACAGCTTAGAACAATGAAAGTTACTCATAGTTTTATCGGATTAGTTATTTGAAGTGGCAATGGGCAAAGTGCGTATGATTGATGGCCGTTGGCGCATAAAAATTCTCGAGTGCAGACCACGCACCGACCAGTGCAGTTTAGCACCCAATAAAGGTCCTGGGAAGTCACTGGATACTGGATATTAGTGTTCAGTAATGTACGTTGTTATATTAATATCAGGATGATGATAACAGTAGCATAAATGGACAGCGGCGGTCTGGGGCTCTCAAAAATCTACACCTATTCCTCGTGGCATTTAGGTGAAATCTTCTCATGGAAAGTCTTCGTAACAGGCGTTTCAGAAGAAGACGTTCAACCTTTCCTCCCCCTTTCGCCATGCCATGAGCGGCATAAAATATCCTACATTAATATAAATTTCTAATTATATAGGTTATCTACTTATTCTAACTGAACTAAAAGTTCTAATCACATTTTGATAAATGAATTAAGATTGGTTTTTCATATTTTTATCTAAGTACTTATGACGACCCGTTTGGTGTAGAGGTTAAAAATTCTGACTGCTATACCAAAAGGTCGCGAGTTCGAATCCCGCTAGAGGCATAAGTTTGTATGATGAATACAGTAATGTGTTCCCGAGTTATGGATGTTTTTCATTTATTTATGTATTTATTTACACAAAAAAATGTATTTGTGTAGTTTATCAACCATCTGGTATCCATAATACAAGCCTAGTTGCTTACTGTGGAACTAGATGGCGCTGTGTGTATGTGCAAAAATATTTAGATATATATTTATTTACTTATTTTCGCTCAGACACAACTATCTACTTAATAACTCGTGTTTTACGTTCGGTAAACTCAGTGATAATTTGTGAAGAAGAAAACATATCAATTTGCCTTCTTTAGAACGTTATCGTCTTCTTGAAGGTTGCTGACTGTTTTTGGCAAAATAACATGACGACGCTGTTATCGATCACTGTTATCACCGAAATATTCCGGACTTCAGGTAACAGTCCTATTGAAACCGTTAGGTACATTTTGTTCACCACACGAAAACATTTAAATATATTACGTGGATAAACATGTCGTTGCGTTGACTTGTAGTATTTTAGAGAATATTTAATAATACTTCATTGGATGTTACATCGTATTTCCTGGTCCCAAAATAATACCAGCGCTCGATCGGTTCGCGAGCGTAACACCATGCTGCGTTGGAACCATTTTGTCCCTAGAGCACACAATAAGTGGCATTTTACAACTTTTATTCCTTTTATGTTTCCTGTAATACTACTATAATATTATGTACTGTATTAACTAATTGTTATCGTTGTACAATGTGCTTAGAGACAAACAAATAAATTATCTATTTATTTTATAACCATTGAAAAATAGAACCAAAATGATATTTTCTTATTCATAGTTATTAATAACATGGTTGTTCAATTTGTCTGAATGAGGAAAACTAACGCGGAAATTCAATATACCTCCATACTTTATAGTGTTGACGTTGTCTCATATACCTAATACACATAACACTCGAGTCAAGGAATTAAATTGTAATCCTGCATATCTATTGTACATTTATCTTGGCATAAATATAAAATTATTATAAACCGCCATTCGATTCTTCCATCGTACATATTGCAGCCCATGATTGCAGCTTACAACTCATTTATATGACAGATAGTGTTCACAACACTTTATATAAATAATAATTATATCTTGTGAATACAGTGTATATTTATCATTGTTAATCACAGATGTCATGGGCAGTAGTAATCACCTATCAGGTGAGCTGGTTGCTGACATAAAAAAAAATATTTTAAAAGTAACGAGACATCTACTATTCTGAGGTAGGTACTTATCAAGTAAAAAAATAACTATAAATGGAAAATTTAGATAATCCTTGAGATTATTAAAAATTAAGGGAGTATTAATCCCGGTAAACAAACCGACTGTGCTGAATCGAATTCCATAAAACATGGCTAAGGACCATCTCGCACACACCAGTTTCGAAAATAAAGAACGGTTTTCAAATCAGCGGGTTACAAATCCTTACATAGACATAGACTTCATACCTTTATAGGTATGGTATGTATGGTATATAGGTTTATAACACCCCTCTATGCGTTATTTACGAACATGAAGGAGAATATAACTCACACCCCGTTACCTGATCTATACCGTGATGTTGCTGATCTCCTAACCATTGTTCTATTTAACTTCGTACAATATTTTTATAAGGCAACAAAAGATATATCCAATCACAATGAGTACCATATTAATAGGCAGATTGAACACTTAAAATTTTTCAAATAATGAAACCACCTTCTCAGCTTAGCCGTTAGGCATATTTACATGAAGAGCAGTAAAATGGGAATTAACTATATCAAGCGCATAACGTATTCGCTGTCTCCATTCCGCTGCGCCCCAACAGTATGGTCATATAAAGCTGATGATTATTATTTTCGTAAGAAACCAACCCAATAATATTATAAAATTGTAAATTTGCTTAAATCGCAGACGAGTATCAATAGTATATACTGCTGGACAAAGACTTATCGAGATACGATTTGTTTCGCCATATATGAGTTACTACTGTAAATTGTTAAGAACCTCGCAATAATGACGCTACTGTCCATCTACGACATACCTATATGCAGTTAAGTTTAGAATTCAATAAGTTTCCTTAGTCTTTCTGTATACAAGGAATCTTACGGAAGAAATAATCATTTACACGCTAAACATCAAGAGCCTTACTATATAAGCCTTAAACGAGTGTTAACATATATTCTGAGAGTGTTATATTCATGTTCTACTTGCAAATATTGTGGGAAAGCAGTAGGTATGACAGTGCCTTACCAACCGCAAAAAAAAATACAGCCGTTTAGTAAACAGTAATCTAAAAGATGAACACTTTCCTAGTTAAAGGCATGTGAATTTTGGTAACACTTTCAAAGCAAGTATTGAAAGGAGACTGTAATAATGTTAGTAACACCAATCTTAGCCCGAAGCTTGTATAATAAACTAATTACCTGCTAATATAGCTTTATGCGCCTGGAACTCCCTGCCGCCAACTGCGAGAGTGACGTCCGAAAACCTCTCGTTATCAAACAACGCGCCCAGATCGTCCGAAAGCCGGCACTCGGGCACTTTGAATTGAACCACGTTGCTCTGCCCGCTGATGTTTATGCTGTCGGCCACCACGGACACTTCGCAGAATATCGTCAGCTTATCCTCAGGTAGAAGGCCGTTTGCCTCGTCTAACAGAAAGTCTCTGAAATGCACGAAAAATATTTGCTTTAGATGACAAATCTTGCGCTTTTTTGGCACAGGTAATTTTTTTCATTTTTGTAGGGGTAGTGTGGATGTCCAAAACAATGGTTAAAGCAGTCCTCTAAAACTGCATAGATCGATAGTTGAGTATGACGAATAGTTCGACTTATGTAACCTTGTAATGGAGTCTATACGCCTCGTTAGTAGCACAATGTAACTTAATAAATCGATTTCGAAGTGCAGTTTTCTGTAACAAGCCAAACTGTCCGTCAGACTTAACTATCATTAAATTAACGACTGATTTAACTATCGGACTACGACATAGATTTCTCAAATACGAAAATGTTTACTCGGAAATATGTCAATTTCCATAGATAAAACGGTTATTTGCATATGATAGAAACACACGCAAAAATATTCGACCACACAGATTCTGCTGGGTGTTAACTGTTATGTTTTATGAAGGCATTCTTTTACAGGAGTAATTTAAACACGTATGGCGGTTACATTTCTTTTTGATTTCAAATATAATAGAATATTTTGATTTCAATGGCTTTGCAATACTGCAATACCTTTATTGACATAATCTAAAAATAATGAATTTTTAATATAAAATTAACTAGCCCCAAATATGGATACCCTGTACATGATGAACCATGGAATTAATTGTAGAGACATTACCCAGGAAGACACACAGACGGACACTCAAGAAAATTTTAATTGTTCCGAGTAGGAACGAACTCCGGGTCCAGTGTTACGCAGCTCACGGAGCCATAACGCCATGAACCGTGTTATATTTAAAAGGTTCGCTGGCGTTTTCGAAATGACTTAAGTCGTCTACATTCGTAACTCTAAACTCGATATTCTCAAGTCAGCAGAAGAAATCGTACCTCAATGGAAAAGAAACACCATCATAGAATAGTGTCTACGAATAAATTCTGTTACGAGTCATCATAGTTCAATCATAGAGTTAAACATAAAGAATGAAAATTTTTATGTAGAACGGTTTAGCGACTCAATAACATATGATGTTAAGTGAAGACTTATTTGTGGCTGGCTATCTTATTTATTTTAGTAGTATTGAATAACTGTCACTATTTGCAAGTTTCTAACATGACCATAATAAATGTATAATTTTGGAATTGGATATTTTAATAACCAGATTTGTGATGTGATTTAATGCATGGACTCTACATTTTATATTATTATAGTGAAGTTGTGCTCCTGCTCGGCGTAGGTGTAACACAACGTCTGTAATATGGTCGCTATCCGCCGGGGAAATCCATTTATGTACATAAGAGAACGGATTCCGAAGGTTTTATGAGGTAGCGCGTGTAAGTAGAAAGTTCACACATTTTATTGTACAATCACGATGGATCGTGACGATTACATTAAAAAACTGTTCCTGTTATTTATTAACCTCACAAAATGGAATAGAACAGTTTACAGATCTTATAACACAACAAATCTATCGATAGAATTATATAATGGCTTTGGCTTGAATCCAATAGTGAGCCTGCACTTCTTGAAATGATGAAACACTTAGAGCGAGGTCATTAAACCCTAGGCCACCAAGGTACAGTTCGAACCTTCATAGTAAAGTAATAATCTTATTCAAACACAGAACTTTGTTAGTATGTATGAAATATGTATGAAAAGTCGAGGTAAAGGGGTTGATTTATATCATTACCACTAAAGTGAGATCAGTTGTAAAGAGCTTTACAAGTATAGTACTTCGTCGACAAAAATTGTGTACTCAAAGATCAACATAAATTGTTTAATCAACATAAAGAGAAAGAGTTTGGGAATAATAAATAAAAAATAATCAAAAGTCAAAGGGATCTTGTCGCCCATTAAGAAACTACAATACATACTAAACTTTTAAGAAGCATTTTACGTAAAGCTTAATTTATTGTCGGTGTTTTCGAAGATCTAACATATTGTTTCGTTAATAGATGTATTTAACTCACCTTCTGATAAATTTCTTGAAACCCCAGTCCTTTCCTTGTACGAATCTGTATGCTCGCTGTGATTCCATCGCTTTCGTCTCTTCCCGTTTTGCGTTTAATATAGAGAACTTGAACTTCGCCCGCACTTCTGATTTATTACACGATACTAACAATAGATATAATGATAAGTAGTCTTTGCTCTCTTCATCGAGTCCTTTAGGGTTAACGCGGAGACACCACTTTAATTTATCACTAGCACCGGCTGAGAAAGTCGATGATTTTAACACTTCACCCATCTCTTCTCTACAAAAACTAAAATTGTTTATCGTCCACATGTAGCTGAATTTTACCACTTTGACCTGAAACAAAGAAATATATATTACATCAACATATTGTATTGAATAACTAAGTGCACAAAACGTACCAAAATTCTATTATTGTTATTGTATTACACTATCTGTGTTTGGAAAGTTCCAAGAGCATGGATCCGGCTGGTATTGATTATGATATATGGTTGTTTGCAGTCTGTATTGCATTAACTTGTATTTCTTAACAATGATGGCTAATAAGAGAAACATCCTTTGTCAGACAAAAATATGCACGGTACTGACATTAAGCAGAAAGTTTATTAATAATGGATCAGCATTATCTCTGTGGGCATGAGCACAGCGGTAGCTTTCGCAAGATGTCCTCGGATGGGCGGACCGACCTCTCCTGTGCAATAAATCTTTGACGAAACCAGACGCATAGACAATACGGCTCGCAACAGGTCCTTTGTTCCTTAATTGCCGCGCTGACGGACAAACAAATGCCGACACGAGTAACGACTTTATTTATGGCAAATAAAACTTTAAACAAAAACTGTTTATTTAAACACCTATTCATATAACAAGGTTGGGGACCTATTTAATTACCTAAGTGGTGATGTTGTAAAACTTGTAAACTTATTCAGTAGTCCGTAAACAGTGAAGGTTGTTGTCTATCTTCTGTATTCCTACTGAAATACTGATGAAACTGCAAATCGATCCGGAGTTAATAGTGTGACCGTTCGACAGCAGTTTGCATAGCAGACGAACTGCTTTATTCGTTAATTAATGAAGCAATGGAAGTGTAGCTAATTTTAGTGAATGCATTTTAAGATCGTTGTTGTGACAGATAATCAGTAAGTAACACATAATTTGTTTCATTTCAGTTATGTTTGGCAATTTATATATTTCATAGTAGGTGTAGCTAAGTTGAATATTTAAACGCGAAACATTTTTTACGTCTCCGTTTGGCAAGTAACGGGTAATAAGTTGTAATCGCGTCGGCATCAGGAGTTGGGGCCCTGGCAGGGATGGAGTGGGCAGCTAGCACATGGGCCTCGAGGTCAGAGGGGCTAGGCGAGGCGTCGTCGCGGGCGCAGCCTGGTCGCTGGTCGTTGCCCCCGACCGTTGCTTGGCTTGCGGGCCTGCGGGCTTGCGGTGCTGCTGGGGTCTTCGCCCGGTCGCCGACCCGATCCAAGGCCGCCCGCATCATCCCCGCGCATTCGCGGACGTATAGATAACGTCTACTCGCAGATTCCACCACGTCCCTACAGCCTTATACGGCAACACTCTGAGATTTATTGCCGCAAATTACAATTTCATATTGCGAACTCGGAGAAATCAGAAATCTGGTTAGTTTTATCTAACAAAATTTACATACAAATTGAATTAATTTCTACATAGTTTCAACTTCGTCTAGCCATTTACCAAGATTGGCGGTTGATCCCTATTTCTCTTGTAATGTAGAGACAAGGTAGAGACACATTAAAAACTTTGTAAGTCGGAAAACACACTTTTCTGATAATTAATTGTTATGTATTCGAGTTGGCTGGTATGGACGTTAAATCGCTAACATGCGGAGTTTAGTGTTGACGCGTTTCCAAGTTATCAAGAACGCGGTTATCGCGCGGGGCACGTGAGGCCTGTAGTCTCGAGCACCGCCGCACGTGCCTGCACCATAGGTTGTGCTCAGGGTACACACGGAAACGATCATTGTTTGCATTGCCCATTCAACAATCAATAATAACTAATTAAATATAATAACCACGGTGACCTCGCACATGAATATGTATTTACGTTTGTCCGTTATTAACGGTCGACGTGCGATCATCAGCGCTGAAATTGAGGAGCTCAGAGCGCAAACCTTAATAGGTACATAGTATACGAGCCGTCTCGTCTGGCAACAAAGCGAACATACCGTTACTTTTCGCGAACTAAATAGGTTTTTCGGCAAAAAGCACCAAAAAAGTTAATACCAGGTCGGCGACTAAGTCGTCCAACGGTCGTCCCAATTGTTCTGATAAGTAACTACCGTCCGGTGGAAACGACACGAAAAGTTGTGGGTTCCGTGTGCCAGAAGAAAGCAGCTGTTACAGCTACATCTTTCTTAATTATTAAAGAATAATAACCGTGTCTTACTGGAAATGCAAACTTTTACAACTGCATATTATGTAAGATGTATGAAGCAACAAGCAAATCAGAGATTGAATCCATGCATATGAAACACTTTCGAAATCAATGAAATAATATATTAGGTTGCAAAAAGATTTATTGATCATGTCATGTCGGACGTGCAGATATCTAAACTAGTGAGTTGTTGCTAATGCGAATAGTCCCATGTTGCAAATCGTGTCCGTCATCACGTTGCCTGCCGACGGTAGTCAGCACACTTGGCAGCGTGAAACATTGAACACGTATCTACTTCCTCGTTGGTTCTATAGTTGGTAAACGAGTTAGCACAATTTGCGTGCGCGCAACATTTCAAGTTCACCGATAACGTTCCTTGCAAACAATATTATCGTTAGTCGTCTCTCCAGATGAGACGATTTACGACATCGGCTAGAGGTTTACGACCACTTAACTTGATGCGTCCGCTGGGAGGCTATTTCGATGCTCGTTCGAGGTCGAGGATACTAATTCAATTATTTGTAAATAATCAAAGACAATACTTAAGCAATGACATAGCTAAAAATAAGTATCGCTGTATTATTCTTTTCCATGAGCTATGTATGTGATTTAAGAGAATATTGGTACTTAAGACAGTAAGTTGCAAAGAACATAATTAATAAAATCAACGGAATTAGTTATTTTATTATCTCATTAATTTGTTGGTATTTAAAGCTCTTATTGAAGCGCTTGTCTTGTCTGTCTGGTAGTAGTGGAGTCGCTAAATAAGCACCAATTATTGTTATTACATTGACGATTAGCGTCGAATTAAGTAAGCTAGAAAGATTGAAGATACGACTTATCTAGACACGTTTCTATTATAATAACCGCAATATAGTGTATGAAGAATGTATAATTACTATATACAGGTTGAATTTTTAAAGTGGGCCTGGATGGCCAAATCCTAAACTATGAGGAATAGCGAAAAGTACTCAAAGGAGTCTCGGGCCCGATTTTGATGAAAACTAAAATTGCATCATTGGATTTTTGAAAAATGATAATTCCTAGCCAGGAATCGAACCCGTTGATTTTGAAAAAAAAAAACACACCTGTGTTATTAAACCATTCGATAGTGTCGCTAATAACCAACGAATTCTAGGAAGGGAAGGATTACTGAGACAATCAATCCTGAAATAATTTTTTTTACAATTTGCATCTGATTAGTCGGCTGTAACCAAAACTCCGTCTATTTCCGAGGTTACCATACAGTCATATTATAATACAAATATTTTTCCGGGGTCGAAACCACAATATTCATTGAATCTAACCGCCTTCGTGGCTCAATGTAAACAACAGGGTTTACGAAACGGAGTTCGCCGGTTCGATCCCCAGCGGGGTACATGTTGAGTACTCGGTTTGGTTGGTGGTATGGCATTTTAAATGTCCGCCTGGCTAGCTACCACCATCTTATCTAAATCTGCCGCCAAACAGCAATGTTAATAGCATTGTTGTGTTCCGGTTTTCAGAGATAAGATAGGCAGTTCCTCAAATTTTGGGTTTCCGGGTCAGACACTTCAACCTTCGGTCTCAATTTCACTTAACATCAGGTGTGATTGAGGTCAAGTGCTAACCCGTTGTGCATAAAAAAAACGAATTATATTTTTACTTTCTATTTCTCTCAGTAATTATCGAGAACAAATAGGGAGCCATCCCGCCGCGCCGTCTTGACGATTCTTGACAGGGACCACTCAATTTGCTTAATACCCATCTTCTAATTTATTGAGGGACCAATTTTTTAATATGGGTATCAAATAGTACAAATTAAGTATTATATCTTGTAAGATTATTTACTTATAAGGCGAGGGCTCGCCATCTCGGCGTTCATTCATTATCTTGTCATTTTTTCAGTTTAGAGAAGAAGTAAGCTAATTTATGATTTTCCCTGGATGATGTAAAAAGTAATTAAGGTGAGCATAATAGCATAGACCAAAGATGTACAGTATCGTCATTGGTACAGTATGGATCTCCCAGAAAATCTGCGATCACCAAGCCGCCTGCCCAGTGGGACGATTAGAAGCCACGCAAATTGCACCATGGAAGAGGCGGAAATCAGTGGACTTCTATGCTGTTGATGATGAAGCATAGCTAACAATTAATAAAGAAAAGATACGATCTTGTATATGCATACTTGTGTAAAGCACCAGTTTTCGGCGACGGGCGTGTTCCCGTCGTGCAGCGGGCTGGGCACGCGGCTCACCGCCATGCCGCCGGCGCCGTTCGACGACACGCGCGCCGACTGCGGTGCGCCCGCGCCGCCGCCCGACCCCCCACCGCCGCACTCGCTGCCCGCCCCGAGCCTGTAACAACGGACACCATCCGCTCTTACCACACCTGCATGTCTTACCACCACTGTCAAGTTACAACTATATAAAGTAAGTAGACGTCTTTCAGCTGATATGATGATGATGATATACAAGGTTAGGAGCAACCCACTAACTTATATGTATTACCAAAACAAAGCCGAGATCCTACCTATAATATTTAAGGGTTTTACCGCCAAGCATCGATGTCAGATGCCAGCAATGTTGCCGATTCCAGTGTGAGAGAATAAGGGAACCATCAGAGTTACCGGTATATCATCATCATCATATCACCCACAGGACGTTCACTGCTGAACATAGGCCCCCATAGAATTCCACAGAACTGGTATATATGAGGCAATATTTCTGACTAAATTATCAGGAAGAATTGTATAACCCCTATTATATTATAAGTATGGAATCGAAACTCGAAAGAAATTTTAATATTTGAAAGGTTCAGGCAAATTCTGGAGAGAAATTTTTGAGTTTCTGCACTCACACAAAATCACCTAAGTCCTACTGAGATCGTTCTAAAAAAATCGGGAAGAAACTATAGGCCTAACAATAAGGCTATATCTCAAACGTACAATTGTCGATCTATTTAAAAGAAAGTTAAACAAGAAGCCGTGTTTGACAAATTTAATTTCAAACTATAAACGAGTGAGTTGCGAGTGTGAAAATTTAAAAATCAGTTTCCACTAAACAAACTGCTGTTTAATTTTATTCTTCTTCTTCTTCAATTTAAGAGCTATGCTCTTGTCGTGTCACATACCAAGAGGATAAATCGAGGGCGGAAATTATAGAGTGGTCATTACTCCACCGACAAGAGAATAGCTCTGATTTTATTGGCCCAGGGAAAATACGGTAAAAATTTTGCTCAGCACATAATTCAGAACCGACTTCTATAGTTGCTATCTTATAAAGGTATATTAGAGATGTAATTTTGAATACTCGTAACTAAGCCTAAAAAAATGATAGCCTAGATTATTTTTAAAAAACCCTATTATTTAATTTGTATTTTAAGAACAAGAAATATTAACTGATATTTAATTAGGTACACTTTTGTTAAACACAGTTAACTTATTGATGGATAAAAAACTAAGCGTATAGTTAGGCATGCATGTGTTTTTAGCTGAAAATGTCGTCGAGCTGCTTGCTTAAGAAATAAAAATGAGAACTAATATTTTGTAATGATAATTTCCTTAATGTTATGAATTTAAAGAAATACCCATACATTTTTTTACTTTAACTTATTTGGAATTACCTACTTATGTTTTTGACAAATGCTTAATTTTCAGTAATTGTTACTACATTAACAACACTTTTATTAAATGTTTCAAGAAAATCGCGGTTTTTTTATATGTTTTTCCGAGGTCGTAACGTAAACGTACACAAAATATAGTATAACGTACAATTCGGCGACCTTATCACTAACAGCGATCTCTTCCAGGCAACATTTGGGTATAATTTTGAAATAGGTAAGATAAGATGACTTTAAAAACCTCGCAATCCACGTGTCATTTAAGCAGTCAAATAAAAAAAATACCAAATGCCAACTCGTTTTCCATGTTATTAATATTTGGTCTCATTTATGCAACTGTAATATACAATATGTGTAATTTTCAACCGGTTAACGCTTATCATTATTGAGATCGAGCTCTGACAGATTCGTAGGTTTAAAGGACTCCACACTTTCCAAAAACAGACTATTGTTTTATTGATTAGTATGTAGGTTATTGTTTCATCACGTTTGGATTTCATAGGATACAAGCGATTCCTAATAGTTCACAGAAACGAATCCGATAAACAGAAGAAATGTTCCAAGGCACCTAACACAAAGATTTAAAAAACGTAAAGATTAAGCAAAGTAATTCTATCTATAATTGAACGGTCAAAAATTGGCAAAACAAAACTCTAGAAAGGTTCTGTTCTTCTATCTTGGGAATGCATTATAAAATCATCACCAAAACATAGGAGTATCCATATAACTGGAATCTCAAGAGCAGAAGCTACCGAGCCCTGTATACATATAGTTCCCTATTTTAATAATAGAAAGTTTCTAAGCATGATAATTTACTAATGTAAATATGAAAGCACAAGTACCTATTTACTAATAGATACATTAATATATAATGAAGACAGCAAAACAACAGAAATTATCCTATAAATTGGTGTTAAATATGCTTCAAAAGAAGAAAATAATAACTGGAGGCGTGATACCTACCTATATCGGAAATACGAATAAATAAATCTTTAACGTCAACATTGTGAAGAATTTGATGAACACGAAATGTATACTTAGCATGTTCTATTGTGACATATAATATAAGCTACACTCCTACGCCTCAAATGGGGACAAGACAAAGTAATACAAAAAGTATTTATGCGTATAGGTAGGTACTTAGACGTAATAGCCCCGATACGCTACCGAGTGACCTAGTGGCCGAAAGGCAATACCTTGCAACTTCTCATGGAATTGAATGCAAGGCGAAAATGTAGCAACGTCGTAATACACCAATCAACGATCGCAATTTCGCTTCTCAAATCTGGGACGCGAATACAATACATACTAACACATTTACGTATAGTCCATGCGTACCGAGCGCGGTTGTTCGTGAACAATAACGCTGACGACTCGGTGAAAGAAGAGTTACACGTTATAAGTAGCTTTTGGGTTTCGGTGTCGTCAAAATGTTGAGAGCAACTCGAAGTGGGCCGTGCACAATGCGCGAGATACCGCCTGCCGTCCTGCGAGACTTTCACGAACTGTAGTTCGATTACCAAATACGCGTTAGAATCTGTGTCAGTTTCATCACCACACTGCATCCGCTCGCAGCTGGTCCGCGGCCGCTTTGTGCGGAGGCAATCGCGTATCGCACCACACCATCCGTGCTATTTGAGGTTTCGGCAGGACATCGAGGACCACTGTCAACCACATCCCTTTCCTTTGTAACACTGTCATTATCAGTTACGCTTGCTTACGTGTAGTTTCAAGCTTTACTAACAGTCTTCTTCACCCTTATCTCACTGCCTTCGACACGGCACAATATGTTTTGTTCTTCAACTACCCTTTACAAGCATTCCAGTGCTCACTCCTTTCTGCTTGTTTCCTTTCATGCCTACAAACTAGGGCAATGTCATCGAAACGTTTCGCTGCAGTATGAACGTTGCACTGCCACTTTGGTGTCGCCTATTCTCTATTAGTTATTGTGTCACGCAGTACAGAAGCCGACATAACATTTTTCAATGAGCTTATCGTATTTTTATTAAAGGCAGTGAATTTGCGGTCACCCGGCGACCAATACCTACAGTTGTTGTTAGACGCATGTCCGAGAATAATGACTGGCTCGCTGATAAATGTACTGTGGCCTGTCTGTGCTGTAGTCCCACATAATCGAATATTGTTCGTTGTGTTCTATATAAAGCCATTATTAATCTTTAATAGGATAGGTACCGTAAAACTAGGCAACTTTACCAAACCTGTGGCAAAATTACCATATCATAGGTATTTGATTTAAAGACAGTTACTGAGAAAACTTGTGCATATACAAGCTTTATTTTAATGGTAGGATAATTTGAACTGATTTTGGCAACATTTCGCAATAATTATCAACTGGCGACACTTAACGTTATGTCAATATGGCAGCCCAAACTGGACAGGTGTGAGGACGTAAAAAATATTTATGGATAAATTGTGGTTGCAGCGTTGTCCCAACTTATGACAGGTAAGCTATTTTAACATATTATGTGTAAAATATAGTCAGGATTACAGTGATAATAGTAGTAACTGCTATTATCTATTTTTATTCAAATTATTTCCGTGGGTAATGTTACTTGGATTTAGGTAAAGTTGCCAGTGACTACTTTGTGGTAAGTTTACCTGTGGTTAGGGTTGCCATCAAGCTAAACTTGGAAAATTAGGTACCTATGTAGGTACTTATCTACCTACATCTCGTTTGAGTGTAAATATGTAGGTACATAGGTTTTCTTTTTGTGTTTATTTTGAGGATATTACAATCGGGATAAGAAGTTAGTTGTTTAAAAATACTTACTTATCTATCTATTATTACTTGACTGCGCCAGAAAGAGGGTAATGTTTTTCAAGAGTGTATATGTAAACTTATGTCTTAAGGTGGTACGATTTCCATACAAAAAAATAATTCACTTTGGTCGAGAAACATTCGAAAGTGTGAATATTTACTGCTTGTATTATGATTTATACTGATGACAAATGTACCCAAAATTGCGCGAATTTGGTTTCTAAACGTTAATAATGTAAAATAAACCAATGAAAAATAAAAATTATAAAATCTCGTAACAACGCCATCTAATTCCTAATAGTTTTAAGTTTAAAGTAACACTTGTTGCAATTTTAAAGATTTATTACGTGTTTTTGTTACTATTCTATTTCATAGTTCTTTAATTAGATAGGTATCTAGGTACTAAAATAACCTTACCTTATATTTTGAGAGAATTGTGATATTGACAATTAATAAGGACCTAATTTAGGTACCTATTTCTTTTTTTTGTAAGCAAAACTTTCTTTAATATAAATATGGTAAAAAAATAAACTGTCTTTCATTTTTTTGACAACCCTAAGCCAAAAATATTTTTGTATGAAAATTGCAATAATTCCTTGGCAACTTTACCTACAGTCAGTATTGCCATTTTATTAAATGGTTTCCTCCGCATTTTTCTTATTTTATAAAAAAAGGCCCCGTAATCTACACCAACTTTACCAGAATTTGCATTACAATGCAGTTTAACATGAAAAAAATCGCGTAGGTAATCTTGCCAAATTTGAGTTATCTTTACCCATGACCTATATCACTCTGTAGGATTGTTATTATAAAGTTTTATTGAAGAATAAATTAATGATATGATAGCCAAATGTCTAATAAAGCATATAAAAAAAAATACAGTTCTGTATGTCCCAAAACAAAAAAAATACATTGATTTTTGACGAAAAATATGGTAAAGTTGCCTAGTTTTACGGTATTTAAAAAGTGGATTGAATTAAGAGTATAGTATATTTTATTTGAGGAATATTTTTTTTATATTCTCTATAAATATCAGACGTCACATTTGTAAAACATTTCCAACCATATTACACATATCAATTGACCTGACAATATATTATAGCGCAAGTCGAAAAGTTAGCTTGTCTTGAGATTTAATAACTGCTAAACTTTTCATAAACTTATGGATTTAATTCGCATTACGGTTGCACAATGGATGTGTTGCATTCATAGTCCACTTCCAAGGAAACAGTGATCAACGTTTGTACTCATTCACTTCACACGAGTTTATGTAGTTTTGAAAGGTGTAGGGACATCATCTACTTCTGATACTGACTGTACATTGACGTTGCAAAATGCATAACATTACATGACATTGGCTAAGACATGGGTGCGACACACATTAAACGTGAAACTATCACCAACGCATTACACATCAAGGAGGTAGACTCATACCATACTACTTATCACGATAAAAATAATAAAAAATAAATGGAGCATTGGTTAAAAGGAATAACACAATGAAATCAGCTTAATCGAACAGCAAAATTATGTCAACATATAAAAAAGTGTCACAGAGCTAAATAAAAGTAGGCTAAGTGAATTTAATCGGTCCGACCCAGAAACTGACAGAGAGCTGGCTGATGGAGAGACGCTTTACATAAGTAGCGAAGTTACTGAATCGACCACAATGTAAGATTTATTGTTGGCAATAATACCTTTTATGCTGAAATTAATGTACTCAAATGTCTACGATGACCATAAAACAAAATGCGCAATACAAAGCAACTCAATAGTATAGGTAAAGAAAACGAACGACCCAATCTTTTCAGTATCGGAATTAAAAGGTTGGCGGATTTTCATAGGTGGGCTTTCCACACCAGTGAGTAGATAAGATATCTAGCGCGCAACGATTCATCCGAGGTCGATCAACAGTTTGCCACAGTGGCAAATGGAGCGGCCCGACCGACCTACATTTAGTTTCAGTGGACCGCTCCTATCATGATTAACAATAGATGAATCATCCATTAAAACTGCTTTTGAGCCAAAGTCTGCAGATGTCATATTATAAAGGAAAATGTAATGTGAATACTACGGAAATATTTACTTGTTAAAAGAGAGAAAATTTGTAAAGAAATTATGTTTGTTAGTAGTCTAATAAATATTTAGTAATTCTCGGCTGATATACGGGGATGTAAAGGAAGGTGGCGGGCTTTTGCGTCCGACCACCCACTGCAAGGCAAGACCACCGTGGTGACAATAAAAAAAGGTGCACTTTTTTATTTTAAAACCAATCGTTCTGATTGCTTACAGACTATAATTCCTATAGATGCGAATAAAAGCAATAACAATAAGCAAAATGTTAGAGGTTTCTATTATATATAAAGCAATGAAAGCTCATTTGAGCGTCTGGCGAGGGTGAAATTTAGACACAATTAATTATGATCGGTATAATTATTGTGTTTTGTCCGCATTTAAAATGTGCGGCCAATGTGCTGAAGATAAGTCAACAACCCGTGAAAGCTTGGGCAATCTCCGTGGTACGTATCAACGGTCTCCCGTGGTCTTATTATAGATGTCATCCGACCTGCTCGCATCCTCTTCTAAATTTAAGTCCTCTCGGCGTCGTTTTACTACATCATTGGAATCGTAAAATAAAATTCAAATATGAACTTTGAGGACACGAATATGACCTTTCCCGTTTCAATGTTCATTTCGTTAGTCATAAACCATATACTTATCATTATAACATGGGCAACAGCACTATTAGCTAAAATATTATGTATAAGTTGAAATTTCAAAGTATTAATCTTATCAAAACACTAATGTAAAAGAGGGGCCAACTTATCATTCATATTATTGTTATTTAGACCTCCAAAGAGGTTGAAATCTAAATCAACGCCAAGTTCTAAGAAATGGTTCTGTGCGAAATAAACAAAATCGAAATACATTGTCTCTCTTGTCTTTTCACAAGAGTTTTAAATAGATCATTAATTCTATAAATTGGTGTATTATAATACTTAATTTACTTGGTTTTAAAGATTTTATTAGTACAACTTTTATTCTGGTTTCTAAGTCTAGTGAGCAGGTGAATATTATCTTAATAGTAATAAAATAACATTTAAAGTATCGTCTACAGTGGTCTAAAGATTCTGATGGTCTGTCAGTAAGTGGCCTAAACAATTTTTTACGGACATATATCAAGATCTATTGAAGTCAGTTTTGAAAATTGGATAATATCGAATGATAAGCATCTCATTATCCAAGTAAAACGGTACCTATGCTAGTCAAATAGTGACAGCTGGAGGGACTGAAAAATCGCTTGAAATTGTTCGTGTAAATGTACACGGGCGTAGGAGCGGCCAGTTTTTTGTTTTGGGAACTTGGCCTCCACTGTGCGTTCAGATTACGCACCCAAATTATAGTTGGCAGAACCTTCTTAAATTATTCTTTCTATATACAGAGGAAATAGATGACAATTACTTCACACACAGACATAATGAGTTAACATTTAAATATTAGAAACAAAATGGGGTTTGCGATATCTATATAGGTAGGTATGCTCTAAATGAATTCATAGTTTGAGAGGTGACAATATGTCATGCAAACCCATTTTGCAATCAATAACAAAAATGGCGGACATTTGTCGGGACAATAGAATCAGAATAAGGAGGTATAGAACAATGGAGTGTCCTGATACGCATTATGAGTGTTCTTATTCTTCAAACGACACGGTCGCTCGTCGACGACGCATCGGGCAAACGGGGGAAGAAACAAGTGAGCAATGCCCTCTTAACGACAGCGACTGTGTGCGTGACTCAAACGCCCTGAGGACGCCCGACAATAGGGTCCTCGACTGGCCTGTTCTGAAGGACGGATTGTTTATTGCGGGCAAATTGTCCATATCTAGACAGTTGTCGAGTTAATGCAATATTTGATTTAACATTATTTACACACACGACTGAAATACTCTAAACACTGTATTCACAGATAGAGTGCAAGGTCCTCGCTCGTGGGTTATTCTTCACATTGATTATTTGCACTGAAGCATCTGGCGTGCGAAGGATAATGGATGGGTAAAGCGGAGGTGAGGCCACCATACTCTTTGTCTAGTACGTGTTATTTTATTTATGTACTCAACTTACTATGCGGCATTGAGAATATAGTTTGCATAGAATTTCAGGTTTTCACTCAAGAAATATTGATGGCAATCGTATCTATTTTGCATAATAGTTTGTTTAATAATAGGTGGGTATATGTCTTAATATAAAAGCCTTATGTATGACGTTAAAATTCAGATACATATTTAAATAGTCGTGCACGACCTCTAATGGTAATTTAACTAGTAAGGTTTTTCAATGAGCGAGCGGTGTGAAATTGATCTACATAATAAAACAATTCATTTTCGCTTTGTAATAACGACATCATTCACATATAGGTAAGTACGTAACGTATACAATATATTCCATGGTTACGCTAAATGATTTGAAAAAAAAAAAGCGTACCTATCTACCATAAAGCATTGGTCTATGTAGTATGAGTTGTATAATACAACTTTCTGTTCATATCTTAAAAATTATTTTAGACACTGTATCCACTCGCATGGATCTATATTTATTATTCCGGAGTAAAAAGTAGCTTAAATTCCTTCTTACAATTACCTAGGTTTTAAAATCCATTTCATTGCTCCTTTTAGATGTACAGAAAACAAACACGCTTTCAATATTAGCATTGGTTACAGATTAGATTATTTATTTTTTAATAGTTCCCAGTATCTTTTCCTTAAATAAATCATTATCCAGGCTAATATTTATTATATAAGTACGTAGATAAATGTAGAGTTTGGTATATCACATGCAAAAGTACATTATGATAAATTACATATTGCTTCAAATATGATACTGTAATATTTAAATTAGTTTTGTTTGGGTGTTTCTAGTAGCTCATTGTCGCGGTTTCTTCTATTGGTTTTTGTGGTCAACTAGTAAAAGTGGGTACCAATATCAAACTGATGGATAGATACAGTTCAGTCGCAACGAGTGCCATAAGTGTTGTTTGTAAATACTTATAGTGGATGGAAAAATTTAATATAAAGCTTGGCAAAAAATAACGATATAGGTACGATTTCTAAAAGAAATCTCATCTACTTTTATACTACCAAAGAATCCAACTAATATTAGAAAAGCGAAAGCATGGTTGTTTGTTTGTTGCTCAATTACGGAATACCGACTGAACGGATTTGGATGAAATTTGTGACACATTTAGAAAATGCCCTGGAAGAAGACATAGGATATTTTTATCTCAGTCCAAAGGTCACATTAATAAAAATAAATTAAGTCCAGCGAAAAATTCTGACACTAAGCAAATCTGCAATATTTTTACAAATACCTAATTAATCAATTAAATTACAGCAAAGTTAAAAAAATATTGGTGATCACACAGAAGCAAAGCTAATATTTTTCGGTTGAACGTAATTCGAGCTATGTGCACGGCATCTCCACACATAACTGTTCGTATCGGTGCGATACAAATATTATGTACCTACATTGTACATATACATAGTAACAGCGCAAATTGTACGGGTGACGTGTGGAATAATCAAACACACGATATGTTCAAGGCTACGGCAGCCGTCATCGTCTCATAGTCCGTTGTAATGTGTAACAATAAGCACTCAATGTCAAAGCCAATACAACATTTCCGCCATTTAGCATGAATATAACAATTTTTTAATAAAAGACCATTCAAACTTTAGTAGCTAACATCCGCGGTAGCTACCTACTTTGTCTATGATAAGGACTGCTAACAGTTGTTGAGTATAAATGAGAAAGTGTGTCTGTTTGTTGCCTATGCACTACTAAACCTCTGAATCGATCGTAATGAAATTTTGCATAGAGGTAGTCTGGGACCTGTATCATTTATGGGACACTGTATACGCTTTTATAACCTTATAGCTGAGAAGATCATGAGTCTAAATGAGAAACAAGTTATAGAAGTAAGTTACTACAAAATTAATTAGGTACTATAGATAACTGAATGACAAAAACGCTTCATATTTTGGCTTTGGCTCAGCTCCCACAAATTATAAAATTGTACTACTTAGTTGTATACTTCTATTAAAAAAAAGAACAATGATCCTGTAGGTTTCTTTCGACGCTTCTTTTCACAATTTTTATTTCCAATAGATTTAAATTGACATCAATAAATGATATAATGTATACCTATCTTACTTGGAAATAAATACTTGAAGTTTGAAGTAGAAAATGAAATAAGAAAATATGCACATGAGAAAAGTGTGGGAAGCCGCCGGATACCCTTTACTAAGAGAAATAGGTAACAGGGCCTGTTCCACTAAACTAATAAACACTTACACCAATTATCTAGTCCCAAACTAAGCAAAGCTTGTACAATGGATACTAGATAAGGGATAAGCATACATAAATATTTATATAAATATCCATGACTCGGGAATAAATGTTCGTATTCATCACACAAACATTTACACCTCGCTGGATTCGAACCCGCAACCATTGGTTTCGCTGACAGGATCACTACACCAATCAAACTAGTTAGTCCTGTGATATAGTATACCCATATGTCCCTCATAACGTTAAGTTTATAAAGTAATGATAAATAAAAAATAGTTAATAGCAGTCTTTTTGATAGACAAACTTTTAACACAAGACTAATAAGTTTTATGGAAGAACATCCAGAATCGAAAAATATAGGAAAACTCTGTTTTCTGAATTCTCTCGTTGTGGAAAATTGTTTTTCAACCATTACTTCAGTGAATATTCAAACGCTCGTGCCAAACTTAGCGCAGATAGTAGTCGCAGATCAGACAGGGCTATAGCTACGCCAAGTTCTTTCGTTATCATTGTCCACGTATCACTCAAAGGCAATTAATGAAAACCTACGGTGTGACGGCGATTCCATGGCCGCAAAGTGTTTGCATGTCTGGGTAAGGGCTAATCCAAACCCATGACTAAGTCTTACGATGCGAGGGTCGAAGTGACATGGGGTGTAATAACCAGTATGCTCACATATATTCGACGACCTGTTTTGTGTAGCGGTTAGAGACCCTTAATGCCTAGAGGTCGCGGGTTCGATATCAGTTAGGGGAATATTATGTTTGTATGACGAATACGAACATGTGGTCCAGAGTTGTGGGTGTTTACTTAATTCTTTTAGTTTATCAACCGTCTGGTACTCATAATACAAGCCTAGTTGCTTAGTGTGGAACTAGATGGCGGTATATGTATGTCCAAGCATATTTATAAGCATGGCGAAGGTAAAATCATCGTTAATATGACCACACAATCAGCCTAAAAACGATTGGCACCCCATGCGATGACCCGGAAACCATTACTAACACCTAGACTATAAAAGTTTCACCTAATATTACTAACCCATTCAACAAACTTCCTCTGTATAATTATAGGCATCGTGACCTCTGTTTCGCAGTTTGTAACATGTAGTTGTCTACCTACGAGCATTATAATTTGATTAATACAATACTATTCCTTTGTATAGCCTACTCAACTCGCATATGGTGTCGTTATAAAAGATCTAATTTTCTCGCGTTTGTATCCCAATTATAGAGGATAGACGAGTGGGCATAGAGAAAATGATATTCGCAGAATGCAAAGCTGCGGCACATAAATAAACATTCCGTAGCCGTGGTCGGACCGAGGCGTGTGACATGTGCGCAAGTATAGTGTACGCGGAACTAACTGCCACCTCTATTCGTCCGAGATGTGCGCGGACGCGCAAGGTGACCGCATACACGTGAGTCGCGGTGACGATTCAATTATTAATTTATAGGTAGGATATACCTATCTGGGCTTCTCCGTGAACAGGAACGTATATTCGAAATTTGAAACTTTCAGGGGTGTGATTCTCACGCATTCTAGGGTTAATTGCAGATAGTATGGCACTTTCACACCTATGGGCAAGTTTTAAAGCGACGAACCTATATATATGGTTGTCTATGGAATACACGAGAATCAGGAACCATGGTACCAAATATCATATAGACTGTCGAACGGTTTAGAACACGGTGGCTGATCAGGGCACTAGTCAGTCAGCCAAAACAGTCACCAAGATCCACTTATTTCTGGCTTTAAATATTTATTATCATACCTACTTGGGGCTACAAATAAATCGCGCTACTGTATGTCGATAGCACATGGCCGCTTTAATTCTTCTGATGTTCAGTTAAGAATGTTAAGATCATTCCAGCAAGGTGGCAGCGCGGTTATTCCGAATAAACCTCTATGGAGGGAACTGGGTATACTGGTATCATAAAGCATGCTAACTACAACGAATAAGGCTATTTAACATTGCTGGGCGGCAGACATAGTCTATAGATTTATCCAAACTTTGTCGACAACCAAAGTTCACGAGCATCTGGTGAAATGTCCCGCAACATAGCACAAATACAATGAAAACAATATAGGTAGGTATACCTATTAGATATTTTCCTTTTCAGAAAACAAATTCCATAACGACTTATATAAAAGTGGCCGACTATAGGTAGGTACAGTCATCAGCATAAGTCTGAATTATACGTGAAGTAAATTATTTAAGTACAAATACTATATGCAACGGTAATATTTATTTCAAATAGGTATTCCGTAGTTTTGACGCATTAGAAGGCTGACTGTAATCGTAAATCCTATTGAAGATTTATCACAAGGAAATGATGGAACAAGGCGTTGATTGGCGTACACACGAATTGTTAAAACAAATGCGATATTATTTGTTTCATTTATCGCATTGACATTGAAAGATAAAAATAATCAATGAAAGTCACTAAATAAAGAGCATGTTAAATAATAAAGTGATACCGATACATAGGAAGTATGCCTAAACAACATGTACCTTGCCTACACTGCCGGGTATAGTTACATATACATAAGACTTACAAGTTAACTTTAACTGGATAAATATATTTAGCAGCTAATATTGTATGAAAATGGTGCCACTGCAACTAATTACAAAAGTCTTTGGAAGCGGCCATCTTTTTCTTTATTATTATAGGTTAGGTACCCATTCATAAAACCCTAAATGTACTCAACCTATGTGAAAGGACACTCCTATATTTATTAGAATTACCGGTACCTATATTTGCTATTATGTAACTACAAAAATATGTAATGAATTGGGTAGATATACTTTTATCTATCATACAATAAATACATGATTCTTTTATCTAAATAATAATGTAAATTGCTTCTGGATATTCAGTCTAGCTTGAGCATTGGCGCAAATCCAAACTAGAATCTATAAAATGTCATAAATGCAAGTCTTACCTGCTTTATTCAATGCCTAATAATAGCAATAAATCGCGCAATAACATAAAAGAACCGAAGGTCTGTGTTGCAAAATATAATTAAAAATATCAAAGACGTCATTTGAATTTGTCGCCCTTACGTTTTATTTCCTGGTAGTTAGCCTAAATGAGGTTGTTGCGAAGTTCTTGAAAAAGTAACTCTCAGTCACTCATCAGGTGTCACGAATGCGAACGAAAGAGACGCAGTTAATATACAAAAGAGACTAACCTCTGTAACAGAACGTTCGGCCTCGTGAGGAATCGAGCGATGGATCGACAGACTTGACTGAATAATGGTGAGACTATGTCGTTACGTCACGACCTTCATAGGCCGGCCAGGCGCAATGACGTCGAAGTATGCACGCCTACCTGTTTGCACGTGGTCAATAGAACTGATCCAATAGATACAGTAATAATGAACTAATACCCACCTACCAAAATCTAAGAATTAAATCCCATTCTAAACAAACCAAACCCGGGTAATGAAAAACTAATAATAGGTCATAAAAATAAATTACAAAAAAGTTTACGTACTTTAACCAAGAAGACCGCGCGGTTTGCTGATTATACCTAGAATAGAAACCAAAGCGTTGATTATATTGTTAAACAATAGACGACACATGATACCGTGTAACGTATAGGCAAGGTCTAGGATCAAGGCTCACAGCAAAAAGATTATCATGGGCTGGGCACCGGCCCCGCGAGCGAGGATAAGCCGCGAAGGCGGAAGCGAATGAGCGAGGCCGAGGACGGACGGACCAATTCACAAACTGAACACACGGACTGGAGGCTGAAGCCGTAAAACATTCAACTGAGCGTGAATGCTCAACGTTGTACATTATACGAACATGGCAACGAATTATAACGTAGGAATCTGTACTATGTTACAAAGAACAAGGTCAAGGTTCCTCGAGCTTTCATTACCCGCTACATTTCAATGAGTTACCTACGATGTGTTGAAGATTTGATTTAGCTTACATTTTAGATCAATAGTGTACACCTATTGCTTTATACTAGATAACTCAGCAAGTCGACGCTCACAAATGTAAACTGTTACACAATACAAGTCAATGTTTAAACGAAAATTCAACGTTGCAGATCAAAGCGTGGTCGAGGCGCCATGTGCAAACAAGACGCGCACGTATCCGCTCTCGGTAAGATTATTTTGAAATTATTATGTCGGCACTTAACATGTTTTAAATACAAAGAGCCATGTGAGCAAGAGTTTACGCGACGATTATGCAACATTCCGCGACACATATGTATAAGGTACGTGACTCTGGTGTAGCGAGTTGGAGCGTTTGTTCCGCGCGCGAGGGACCGAAACCGATGCGAACTCCGCAACCCGCGTGTCACGCAACAACCCGACATTTGGCAACGCGGCTATTGGAAAGCAAAGACTTTGATGCCGAGTGAAGACGCATCGCATGGTGATTCTAATCTAACTGGGGCAGATTGATTTACAACTCAAACAAGAAACTGTGCCACCTCTGCTCCGCTGCATGCACTGTTCTACATTGAATTACCATGAATATATAAACACTAACTAGTCAAATATGAAACATGCGTAGAATTATTCATCACTACGATATGGCTGGCAGAAAGAGTGTTGTGCATCTTAAGTTATCAGTTTTATGCAATAGTTGCAATTTACTTAATAGTTGAAACTACATTATTCACTTTTACGTACTATTACCTATTCTGTGCTTTTACTAATGAGCCAAGGTTCGTACACTACTGAATTATTTCCTGATAATGATAACATTAATTCGTCGAAGGATTCAGAGATAGCCCTCTCGACTAGGCAACCGCCTAAGATATCAATATAATATAATAATAATAAAGCTAAACCGGTTTGGCCTTAAATTTTATTGCCCTACGAATTAGTATTATGTTAAAATGATTGGCAAGGCCTTGACTTCAGCTCAATGTAAATTGTATGACCTGACTTCCTCGAACCGTTGCGAGGGTCATCACTGCCGAAGTGCTGGCAATTACATTTCATTCTATTGGGAGCAGGTTTGACGGCCATCTAAGTCGACTAGTTAATTTAATATTGTTAATATATTCTCGTTAAACGTGATGATTATGATGACAACTGATATGTATGCGGACAAATATTATCGTACCTTGGCGGACTTCCTGATTACACATTACTAATTTTAGGTGGTCTGTGATTAATATCCTCTTTATTAATGAAGTACCTATATTGTTAAATTAGCAACCCGCTGGGCAAACATTCATACAACTTTGATGATTTCGAAATATCTATTAGTATCCCAAAAACGTTTGGCAACATTTCCGCAATACAGTTCAAAATTAAACTTTTTTCGCAACAGACGATGGCGGCGGAGGTAGGATATTTCTATGTGCTATTTGTGTACCGCAAGCTTTGTCTTTTGTGAAAATATTAACTTGGTTAGGAAACTGACCAACTTCACATTTTAGGAACTTCACTAAACTTTCGTAACATTTCTTAGTACACTGTTATTTACGGTTTAACCTCACAATGTCTCATCCAGCATAGCTAAATGAAAAATCTCTTGAAAAGCAAATACTTGATATCTTAAATCTTCTCACACCTTATTAAATGTGACTTAGTTCAGCCTGTTTTTCTACTTCAGCTCAAGCCTTGACACGGGTGTGGGTGTGTGCAGTACGTAATGGTGCCGTGTGAGTCGGTGTGTGCGTGCGGACCGCGCTGAGCCGGCTCGGCTGCCACTGCCTACCACCACCGGCGCCGGAGTCGGCATCGAGAACGCGACCCGGTTCGCCGCTCGAGAAAGCATCGACAAAACTCGGTTGAGGCCGGAGCTGCACGCCGCAAGGCGGACGCACACTTTCAGTCTTCGTATGCAATATTTCAGACTGCGTAAGTGCTACGAGTATGCTCGTTATACAAACAATATAAAATGTTGATGATTAATTACGAAAACGACAACATTGGTTAATATTTACTATTACAAGTCATTTAGTGGGTAGGTACATAATATGATTCATTTAAAATATAGGTTTACATAAGTATTTGAATACCTATCTAACGTAACGTCTGAAATGCGTGCTAAAACTGATGGTAGGCTTTACCAAAGTAAATACTCGTACAATCGTGATATTATTGTCATTGTCTCTAAATGTGCAGACGACAGTCTAATAAATGCCTATATAAAGATGCGATTCTCTCAAGCTAAATTAAAAGAAGTTGTAATGAGACTGGACTAACAACAAGAGATAACGGTTAAAACATGATGAAATCTAAGGGCGACTTCTCGGACATACACTATTTATATTTCACCCAGTAAATTATTTATTTATTACATAACTCAAGTGATATTTCATCGCGTACTCAATTTTGTATTGACTCAGCTCAAACGAAGGTTACTTTAACTATAGGTACATATAAAATTAAAAGTAAGTAAATATACCTTATGTAAACTCCACTAAAGATGTATCGTTTACAAGGTAAAAGATCAATATTGGAGTTAACGCAAAATTTAACTCCTCAAAATAACACATTTGTTCAGTTACGTCCGAGACCTCGGATTTTACGCCCCTGTTCTACTTTCCTACATCTTAAACAATGCGTTAATCACCATCTGTCGGAGGGAGTTACAAATTGCCGCATGTGTCAATGTTATTATCACACATTAATTATTAAGAACTAATAAAGAAGGCGATTGTCATTCCATTATTAAATAACAAGGTCATTTAACCACAAACTTCTGGTATCGTTTTTGAATTGAAACGCCCCGTTTCTAAAAGCATTGTAAAGCTCGAGACATAGTATATACGCCTGGCTGGTACGTAAGCGGGAAAACGGGGTCAAATTTGACATCATAATGCATTTGACCTACATGGCAAATCAGCAACATTTGAAAAAAAAAATGACAAGGTAGTATGCTTATTATAATAATATATAAGCCTTTATGTAGAAATAAGGCATCAAAATAGAATTAACAATAACAATAAATAAATATTCAGGTATATTAATTATAACATAATTATTAATTTGGTATTGATCAACTGGCCACGATTACAAAAATGATTTGGAACTTTATGATTGAAAAAGCAATCGAAGAATATCAAAATGTAAAACTGGTTTTGAGATCCATGAACAAGAGAGCGTGTGTTCCTTATTTCGGTCGCGGTTAGTGACGAACGCAGGTCATGCAGCAATAAGGAGCACAAGGTAAAAGATGGTGCATTGAAAGTGACCTTAAGCCCAATAGCGATCTGCGACCGTGTTGCTTCCTATTGGCGTTGAGGCGACAATGCCAGCCGCCCGACTGCTACAAACGAAGGTGACGGAACTGGAAAGGTCGATCACCACTCAATCACTACCCGGTTTCATTTTACGTCACTGCCACTTATCGCTCAAAGAGTTCCGATACAATTCTGGAATTCCAAAATGAAAATTAATAAAGCAAGACAATAAAATAAAATGAAAAAGTGAAAAATATTTAATTCCACAACAACAACAACAGAACATGCAAATATTAACAATATTCTATGTTAACTGATGAACAAAATGAACCAGTTTAATTCTATATTTCATAGACTCATCCATTGTTATTGCTATAGGTTCCCAGAATATTTGATATATGATATTCTTTCAGAATATTTCAGATATCTTGGTAGATGAATAAACAGGAGATATGGAATTCCTGTCGGACGAATTAAGGAATGAGAGCCTTAGCTTCATGAACTTGAACAAAGAAAATAAAATCCAATCCTTTTCGAAACTGATAAAGGTAAAACATTTGTAAATCGTCACTCGTTTTGATCAAATAAGCTAGAAAAGTATAAAGCTTTAAATTGAAAGTAATTTTGGAATGTTAATAAAATGACCTTAAGTTTGAACAACTTTTCTATAAGTTGGGGGGGAGGTGGGGGCCATGCCATTCTAATTTGGTAATACCTGTCAATCTCATGGAAGACCATACTTACAAGAATCGTTGCGCTGAACTAGCGAAGCCAAATCACTAAAAAATGTTGTTCTCATTTTATTATTTCAAGAAATTCCTCATAGGCGACTGAACACGTCGTATTTTAAGGTTGAGTTTCTTTTTCAAAATAAATATTGAATATGACGGTTTGGATGTAGTAAGTGAAGGTCTTTACCAATATTTGCTAGGATCCTATTATACAACAAGCACGTGAATTGCTGTTGGTTTTTGCAAATCACGTACTTTCCTTATTTTAAAAAATAAATACCATCATCCTGGTTTGCATTTTCCGGGGAAAACATGAAAAATGCTAATCGTAATCATAACTTTATTTTAGTGTGACAAAGTCTCGAAACACCATATAAAGCAGCTTTGGTAATAGCATCCGTTGCCTAAATCATACTATTGTTTATGTACATTCGTACATAAATATAAAAAGTTTTTAGATGCCGCAGCAGATAATTTAATATTTAAAGAAGACAAGGAAAAATCCTTTAATATAACAATCAAAGCCAAGAAAGCGAAAATCAGTGACCTCAAAGCATTAAACAAGAGTAAGGAAGGTGAAACACAAATACTTGAGTTTTACGAGCCAACTACCGTGGCGTAGGGTGCTTTGCTGCTTGCCGAGACAGGGAGAAGGGGGCGCAAAGGGCGCAGGGAGAGCGCGGGGCGGTCCCTGACACAGATCCGAATTCCGAACTCATCAGCGAAGCGCTGTGGAGACCTTCGGGTGCTTTATCATCGATTCTCTAGCACCATACCTAACCACGTTACGCACAAATTGGGTCATCGCGCTCGCCTCTCTCACCGGCACGAGCGACTGGTGTCGGAGTGCGCGATGTCCCCGTTCCGAATTGTTCCCTCGACAAATTAACGCCTCACGCTACCGCACTGCAAATCGGCCACGGATAAAATTATAACTAGCCATGACCATAATGGGCTATAAAGAAACTCATCTCTGTAAACAGCCTTCGTAGTTCAATGTAAAAAAACATAAGGTTTACAAAGCAGTGGTCGAGGATTCGATTCCCAGCGGGATACATTTGGCTAGTTATAGTTACCACGTAATCATATCTAAGTATTATTGCATTACAGCTGTTTGTGTTAAGATAGCCAGTACTCCAAATATATAGGGTGTTAGAGATGAGCTCGTTCTCGAATTTTTTCTTAACAACGGGTGATTAAGGTCAAGCATTAATTGTCAATGAAGTCTTCATTATAGGGTTTACAAAATATTGCAAAGCCGTTTGTGTACACGTTGAGAGAATGTAGGTGGCTCGATCGCGCCACAGCTTCACGGACCACTTTCAGCGGGTAATAATGGCAGTCTGAGTCAACACTCGCTGCAACTGCAACCATCGAGGCTTGCGACATCCCTCACCTCATTCTGCTGAGGATAATTTGTGATGTTATCTCATCACCCCAAACCGTGGGACAGGTTAGTGTGCATTCACTAAGCAAAGATTATTACGTCTGTTCGTTACCATTAGGCAAGACAATTTACTTAGGTACTTACTAAGATGCGAAAGGATGACTTCAATGTTTCATGTTTAATTAATATACCAAAATAGTTTTAATATATAGTATTAATTTACCACAGTTGAGTTTATGAGAGCGTGGCGGCCCCACACTGCAAGTCGCCACAAACCTTGTATTGCCCGGTCAGCAGGTCACATTCAAATTACTAGAAGGTCTTAAGTGGGTATTTAATCAAATGACTTCAATCGAACTACTATAAATGCTTGCAGAATTATTTAAAAAGTTGGGATGTTTCTATGTTAATCGTTATACAAGTGCAATATTAAATCAATAGCTTTATTGCATTATGTGACGTTAATATTTTTTTCCTCATCTTAATTTGCGAGTTTTGTGTGAATATACAGGGCGTCCCAAAGTTATGGGACATGAAGGGGAAGTACCTTAAATATCGTAGATAGTGAATTTTGCTCAAAGAAGACTTTATGTTATTTTTAAAAGTTAGTAATTCTGCATTCATAGATTTTCTAAAAATTATTTGCTTCGGCTGGGAATCGAACCGACTCAAATGTGAAAAAAAAAACACCCTACTTTTATGATGCCAATCGAAAGAATAGCTAAAAAATAATAACTCTGCCTAAGTAACATAGTATTTTAAAAGAAAGGAACAACATAAAATGATTAGATTTCTTCTTTTGGGGATACGTGAAAGATATGCTATACAAAAAGCGATACGAGAACGTAGGCGAGTTGCAAACAGAATTGTGCCATATCACATCGAGTGTTCACCATAAAATGATTAGAAAATCAACAGGCAGCGGGCTCATTAAAAGATTGGCGATTTGCGTAAGACAAGAGGGATCACATTTTGAGCATTTAATTAATTAATTTACAAAAAAATACCTACTTAATTGACTACGGCAGTTTCATGTATGTTTTTTATTTGATTAAAATGATTAATTTCACGTTGTTCCTTTCTTTTAAAATACTATGTTACTTAGGCAGAGTTATTATTTTTTAGCTATTCTTTCGATTGGCATCATAAAAGTAGGGTGTTTTTTTTTTCACATTTGAGTCGGTTCGATTCCCAGCCGAAGCAAATAATTTTTAGAAAATCTATGAATGCAGAATTACTAACTTTTAAAAATAACATAAAGTCTTCTTTGAGCAAAATTCACTATCTACGATATTTAAGGTACTTCCCCTTCATGTCCCATAACTTTGGGACGCCCTGTATACCTCACCATGTTTTGTTCTTGGCATCAAGCCCAATACGATACGCTAAGTAACCTGTTTAATGAATAACATATTATATTCAATTGTGGCATTGGTATCGACCTTTTCATTACTTTTTAAGTTCAAATCCGTTCGAATGACAATGATCCGCAAATTGTCTGTAAGAGAAGCCATGACATTTTACAGACCGTGCGGTGCTCGGCTAAGCTAAAAGAAAACCAAGTCATTTCAAAGGCGTGCTGGTGAAACTATCGAGATCATCGCACAAAGAGAAGGCGCCACGCATCGAGCCGAAGAAACGAAGTAGCGACGAGGCACTTTCCATTGACAAAGACGCGATATTCAAATTGCGAAGTTTCACTAAAAGAAAGAAGTTTTCACATGACAAAATTATTTAGTCATAAAATTTAATCTCTATATTTGACTCCAACATAAAAATAAAACCACAGATATACATAGCGTTGCGACATTAAACAATTAGGCAATTAAAGTGGACCACAAAAATGTATAAGAATATGATTCGATATGAAGAAATAATAAAGCTGGGTCGATGCGAGTGGGTCACTGATTTTGAAACACTGACCCAAAACTGAACATCTATTCTATTAAAAAATGATTTATAATAAAGTCCAAACTACGGAGGTATGGGACGGCAGTTGTCAAAATGAAAATTTCAATCTCTGATTTTTTTAAGTTTAACTTAAAAACAAAACATATTTTACTCCGGGGAATGCGAACAAAGATAAATAAAATAATCTAAAATATAACCAATTACAGATTCCCTCGTAACTAAAGTGAACCCTAAAAATCAAAGCTATTAAATCACAACGACGAAAATTTTTATAGCAAGTTATAGGTAATAGCAATGGGCCAATTTCTAATAGAAACAATAGATAATCATACGATTAGTTAATTAAACGTAGCAAATAAACCTTTAAAATCACTGAAATTAAATTACAAACAAAAAACTTTTGTAGCAAAGTTTATCATAACAGTAGTGTCAATATGAAGTGATAAGAGCAATTTCTGAAGGTATAAACAGAAGACTCAGGCAGGTAGTCATGAAGTTTAAAAGGGTATATTTATGGATTATTATTATTAGAGATAATTAGGCGTAATTACTTTGACCAAGTGAAAGAGAAGGTGAATGTCGTGTCGTACCAAGAGGTTAAAACGAGGGCGGAAAGTAGAGAGACGTGGTCGTTACTCCACCGACAAGAGCATAGCTCTTAAATTGAAGAAGATTATTAGAGATGATCGAAGGTTATTAGACATATTACATGTAACCTAAATGAAAAACATTAAATCAAAACGAGGAAAACCTTTTGTTAAAAATATGAAAACAGTAGGTACATAGTTTCACGGAATAAATCGAGTTGTTAAATAACCTTGGCCTTGTGGGTGGAATTACACTCAATACAAGAATAAAGCAAAACAGTTAAAACTTGTATGGGAGGAAGTAATGAGTGTGCTATTACAAAATGATGCTAGGCCGTGTTAACTAATGTAACACCAAATAATTATATAATCATTAATAACTAAAAGTAGGTACATAAACATAATGGGACAATAATTACATTTACAGCGCATTGAATAATATTGGTAAATAATAAATGAGAGTTTAATACTTTTTCAATTAGAAAGTCGCAATTACTGGAATTTTTGGAGTAGGTTTAAGAGAAGATATCGATGTCAACAGAGGCGATATCAGAATACCTAAAACTATAAATTAGGAGCGCCTACCTAGTAAAACTAAAAATTAGGAGCACTATTCACAATATAGTTCAGTATTGGTAACAAACAAAACGTTGCGGTTAACAGACGGTTCTGTTTAACTGGTGTTATCGTAACCAAAATACGACATCGTTGCCGCCAAAACCCACTTTAGTTATCGCATTCCGCTGTCAGCAAAACAGGAGCACAGAGAACGAGCCGGGCCACAATATTTGGCTTTGAGAGTGTGCAGACAAGGCAAGCTGCGCAGTCCGGCCCTCGGCTAAATGGATACTCTTGCGAAATAATCTCACTCAACTTAATCAAACAAAGATAATATAGGTTTCAAAATATATTTATCTTTTAGCGAAGGATCAAAAGATACACAACTAAGATACATAAATAAGTAACTACTAGCTACACAATAACAGCAGGATAATCTTAGAAAGCAATGGCCACAAATTATAAACTATTCAAGAAATCATAATGTAGGTGTCTATAGCGAAATAAGTTAACATTTTTTTCTAATCGCACCCGAAACAAAAATAGGCAAACTTTTCTAATAATTTCCATGAACATGATAGGTATTGTAGAAGAAAATATGAAATTTCCGTATTTTGAGGGTATGCAACCATGTGTTATGTTATTGCATAAATTACATGTCCAGCGATGACCAGAGGAGTTATGTGCCAAACTTACATATCAGAATCTAAAGAGCATAGAGAGACTGGACAAATATTAAAAATATATATAATTCAACTAAACACTTAAAGCTGCTAGTGTATTAATAATAATATATTTCCAAGTGTTACCTTCATAGGATGTTATATAAGTGAGAATATTTCAAATTATTAATCGATGGCGAAGTGTCTTAATACGGATATAGAGGGTCGAGTGAAGGAAAGCGTCTCTACCGAGCGTTTATGCTCCTTCGTGCATTCTCCTTGCAAGAGGTTATCGACCTCAAGAAGGCGCATCCCCGCGAATCCTCATTTCGGCCTAACTTTAACTTCGTATAGGTATAGAGTAAAGATGTCGCGTGCTGAAGGGAAAGAAAAACGAAGCAATATAATCTCAGATCAATAAAATTTAACAAAATGTAAAATGGAAATAGTGGAAACGTTTATATCATATGAATTTATAGGGTTAGTACAATACTTATCAATTCCAAAAATATTTAATACCTAATGTAGGCCATGTGTAATTAATATTGGCAGCTTAGCAATTAAAATCAGAAGCAAAATAGGTACGTGGAGAATCAATTAGAAGTTTTTAGTTTAGTTGAGCATGTAAATAATTTGTTTGTGTAAATATAAAAACAAAACAGTTCAAACTTGAATAATACGAGAGATTTAACAAGAGGAGGATTAATAAAAAAAGAATATTGAAACTAAAATGTGAACGAACACTCCGGCCGCGGATGACTGGCTACCTGCTAAGGTCGATGCTAAGGAAGATCGAGACCGCAGCTTACTTTATGTTATCGTTTCAAAATGTATTTAACTGCTTACAATCGTGTAGTTTTTATTCGCAAAAACATACGTAATATACAAGTTTATAAAAAACCCCATGATTCAAAATAAACAATGCAATTGTATCGTTAGATAACGTACCTCTATAGTAATTGTACTGATTACAAAGTTCCTTAGTGATTGTTAATTCAAATATTGACTACGTAATTTCATCAGGCAATTGATGGATGACATCTGTTACAATGCTAATCATAATTTTAAGTAGTTATTTTATACGCAACCATTTAATGGTATATAAAAACAGTTACATCAGTAATGACTGATGTTGCATACGCCGAATGCACGTAAATGTGAAATTTCTATTTTATTAACAACCATTAAAATAAATGTTGAGCCGTAGAAGTCACATAAATAATAGTAATATGGGGTACATACAAATATCTAGGGTTAAGGCGACCCACGAGGGTGCGAAGGAATAAGCGAAAATGTCGACATTTTGTATAAACGGGCGAGACTCGTTCGAGGGTGATTTAGGGGAAACTCAAGCAATGCTTTGTTTATAAATAACGTTGAAAGCGGCAGCGTAAACAATTGTGAAACGATTTATGAAATACGCTTCTTACCAAATCTGCTATTAGATAATAATGAACGTAAAAATAATTGTTGTAAAAGTGACTCGATTTCTAAGTTGCTCCCTCTATCTACCTGTCGTTTGTCAGCTTACACAACAAGGAAAGTTAAATGCGCGTGCGGAGCAGGGGCAAAGCAACTTTCGCCCATTGTAGTGATACTAAATGAAATCCACACACCATGATGCAGGAAGAGTATGCATTCAATCTGAAAAGGTTATTGTGAAGTAATCATATGTGCCATGTATTATAAGCATAACACGAATAAAAATAATAAAAAGTAGGTACATATTATGGAAACTTAGTCGTACCTGATTTCTAAATCAAATTACAACCCAATCGACGGAAAGTCCTTCGATGAACATGATAAAATAAACTAGTTCCGCGTTGACTCCAACAACCAAAATAGCTCACCTGGCTAAGGCCATTATTCGTTCGTATAATCCAATTTTCCAAAACAGTGGCACCACTTTGAAAACACAAATCACCAAAGTTATTAATAAAAGTGCAAAAAAATGTGAACGGAAACCAAACAACACCGGTATACGAGTGAATCACGTTTGACAGTTTCACCACATGGCTGATAGGTTGCGCGTGATAGCGTGGACAAACGCTCGGTGCGCTCGACGATTGACGAGCGACTGCGACTGGAGCCGCGAAGTGGTATCGCGGGCGCTCCTCTCTCCGGCCGGAGTATCTGCGAGGGGTCAGCGAGGGCGGAGCGCCCGACAACCGGCGCCCGCGGGACAGCTGCGCGGACCCTTTCTCCGCTTGTCTCCATTGTGTGTGTAACTGGTGAAAGCTCATGCCTGTTTACATTTTGAACTCACCATACGTATGTATTAATTATCATCATCATACATAGCCATACCCGTATTTCAATGATTTCGAATTTGGTTTCATCAGGTTTTTGCAAATATCTCTTTATACATAATTGGAAGAAGTCTCCGGTTCAAAAGTAGAGTTTTTCATCATTGGAAAACTTATTTCTATGACGGTTTTTTCTCAATTAATTTGGTTCCGGGAATACTAACCGCAAAGAGCCGGGTCGATTAACTAGTGTCAATTGCGATGTAACAAGCTCTGTTTAAGAATATTGTGTGCAACACACCATTTTTCATTGATGACTTCTTTCAGTCCCTCAATAATCTTGGATAATATTCTCCGATTATCACCTTTTTCTCTGTAGTCAAATTTTTCCCGTGTTTTACGCCATTACATCCACCGACTCCTGTTTAAAGTCAATTTCACAGTCATGAACTCAAGTATCATCTTCAGTTAGAATTCACTCCAAAAGTGTGCAGACGTTTGATTTCGTTGTTGCTTCTGAGCTAATGTGAGCGTTCGAGACACCCAATTTGCATTAAATGTCACGATAATTGTATAAGATCCCCAAAACGCTAATATCTATATTCCTATTACTACAATAACGTATTTGTTCTGTAAATAGGCAACTTGAAATAATAATTTTTCGATAATGTTTGACGTGTTGTTCTCCTCTGGCTTTCCTGGGGCAGTCTTTTTAATCGATGTTTAAAAAGACCATGCCATTTGTAAATCATGGTTTTATCGGTGTCTTGATCACTAGTATAAACGGATCACGTTAATTGTAGTTACAGGATTTTTTCCTTACACCGCAAGTAACTTCACTATCACGGCAAGATACTGGATTTTCTCTGATAAAGGATTGACTCCTTTGTGGTGCATTATTTCGGTAATTAATAACGTTACGAGTTGATACATATATTATAGATTTTTGAGTCTTCGACCTTTCTACAGTCTTTCTTTATGCTTATTTAGTTACATTTTGGTTCAGCGTACGAAGGGAGAAGTTGTTGCCCCTGTGTGGAACCTTGAGGCGCCCTGAGCGCATTACTACAACGCACGTAAACTGATCAGTTTTACATATAAAGGACAAAAGAAAACTTTTATTTATCTAAATCAATAACAGATATAAATTTTACACAAATTATAGAATATGAACTATTTTTTGTAACCTCAGTCAATAGAACATGATTGTTTTTGTTATGATTTAGGAAATGATGGGTGCTACTCGAAGTTTTATATAAATTGATTTCACTCTGTGTAAACGATTATACTAGATATCAAATTTCATATAAGGTACTATTGACATTGATTTAAATGAAATCCAACAATATTGTTTTAAATAAATTGAATGATGAATATTTTAATTCTCTGTTGATTCCATAAGCATTACAAACTAAATGCAATATTGCCAGTTTTTAGTCGTTCGCTGTGCAGTCATAAGTAGTCATAACGCGTGCATTGGCAGCTGCATCTGAATACCTAAATATGCGACTGCGAGGGTACTTCAAAGTCATTGAGTCATCTCCCCCTTAGTCTCAGGCTCAGGTACCCGTCGACCTTGGCTCAGACCTTCAGGGTTAACCTCCCGAGGGAAAAGGCTCTTCGGCCTCGGATTTCTCGACACATCTTACCTGCTCGAATGTTAGCTTTTTTTTGTTTGATTAGTTTCGGATGAATGTCAAGCTATTATACTCGGTATACAAACATTTTGGGTTTCATTAACGCTTTTATTTATTTAAAGATGAAATACTTCCAACGAATTTTGAAAAAAATCTGTAACGGTCTTATTTCAATATTCTATCGTTCAATCATTTATTGTGTAGGTACCTATATGTTTAATTTTTCTTTCTATCATACAATCAGGATTCCAAAGAAAAATAACTGCACGCTAAATATTTTGACTAATGTACAATAGACAATTTATATATTACAATAAATTTCCTGAACAAGTCTTTGTCATTAATCAACTCATATATTTACCATTCACACATCCATTTTCATACAAATATACATTTACATACATACACATAAATGCCTTTAATTTTAAGATAATGGGCAATATATATTTCCATTTATTTTGTTATGGAAGAGCGGGGTTTTCTAACACAAGTATAAATATACTTAAAAGAAAACCCCAACACTAAAAACGTTAGGTATCTATGAGAATGAAAATAAACATTTTAAATTTTTTTTAAACATAAATCTTTAAAAATTTAAATGAAAATAATTAGTAGCTTTGTTTTCTTGGGGATAACTTCTTTTGAAACATCATATTTTGTAATGGACTGTAATATAAATGACCGTTTCTTAAAGCTTCCTATTTCGTAAACTAAGACAATAGTCAATTTTCTTATTGATTCAAGTTCACCTTACATGTGTGCAGTATGCAAATAAAAAATATTGCGTCCGCTTAGGTGCTGATATTTTAATAATAAGATGTTATTTGATAATTTTGTATAAATATGGAAGCTAAAAAATACCAATTTATCTATGAACTATTCAGATAACAATAAACATTAGCAATCTAGAATTAAAGTTATTTTCCTGTAGGCAAATATCTGCTTATCCTATCGAATTCAGTATCCTATAAGCATGAAATGACACAAATATTTAAAACAGATGCTCCCTCGTACAATAGGTTTGAAATATTGATTAAGAAAAATGTATTAAAATCATTAATTATTTTATGTTTTGACAATCACTTTTATTTTATAGTTCGTAAGCTTACGTAATTGTATGTATTATAAAAGTGAGCATTAAATATCTTTTTATGCAGCGTAGGTAACTCACGAAAATTACGTGCTGTAAGATTCAGGAAAGCAACTTGACTTAGTTTTAGATTTCAAATATTTTTATTGTAGACCATTTGCCAACTTGGTCCGTTTTTGTGGTATCATTCGCTCCAGACAAAAAAAAGTACCTTTTGTCTGGAGCGATTTCTTGATGTTGGAAATGTTTTTATTATATCATGTGCAAAATAGCGATAAGTCAAACGACAAGTTTTTTTCAAGAAAGTAAAGCTATGTAGTCTACGCGAAATAAAGTTTTTCCGGAAATTCTCGGGGAGGAACTTATCGAGTGAAACGAGCGTGCCGCGACAGTGGCTGGCGAATCGGCAGAACGGAACCAAATTGAAGACCTTGTATTTCGATCTGAGTATCCCAGCTCTATTCTGACAAACTATCCATTTAAAGCCTAAGGTCCGGCTATCCTTGACACTGCCTTTAAATGACACCCATAGTCTTATAAACCATAAATATAGATCACTCAATTGTAATTATTCTGACATATTATGTATCTAACTAATATGAATAATTTTATAACAAATTTAGAAGTTAAGTATATTAATTAGGTGTTATCGGATTAATTGTTTTGATATTGAGAAATAAATAAATTCTCATTTCCCTGTCATGATGTCTATCGCCTGTATATTATTTCTCTCTCTCTTCAATTTAAGAGCTATGCGCTTATCGGTAGAGTCCTCTCCATACTTCTCTACACTCAACCTTTTCCTTTATATTATTTATATAATAATATTAATATAATGATTTGATAGTTTTATCAAGTGGTAAGCTTCTTTTTCTTTGTCAGGAGACCGCCTAATTTAATTCTGTAGCAAGTAGAGTTATAGTGAAAAACAAGAGAGCTAGTTATTACAGACTCGAGAAGTATTCATTGTTAGTCCTTAGGATGAGAGACAACGCAACTGTGATCCTTATATTTGAGGCAACTGTCGACCTTATCTCTGTAGTGGGCAGAAGTAATCAATCAGTTTTCCACCAGGTGAGCTTGTTTGCCATACCGTGACCAAAAAAAAATAATTTCTCAAATAATCCCCATGAAGGTACACAATATAACAAAGGTAGACAACAAAGGCAGAGGTTTGCTTTTGTTGACAAAGTAGGTACCTACTAACTCCCAACATACGCCTTCAATAACTCAGCTACCGTAAATTTTAAGAGCATACAATGTATCGTCTATCGATGATGTGTCGTAGAGGGATTTGCATATATTGTATTTTAATTGTGTTGGGCGTGGTACCCCCGTACCGCGTCATCACCGGGCAGGGCTTGCTGACCTGGATCACAGCATCAAGGGCACTGGGTCGCACTGAGCACCCGACACATTGTCTATTTCACACCCCTTCGCTGCTAAATATAGGTAGCTTACCGTATAATTTTCTGTGCCGCCTATCGCAATACCATTTGAAACGGAATGCACCTTCTCATGTTATTGATTTTACAGCACTCTTGTGTAAAATAATGTGGAAAAATAAGAGTAGGTAGTTTTATTACCACGCCACCTACTTAAAAATGAAGCAAAGTCATTCATCTTTCTTTAAAATTTTAAGGCAGATTGAACTAATTCAAAAATGATTTTAGGTAACATACCTATTATTATGTACCTATGTATTTCATTGCACATCATGATCGGGCAACTCGGGTATAAAGCCGTCTAATTTTGACATTATGTTTGGGGTTTATTTAAAAGTCGTGTAAGTACTCGTATATACTCTTGTATGTACGTACAGCATAACTTTTTTAGAAACTACAAGTGCACAGATTCGCTCGCCCGCACTTTCCACGATTAACTTTCTCATTCATAATGCGAGTTGACCTTTCCTTTCTATCGCGCTCACTATGAAGGGTCAATTCAATTTGACAATATAAACTCTAACTGAATAAATCCTACCACTATTTTTTTGGTTTGACATTTATGTGCCATTATTCCACGAGTAAATGATGTGCACGGCCGTATTCAATTATTTTACCAAAATATTTATGTTGACAACACACAGTAAGATTTGCCCTCAATTTTGAAAATAAGTAGGTCCATATTGAAGCGAGATTCGGTATTTATGCTCCGTCTTAGTTTACAGGAGCAGAAAAGGGGCTAGTTATCTACACTTCACCTAGTCACATGCAAAAGTCTGTCCTGTGCACCACGGAATAATTAAGAGACACATCAACGAACTCTTACCGTCTCGTCAGGGAAAATTCTTATATCCAAGATTAAGAGCAATGACGGATCGACAAATGTGGCTAAAAATAAAACTGTCGCTTTTCAGTGAAGGTCCAATGTGTCAGTCATCCCCAGATTTGTAATAGACACGAGAAAAAAAAACCAGTGCTGGGTGAGAGGTATGAACGAAGCCAGAAGCGGATGCCCATTTTGAACAGCCTCGAAACAGGGCCCGATCACGACTGACAAAATATTGAGCGATGATTCATCCGGAACATCATTTTGTTTCTGTTTAATTCAGAATTAGCCAAACCATTTACGTATATGCATCAGCATCACAGTGACACTTCTAAACTACAAGCCTTGAAGGTACTAAGTCAAATCAGGAAGAGATTACATTTTGCGTCTTCAGATTTTCCTTTATTTCACTTCCAATCATCGTCACTGATGTAACACTTCAATATAGAAAGGTGCAGTCGGCGGGCGAGGTGGTGGTGGTGGAAGACAGTTTGAAATTTCAACCTATAATAGTCCTTACAAGGTATCTAAAAATAACGATTTCAGATTTAATACAGTCAATGCTGTGGTATGATGTTGACCCGACATCAATCACGGAGACCTGTATGCCAGTGAAGAATTTGTATGACATGTTTGTTTATGTCCACGAAACTTCAAAGAGCCACAGTGAACTATGATACACAGTCTCTATTGTAATCCCTCACAAGGATCTTATAACGGCCTCCAAAAAATAATTTAAAAAATATTAAAGTTGCCTTGCTTGGATAGAAAATACCACGCTGATTGATACACGTAGTATTGTGTATGAATACTGGGATACCTATTACTAATTTTTTTTTTTACTATGGAACAAAGAGTCAGACTGGTCTCACTCACGCAATACTCGAATAGCGAGATAGCTTGTACATCTGTTGTAGATCGGTGAAAACCCTTTAGCAACGTCGTCGATGACGGGCGGCGCGGCGCATACGCATGCTTTTAGGTAACTTTCGGACCCCGGCTACCACGTGAGCCCGAGAAAGTAATTTTCGATTTTTTTATAACTTTTTCAGAGTAAATAGTTTAAAATCACATATATCTTGATGAAATTTGCATAATTGATGATGATACAGTTATCCAGCACGTTTAATTTAGGCAATTATGCATGTATGTTTTATGAACCGCATTTCGATCACGTCCTGTTGAGTCAATAGTTTTGTTTTTAAAATCGCAACACAAAATCAAGCGAAACGCAGCAGTGAAAGTATATTGGGACTATTGCTATTGGGCACCGCATTCAGAGCATTTTTCAGCGGCGTCGAGGAGAAAGACACGTAAGAAAGCGCCAAGAAGCCAGCGAAGGTATATAGTAAAATTTGAAAGCGCTACACAATAGCGCGTTGTCGAAATTGGAAAGTTGAGTGGTGCGCGTCCGTTGCGTAACAGCTCTTACGGGCTGCGGCGTGACGCTGACGAAAGGTAGGTGTGACGTCATTCGACACGAAAGTGCATCGGCCGGGGCGCCCCTCTTCGTTCGACGAGTGCGCGAGCGGTTGCACGTGCACTGCAGCATTGCGCTTCCTGCATCGAAGGACTTTCTATTGGGAAACTGCCACGCCAAGCATTGCCTTCTCTCCACTTCTAAACCGTTGAGAAATTCGACTCTCACGCGCCGCGACACGAAACGAGATGCATCTGGTTGAGCAATGCAACTTCAGTACGCTTACACAACTCGTATGTATCGACAGGCCACCACTGGCTGCGAGTAGCTTAAAATATTTTTAAGTATTAGATTAGATCATTTTGTTTCATGCATCTGTGTAACTAAAATTACCTTATGCAGACAAAGGTTGGTGTACTTACACGTTTGTAAAACTTGTACTCGTACTTAAATATCTGTAACAAAAGATATCTTTTCAAATATTCAGATCTATATTACCTATAAGTATGTATTAGTAGTTGTTAGCCTAATAATTTTAAGCAAAATTAAATTAACTCAAAACGCAACGCCTTCACTTAGATAAATTAGCAGTTAGAACGTATACAAAGAACTAAGGATGAACAAAATATCTAGATAGAATACAAATAAGCAAGTGCAACCAATATAGCATTTAAGGAGAAACAATGTTTACGAAATAAATTAAATTCCAGCATTCATATGATACGACCATAATAACAAGGCAACGTAGAGCGCAAAACTGGGACGAATAAAGAAAAATGGGTCGGCATTGGTTAGTATACCACTGCAACCTTGTGGGTGGACTTCGTTTTTCTAAAATAATCATGTAAAACAGGAAAATACAAATGCCATACAGTATTAGAATTATTGTATTAAACCATTTTGTACTCATTACAAGCTTGAAATCAATATAAGCCACCTTGACACTGTTTGCTTTTACAGACCGACGGATGCGTGTGCCACTATAAAGTGTGTTACAATGATAAAAATTAAACAGGGGAGATGGATTATTCGATAGCACGGCGTTAACGGTTAATTTCTTAAGATGTAGGTAACAGTTTACTAAAAGCAGATGTAGTCTTTTCGCAATGGCCGTTTTATAACAATGTGGTAGTATTACCATTTACCTACCATACAAATGTCACGCTCATTGACCAATAAGCGAGAGTTTTAAAAATTGAGGTCTCGGCGCGGGACGCTCCACGAAGGAGTTCATGGTTGAATGGAACATGTACAGAGATCACAATGTTCGCTACACATAAATCTGCTCCTTTTTACACTGCCGTAAAGCGTGTTATCCGATGGCAAATCCGAAAGAGTTCCTAATTGTGAGATTGAGAACGTTTTGTGACGAAGTAAAGATTCTATCTTTATGCTGTAGTGCGTAAGGTAGGTTTTTGATTATTGAACAACGGCATTCAAGAAGTAGGTTGAGAGAACGCACAACTAGTGAGCCCGTATATCACAAAGATTTGTTAACTTAACGCATGCGTGTCTAAAATAAAATTAATAGTCAAATATTGTATAGTTATAGATATTTAGGAGTTTTTGAAATGTCTTATTAGATAATGAAATTATAGGTATTAAAATAGTCGACAGACCCATGAAGCGGGCCCAGCACTGGCCCGGGCGAAGGCGTGCGCGCACGCGGGTTGTTATGTCATACTAGATATCGTAACTTTTGCTCATTGCTCATTGGCCCAATAGAAAGTGCACAAGCCACTCGCTTTTCTCATATTTATTGGTTAGTAAACTTGAATTCGAAACTAAAATAACATAATGTTTTTATGTTACAATTTAATTCCCATTTAGAATCAAATTTAATTCATATCATATTTTTAACCTACTTGCAATGGAAAAAATGGAAAACATTGTTAAATCGTCGTACATATATATTTACTATGTTTATCATGTGTTAATACTCGTATAAGATATAAGACATTATTAGGTACGGAATGTAAAACTACAAACAGTGAATATACAATATTTAGGGTTCTATAGCAAAAAAGGAGGCTAGTCACCACCATCTTATCTAAATCTGCCGCCAAGCAGCAATGTTAATAGCATTGTTGTGTTCCGGTTGTCAGAGATAAGATAGCCAGTCCCCCAAATGTGTTGGGGTTTCCGGGATAGTACGCTTCCACCTTCGACCTCATCTTCACTTAACATCAGGTGTGATTGAGGTCAAGTACGAACCGGTCGTGCATTAAAAAAAAAAAACGGAACTTTTATAATTTCGTTATGGCACAGATTACTAATAAGTTACTAAAGTAAGTTATGGCATGTATGACATGTAATGTCACTGGTATAACTCCGCCATGATTGTATCGATTTTAACGAAATTTTACAATGGGCCAAAGTATTTTACAGAAAGGTAGACAAAATACGAAAAAAAAAATAATAATAAAATTTTCGCGTGGCCATCATTAAAAATGTAAACATGATTCTTTTGTGTGACTTAAATAACTCAATATTTCGTGAGATATGAGCTTCGACAGTTGTTACAATTTGACAGCGTCTAACTGTCCAACCATGCTTATAAATTCGAAAAGAAAGGTAAAAAGCTAGAGCTAAAACTATTTTTTTTTCACATTTTTTAGGAATTGCATCCATTATTAATTTCATCTAAATTAAGAAATTAATACCTGTCGTTTTTTTAATTCATTATTAATAACAACCAATTTTATAAAACATAATAATAATAATGCTGCATCTTAGTGTCCAACGAAATTTATATAAGATATTTGTTAAAAAAAAAGTTATACGTTAAAGTGCGATTCTCAGTAATATCAACAAACTTCATTTTGGTCCGTGATGTTAGCCTTTATATGTATAAGGATGAAAAAATCAAAGGTTACGTCCTAGTACCTACTTACATGCAACGGAACCCTAGGTTGATGTGCTTCCGACACACAATTTATTGGCCGGTAATACTGAAAAATGTATTTATCTATCAATCAGTCTGGGCTCAAAATAGCGCTCTGTTTGCAGTGTGTGCGAAATAAGATGATCTGGACCTATGTTTGCTAGTCACGAACACGCGCCAAAATACATAATAATATTAATTGCTAGACATAAGTTGTCTAATAAATAAAATGAGAAACATAATTTTGAAAACAACATAAACAAATCCACACCATTAGAAACTTGCAAAACTGCTGTTGCAAGTTATGAATATCTAACAATCTGGCTGTGCCGCATTCTAACAAAGTACGGGCTGGTAAATTGCAAGAGATCTCAGCGAGAAATACGTTCACCGTCCTAGATGCGCGGTACTTTCGTTTTGAAATCGGCGCGCACAATTGGCCGTATCGAGATAGAGGCGGACCAGCACAAGCTGCAAGCGAACGGTGGCGGAACGCATTCTAGCGTTTCTAATGCACCGCCAGCAGTTGCCATAGCTCTGGACAATAGACTTCACGTTCAGCTATGCAATTATAAACATTGCTCTCGCCCGAGCTCGTTACATCAGGACCGAGCCGCTATTGAGCACAAAGAATGTAGTTTATTTCCCCAAAGAAAATTATATTACTTTTGTGTTCGCTTTAAATTTTATCACGAATATATAACATAATTTAGAGATAGTATTGGACGTAAAAATTAAGTTTAGCATAACAAGGCTGAATAAAGATAAAAACTTTGTGATGGCTTAGGGTGTTTAGCCACTTATATTGATTCTTATCAAACCTAGCATAATTATTAATATTATTATCACCAAAAGTCTGTAAGTCTCTGATTACCGCTTACTGATGAGAAAAAATGTAATCGAGCAACATAAAAATAAAAAAGATGGTCTTGTGACAAATTCGGTGAGCGAAAAAAGTCACGCTCAAGATTTCTAAGCGGTCTAGTTGGTTTTAAGTTTAAAATTTTATCTTGTATTTTCCCTGATGGATACTACTATTTTATATGAAATGTTAAAACAAGAGGAGTTGCATCTTTCACAAGTGAACTATTGATTCTTGGTTTAATACATAACTTTTTGGTGTTAAAAGACCCAATTTCATAGTACTTATGCTTGACTTTTTGTAGGAATGCTACTGGTAGAAATATAAAATTTGTTTGTATTAAGTAAGCCTAGTATACGGAGAGTGAAACTCGAGGCCCTATCACGGCTGTTTAATGATACTATCTCGAAACTTGCAGCTCCGGAGTTCTGCTTTCGTCTGTAGGCAGCGGACGCTGGCTGGAGGCAAACGATTTCACAAATTTCACTGCAACACCTACTATTCGTTATCTGAATATAAACGCGAGTGCAACATAATAACTACATCTCATAATGAAGAATTCATGTGAAAAATATGTCCTGGTCTTGCTTATCTCACTGTGTCATGCATGCTCGTTGGCTATGAGCAACATTATAGACGCACAATATCGTGAAAGTGTTACTTGTAACAAATAATATTTAGAGTATTTAACTATCTATCGCTACCTACGAGTAACTATTAGAGTAACGATGGGTTAGTAATGTCAGTTTAAAAACGAGTCTGTGGAATCATCAATAACATGTATCCATTGACTTTATAAATAAGGTTCCACATCTTTTTCTACAAATACAAATATTTCATTAAATTTTATAACGTTTTATTCTAAATTAAAATATTTTTCAACATTTTATTTCAAAACTTTGTACATTCAGACTTAAAGCTCCAATATTCACAGCTGTGAGATACAGATGCACAGACATGGCGAACCTGATGCCTAATTTGAGTACGGAACTCTAAGTGCCGTTGGTAATAACCAAAGAGAATGTAAATCAAACCACGAAAGTGACGAAAGCTACACACAAACCTATCTACACTTTTTGTCATTGGTACACCATTGTTCGCAACTTATCAGATTCACAAAAGACAAGACCAGCCTGTTTATCTCTACCTTAAGAGCTTTGAGGGAGTGGATTGCATTGACGATGACGTCACGAAACTTTCAACGGAAACTATATACGAGAACATTTTCTTAAATTTTAGACCCTATCGAAGGAAGAATAGAAAACGACATGTTCCATAACTGTAGATCGATTTTGAGTTGCTCGCTTTTGTAGATTCACCTTTAGTAATTTTTGCATGCGCATTCAACCGGTGAAAGTTCACACATTTTTAGAAAAGTAGGAAAATATTTTGTACTATGCGGTATTCACAAAATTTCAAGTGTAACCCGCGGCCCACAGCACACATTTTTTTAACCAACAGGTCTGAGGTCTCATACGTTCATGTGGCCCAAAATGTCTGGACGAGTGCATGCCCTAATACAGATTTTAGTAATCCTTTGTCGTAGAAGCTGTGGGACGAGCCGCCTTTGCCAGTTAGTGCCTAACTCTGCAGAGCGCGCTCGTCTCCTAGCTGTAGCTCGTATCAGCGAACATCGGCAGAAGCATAGCTCTTCGCCAAGGATAGCCACGACCGATATCGCTTAGGCGCTCCTTGCATTGTCCCGCATTATAATGGTTATGTCATCAGTCATCTGGGCCACCATAGCTTATCATGCTGCCGGAGCCACTGGCTATTTTTCACGTCACACGGTACTGAACCGCGCCATCAGGCGGCCGTTTGCTACTGCAAGTTTTACGGCAGTACCCTGGAAGACGGGTATTTTTTGATAATTATAGTATCCAATATTTTCTTTGTTTGGTGTCACATATAATATTGTATATGTATACCAATTTATCACTATATATGTAGGTATATTTTACACTATCACTGCATGTAAGTTGATGCTCATATCTAACGTATGCATGTTTATATCTATTGTTTATTATCTATTATTTTATATACATATATGTTTTAAAACATTGGTGCACAACCTACTGGCTTTTATGCCGTTCTACTTTTTTCTCTACCCAAAGGTTGTCTGGTAGAAATAGCTTAATAGCGATAAGATGGCCTGGTTGTACAATTATTATTTTTTTGAAGCTTTATTTATGAAGTGCATTGTAGATTTTTTGTGCAATAAAGTGTAATTGATTGATTGATTGACGGGACGGTAGGTACTTGGTATAGGATGCTATTTGAGTTGCATACTCTCACTTCCTTTCTTCTCCTAACGGCACAAGCTGAAACCACTGCTGCGACCACGAAAAACGCCAAGCACCGCAAATATGCTCCATTTTTGCTTGGGAATCGAAAATGGGACATTTGCTATGTAATTTTGACTAATACGAGTATGCGTTAGATATTAATCTACGTAATTATAAACATTTTTATTATTTTTTATTTATCAGTTACCTATATATTTGTTTTTAACTTTGTTAAGTAGGTACATTGCATTAGTCATATAGGTACTGTTATATTATTTTTCCTTTTTTGTAAATATACTCTTTGTCTACTTGTAAGCTACTTCTCAATTGTCTCGCCTTACGGAGGTTCGCTGGAAGAGATCTCTTAAGATCTTCTTCTGGAGATAAGGCAATATAAAGTGTTAAATAAATAAAACTTTAATTGCGGTTATTTATTTTATTGGTAGGTACAATGAGACGCTTTGTGTAAAAAAATAATTTTTAGATGTGTTCAATAAGGTTATAGGTATCGTAGTTTCCATTGATACGCACAAAATTGAATTACATACATATGAATTTGAGTTTAGTTACTCTAAAGGTATACTTGACGATTCTTTCGCGGTTATTATCTAAATGATTAATAACCCGTTACAATGTTTCTCACAAGTTATTAGATTGACACAAATTAGGAATATACGTAGTTATGAGTGGTATTTCATTTATGCAGTCCGTGTGCGCCAGATTTCATAAGCGATCTCTCCACACCCTGATCTAGGTTAGGTGGTCGACATACTCGACATCGGCGGTACTCAGCGGCGCGGTGGCGTTGGCGTATCGAGCGCGTCCGATGTTAACCTACATACATCGGTGGCACACATACAGTCACCGAACTGGGGTCGAGAGCACCCGTACTGTACCCGTAAAATTCGTGACCCAGCCCCCCTCCCTTCAACCTCTATACGCATCCGCCGGCCCGTAACGCCAAACTTTGTTAGATAAGAGCTTGCAACCTACTCGGTAAGACCAAATTCTGTTTTATCCACATTTTGTAACTTGGGGAAGGTTGACGTGGCCTCAGTAAGGTGGTTTAAGTAAGACTTCAAATACCTTAGTACTATATCAAAGAATATTTGTCGTGGTAAATCAAATAATGTATTAAATTCCATAAAATTAAGTAATATGACAATGACATGAAACAAATGTTAGTTACGGTTAGAATTTTTTGTAAATATCAACCTTAATAGATGGTCACTAGATACGAGCCTGAGCAATTATAAACTAGTGATAAATAAAATAGTGATGTAAACTTAACGTAACTAAAAGTAGACACGCATATTTTGAGGTTGAAATTTATGAAATTTGGCAATCGAATTTAAGTAATACAAAAGATTGTATCCACAGGCAAGCAATAAAAATAACAATATACAAAGCGAGAGACAAATAAGAACACAAAAAAATTGCTGAAAGTTTTAAACTGTATCGAGGAACACTATTATTTTGGTGCTGGTCGAAAGTTGAATTACAAAAGAAATTGAAAGGTGACTTTCACATTTAGTTACTTTAGGTACAAAGAGAAAAACATTAACCTCTAGATATACATACAAATGCGGCGGCACAAACGGACAACGTTATGATTCATTTATGTTACGCATCACAGCTTGTTTGAAACACGGCCCAGGGCGCATAACTCCTAACTCCAAGGAAGCTTTTAGTGAACGTTACACACTCTTCAAAGGGATGAGTTTGTGTGGGCATACCTAGTTACATGTACCATACATAAACCATATCTGCCATTCCTGACTTGCATAATAATTTTATGAACATCGCAACAACAGCAGGAACAGCAGGTATTTTGACGATAACAAACATGAACGGTCATTTACTAGAACGGTTTAAAAACAATATTTATTACTTGAATGACAAACTTGGCAAAAGAGACGACCTTAACAAATTTCCGTTTTTCTGGAGTCACGGTGCAAACACAAAGGAGTTCATAATCAGATCTTCACCAAATTGATATGGTACTAACCTGGCGGTATTCAAACAAAACATCTAACTTATTGAAATCGGTTTGCAGATTGAAAAATCTAGAAAACCCAGGAGTGAATGTTTATGCGTCATCCAAATAAACCAAAAAATTGTAAAGAAATCTTGGACACCACAATCAATTTTGACCAGGTGTGGCTAAACACCTTTGCCCTATTTTAACCTTAAATATAAGAAACCGCACTCAAAACAGACCATGCATTATTGAGATACATTCGAACAAAGACTGGACACACACAACGCCGCGTCGTCAACCAAAAAACACCCGTCGAGTCGCGTTTCGTCAAGGGTTAAAAATACAGTCGAATATGAACCTTGTCCTTTTTGGAACGTGGTTAAAAAGTATTAAAGAAGTTAAAATGTTTCCTAATTTGAAAATATTTGTTTTTAAAAATAACTAATATACTTTTTACCATTGTCAATGTAGTGTTAATTTCGAAAATATAATTTATAATTTAGTTTTTTTGATGCAGAAATTCTGTAGAAAGTAAAAAGTAATTATATAGGTTTATTTTTAAATTTGTAATACTACTATCTTACCCATTAACAATCCCACATAGTTTCAATATAATTAAACACTCCGTTTGAAGTCGAAATTTTAATTTAAGAAATTGAATCTGACGCCTGAAATTTGACAATTCTTATGTACAGGAAAATCATTGTAACTATTAGTTTACTTTGTAAGACGCAGGTGTAGTATCAGAGTATGACAAACGGCTATTTATACTAGGGGGTTTTAGGAGCGAGGATGTTCAAGACAAGTGACATGCGGTGCAGCGGAGTGCCCTGGCCGGCAGCTAAGGTCGACGCCCGGCCTGTGTCGCTACCACCAATCGATAACCTGATTTGCACAGCACCACTTGTCATGATTCATACTACACACACTTCAAATTACTGGTGTAATGACAAGTCCTGCTTTTGATTCTTAGTTGATCAATTTCATTAGGCTCCCACTAAGTTGCGTGTCTTGTCATGTTATTGTGGTCAGCAATAACAATAAACCTTACATGGGCATTTAAATATTTACCAAAACCCGACTGCATATAAAAAAAGGAACTATAAAACGACTACTGCCACTATTTCAAAATCCGTGAAGCCATTCGCTTGAATGCTTGGAGCAGACGCCATTTTGCATTTCGCAAGCGCCATGTTGACTTTTTTACATAAATGTATCTTGTCCCATTGGGGATCCAGCGGAACCTAACGACTTCAAAATGGATCAAGCCGTTTAGCCTACAAGTGGTAACATTTAATTCTACATACATACACCCCAGAACCATTACTCTCCTTCCAGGGGCAGTCGGGTATTAAAATGTCAATAAGTGTCGTGAAGTGTACGGTGTGTATTGTCCAAAAATCCGTGTTATCTTGAGACAGCGCAGGCATGTAGCATTTTATCTTTGTCTGCTTTAATTTCTGCAGTTTTCAAAGGCATTTCTTATCTTAGGTTAGAATAGGGGTTGGTCGAAGACTTTAATTGACACGTGAGTGTCATACCACTTGGATAGTGGTAAGGCAAACGCCCAGGCAGTGCATGCGGGTCGACGCTTTGACAATGAACTGTAGCCACGGGATTAATTTTGTCATCTCCAGATATTCCAGTTGCCCTTGTATTACTTGTAGCTTCTAGCTATGTTTCCAGAAAGTATAAGCGTCTCATTCACTCTTGATGGAAAACTTTAATTCAGAACACGATGTGCGTTATGCGATGCGACAATAATGCAAGCGTCCAGGGGCGTGCATCGAGGTCGACGCCCTGCCGATGGACGAGTTAGCCACGGGATAGTGACCTGCGTCCCGGCACCAACAATACTTGCAACACCGTTCGTATGATAATATTATTCTAATCATAGAGTTAAATTAAATACATTACAAATTCAAGTGTAAACGCCAAAGTTGCAGAGCGTAGGAAAATAAATTTACTGTATGTACTGTACCTATGTAGTAATCTTAGATGCTTGTCAAATATTATGTAGAGGCAAATGGATCACACATCCAATTAATCAAATTTAGTTAACATAATTTTAAAAAAAGGATGTTTATTGATGTTATATTCTTTGAAATGTTTGCTATTCTATGAATAAAGTCATCATACATTGGATTTAGACAAAAAAATAATTAAAAACACAAATTTTTGAACAGCGATTGATTAGTCTAGGGGTAGTGACCCTGCCTTCGAAACCAACGGTTGCGGGTTCGAATCCCGCTAGGGGTAAATGTTTGTAAATACGAACATTTTATTCCGGAGTCATGATGTGTATATAAGGATTTGTTATTTGGGTCAATCAATTTTTTTGTCCCTTTATAAAAAGTAAAAATAGTCAAAAAGTATATTATTATTATTATTTTGGGATCTTTGCTCAGCAGTGGGACACTATGGGCTCTTAATAATAATAATAGTGCACAGACATGTAGGTTCTGTGATAACCAAATCGGTCGGTCGTACGTCGGTAATAGTAATAACCAAAGTGTATCTGATTTCAAAAAACCTGGGGTGACAATGCACGGGGGACAGTGGCACTACGTTCTTCACAATGTCCCCGACTTTTATGTGTTAAATGATTTTTGCCCCCTGGCAACCGATAATGCTTTCTACCTAATTTCATTTAAACATTTTGAAATTTCGAAAGAATTCTTCCTAATCTGACAGTAATTGTTGTTATTCAAAAACAATTTCGGATTTGTTGCCTATAATATGGGGGGCCAAAAAAAGTAATTAACCTAACTAGTATCCATACTACAGCTTAGCCTAGTTCGGGACTGGATAAGTGGTCAAATGTTCGAAATAATTGTTATTTATTAGTGAAAACAAATACTAGTCAATTTTAAAAGTAAGTTGGAAACCAAAGCGCACTAGTGCGGAAATGACTTAACATTCCGCAGGCCAGCTACAACACGCGCTTTTCGAGTCGGACTCACGCGTGCAGGGTTCCATACAACTACTTCTACTAAAATAACAAGATAGGTGCCAAGCAACACCTAATCTAGAACCAAAACATAACTGGTGGCATCCAAATGATAGCGCCTGACGAACAGTTAGGAGCAAAGGCGAGTGAAGATGTTTTGCAGGTGATCCTATTACATTTTATTTACGGATGGACAAAATTATTTTAGTAAAGTAATACTGTTTACCTGTTTTCATCACTTGTTTTATTTAACTATTGAGTTGGCAGGGGTGATTACAGAACAATGGAATTATTACTTATTTTTCAGGAGAAAAGTTCCCAGATGCACTAGCGTTGCACAAAAATTAAGCATTTTGATATTCAGCACTAACAACTCCAAACAAAGAAATCATAACTATTTAAATTGACATTCAACAAATGATATCATGCATCTTATGTTGAAATAATGCTTGAAGTTTGAAGTATTTAAAAATCAAAAACCCGACAGCATATTATGTATTTCGCCGGCGCCATGTCAGATTTTTTACCATAAAATGTATCCTATGACACTCTTGGGATCAAGAAGAATCGAACGATATCTAGCACTTCAAAATCGGTCGAGCCGTTTAGGGTACAGAAGGTAACATAGAAATCTATATACATACACTCGAAAAACTTAACCCTCCTTTCTGGGGCAGTCGGGTAAAAACCTTTACAATTAACCAACGATCAAGTACGAGTAGGACTTGAACTCCGAGGGTTCCACACAAGCTGTATGAAAAAACCGCAAAAATATATTTTTATTTGCTGAACTTGTTGGAAGCGGCCTGCATCCAGCGACTTCACGTGACCTTCATTAGACCGTCGATCTTGTGGATCCTACGCTGCACTTGCCGGTGCCTGGTCTATGATCTACTCTCTGTAGAACTTTAATACCCTAACGGTCATCAGTTCTTCGGGCTCACTGCCATTTCAATTTATTAATACGCTGGGCCAGGGGTTAGAAACCTGCGGCTCGCGAGGCACATGCGGCTCTTTGGATGTGAAGCTGCGGCTCTTTAGTTCCATACGCAAATATTATTAATTCTATAAAAAAAACATACAATCGCTCTAAATCGATTAACGAGGATTAGGCACCATTTCTTTATTCGCACCCCTCCCCTATAGTCCAGTAAAAATACGCAATTTTTGTGGTGTAACTTCCTATATCCTTAAAGTTCCTGACTTTTTTTATAGAAGGATAGAGTATGCACTAGTAATCAAATAAAATTGTTTTTCTAACAATTTTGTTTTCTGTAGCTTGTTTTAGGTATAGTATATTATACTATAAAACCTACAATACTAAAGTTACCACTGTGAACGTCATTGCGTTGTAGAAGATGCTACGATCTCCTAAAACAATTTTCTTAAAAAAATTTCAACGGGTATCGGTATCGGCTATCGATTGATCGATTTTATTGAAAGTAGTTACAAGAATTCTAAGTATGTTCTCCGACGCAATGAAATTCAGTGGTAATTTTATGGTATATGTTTTATTACTAAATATCTATATTATATCTAAAGCAACCTACCGATTTGTTAGAAAATATATCTATCCATGTGCAAAAAATCACGGCCTTTAAAATTATAGGAAGTTAAAAGTGTATTGTTTTTTGAAAATAAAAAAGATACAGCATTTCTTCTGCTGAAGGGTCGGGTTCACACTAAATTACTGGACTACTACTACTGTCGTCAGTCCATTCGGAGGCTCTCGAATGACGCCGTCGTCGCATGTTTCTATGTAGGTTTTAATTTGCTTTTAACGCAAGACAGCTTAACTTTATTTATGCAAGTAGGTACTATTTATTGTAGGCAAGAAAAACTTTTGTGGGTCTTTAATTCTGTAAATTGTAGTTTTTGACTCTTCCGACTCAAAAGGTTGCCGACACCTGCGCTGGGCTACGTCGGTGACTTTATTATTTTACGAATTTCTCCATTCCTGATTAGATCTCGTAGTGAAACGAAGAGCATCGCCTTCTTCATAGCGCGTTGCGTGACCTTGAGCATTCTTATGAGGCCCTTAATGAAAGACCACGATTCTACCTTTAATGTCACCACAAAATGAAATTAATTGTGAAGTGATTATTTCACAAACAGATTTGAATGAAATGAATGATTTTCCGATTTTTTCCTTTAATTGTGGTGTAAGACTATGCCAAAATTTGAAATTTGGATTACAAGACAATGTGTTTAAAGGTAGTCGATTTTTTGTATAGGATTGAGTAAAAGAAAAGTAAAAGTTTTGATTGATATTTTTTGGTTTGATACCTCTAGCTGTTCAGACAAAAAAGGCTCTTGACGAACAGACAAACGGATAACAAAGCGATCTAGAGGTTCCGCTTTTACTTATTTTGGTTTTTAGTTATGGAACCCGAAGAAAGGTATAATAGTATGTTTAATTAAATTGTACAATACTTTGATGCGGTGTTTTTGACTGTGTGCGAGTGTATATTTTTGCCCGACGGCCCGAGAAAGGAGGGTAATGTTTTTCGAGTACACATATGTATTGTATGTATGTCCGTTTCTTTAGCGCAGCCTGTAGCCCAAACGACTTCACCGATTTCGAAGTGCATGATGTCGTTAGATTCGTCTTATTACCTGGAGTGTCATAGGGAAATTTTTATGGTAATAAATCCAACATGACGTACACAAAATACAAAATATGCTGTCGGGTTTTTGGTTTTCAAATACTTAAATATTATCTAGGACTTCCTATTGCTAATCGCAATGAAATTGAATCTGTAACACGGCCATGTAAATCGTTTCCATTTTGTAGGCAATATACCTACTTCTAGATACTTACATTGTTTAGGTAATATATTTTTAGCACAAAAATATTTAAGTGGAACCTAGATTCACTCGTACTACGAAAACAAGTATTTTAGTTCGAACGATCCAATGTACCGGATTAGATCGAGGCAATGCGATAACAAGTACCTACGATATGATAAGGTATCTAATGCGACCACGCGAAATTATTCCTTGTTCAAACTACTCTATAGTCTACATTATCTATGGTCCAAACCGCAACGATTAAATATTGTACTAGCTAACCCCATTGTGTCACTAATGATTCCAAATAAAAAAATATTTCAAAACTAAATACTTAGGTATGCATTTAATTTTGAGCTTAATTGAATTTGTTACGAGAAAATATTTTTATATTGTATATCTATTTGCAACCCACACATACAGGGTGTATTATTATGTCGTAGGCAGATGGCTAAATTGGCTATTCAATGGAATACCTAGGCTATGTATGGCGGACCACCATTATAGAAAACTGCGCTGCTCCGAGGGGGCCCTCCTCGGAAGTCTTCAAAGCAATCCATCACACCCTAACCAACTCACTCAGAGCATTACTTTTTTTGTAATATACATTTCACTGAAATCGTACCAGTTTACTGCTGATATAGTTTACCCATACATGGGATTTAACTTGATGAAAAAATAAGTGTAATGTATTAAATCTAATTCTTTTTATTTGTAATTTCTTTTTTTTTTGCGTATTTTGTATTTTAAATAATTTACATTGTCAATTCAACATTAATACAATTTTATTTAATCAAGATAAATCCTAAGCAAATCTAGTCTATATCAGTAGTAAACTGTGTGGTTTCGAGGAAATGCATGGACTTGTATTATATTATTAACCGACTTCCAAAAAGGTGGAAGTGAAGACACGAATGCGCACAAGGGATAATTTCTATCCCGAAATTCAAGTATGTAAATGTAATACCACGCGGGCTAAACCGCGCCCGTAAGCTAGTGCGTTGTAAATGTTGCTATACAATACGTGTAATAAATAAGAAATAAATGCTCAAACCATGTTATTTTAAGAACGGTAGTAGGGTGAATACTGTAATGTAGTGCACGAGAAGAAAATCGGCACAGAAAATTTCGTATTCAGGCCATCCCGCCATTAGGGGGAGGCGGCCTAGAAAAAGGAAAGATTGTCATTTATCATGTGCCCTTAAGTCCTTGAGACAAACTTATTCAAGGTCTACAGGATCCCGGAAGAACCTTCAGCTAACCAGCAGCGCACCCCTCTCTGTGAATTAGGTACTACACAAGGTCGGACCGACCTTGCCATGAATGTCGATAATCTAGACGATTGGTCGGCCGACTTCTAAGTTCGTAGCAAAGATTGCGGGAAATGACATTTGCTCTTCATTTCAAATCTTACTTCACTAAGTACCTATCTGTTCTACGTTATATTCTGTGTATGTCAATGTCTTTGTAATAATATAATACTTTTGCAAGCAGCTCTTTATTGGAATTTTAGCATAAACCTTACTTTGTCAGTAGTAAACAAAAAATAATATTAAAATACAAATCGTGCATAATCTATGACTGCTAAGTTAGTTATTAACGGAGAGAGTGCCTATAAAAATAAACATCATGTAAATGCTATTCTAAGTAATCATTAGGAATTCAGAATATAAATAATTCTGTTCCTGTGAGAAATCTCCATCTCTATTTTAATTTTTAAGGCGTCAAATAAAATAGCTAATTGAAGTTACAAACATAACGTCACGACCTTTATCCCAAATAGGTCAAAGATAACCTAAACATAATCGTGTGGGTGTTCCCAAAAGTAAAAGTTTAATGCTTGAAACAACCAAACTTCACCTTTCTAAGTATACAGGAATGCACACGTGCCCATTGTAAGCTGAATAAATGTTTTCTTTCTTTCTTTCTGACAGGGTGTGAGCCCATCTCCGTTGAAACGTTCCACGTTCTATAGATTTTTTTGGTGGAAAATCCCAGTCGCCTTTTACAACATCCATGGGAAGAGACGGGTTGGTTCTATGCTTTATACGTGTCGAAACCACACAAATTGCGCTTACTCCATATTTATCCTTTAAACCTGCAAGGCTCGTGTAATACAACTAAAAACAGAAATGAATAAAATAGAAATGGGTAGCGGTAGTTTAACAGGCTTGAAACGTATTCCTTTATCTTCAGTATTCCACTACCATCACACGTGAATCTACACTAATATAATAAAGAGGTAGAGACGGTTGAAGTTATGACTACCTGTTTGGTGTAGTGGTTAGAAACCCAGGTATACTAAAAGGTCGCGGGTTCGAACCCCGCTAGAAACTTAATGTTTGTATGATAAATACGGACACGTGTATCCGAGTTGTGGATATTTTCATTTGTAATATGTATTTACAATAAAAATGTATTGGTGTAGTATCATAGATTAATAAACAAATAAATAGCCTGGGGCATACACACAGCGCCATCTAGTTCTACACTACGCAACTAAGCTTGTATAATGGATACCAGATAGTAACCATCTGTGGCGCTGTGTATGTATATCCAAGAATATTTATTTATTAACCTCTGGAACTACTGATCCGATTCTGATTTTTGTTCACTAATGAAAGCTACACTGTTTTCGATTGACGTATGTTGTTTTAGCGTGATGATAAGTATGTATTAGTTTTCATTTCGAGTGCCACACCGACTAAGTCATGGACGGAGAGATAGTGTATACTTGTGAAATTGTGCTTTCATATGATATCCCATGTGACTTTATTTTTTTTTATATTCCATACTTAGGAATTTTGCAGAATTACGATTCCGGTTCCGACAAGTCGAAACTTCCGATTGATATTATACATCCGATTCCGACTTCGGTTCCGATACTTTTAAATCTGAGGTTGAAGCATAGCGCGGAGGTGATTGTGGGAATACCTGTCGTATCCACCAAGCGCTTTTTAGTGGCGCCAGGGGCCGATCGCGCAAAGTAGCCCAGGGAAAATACTGTTTGGCCTCGGAGAAACCAAAAAACCGCATTTTCTTGAACCATTTAATAAAGTGTTGTAAATGTAGTAACAATTGCTAAAAATTAAGCATTTGTAAGAAACTCAATTACTAAGTAACTAAATAAGCTAAAGTTAAAAAATATGTTTCTTTAAAACAAAATGCTCAATTGATGGGTATTTCTTTAAATTCAAAACATTTAGGGAAATTATCGTTATAAAATATTATTTCTCATTTTTATTTCTTAAGCAATGCAGCTCGACGACATATTGAGCTAAAACACATGCATGCCTAACTATAACATGCTTAGTTTTTTTATCCATCAATAAGTTAACTGTATTTAACAAAAGTCTACCTAATTAAATATCGGTAAGTATTTATTGTTATTAAAATACAAAGTCATTTGAACGGAAATTAAACTAGTTTTTTCTTAATACTCGTGGTTACCTCTAAACATTTTGGGTTTGGTTTTACATTGGTAGCGTCAATGATATAATCGTGCATAAAAAATAGCGCAATACCATTTTTTACTTCGGGTAAACTAAAGCTAAACCAAAAACGTTCCGTTCGAATGGTAAAACGGTTGGACGAAAACAAAGCTGCGAAACCAGGGCTTAACAAAATTTTACTTCTCATTTCTGCATTTGGACCACCCCATTATATAGATAACCTTCGTTTTGGAAAAACACTACTGCAGGAACCCCTGGTGACCAATGACCGTAAACCATATCTAGATTAAGTTATAGAACTTAATCATTGTTAGTTATCAATTTATTACCTATAATGCAAAAAGAAAGTATATGCGTTTGGGGTAAAAGGCAGGTTCATTGTCTGTAAACATATTTCTCTAAAATCGCTGGACCGATTTAGATGAGGTTATTATTATTATTAAATTCTTTATTGCACACAAAAATAAAATACAAAGAACATTTAACATAGATGATGAAGTGTACAAAGGCGGTCTTATCGCTGATAGCGATTTCTTCCAGACAACCTCAGTTAAAGAAGCTTTTTTAATAAGTAGTTGGATAGTGCAAAGTAAAAGCTGAATAACTTAAATATCAGTAGGTACATAGACGATACATAGAAAATACATAGGTATAGTGGAATACATACAAAGATAAACGCTTACTAAAATAAACAAACCATATAAATAAGTACAATAATAAAATACACATAAATATATATAACAGTATATACAATTCATTAGAGAGATAAATAATAGTCCTTTAGACGCAGTTTAAACACTGCAAGCGATTCTGCGTGGCGAATACTTAGTGGTAGTGCATTCCACAACTGCGCAGCCTTAATGCCAAAGGATCCCGAGTAATAATTTGTACGGCAGCTGATGGGCTTAAGCAAATTGTGTGTTTTAGACCTAAGGGGCACATCGTGATCGGATCCTAAATATGTAAACAGATTTTTAAGGTAAGGGGGGGAAATCTGACTGTATAGTACGTTATAAAGAAGAGTGAGGATATGCAAGTTACGTCGGAGTCTGATAGGAAGCCACTTTAATTGCGCCCGGTATGCGGATATGTGATCATACTCTCTCTGAGGTTTTTTGCATTACACAGGCATCACGTTTTGGGATACTGCATCAGACACAATATGCTTTTTATTGTTTTATATGTCGAGAGTCAAGTTGTATCCCTAAAAGTGTCAATAATGTTATTAAGTTTTTAGTTATGATGATTATAAGGCTAGTGATACTGTCCTATGGGGAAGGGCACTGTATGCTGAAATACAGGTTTTTCAACCTAGTTCGGCAACAGGGGCTATATTATTGGAATACAAAATTACTAGCTTAATATAGATTATAAGATAAACTGTAAACTTTTTTGGAATAAAATTATTATTATTATTATTATCACTTCCGAGCAGGTTTCTAGATGTGGTTTACGGTCATTGGTCACCAGGGGTTCCTGCAGTAGTGTATTTCCAAAACGAAGGCCGATTTATATTTCCGTTTAAGTACCTGAATTAAAATAGATTTCCTTTATTCTCTGTTCTACACGTATGTCAGTCGGATGTAGAGTTCATACAATATCTGTAATCTAAATTATTACTTAGATAAATAAAAAATATATACTTATTTGCAAAAATAAAAAATAACGTTTTTGTTCAAGTTACAAAAATGAATCCATAATAAATACAGTTTCTGCAAGGAACAAGTCTGGTGTCTAAATATCCGATTTATTTATGTAAATAACTGAGAAAACAGAAATACAGTTATTAATTTGCCAAAGACATCAATAAGCTACTGTTCCTTGCATTAAATATGATTATGAACTAAAGTGTTTATTTATCTACCTTCAATTACTCACACAAACCTCCCAAATGTATTTTTAATTGAACAAAAGGTCAAACAGGATCTGACCAAATAGTCTACATATAACATGTATATGTATGGATAGTCAACACTTCAAATAGGTATGTAGACTAAAGAGTTTTGTTCATGAAAGGGATTCAACCAAGTATAAATAAATTATTTCAGCTCTAAGATGTGCCCTACAGTTTTGCAAATATGTTCAAAATTATTTTGAAACGCTTGTGTTACTGCTAAGGCTTGAACATTGGTAAAGGTTGCCTGGAAGAGATCGCTTTTAGTGATAAGGTCGCCAAATTGTACATTTTATTCTTACCATTTTTCTGAAACTGTATTTTCTTTTCTGTTGTGCAATAAAATGTGTATAGACGACCTGTTTGATGTAGTGGTTAGCAACTCTGACCACTATACCAAAAAGTTGCGGGTTCGAATCCCGCTAGGGGCATGTGTTTGTGTGATGAGTACGGCCATGTGTACCCGAGTTATGTTTTCATTTATAATAAGTATTAATTTACAATAAAAATGTATTTATGCAGTACATCAACCATCTAGTATCAACAACACAAGCCTATACTTGCTTATTGTGGAACTAGATGGCGCTGTGTGTAGGTCTAAGGATATTTATTTATTGTAAAAACTATGATAAAATAAATTGACAATTCCCGACAGTCGTCGTCCAGATAAAAAATAAAGTGAATAATACTAAATAATGAGCAAAAAATCTAGTTTAACTTTATTTTAATGCAAGGATAAATAAATAAAATATTATTCATTCATTATTTTTATATCCACACCACCGGAGGCCTGAAGCCTTTTGATCAGCAGCTGAGCTTATTCATTCAATTTAGAATTTGCTAATTTAGAAAATTCTCTCAATTGAGATTGATAGATATCAATGAATATATCATCCAGATGTGTTAAAAGCTAAATATCTGTGAAACTGCTGAACCAATTTTCATCAAACATGGCTAAGAATCATCTCGCAAATACCAGTATTGGAAAATAATAAACCGTTTTCATATTGATTCAGCGGTTTTGGCGCTATAAAGACAAGACAATACACAGACAGACATGGGGTTTAAACTTATATCTTGTTGCTTGCTGTTCATGTCAGTCATTTACACAGTCGCTAGGGCCTATGTTACAGAGCCAAACTAAGTGTTTACCTAAAAGATAAGAAAAGAATATCAATGATATCAATTCAGATTCAGACTTGAAACTCATCATCATTGCCGTAGACAGACCTGTAGATTCTTTAGGGTCATTGCATTTATACTTATACAAGTTATACAGGTGGAAAGTTGAGATGGGGCATGACAGCTACCAGAATCATATTACATAACTACAAGAAATCGTACTTATGAGGCTAACCCTAACTTTGGAGCATTTGCCCAGATCTTGTAAAAATATACAGCCATGGAGAAAATGGCATTTTGACAGAAATATTCTTCATAACATTCAATCATCATTATATTGCTGATAAAACATAAGTGCCTATAATATAGCATCAACTAAGGTCATGATATAACTCTTAAAAAACTCAAAATAATTTCTCATACATTCAGGGTGTTTTGTTTTTAATCATGCAATTTAGCTGTGCAAGTTTTCTATGCAGGCCCCTTGTGATTGTTCCCATTTTTTATATTATTTATTTATTTGTTCTTAAATGGTGAAGTGAATAAATGACTTGACGTGAAACTGGTTAACCTTTTCCCATGATTTATTGTGCCAGAAAAACACAATCTTAAAAACCATAAAAAAAATATGAGCTTTAATGCTTACTTGTCTTGAAAGGTTTATTCATCAAAGTACTTTTTATATACTATGATAGTCTGCAACTCCAGATAGTTAATTAACGGAAAAGACTGGACTTTTCATTATTGAAACAAATTAATTAATAGCAAGATGAAGTACTAACCTAATAGCCAAACAATAAGAATAATAAAATCAAATTGCCTTGACGATAAACAATCAGCTGGTATTATTGACACATGTACCAAGACAAGACTCTAGAGCAGTACATAGTGGTCCATGAATGAACACATGTTACCAAGTGTGGTATTCGTTTTCTTGAAGAATATCTCTAGTACCTCAGTAGAAAATCCTTGATGTGTGAAAGGGTCTAAAATATAGTAGATCACATGAATTCATTTGCTATAGATCATCTCCATATTGCCTTGACGTCATTTCGAGATCTATCGCCCAGATGAAGACGGTCAAAAATTATTTCGAACTATTCGTAATCCTAGAAGTGACGGCGAAATAACAACGATAGAAATATAACATAATACGTCAAGGACGAGATTCGTAAAAATATTCTACCTACTTTTTGACATTCAATGAAATGCTAACTTACTCACCGATTTTTATGTTGAATGTTAGTAGATCATAATACTTCACACAAACACGATGATAAAAAATGAAAAATCACTTTTATAGGAAGAATTTCAGGCATAAAATAAGAAATAAAAACAAAAGAAGTCGAATAGCACAAGCACACCTCGCCAACCGAGCGAGCGAGCATAGACTTTTAGGGAAAATTTGTCCTTTTGGATCGGCAAAGGGACGTGAGTCAATTCAGCCAATATTTATATTGCTATTATTTGTATGCTGAATTGCTCGATTGAGGGCAGTCATTGGAATAATGAATGAACACTACTACAGCTATAATACAAAAAATCAGATCCACGATATAATTGGTATTTTTACGGAAAGTACAGAAAAGTTTAATGTTTTTCGGGTAATTCAATAAATTGTTATGAGAATTGGAAGCTCTATGGCAGGTTCCTAAGCCTGTTCTAATAAAAAACCGTAGTTGGAATTCTATGCCTATACTCCCACCCAAAGAGAAAAAAATTATTTTCGCAAATACAGACTAAATATCATAGCTAACATAACAAGGCGCACATTATTGGATGCGGAATTTAATAGAGAACAAGTTCAAACACAGTCCAAAGGAATTGGAACTCTAGAATCATTATAATTGAGAGTTGAAAGTCAGGTGTCCGTGGGCACCGATCGGTGTCCGCGAGTGTTGTCGGTATAACATTTTTTTTGGCACCGATCGGTGTCCGCGTCTGTCTAAAGGTAGCTTCATTCCGGTTATTTTGGGTTATTTTTGAGAATCTAAAATTAATTAAATAAAGTGGCCCTTTATTTTCTAAAAATAACCGTATTAGAACTAATTAGGTATTCTTTTCGAGTGCAGATCAGAGCAATATTTTTGATTTATTGCTGTATTTAAAAAGAAAAAGTGCGTAACGAAGCTTTCCGGTTTCCATAAGAAACCAAAATTTAGTAAAGCATTTACAAACCACTTTACTGAAGTAGGACTTGACCCTAAATAACTTTGTATACGCCGAGTATACGACGAATGACTCGTTGTGACTGAGATTGATTTCAGAAGAAATAAGAGAAACAACATATGGCTGTATAGTCTTAGATCCCTTTGCCTTCTCCGAGAAAAGAAATAAAACTAAAAAAAATACAGTTTGTTTTTTTCACCTGGCAACCCTGTCTTTCTAGTTTCGATGAGAAAATTGGAATGCGATTCCGCCTGTTTCGACTTCTGTAAAACTTATCAATTTGCATTATTTTTGTGAAATGTGCTTTTGTATGTATTAGTAACCAACGTGTTTATTCCTGCAGTTCGTATACCTAAATAACAAACAAATGGCCGACGATGAAATTAACGGCGATGCAGACGACATTCAACACGATAAGGATAAAACTCAGAAAAAGACTGCTAAACATGATAGCGGTGTCGCAGATCTCGAAAAAGTAACAGATTATGCAGAGGAGAAAGAAATATCTTCGCAAGACATATCTGGTGTAAGTATAATTTGATCTAATTTGTTTACCTGCTTATCGGAGGTTAGGGCAGGCTAAAGTGCTACCAGACGGACTGAACACGAGCAATTAATGCGATTAACTGCACAAAGCCCAAATTATTTGAAGTCCAACGGCCCTCTGAGCCCAGAAATCATAGACGTGCTGAAATTGATGGTGATGGGCATGCCAAACTCGTGGCATGAAGTTAGAATCCTCACCTAAAAATTCTGTCATTGGTTTTGATTAATCATTATGAATGGTCAGCAAGCTTCTATGTCTACACCACATCACATGTCAACAATTTGATTACTTGACCGCAATTGGTATGAAATGAAAAATGATTTATTTAGTAGCATGATATTTTGTTACAATGTATGGCTCCAATGGCTGGCACTCCTTTTAAGTAACTAATCCTTATACTAATTGTCTAACATATTCACTCTTCTATAACTAATTTGCGTAAATAAATGAAACATACAAACAAATAAAGCAGACATAGTTGATTGTACAATTAAGAAGAATTTGCATATTCGAATGTGAGGGACCTTTATTTAAAATGTAGACCATTGTAAGTGCGAAGTTAGAATTTGGTATTGTTAGAAAACTTCAAAAGGAAGGAAAGGAACACTAGGGCTGCTTTTTACAAGTCAACAGCTGGAAGTGTTGAGGAATGAATTTTGTTTTGCAATCTTGTACATCTCATTGATCTATGTCCGTTATTCATCCATTATTTAATGTATTCATTATGTTCTATTTAACACTTTTTCTATTGACTTTCCAGGCTCTCTCATTAATTGGTGACCGACGGAACAAAGAAGCAGCTGAACGTCTAGAAAAAGAGAAAGAACTTCAGAAGGTCTCAGTCAAGAAGGACGATATAGAGTTAATTGTTAGTAATGTCAATTACAATATCTTCCCATTCGAAAGCAAAAGAAATTAGCCATTCACCACTTCTTCGTATTTTGGCATGTATTTCTGTTTTTACAACTTAGCTGTAATTTGAATACCCACTTAATTATTATAAATTGCGATAGGTGCTGTTTTTACAACTTAGCTGTAATTTGAATACCCACTTAATTATTATAAATTGCGATAGGTGCTGTTTTTACAACTTAGCTGTAATTTGAATACCCACTTAATTATTATAAATTGCGATAGGTGCTGTTTTTACAACTTAGCTGTAATTTGAATACCCACTTAATTATTATAAATTGCGATAGGTGTGCAGCATCAGGACAGGACTGATCTTTGGGGGAGGCCTTTGTCTAGCAGTGGACGTCTTTCGGCTGATATGATGATGAAATTAATAAGCAACCAGCAGATGCTGATGTCCTTATATCCAAGCTGGTGTATTGTTAAGTTCTTGAGCTTGATGGTTCTATACGCTCACAACTCTGTCATTAATTGTGTGAAGGCCAACATTGGTGTTAGCTCTGAGGGAGACCGTTTCAATTTTCATAATGTTATGTGTATGACTTGAATAATGTTGGTATCGTACAATATTATTTACAATGGTACTAAAACGGGAACATGATCGAATAGTAGTTGTATTACAAGGTAGCAAAATAATATTATATGGCGAGGACGTTATTTTGAATCCACAGCTGAGCTAAGGAGATTCTAAGAGTATAATCCTGAGCACAGAGAAACATTCTGAAGTAGAATCCTGACTGCAAAAAGGCATTTAATATTCGTCCCCTGAGCTTAATTTTGCGGCCGAGTGATACATTCTGCTTTTCTTTTCTCTCTGTGAGAAAAAGAATTGCGTATAACTAATGAATCTATATAAAATTGTATTAGAATGTTATTATCTTACAAAGTAATTGTGCCCTGAAGGGAGACATAATGCGATATGCTTTAAATTTTATGTAGGGCATGATTTCAATATCATTATTAGTATTAACTGCCAATTTTAGTATTGAGTACATACTCTCAAAGAGTAGAAGGTTGCTTGGGCCAATATTGACCATGCTAAAGTAATTGGAACTAATATTAGAAATGCAAAAGTTTGTGTGTGTATGTCTGTAGTATGTTACTTCTTCACATCTATACTGCTGGATGGATTTGGATAAAATTTGGTGGGTAGACAGATTAGGACGTGGATTAACATATGGGCAAATTTTTTTGCTGAATCGATTTTGATAAAATCTTCCACGCGGACGAAGTCGCGGGCGGAAAGCTAGTGATCTCTACTTAAAACTAGTTTAAAGAAAGATAAATTCATATTTTTGCAACGAGACAATGACAATAATACACAGACTTGAGCGTCATTCTGTAATATGGATCGTAAATTTGGCTAATTCTTGAAAGTAGGCCAAAAACATAGACTTATATATACTATAGTTTCAACAACATGCTTAAAAACTGATTCAACAACAGCCTTACATGCCCCCAAATTGGTAAGACATTTTTAAACAAAGATCACAAATTCTGACATAATGTCACTTAAAATTTCATATCAAATTATAATTCTGTGAGTAAATCATTGAATATTTTTTTATAAATTTTTAAATTAGGACCTCTAGGTCTCTTAGAGATAAGTTTAAGGAAATTATTATCTTAACAATGGCATCTCAATTCATTTATGATAATTTGTTATATGCAAAAAAAATATATAACCTTATTCGCTAAAAATAGTGATAGACACAATGTTAAGGAATAAGAACCAGTTATCTGTTTATCTTAGCCGACTTCACAAAGTTAGTAAATCCTACAAAGGTCGCTTTTATAACAAGGTTCCACTAGACATTCGAAATTTGCCTTTAAATAAATTTAAAGCAATCATAAAACAGAAATGATTAACAAAAGGCTATTATAAAATCACTGACTATTTGAATGATAAGCAAGCATGGACATAGCTGTCTAATTATTCTATATGAATCAGAAATTGTAACCCATAATCTGTTTAAAAGAGCAACCCTAGAGTTTCTTGCTCGTTCTTTGGAGGAGTCAGCTTTGTGGATGAACAAACAGTAAATGTAAATGTAATATTAATAGTGACGTTTTCAAGTGATAATTTTATCCTATGAAATAAAATATTTTGATTTGATTTGAATACAGTTTTCTTATTTAAAAAAAAGAACTGAATGAATTTTGTTTGATCATATTTTATTAGGAACATTGTTGTTCCTGCCAAAAAATAAGACCTGTGACTGTCATCTGTTTCTTCCCACAGCTGTAGGTGATGTAAATGGCTTACAAGCGATTTAAAGAAGGTATAATATTGCACAACATCACAAACCATTAACCAGTACCGTCATTGGCCAAGGTTTCTTAGAATTTGTGAACCAAGTAGTATTTACGCGACAGATATAGTTTGAGAACCAATGATTTATAGACTGAGGTCAAATCGCGCAAGTCATGAAGTAGTAGAGATTTTTGTGAAATTGGGTGTTTGCTTTTATATTTCAGGTTAAAGAAATGGAAATATCAAGAACATTGGCTGAAAGAACATTAAGGGAACACCGAGGTGATGTGGTAGCAGCTCTAACTACTCTTACAAATTAATGTGATTCTTTTGGAATTAAGTAAATACTAAAATTTTTTATGAGCAAATTTTTTGATTTATCTTTTAACTATTGTTGCCTGCATTCTTGTATAGAAAGTGATGTAAATCGCGCTACGGGAGAGGCTTCTGTCCAGCAGTGGACTTCTATAGGCTAAGTTGATTGCACTCAAGTGTAACGAAACCTTCGATTCAAAACCTTACCGGCGCGTAATATAAGAATTCCGTAATTCTTATCTTATAACATCCGTATGTTAGTCTTGAATTGCAATTGACTGTACTTGCATTGCCAGGCGTAGGAATGCGTGGTTTCCTATTTAATAATAAGGAACAATGGTTGCGTAGTGTGATATATTTTACAGATCGAAAAAGAACTGACTTGGAACTGTGTTAGTGGCCTATTACAACCAACAACCAAATATTTTTAATATGCTTCCCACTAATAAATGCTGTTTTCCACTTTATTTGTCAATCTAATGAAAATTAGATTGTCAAATAAATTGAAAAGCGGCTCTTATTAGTATTGCACCTATTTGGCAATTATTTGTCCAATTAGAATAGTGGGCAACATCCATATGGGGTTAACTTAACATGCATGCTGTGCAGAGGTAAATTTGCTTAACAATTACATCATTCCTGGGCCCTAATTACGTTAAAAGCATATCTGAAACTTAAAAAAACTTTTAAGTGACAGGTAATATATTCTACCTGTTACAATTTAAGCACCACCTACAAGTTTGGGACGTTTTATTTTGATTCTGAACACTTTCAGTACCGCCTAGCCAATCAGGTATACATGGTGTACCAATTGCAATGGCCCATAGAGGGGAATTACCTTAGGATAAGTGTGGTAGTAGATATAAGATCTAGAGAGTATCGACTAGCTCCAAAATATTACAGGACAGTAGGCATAGCAATGTTAATAGCATTGTTGTGTTCCGGTTGTCAGAGATAAGATAGCCAGTCCCCCAAACGTGTTGGGGTTTCCGGGTCAGTACGCTTCCACCTTCGACCTCATCTTCACTTTACATCAGGTGTGATTGAGGTCCCGTGCGAAACTGTCATGCATAAAAAAAAAAAATAGGTACAAAATTTCACAGTCGCTTATCTTGTAGTAAAGGTCAGTGGAGACCAGACTCCCTATTTTTAAGAGACACTATTTTTGAGAGAGAGTCCTAGGGTGTACTCATTGCAATAACTATAAACATTTCTATGAAATAGATGCAATAAACCACGCAATCAAAGAGAAAAATTAAACACAAAATATACATTTTATTCCACGACTTAAAACAAAAGAATGATCAGAGAACAGTACAATTTGACGGCCTAATAATAATTTCAATAATTATGTTGTACATCACATCATGTTCTGAATCCGAATATTCGTATACACGTACTAACATAATATTTTAGCCAGCATTATTTAATCTAGCTTTACCTTTTCGCATACGGAAAACAGGCGTACCTATATTTATGTATGTACTTTTGGAGGCATATAAATAATAAAGCTTAGCGACTGTAGTTCGTACTTACCATTATTATGTTTGTGCTGCAGGGCTACTAGCACATATTAAATATTAGTAACTACGCGTACTACTTGATGATGACATATTTCCATACAAATGCTGTTCAGTTTAAGCGAGATAGCAACCTATAGAGTGCGCATCAATCTAGCAGACTGTAATGCCAATATTCCCACTGATGCCCTTCTGCCAGTGGGATGCTGGAAATTTTACCCAGCATCTCAGCTGTTAATTTTAGTGCCACAGGTGGAGGGTTTTCTTTCAGATCCAGAACATGGACTGGCATGAACTCATAAAATTTAGGTATATCTACTAACAATAGATCACTCTAAGTTTACGGGTCAGACACATGTCTTAGCACGCTTCCGTTCTTACTTGTTTTTAACTCAATTTACTCATCCTAGGTCCGCTGTCGACCAATTATCATATCCGAAACAGATGTACCTTTACAAAATTCACTGAAGTAGATATTCGTGCTAAGGCCACAGAAGTGATTATAATGTAAACTCTTCAGAGTCAGTTTGCTTCAAATGTTCTTTACTTCTAAGTATGTACATTTTTATTTTCTTCGTTATCAAATATGAACAGTTGCGTTCTGCTGATTTTCCTCTTCTTTTTGTGGAGTATAAGGTGGTGGCGGTATACTGCTGTCATGTATCTGTGGACACGTCAGTAAGTTGAGTTACTTAAATTTTTATAAATTGATTTCCTTGAGTAACCGTGTGTTGTACACACTAATAAATATTCGATCTTTTCAAAAGTCTGTCTATTTAAAAATTCGTCTTCGCCAGTGGCCACAACTGAAACTAACGAAAACGCTATTACGGGCTGCCATGCAAGAAACGTGAAACCGGTCATTGCATTGTTCACTTGCAGTGGAGAGTCTCCTATTGCGACAATTGACCCGGGAGCTTCTCGCGCAATAGTGCTAAAATTCGAACGTTCTCCATCTCCGGGGTATATGATAAATTGCCAGTTTTGATAAGTATTTAGTTACCAGTTAACTACAGAGTTCTGCGTTGTTTTCTGCCTACTTACATTAGTTGTGACGAATAGCATTAGCGTATTTTGTAAGATTATTTTACGTTTTATTCGACTAATTACCTTGGCTATATTTATTTACATAATATTGAATACCAAGCTAAGGCGACAATTGTTTTAGTGGTATTAAAAAGTGGAATTATCTAACTGGTGTTGCAGTTTCCTGCAATTTACCTATTTTCTACAAGTTACAATTAGGTAGGTACTAAGTAAAGGGAACAGGTGACGTCAAAATCATCTTACTGAAGTTATATGAAAATGTGAATACATTAAATGGTTCAGACACAATCTACTAAACGGAGATTTCATCCCTTTAGTAAAATGGAATAACTTATAACCATTGCTTGTTATTAGTATTAAAAACATGTGGGATACACCTAAATAGTCCTTTACCGCTCTTTCTTTTTAAAATGAATGTAATAATTAAAAATGTGATGAGGGCGCCACTGAACGCTTGGTAGTCTTAACGTAAAACTAGGTTACAAATAAATTTTATTAGAGGAATTAAAGGATAATAGTAATTTAGGTACTTACAAAACCAGCATTTACATAAACAGTCGCTGGCATTACTGCTGATCCAGATGGCGCAGTCCTTGAATATCTACAATTACAAAATTGCATGAATATTTTAAATACATGGTGAAGTTTCATTCGTGTAATTCCTGTTTACTGGTGACTCCACTCTTGATTGATTACGAACAACTTTCCTCTAGGAATCATAGCCGAATTCAGCAGAGAATTGTTATGCCTCCATACTAAAACTGGTTTCAGAATGGCTTACTCTATGGGTAATCGATTTTTTTTGATTGAATTCGACTATGGTTCCTTGAAGAAAGTTGTTCATAATCAAGCGTAGCATCACCAATTAATGGGAGTTACACGAATTCAAATTTACCCTGTATAATCTCTCTTTTTATGTTCGGCAGTGGACGTCCTGTGGCTGGTATGATGATAAATATTTCTTAGAGAGATTATAATTACAATAAACCCTCCTGCAAACACCGCTAGATATCCGGTATTGGTTTGATTGATTGACAGTAAATAAATTGTTTTAAGAAAATATCGAGATTGAGGGTAGAACTTGAATGGAGCTGAATTGAGTATCACACACAGGTAACCAATTTACTAGGTTATAGTTTGGCAGAAGTGTTAGAATAATGTGTATGCTCAATCACTGCTAACGGCTGAGCCATTTGACTAACATTTGTCACACAGATTGAAAATGTCCTAGAAGAAGACTTAGGATACTTAATTAAATTAAAACAAGATTACTCCTTCCACGCGACCGAATAAATGAAGAATAAACTATTCTACATAGCTCGGAAACAACTCCTCAGTGCTGGCCGGGAACAGATAGACAAACTTTGTTCGCATTACAGTTACAATATGTTATTTATACGAAACAAAAATAAGAATGATTAAAGACTAAACTAATATTTTAAAGATATATACAGCCGGAACAGTTAAAAACAGGTGCAGCTACTGCAGAGCTGCGTCTAGTCGTCGTTTGGCTCGTCTTCCTTTTCATAGGTAAACACTTAAAAATAATCACTTTTGAAGCTCAGACTTTCGGAATTTATAGTCTTCTTTTGAGAACAAGCCCACGAAACTCAAAGATGACTCTTTTTAAACTCAATACGTTCGATAAGTGCTACCTATATCACAATAAACCCTCATTCATATCGGTTAAGAACGTAGCGCAATTTCTAAATCAGCATATGTATATACACAATATTAAATTTACAACATGCGTATGTACGTTGTATAGGTATGCTTATGGGTAGGTAATTTTGCTAGCTTTCCGCTTGTGGCTTCGCCCGCTTTGTCCTGGAGTAATCTTCGGAAGTTATTCCTAACGAACCTTTTCCTGGGATAAAAGTATCCTATGTCTTTTTCCAGGATATGTTCTACCTATACCTATGCCAAAGAGCCAAATAGGTTCAAATGTTTCACCGTGATTGAGTAACTAACATGCAACTTCTAGCATTTATAATATAATACATAAGTTTTATCTCCAACAATTAATAACGCCCTTAACAAAATTTAATTAAATTAGGCTACAGGTGGTTAATATACATACATACAGATCGTTTGAATACATTACCCTCCTTTTGGCTTCGCTGTAGTCGGTTATGTTGTGTATGAAAGGTTTTGTTTGTAAGTCTGTTAGTTTAATGTGCAATGATTATTTTTGAGTGTGACAACGCTGATTAGACTCTTACTTTTAATCGTTCTTTCAGAATTGGATTTCTAAATTTATCTAATTAACTATAAATGGAAAATTGAGAAAACTCTGAGGATACAATTACATAATCTCGATATACCAAAACTACTATGTTAAAAATATTTTGGCTTAACCGATGAAACATGGATAAGAACCTGTCCCCTATATAAAAACCGCACTCAAATCGGAACACGCGTTGTTGAGATACATATGGACAAAGATTGGACACACACAACGCCGTCAATCACCTAACACCCGTCGTTTTTCTACTACATATACTACAACCGAATCCCTTCACCGATTACAGATTCTCGACATACCCACATCCTCTGTATTGCGTTAACTATATATATATATATATGTAGCGATAGTACAATGAATTGTTACCTTGGTGGAGCATCTCTCAATCTCTCTTCGACGTACACTTGTAAACTTCCAATTGATAGACGACTTTCGCTTGCATTACTGCGGTTACCGAGTGGCCTGTAAAATATAATTCAAATAGTTTATTGTGGATCATAGGTATAACATACAGGTACATTATAATAATATCATGATATATGGCCGCTCGGCCATGTTCCGCCACATCGGCATACAATTTTGAAACTTACACCTAAATTTAAAGCATACAGTCATGCGATATGCAAATAATAAAAAAACTGACAAACTTTGGATGCATAAAAAAATACATAGGTAGAATCAACAAAAACTAAATAAAATCTAGATGGATTTGTCATCAAGGTATTCGTCCAGACTATAGTAGCATTTGCATGTTAAAAGAGCGTGTAATTTATTTTTAAATGAATTTGCCCCTGCTATATCTGTCAGCGACTTGGGTATCTTATTATACATAGATATGCGGTATAAAACTCGGACAGTCATGTTGTTTTGGATAGCATATTTATATACAATTTCGGCGACTGTAATTAAATGAATAGTCTTTCTATGAATGCCAATCTGCCGAAAAGTATTTATAATTCGCGATTAGAGTAGTTTCGTCACGTTTAAAGAATAGAACCAATCAGTCTCTTCCCGAGTACTATATTAATTCTGTGCCGTTGCATGTTTTAACGGCGAAAGACTCACCCTCTGTCTCGAGTGCATTTCTGTATATTTAGTCTACTACAGGGTGAATTTCAATTCCTGTAATTCCCATTAACTGGTCACGCCACTCTTGATTACAAACAACTTTCCCAAAAGAACCATATAGTGGATTCGATCAAAAAATTTTTCATTACCCGTACAAAAACCATTCTGAAATCACCTTTAGTATGGAAGACCAACAATTTTCGGCTGAATTCGGCTATGGTTCCTAGTCGAAAGTTGTTCGTAATCAGGAGTGGAGTCACCAGTTAACAGGAATTAGGTATACGAATTAAATTTCACCCTGTATTATTTCATGCATTTTAAATTTTGGAACACCCAACCACTAATGTTTGTGATATCTCTAACCACTCCATTTGGGATGGGGTTGTTAAGTATTTATGTATGTAGACAGGGTGTCAAAATCATGAACATGACAGTTCACACACTTCAAAAGATTTTAGTGCTTTGAAAGCTGACCTAGGTGGTTATTACGTGAGTGAAATTGAGAACGTCTTTAATTTCTATAGATCTCTCTTGGGACCGCCTCCACTCGAGGTGAACAATGGTGATTTCATTGGCGAAGTAGGGCATAGAATAATTTGCCAAAGATGTAGCGAAGGTTACCTAGACAGGTCCTCGGGTCATGTCATCTCAATGGTCTTGGCAGTATAGATAGACTAGGTACTTAACGTATCGAGCGAATATTGGGAGTGCTATACATATCTGTGTTATAATAAATGTCCGAAATTAGACAGTGTTGGAATGCGAAGATTAGGTTGGATCTACGATTTCATTACAGTAAATTTGGCTTTCGACCAAGGTTGTACATAACATTGTTTGCTTGTAGGTATACGTTTTTCTATAAAAAAAGAAAAAATAAGCTTGCGAAATTAATTGATAGACTAGAATAAAAGTAACTCAATTATGACTAAGTTAAAATGCAAATATTTATATAGATATATGAATTATCCCATAGAGGGATTTCTTCCAGTCACCCTTCTAGAATCTATCTGTAGGAGAGCGAAAGGATCATTAGATATTTAAACCTAAATAAAAGAAAACCAGATAAGTGCGTATCGAGTCACACGCAGTGTAGGGTACCGTTGTCCGAACGGGGCTTTGTGTTGTTTGATAATTGTTTTCGACGATTCATTAACTGTAATATTCGTTAGTTTTTGTTATAACTAAATTTTTTTCACGTATGCAAAAACAACCGTTTAGTTGGCAGGCGGGGGACACTTGACTTTAACAAAAATTTGCACTTTAAAGCTTAATATTTCGGAAATGGAACCTTGTATCGAAAAACTGTTTAATATATACACTGGGTAAGTGGGTGGTTATACCGTAAGGAAAAAAATAGGGCATATTAGGTAAGTGTAATAGAAGTTATTGGCATGGGTAGTTTTTTTTTTCAAAACTATCATTGAATAAAGCGTTAATTGTGTCATCATTAGACGGTCACGTTTGTAGCCTATTCCTCATAATTACATAATTAAATTAAATAAAGAAAATTTTGAGATTATATGAGATCCAAATAAATTTCGCATAATAGGAACCCTACGAATCCCGCCAGTCGCATATCTATCTCAGGCCGGCGCGTGTGTTTTTGAAAAAAAAAATTAAACTATCTATGACAATAACTTCTATTTCACTTACCTAACATGCCCTAGTTTTTTTTTACGATAAAATACTCATCCGGTATATAAGCTCTCACCTCTGACCTCTAATATTTTTGAACGACCTATCCAAAGAGCGTCGGTGGCTCAGCGGTTAAAATGCGGTGTCCCAATTTGGGAGATCCGGGTTCGATTCCCAGGCAGGCCATGTGTTTTTAATTACCTACTCTTGAACGGTGAAGGAAAACATCGTAAAGGAAACCTGCATGCTTGAGAAAATAAAAATTCAAAGGCATGTGAAGTCCCCAACCCGCATTGGGCTAGCGTGGTCAACTATCGCCAATAGCCCCTCATTATACCAGGGAAGGCCTATATCCCTGTAGTGGGATGTTTACGGGCTGGTGATGATGATCCAACGACATCGCACACGATAGGGTACAAAAATAAAAAAAACATCATTACCACTTTAGGTGTAGAGTAACCCTAAAAATTTTTTTTCAAGATTTTACTTTACCACTTTGTGGGTGTGATTAATATGTATACCTATGCTAAATACTAAGAGCCTCGCTAAGCCACAGACAGACGGACTCGCCGAAACTATAAGGGTTCCTTGTTGACTACGGAATTCTAAAGTGGTAAGACAGTTTTAATAAAACTTACTAAAATAATGCGTTATTATATAGTCATCTTTAGCATCTGTTAATTAACATTAAACTTTTGTTATCCTATAAGAGACCATTGCTATACAATGTAAGTAATCTATCAAACGGTTATCTCATGTAGGTGCATCATTATGTATGAGCCTTTCTAATAACGAATTCAATAACAATTTAGATTTAGGTAGTTTATCTTGTATAGATAACATACCGTCCACGATTTCGAAGCCCAATATGAGTTTATTGATCCGTAGCTTAACGCTCAAGCCCGATACGATATATAATGCCTGTTTGAGAATACCATAACAATGACGAAATTATTTATCGATTGAAACTTTTCGATAGACCGCCTAGCAGAAAGTTAATTCGGTTCTCCATGATGAGAGCATACTTCGTAACTGTATTGGAGTATCCTCAAAAGTTGTCTGGTTCTGTACCACAGAATGCTCTAGTGGGAATAAGTCACTGCATAATAAAAGCGTTTCCCTAATTAACCGATTTCAAAAAAGGAGGAGGTTCTGTATTCGGGGCGTATTTTTTACAGGTTGAGTTTATAAAGTCCGTTTGTTTTCACCCCAGTCTTAACTTAACATATATACATAAAGTCACGCCTGTTTCCCATAGGAGTAGGCAGAGACGACAGACTTCCAATTGCTACGATTCTGTCACACCTCTTTTGCTTCATTCACTCTCATAAGGTTGTTCATACATGCTCGTCCGTGGTACATGGTACCTTCGCCGTGGTCTTCCCCTACCAACGCTACCATCCAAATTCGCTTCATATATTTCTTGTATACAAGTGACGATAACATTCACAAAAAAGTGAGAATGGGCTTACCTTAAATTTGTTACGGCACATAATTTAAAGAGAAGTACAAAAGTGGCAATGATTCCAAGAATGAGGGCAGTGGCCATTGCAATCTGTGTGCTGGATATCAGCAGAATGTTGTCTAATGAATCCCTGGAATATGACAATACGACAATACGAAGGTGAGTAACAACAACAATAAACAGTCTTAAATCCCCACTGCTGGGTCATTCCTTCCTCTGCAACTAGTAGATGGACCATAATCTCACACGCAGAGACCAGTGTGGATTGGCGGATTTATGTCAGACTAAATGGCCACCTGACAGTATTTTTCGTCGCCGTAACCGCAGGCTTGATGAAGGTCGCGGGAGATCGCCATCGGCCAACCGGTCGCTCTGGAAATCGGTGAGGGAGTCCTATGTTCAGTAGTGGAGGTCCTTTGGCTGATATAATGAAATGTAGGCCAGTTCAATTGCAACTAAACTGAGGATAACGTACTCCGAAAAACAGAATCATTCGTATGAAAATAACACCATCACCTATCCATGGATTCACGATACCAAACGTTATCGTACGCATGGCGGACAGGAGGATTGGGGATAGCAGTGGGGTTCGGGAGGTTCGAATATTGATTCGGACGTAGTGACTTGTTCAGTGGTCAATGCTGGTATTGTTCTTGGTCTATCATGACACCAGGACATCGACAATGTTGATCCTATTCTTGCTATGGCAGTTCCCGGTAAAGGAACAATCATGTCAAACATATCTTTTCAGTGTTCAGACTAATTAGTAGATGTAGGTACCTACCTATACTTCGCATTATTCTAGAAATATGGTTTGTTAGTCCATGAGACCTACAAGTAACGCGAAAATACTACCAATTTTTTTATAAATGACAATTTTTAATTTTAACTTAAAAGAATTTATTTATTACTTCAATGAATGTGATAATTATTTACTAAATAATTTTGTACCTATATCTACTTTCCCTCTTTTAAAATTGTGTGATAGTTTTAAATTCTACCTGGTTTCCTCATAGAAGGTCAAAATTTCATCATTTCAGACGTGTGGTAACACTAGTCAGGACTGGGTCACGCTGGGATTACTTTCAATTACATGACCTCAACTAGGATACAATGACAACTACATAGATAACGTCTTTGACTTCTCGGTGGAACAACGACATTAATGTAAGTAGTTAAAGTTCAAATTTATTTGCAAGTAATAGTTAACCGCCGCTTTGTCCGGTTTTAGGATCCACATGTATGTTTAGTCCCATGATACAATATACAACATGTGTACAATCGGCAATAGAATTAAAAGGGTCTAGGTTATAAAATGTTGTGAAGTGGGTACATTGCTATAATAATAATAATAAAGAACTGAAAAAAAATACGGAGAATTTTCTCACGCTGAGAAAAAGAACAACCCAAAAAAAATAATTATAATTCTGACTTAGGGCTTTAAAATAAATAAGAAAGTAGCATTTACTTGGTTAATGCCCGTTAATGGTATAATAAAGCTGCTGCTGCGGCATGCTGAGAAAAAGAATCACCGAAAAAATAAAAAATAAAAGTCCTTTATTGATTTAGAAATATTACAGTAAGCTGCTATGTAAACTTATTGTAATCACCATCGACTTTCATTGAACTGTAATCCAACAATATTCCATTTTGGAGTGCAGTTCACAAATAAATCAACTCAGGTTCTGTTGCTGAATGTGCTCCGATTGAACTGTCGAGCCCTGAATGTGGGGCAAACAAACAAACATATTTTCGAATTTAAAATACGTATTATGTAATTTGGGCTTATAATATTTTTCACTGCGGTAATCATACAAAAGATATGGTAGAGAAGAGGTAAGTACTGCGACGTGATATTAAGTAGAATGACCTGCTTAGCTTAGTACTTACCTGATACGGGTGATCTTCAATCATCATGAGGAGATAAGGAAGGCAAGCAAAGAAATAAAGAACAATTAGTTTTACTTGAATGTGGCAAGGGAGGTGTGCTGGTTAAATAGCTAATTAAATAAATAAAAATATTTAAATACTTGGGACACTTACACCAAACATCTAGTCCCAAACTAAGCAAAGCTTGTACTATGGATACTAGATAACGGATAAACATACATAAATATTTATATATACATCCATGACTCGTGAATAAATGTTCGTATTCATCATACAAACGTTTACCCCTCGCGGGATTCGAACCCGCAACCGTTGGTTTCGCTGACAGGGTCACTATCCACTACACCAATCGGTCGTCAATAATTGGAGTTGTGTGGCTAATTATGTACTTATTTTTTTTTTATAATCTTTAATTTAGGATATGAGTCCTTCTAGACATGACAGTCCCATCGAACTCTAATCAAGATTCAATGATGAGAAATACAAACATATTATACAATAATCTGGCTGCTATTGATCCAGGTTTACCCTAAATTTATTGAGCCAAATCTACATTGTATTGACTCAGCTTTAATTTTCTCATCAGTGCATCTCTTTCATTTCGGTTTCTAGCACACCCCATCAACAAGTGTTGGACATCCTCAAATAAAAAACAAATATGTACTTAGGCAAGTTTCAAAGTTTTGAATGATGAATTCGCCAACTTTTGGATTTTCCATTATTCAGAAAATTTACAATGAGTTCCTACCAAACTACAGAGTGACTGTTATTAAATATATTATGACTTAAATAGATAAATGAGTTCTTACGGAGTTCTATGTTACATTTTATCAACCATCCATACTCGGAGCGTCGGTGGCTCAGCGGTTAAGACGCGGTCTCCCAATTTGCGCGGTCCGGGTTCGATTCCCAGGCAGGCCATGTACTAATTATTATAGATGCCTACAAGATTTTTTTTCCTTTCTTTAAAAAATAAAAATAAAAAGAGGCTGTTGATGAGGAGAGAGAATTATGTTGCATTTTTATTTTTATTTCTTATAATTTGTGCATTATGAGTTTTGAAGCTCAATAATCCCAACTAATATTAGGTCCTAACATATGAAATTGGCGTTTTGTAAGGGAGTAACCTAAAGTTGATTTTTTTCAAAAAATTATATATTTATTTAATCAAAGTATGTGCCATTGCTATTTATGCACTTTTGCCATCTCATAGGTAGGTAGTTCATTGATCCCTTTACTAAAAAAACCATTCGGACGGGAATCAATAATATCTTTGAAGGCACTTTGGGCTGCCCCATCGGAGTAGAATTTTTTCCTTTGCAAGAAGTTATCCAAATTTCGAAAAAAATTGTAATCTGTTGGAGCAAGGACCGGGGAGTACGGTGGATGTCTTACACATTCCAATTGAAGCTCTTCTAATTTGGTAACTGTCTGTTGTGCAGTGTGTGGTCTAGCGTTGTCCTGAAGCAGCAGTGGCCTACGGCGATTGACCAGCCTCGGTTGTTTAGCTAGCTATCATGGTTTTGCAATTGATGACAATACACATCTGCCGTAATCGTCTGGCCAGATTTAAGAAAGCTGAAGTGAACACAAGTCCACCAAATGCTCACAAGTAACTTTTTTTGAGTTAATTTTCGCTTGGGGCAGGATTTGGCTGGTTCGCCAGGGTTCAGCCATTGCGATGAGCGTTTCCGATTATCGTACAAGATCCACTTTTCATCACAGGTAATGATTCGATTTAAAATCCCTTCATTATTATGCTGGTTGACTTATGTAACGCAGCAGTCTACGCGCGTTTGTCGATTTGCTCCACTCAATTCATGAGGGGCCCACCTTTCAAGCTTTTTCACCTTCCCAATTTGCTTCAAGTGGATTAAAACAGTTCTGTCACTAACACCGCAGCCTGCAGCTAACTCGGATGTGGTCTGCGATGGATCCGCTTCGACAATAGCCTTCAATTCTTCATTATCAACCTTGGACTCCGGCCGCCCACGGGGCTTGTTTTGCAGGTCGAAATTTCCAGAACGAAAACGTTGGAACCAAAAACGCACTGTGTTTTCTTTTGCGACAACACCGCCATACACATCATTAATCCTTCGAGCCGTTTCTGCAGCACTGGTGCCACGGCGGAACTCGTACTCGTAAATAACGCGATATTTTAAGTTCTCCATTTTGTAAACTGAGTGACGCAAAGAAAAAACCAAAGATGGAAAAAACATATGGATTACGGTTATCGAAAAACAAATGCATGAGTAAATATGAAATACTGTATAAATTTGAAATTGGAATTCCTAACCAAAGAGGAGATATTTGAGATCAAAGTGGCCAGTACGACAAAACGCCAATTTCATATGTAAGGACCTAATATTTGTATAGGTTATTTATATGTATTTAGTTGGTTGTTTTTAAGTAGTTTATTATTAAATGTATTTGTTTCATAAGTATTCATTATTAACTGCGTATATAATTGTTTGGTTCCACATTTTTATCTCTCCCGTGTTACGTTTCTAACCTCCAGTTGGGTTGCCTGGAAGAGATTTCTGTAGAGATAAGCTCACCTTTGTACACATTTTCTAACTGTAATCTGTTTGTATTTCTTGTGCAATAAAGAATAAAGTGTATAAGTAGATGGCGGGATGAGTTGGATAAGTTCCTAAACAACTGGTCTTTGCCCAGCAGTGGGACAGTTAGATCTCCTAATAATAATAATTTGTATATTCAAACAAATGATTAGATCATCCAAATAGACAAACCAACTATCTTAAAATCTAAATATCTTCGAAACGGCTGATTCAATTTCGATCAAACTGGGCCAAGAATTAGTAGCATTTTTCGTTGATATTTAGTGGGGCCACATACCTCTGGTTAGTTGGCAAACGCATATAATTGGTGCGCAGTTTGCGGGTTAGGCCCATAACTGATGGCCAACGTGGTTTTCCATACGAAGGCCCAACTTACGATAGGGCCCACGACACATATTACGTTTAGGCAATCGGTTGGATGTAGCGGACCCCAGAAGGTTGCCGGTTCAAATCCCATTAGGGGCAAATGTTTGTGTGATGAATAGGGACACGTGTACCCGAGTTACAGATGTGTTCATTTATATATGTCTTTATTTAGAAAAAAAGTATTTGTGTACTTAGTAATATCAACCATCTGGTATCCATAGTACAAGCTTACTTGCTTAGTATGGTACTAGATGTCGTTGTGTATATACACATATAAATATATACACATACAAAAATATAAATAAATAAATATCCTTGGACATATTCCAAGGATACTTATTTATTTATATGTATTTATTTATTGAAATTAAGTATCATAAGTTATGATTTGATATTAAGTTATAATATGATATTAAGTAATTCTATATCATTATTATATTCATATTACTATTATTGTATTATCTTTCTTTAAAACTTTATTTATTATCATGAAATTATTATTTTAATTTTATTTTTCTTTTAAATCCAATAATTTATTATTTATTTATTTATGGTATGGGTAGGGAAGTATGTATTAATCGTGTATAGGATTTCTTTAGAGACTTCATTGAAATGATCGGATTGTATGTAAAAGACAATTGTACCTAACTAAACATACCGACATGCCCAGTTGTTCATATAATCACGGCAGGCTTGGCAGACCCCTTGCCAACAAGTCAGAGTCAAGTTCTCAAAGCGACCGCAACACGTGCTGATGCATTGGTCACCAAAACCTGAAATAAAACATAATTAAATTATTAACGATATAGTTTGCCCTAACAACGCAGGAACAAAACATGCATTTTCATCTAGATTTTACGTATTCCTAGGACCACTTCTTTATAATAGATTAAATGCAAAAATTGCCAAGTCCTACCTTACCTACACAGTCATAATAAGAAATTACTACAAGATTTTCTTTAACATTTGACCTACGAGGATACAGAGAAGTTATTGACTGTCTTGAAGTAATCTTTAAGCATAGATTTATTCTGTAATATCTACTTTATTTATAGATTTTTAGCTTATATCTACATGATTATATTATTTTAAATCATAGAAGCCCTAGCTTCGCCTGAAACACAGGATTTTCCTAGTTCAGGCACTAGTGTTACAGTTGAAATTAAGTATTATTATGTAGATTTAATGTTTTAATGTACCATAAGAATTAATAAATATATTTGATTTGATTTGAATACCTATACGGCATGGCAATGTTCCAAATTATTAAACCGGTTCTGTGGCAAGGGCAGTTTGAAAATGCTGACAGTCAGTTGGCCGTTATAATCTCGCACAATAATTACCAATACTAGGCCTGAATGGTGGAGTATGGCTCATACCCCCCTCCCTGTGACATGCGACTGTGTTCTAGCAGTGGAGGCGTAAGGTGGGAAGGGATGTGATATCTCAAATGTTATTATATTATATAGTACGTTACGTATAGTGTGTGTTCTTATTCTAGTATTGCAATTACCTGGACATCGCACGCAGCGTGTACCAAAAGGGCTTGGTATGTAGCCATCGGCGCACCGGCATACTCCATTTACACACTGATATTCTTGTCCAAAGCAGTTGATTCGTAAACATTGATCTAAAATATAAACCATATAACTCTATACTACACGTTTAAAACATCTACCTACAAAGAATCCAATTATTTAATATACAGTGTGTCGCTTTCTATGTGATCCAAATGAAAACCCTCGATTGAGGACTGGTATCCGATAGACCTCATATATATCAATGATCTAACAACATCATATATTTTTCCCTGAAAATTGTGTTTTTTTTTTTAATTTGTTTACAAAAACGTATCGAAAAGGCACTTTAAAATAAAACATCAATGTGATAAAATTATTTAAAAATTATAAGTTTTTAACTGTGTCGTACTTATTCCATTTCAAACTTTGTATCCTATTAATAACGACGTACGTTACGTTACCTTTCTATTGACAAAACAGGCAGGCAAGGGAAAAAAAATACTCCAAAGCTAATAAAAATTACTTTTATAATAAAGGTGGTCGTCAAAAGATTTTATTTAACTACTAGGAAAACCTGAGAATTTTGAAAAGGATTTAAATAAGAGACACAATGAATAACAAATACAATCATGAGGAAATTAGATAAGATATACCTAAGTATAATCATAGTGATTTCCTAACCTATTGCAAAAAAGATAAACCTTAAGGTACACGCTTGGGAGTGGGTGCTGTATCACAAAGTTTCACAAATCACGGTCATTTTCTATCCGCGACTCGATTAAACGAGGTAAACAAAATCAACCAAGAATTATAAATAACTTACCTTCGTTATCATAGTTAGGTATTGCGTACACTAAAGCTAACACTACATTAGATAATGTGAAAGTTATCGATTGCAGCATATTGCAACCTTCCTATTACTACATTTCTAAGGGATAAGAAGAGAATAAACACATAGTGGTGTTTAGCGAAACATTTGCATGTTCAACAGGTAAGGAGACGCACTGTGCCATTTTGGCCACACGGCATACTATAGGTACAACAATGATGTGAAAGATAACGTTATCACAAATCTATTCCGTATACGCATTACAGGCAGTACAGTGGTTACACGGATAGACATCGGTGACGCTACTTTTTTATATATACAACGGGTTAGCAATTGACTTCAACAACAAACTGATGGCTGAAGGTGGAAGCGTATTGACCCGGAAACGCCATCTTATTTGAGAGACTGGCTATCTTATCTTTGCCAACCGGAACACAATAATGCTATTAACATTGCTGTTTTGTCTCTTAAAATCGCATGTGCCAACTGTTACAAATAATAAATCTCTACTAATTTAGTATCAGCTTTTTTCACCTATATTTGCTTAAATGTTATCTGGACCGGAATACTTATATTAAATTCGTGTTTCCACCGTGTCTATAATTACACTTCAGCGGTATACCTGTTATCAGTATTTTCACGTTGCGTCACTCAGGAGTCGATGAAACAAAGGCTTCCTCCGCGATCTACCCAGCTCCTTATAACTATAGCGACTAATACCTTGTTGGACAGTAGGAAGATAGAAAACGTTCAAAAATGAAACTTGTTGGATCAAAGATATTAGAATCATAAGAACCAACCAATTGAATCGTAGTGCACGAACATAACAATAAAAAAATATGAATGCCGTTTTAGATTGTTTGTTATTTATTTTTGGTTCCAGTTATTTATTTGTATTAGATTTGAATGTGTGGGGAATTTGTATATATTAGGAGCCCATATACTTACTGTCCTGCTGGGCAAATGCTTAGCCTAGTTATGTTTCCTAGTGGAAAGTTGTTTTGTTCGTAATCAGGAGTGGAGTCGTCATCCGAAAATTGTTGGACCTTTGTATGGCCAACGAAATTTTTTTATGGTTCCTTCGGGAAAGTTGTTCGTAATCAAGAGTGGCGTCACCAGTTAATGGGAATTACACGAATTCAAATTCACCCTGTATATACGATACCTCGTAAATATTAAATAATCACTATTTACGGGACATAAACAGCTATGCGATGCTTCTTGGTTTATAACCAACAATGAAGTTCACTCAAATCTGGGCGTGGTGACAGTGAGGGAAGAAATAGAAGAAAGCTGCACCAAATACAATGCCAGAATGGCGGAACACACGTTAGCAGTGCAAATAATAGAGCCCGAGAGTGGGCGACGACGCCAGAAACGAAGAAAAATTCAGGGTTAATAAAGTTGCTCTCAGTGGAGAGTTACTTATCAAGCCACTAAGCTATCAACACATCTGTTCATAGTCACATTGACTGATTGCATGATAAAAAAAAACTATTTACGGGACTCCATGCATATTTTATGTATTTGGCCCTTCCTTATTGATAATAACTGTACTTGAATTGAAAATATAAACCCTCGAAAGACTATAATATCATCGAAATATAGCAGCCAACTGTATTAAAGCTAAATATCTCCGATAAGGCTGAACCGATTTTCATCAAACATGGCTAATAATTAGTGTTGCCAGATGTATTTTACAAATATTGTGACTTAAATGAAAAAAATGCGAGACCTGGAAAGAAACTTGAGACGTGGAAAAAAGACATAACAATTGCCATTGTCTGTCTACTTCCCTAGATGAATTGAACAAGCAGGATTTTGAACGTGCTCCTCTGAAGGTTGAAAAGCGGGATATCTGGCAATACTACTAATAACTTTGCGTTTAATCTTTAAAACATACCGCACTCAAATCGGACCATCAACAAACACTGGACAGCAGCAGCCAGACACATCACCCGTCGTTTTTCATCGGGGGGTAAAAATTTCTCAACAATGATAATGGTGTCGATTCGGATGTACACCAATTAAACTAAAACCAGTTTTGGAGTGGTGCCGTCGCATCGTACTGTTCCAGGGAGAACGACACAGTACTACTTTAAACTGGTTTTAGTTTAGTTAGTGTAAATCCGAATCGATACCATTGGACCATAAACAATGTTCTGTCACTTTGGAACACACTAATTTCGTAAAAAGAATGGAAATAAACTATCATTGTTAAAAAAATCTTAAAAGTAGGCCTAATAATTATATTATTTGCGTTAGTGAGAGAAGCCTAATAGAAATAGGATTTTGATTCAACTCAAGCAAGTAAAATATGACTAGGTACTCAATTCAAACAAAATAGATTTTATCTATGAATGTGGGCCTTCCGTTTTGGTATTCTATGCGAATAGCTCACATCATACAGGCCTGCCCGAGTGCATTGGCAGATATAAGAGGTAAGCCTCAGAATTTATTATCAGTTGGGAATACTTACCCTTCGCGGTGTTTATTTACGTTACCTTATGTATCATGATAAATCATTCGAAATGCATATAAATATGGTCTAGATAATGTAGATGTTAGTGCTAGACCTCAATCACCGCGAAAAGATTTGAGAAATTACGTACCCGAACAAAGGACGACAACTATGATTTCCGTCTGTTTTTTTTGATAGGAAAAATCAAGAAAATCCTCGATTGTGTGAAAATAAAGTTATTTTTTTTTTTTTTTTATTTATATTTTTATTTCTATCAGTCGGTCACGTCATCGCCATAAGCAGTTTATTTATTATTTTGTTAATTGGATAAAATTATTAATAAATTAATAATTCTTCATAACACACTGAACATCCCTGTGCTTTATTCATAAATTCTATTGAATGGATTCTGGATTTTATTTCACATTATTATACTAAGTGACACTTGTGTTACTTTCAAATTCCGCAACGGCTTCTGTACCGAGTATGTAAGACGTTTTTTACGTTCTTAACACGTTTAAAATGTTAATGATTTACGTCAAACTTGTAATTTACATCAAGACACTGCATTCTATAAGCCCAATTCGGAAATAAAACACATGTGACATGAAGTCATTTTGGTTATTTTAGTACTTTATTCATATTTACTTAATTTTAATAGTGGATGTTAACATTTCAGAAAATGGTATCGATCCGGATGTACACCAACTAAACTAAACTAAAACCAATTTTGGAGTGGTGCCGTCGCATCGTACTGTTCCAGGGAGAAAGAAACAGTAGGTAATACTCTAAAACTGGTTTTAGTTTAGTTTAGTTGGTGTACATCCGAATCGACACCAATGTCATCGATGTGCATTCGGTTTATATCTTTGCTGTTTTTTCCACAGAAAAAAGACAAATTACTAAAAATTACGAAAATAAAGTCTAGAGATACCTTAGAATCGTGAAGCTTTATTGAACTTTGCTATTTATAAGATGGGATCGAACCCGTGAACTTTTTATCAGTAACCTGAATTATAAACACTGAATCAGGAATTAATTAGCAAGCAAATAGACCTTAACAGGTAACCATTAGGTCTGTCGTAAAAGTCGATCAGCGTCAGCACAAAGTCACTCTAATGCAGGTACCTATTTAAAATTGCAAGAAAGTTTATCATTATCAGCAAAATTATAGTTCGACCGTCACGTCACCCCTAAAATGTTTGAATAAGAGCTCATTATGTGTTCCCTATACACACATATTTAATAGAGCTATCTCTAAAGAGACCGTGTAAATAACAGGAGGTCGTTAAATAGGGTCTAATTACACCCTAATTAGAAATATTATGATGAGCATTTGCAAGTGTCTGACCTTTACTTATTTAATTAAGCTCGGGATGTTCTTAGTAATGTTATATGTATACTGACTTAGAGTTCTCTTACAAAACCAACTAACATTAATATCACATATATACCTAACTACGTCACTAGAAATTTTGAACATGGGTGGATGCGGACTTTGAGAGAGAGGAGTCACACATTGGTGGTCCAGCCCGGACAGGCTCCAAGATAATAATAATAAAATCTAATTAGAAAAGAAATAATAAGGCTTCTTACCACAAAAACGTACTGAGAGTTTCATGACAAAGACCTAGGCCAAAGCTCAGCCACAGATTACTAATAAGTTACTAACGTAAGCTCAGCTCTCAAAGCCGATGTGCCACAAATAGCGTTTTTGACTTTAACCTACAAGTTTGCAGCACTGACCTCGAAATGCTGGGTCCGTAATCGCACGACAGCAAAAAAATCCTAGTGTGGTATCGTACATGCTGGTACTGGCATCAGGCGGATACAGAGCGGAGGTTTTCTTTGCCCAAACGTATCTGATATTACGGTGCAAGCTGGGGATAGTGAGTAAGAGATTTGGTGGCATTATATTTTTAGCTAGAGTTATTGCGTTAATTATGTCGTGTAAGACAAAACAGGCCATGGGTATCTAATTTCATGTCCTGACGACACTACTCATGCAGAGTACACTACGCACTAGTTTGATTTTCTTTGTAAGACATAATTAATATAACAGATTTATAGCACTAGAAACATGAGGTATACTTTAACAATATCATTCTCATTTTTAACCGACTTCAAAAAGGAGGAGGTACTTAAATCGCTGTTAGCGATAAGGCCGCCTAATTTGTAGTTTCTGTAAGATATTTAAATGTACCTTCCTTATGTAAACAATAAAGCGTATTTGATTGATTGATTGATTAAATCGGCCCTTTCTATGTTTTTTTATGTATACGTACACAGATATTTTCGAGTTTTGGCGGTGGATCCGCGTGATTCTTTTTGTGAATGAAAGGGGACATCGTCAAATTGGTCCTATAGTTTATTCAGCGCCATCGGTTCAGTGGTTTTTAAAATTTAATTATTAGAGAGACCGTGGAAGGTAGATAAGTAAAGTATTTGTCCGTAATTATTTTTGTTCATGACTCCAAAACTAAGGTGCAAGGTGATTAGCAAAATCGTCGACTGGCGTCGCAGAATAATCTGAAGCAATCACTTTTAGTGCCAGGAGATTTCCTTTTACCATGGACAAAAAGAGTGGTCCGATTCAATTTGTCAAACGTTCTCAAAGGAAGCATTGTCTGCCATGAGGCCATTTGCGGAAATTACTGATTACGTTTTGGCTCCATGCGTTCTCGCAGGTATTTTCTGTGCAAATATTTGTTTGAGCTTTTGTTTACTTGGAAACAATAATTTCGTATATGTGTGGGTGAAGCAATCGTGGCGTCTGCACCTCACTAACGCTAGTTGAATCATGGCCCATACCCTTTCCTAGAGATTGTGCCCCAGTAGTGGGGTTCTAAGGTTTTTGATGCGTGTATGTGATATCGGACTTTCTAATACCTACAGTTACCAGTTACAATACAAGGCGAGAGTGTCAGAAGTCACTCTTTTCCAATACAAATGCCAGTTTTTTTATGCACAATGAGTTAACACTTGACCTCAATCACACCTGTTTTAAAGTGAAGATGATGCCAAAGGTGGAAGCGTACTGAACCACAGAATACATATTAGTATCTACTACGTACTATAACATCTGCATGTATAGATACATTACTTATGTTTCCACAAATAAAACATCTATATCATTATCTTATCTTTAAGTTTTTAGGTCTAGAACCCGAAAAAATGCCGTCTCTGTTTGTTTTTCACCAATCGACCCAGTTTTTATTTAATGTAAAGTTACCGAAACAAATAAGAAAAACCGGCCAAGAACGAGTCCGGCTAGCACAATTAGGATTCCGTACAAAGAAATAAATAAAATTGTAAGAAAATACGAAATTTATGACAATTAAAACAATACAATTTCAATTGGCGACAATGCCAGAGATTTACCAATAAAATATATACTTATCAAGCATTATAGGTATTTCCGGAATTAAAGAACTTATAAATCATACCTAATAGACTTTTATTGGTATATCTTTGTGTACTACTGTGAAATAATATTTACATAACTTCATACATTATCACGACCTAAGTTATATATCCTAAATGGGGTTGTCAGAGATATCTCAAACATTGACGTTGAAACAACAACCACGGTTCACCTGTCGAAATATATACCTACACATAAATGCACACGTGTCAGGGGGCTGAGACCATCTTTGCTGTTTGAAACGTGAAAATCTATAGATGTTTTTTGGTGGAAATCCCATAGTTGCCATAGACGCCCACGGGAAGAGACGGGTTGATTATATATTCTTCTTATAAACCATACATAGCACTACCATAAATATAAATTGAAACATTAGAACAACATTGTGTAGTTTTTACATACGAGTACATACATAAAGTCACGCCTGTTTATCTTAGGGGTAGGTAGAGACCACACACTTCCACTTGCGACGATCCTAACACACCTCTTTTTCTTTAGTTTTTAATACAAAAAAACTGTACCTACTCATATCGTACCACACATTACTTAGATACACACACACACATACACACACACACACAACGTCGTCAAACACATAACACCTGTCGTTTTACATCGAGGGTTAAAAATCACTTCTATTTGTAGGATAAAGTGAAATTATAATATATGTTGAATCCACGGATTGAAAAGTAGTTACTATGATTATTTTTATACTAGGTAGTAAATATCTTTAATAAAAACATATCAAGGTAATCGTAAATTGGGGTAAATCGCTTCCAGAGTTTATTTTGTCTCTTAACGAACTGCGGAAAGGACTTTCGTCTCGTGGGAAAAATCAGGTGCAAGTTTTTTCACGGCTCTGGAGGAGTTTTTCTTTTACCCAGTGCGAGATTAATGATGCTGTGACGTGATGGTCATAGTGATCAATGAAAGAGGATAGAGGTGAAAAGCAAGAATGGAACAATGTTGAATACCTAGTCCACACTTTATAACTTTACTTACTAACAATTATCTAATCTGTGTTTTAGTGACTAAAGGTATGGATGGTATCATACCACTAACTTACTTGAAATAAAAACATAGCAAAAGGGAACATAAACAACTACCTATGGCGTGTTTTAAAATTTTTAATCTACCATTAATTTACAGAACTATAATCATATTTTAAGGTCTCTTTGTTTTCAGAAAAAATATGAAAAATGCTAACACACGTGTCGATAATCTACGTATAAGTTAGGCAACGAATAATTTGTGGATGGAAAAGTCTTTTTTGGACTAGTTAGGAGTAAACATACTAAAAGTCTTTTGTCTTGTCTGGAAGAAACTTCCGTTGCAATTGCGGCAAATGGTAGAGCACAGCATGGAGGCCTTCCTACACCCACATCTAGGACTACTATAATCAGTGGTGCACCGGCAAAATATCGGCTTCAGTATTGATACATATCATTGGAAGTTTTAGCCAGTTTAAAAGTAAACTGTTTCCGCCGTCACCGCGTGGAATTACTCCCAGCTTATGTTTTTTATAGTGTGGGGGAACAATTAGAAATGATTTTGGCAAATGCATATTGTTACAATGTGCTATAGAGAATTTAACATATTTTTGAAAATCGGCCGTTTTTCGGATCTCAAAGCTGGGCAACGATTGGAGATAAATAAAAAGTGTAAACGCCAAAGTTGTAGAGAATTTTTTCAGGTTTCATTATGCAAAAATGTAAGCAAAAAAAACAAAAACGGAACCGGAATCTGTGTCCCGGGCTCACCTCGGAGGGGTAAGGACTATGTTTATCTCCTAACTAGTCCAAATAAAGTTCCTTTTTCAAAAGTTTTCAATCCGCATGACAGGGATAGTAGCAATTATAATTTTTCTGCGGTCCTTGGTTCCGGAGATTCATGGACGTGGTACTAAAACTTACTGGTTTAGTAAAAGCGCCTTTTTCCCTTTCTTCTTTGCACAAAGATTAATGTATTTCTATATCCGTTATTAAGAATAAAGACCTAAGTACCTAGGTCCACTAACACGTAAGGGTAGGTTCTGTTTTGGAGACTCATTTGTCCGGATTAGGGTGACATTTCCATTTGTGAACCGTAGCGAGCCGGGGCGCGTACTATGCTATGATTGGATTATAATTTGATTTAGAAAATATCCACTTAATTTGGTACGAAATCTGATCCCTAATATTTTCATAAGCTGTTATATATTTAAGGTTTGGAGTCCGAAATTAAGCCAAGGGTTTGTTGGTAATTTGAATGCATAAGTTTTAGATAAGTATTTGCCGAATAAGATATTATAAACCGAAAGTAATCGAAGTAATTATTATATATTTTTTTAAAGTGCATATTACAAATTAAGTTTCCTCAGGACAACATGCATGTTTCTGGATTTATTTAGTTAGGTACAGCTATTATTGCGGTTCTACAATATACTAAAAGTACTATTCAAGAACATTCATCGTTTCATGATCTTAACGGAAATTGAGCTTTATATGGAAGAGATCGCTTGAGCGATAAGACCTCCTTTGGAACCTGTATAAATTATTAAAGAGATCGCTTGAGCGATAAGACCTCCTTTGGAAACTGTATAAATTATTACTCTGTGTACATTTTTAATTTGTGTACAATAAAGATTTTTCTTCTTTTTAGTAATTATAAGGTACGGTCCCAGGTTGTTTGTTTGTTACAAAATCATGGCTAAACGGATGAACGGAGTTGGATGAAATTTGGTATATAGATAGAAAATACCCTGGAACAAGATATTTTTATTCCGATAACGTGAGTAGATCCGGCGGTATAAACAAATTAAACATATCCGCGATAAAGTTATTCCACGCAGGAGAAGCCGCGGGCGGAAAGCTAGTACCTACTATATAAAGGTCAGACGGCGTCATTTACTGAAAAGATGACATGAATGCATTTTAGAACGTCATTTTACTAATGTTGTTTCGATAGACGACATACGTACTTGTCATTACCGTTTTTAAAACATCGGCAATTTGAGGTAATTATTCATGGAACCAGAGCCGATTTCTGCTTTATGTTTAGGACAATTACGGAAGAAAAATCTTATTGTATCTAAATATCGTGATAAGATAAATAAGGTCTAGAAGTCTTCTGCCACCACGACCAACTTGTAATTTTTTGTCTTTAGCAAAACTTTTATCAAATTCTATTAGAGAACTCATTTATATTCAGCCGAGACTTCCAACTTGGATGACATTTTTGTAACATAAAATTTGTTTTTGTTGAATCTGCTCAAAAAAATAAATGTTCATCATTATCTATAGGTAATTCTGTAGTTCTTCTTTAATCACTAACACATGTAGGTGGAAGATTACTTACGTCTAATAAAGAGTTAAGTGAAATCCATTGACAAGAGGAAAAAACTCCAAAACTAGGCAGACTCAACTATGGATATCGGATTAATATTTGTATGCATCCTATGTACATGAACCCGCAATTGCCTTGATTTCGAAGGCAGGACCGCTACCCATTATTTAGAAGACCAATCGGCTATCAATAAACCAGCCGAATATTATGGAAGCTTTAAAAATACTTTCAATTAAATCTTTCTACTCCACTTACCTACATTGTACCTATACCTTTTTTCTTGTGTTAGTATTAAAGGTAGATTTGTCTATTACACGTTAGGACTATTATATATTCTATGCGTACAGTACGATTTCGTAAACAAATCACACAAAATTGATTATATTTCCTTACGGAATAAAATAAAGGCAGTTTTTTGTTCACGGATCCAAAGAAAGTGTTATACTACGGAGTGTTAGGGTAAAGTTGTCACGTTTTGGGTCGGATAATTTAAGATTACGGTTCGTAAACACAAAATAAAACGAAAAGTAAGTGACGAACACGTAGAGAACCCTTAACAGTTCTGCACAAGCGGGTTTTGTGACATTGTTTCTGCATTATCCATTTACGTAAGTTGTAACTGAATTTTTAAAAAAAGAACGAATGACGTAGCCTATAATAAACTATGATACAAAAATGAGAAAGATATAATAATAAAAAACAAGGGTTATTAACCCGTCATTTACTAGACTAGCAGACACAATTGATAAGTAAAGTAGCAGCCGTCAAAGTGCTTTGACGCTGCGGGGTTTGAAAGGTAACTTGGAAAAAATTTAATTATTGCGAGACAACGTGGTACTGCGTTTTGGTATCATGAAAATTACATAAATTTTGTATATTGGACCGTAAAACCAAATTTGTTAGCAGATATCTCTAAAACTGACCTAGTTCGGGAAATATTACATTATGTTACACAATATTCTTAAACAATTTATGCACATGCTTAGCTAGGTTTGGCATAAATTTCAAGTGGCAGTGTCAAGGGATCTGCAAGTCCAAATGAAAGGCACGGCACGATCTCATCAAATCTTTGAAACTACCGGTGTTGGAAGCTAAGGAATTATTTACACTAAGTTATGGTTTCTATATCAATAAGTCAAATTATAATTATAAAAGGAACCTTATTTCCCTCAATATAAATTCATGATAATATCAACCTAAAGTTTACCTAATCTAAAACAATCGATTCAAGTATAGGAATTAGCGATACGTTACCTACGCAACAAAAAACTTGCAAGAAAATATACGAGTATAAGTATCTTTTCCCAACGAGAATTGGATTCTGAAAGGACCTAATTCTTTTACCGTTCCCAAGGGGACAAATGGACTACATATATATCGAAATACACGAGCTCGACGTATCGGTAAAACAGGTATTTCTGTGTCTGTCTATTTATGTATTTAATTGAAAACATAGGTAGGTAGATAATTCCATTATGTATGAACTTTTTACAAAACCAACTACATGTGATAATTTGATCGACTATACTAGTGGTAAACTAATAAAGAGATTTCCTTACAATTTATTTGTATTAACTGTTTTTTAGCCGACTTCAAAAAATAAGGAAGTGATCAATTCGGTTGTATTTTTTTTTGTTTGTTACCTCAGAACTCAGTCATTTATAAACCAATTCTAAGAATTATTTTTTTTATTTAATAGGACATACTTCCAGGGTTGTCCCATGTTCATCATTCATCATGATCCTAGGAAACTAGAAAAGAGAAAAAAGCACATTGTAGCTGAAACTAGTTATTGTAGGACAACCTTTGCTAAACGTCAATATACCTCACAATCCAACTATATGTATAACAACATAAATAAAATTTTAAATATATACCCATCAAATCGACACGAAGTTAAAATTAAACTGATAAAATGGTTGAAATCAATTCAGTATGACGAAACGGAGAAACTCCTTGGACATAGCTAACAAAACACACACACACACACACACACGCACTCACGCACTCACACACACACACACACACACACACACACACACACACACACACACACACACACACACACACACACACACACACACACACACACACACACACATACATACACACATACACATAATAATAAGAGTTGTTTAAAATTAAGTGGTAGTATCTAATCTATTAATAATTACAATGTTTACTATGCTTAGTTAAGGAAGAGCAAGATTTTCTGGCACAGGTATCCTTATACCTAAAAGGAAATCTTAACAATACGTTGCATGTGATTGCTAAAGAAAGAAATAAACATTTTTTCATTTTTCATTTCCATTTTTTTCATCATAATTCTGTTCTGATGATGGGATCTATGATGAATTGAGGGAACTTCTTGATGATTGTTTTTTTGATAGAGTTTATTATCAGGGTGGTCCGATATTCAGTTAAGTTCTGATGATACTATACTGAAGTCGGTTGTTTTGCAAATTTTTGGGGGTTCCATTATTAAATTTTCAAATATAGCGGTTTAGCTGGTAGTTCGGTAGTTCAATTTAAAGCTCAAGAAAAAAGTAATATTTTGAAAAAGTAATAATCGCCAACGAATAATGACAGGTGTTGTGTGTTTCATGGCATTGTGTGCGTATGTCCAGTTTTTGTCCGAATGTAGGTATTTTACGTTGTGCAATAAAGAGTATTGTATACCTAGTATCTCAGTAATGCGTGGTCCGATTTACTCTAAACGACGGGACATTACCCATGTTTGATGAAAATCGGTTAAGTTGTTTCGAAGATATTTAATTTAGCTTTTAATATAGTGGTTTTGTTTATTTGGATGATATCTCTTTCATTTTATCATAGACTTTTATTTCATTTAATATTTTTTTTATTTATATTTATATAATAAATAAGTATACATACATATAATTAGTAGCCACTGTAATAATCTCGAACCTAAACTGATTATTAAAAAAAAATCAAAAATGTTTATTTTCATTTACTTAGATACCTAATATTTTTAGTGTTGGGGTTTTCTTTTAAGTATATTTATACTTGTGTTAGAAAACCCCGCTCTTCCATAACAAATAAATGGAAAAAAAATAACCCATTAACATAAGATTAAAAGTATGTATGTGTATGTATGTAAATGTATGTTTGTATGGAAATGTATGTGTGTATATAAATGGATTATCGTTAAAGAAAATGTAGAATCTCTGATAAATTATTATAGCTATTCTGTGGCATAGCATCCAATGGTCCTATATTAGGTGGATAGGCAACCAAAAGACGGGTGGTGAGGGAAGGATGCGATCTAAATTTTACTTGCCTGTAACTGTTACTGCCTTTTCTATCCCGTTAATCAAGTCATGAAGACCACAGCTGCGATCACAGTCACATTTTATCATGCAAATCCTACATTGTAGGTACTTGCATTAATTTGGGGCAAACTCGGAACATTCAGGTCACACCTGGGCACTGGGAAACAATCTCACATCGACACACCGACTATTGACTTGAATTAAGGTAAGTAATAATTTTAATTTCCGCTAAAGTGATAGTTATATGTTGTAACTAGCTTTCCTTCCGCGACTTCGTCCGCGTGGAAGATTTTATCAAAATACAAACAACAAACTTTCATTGTTTTCTATTTTATCCCCTTGGGGGTAGAATTTATCAAAATCCTTTCTTAGCGGATGCCTACGACATAACATCTGCATGCCAAATTTCAGCCCGATCCGTCCAGTGGTTTGGGCTGGGCGTTGATAGATCACTATGTCAGTCACCTTTGAGTTATATATATTTAGATTATTAAGTTTTGAATTAAAACTGCGTTGTAATGTTTAAATTTCATTTTCTTGAATTTTTTTCTTACTTAAGAACTTAATTTAAAAAAAAATATATTTATCCTGTATAGATTCGATCCTGAATCACATTATACTTTTTTTAACACCCTGTATATAACTTATGAGGTCCGATTTAGAGTCAAGCGCTTTGAGTAACTTTTTTTTGTTCACAACGAGTTACACTTGACCTCAATCACACCTGATGTTAAGTGAAGATGAGGCCGAAGGTGGAAACGTACTGACCCGGAAACCTCATCATATTTGGGGGACTGACTAAGTTATCTCTGACAATTGGAACACAATAATGCAATTAATATATACAATGATTCAGATAACATGGTGGTAGCTAGCCAGGCGGACATTTAAAATAAATTACTTTTGGGTTACAGGTAGGTACAGTAGGAGCTCAAAGACATAACTTTTAGCTGCCCGTGACTATACATCGACCTGAATTGTACCGATGCGACATGTGAGTCGATGAGAATAATGCGAACGATCACGGAATCGGCGCGGGGATATTGGCAAAGTTTCGCTCCTAAATAGTTCTCGATACATTTTGCGATTTGTCGCTAACAAACTTCCTTTATTTACTCCCGGTGTCTTGTTACTTGGTTCCTTACATTATTTCATTACGAGTATGAAGATAACAAAGGAAGAGGCAAATGTTTTTGGTAACACATATTACTTATACTAATAATATGTGCTTGCGTGCGTGCTTAATGTATACCAATAACTATTTACCTTTATTTAATATGATACTTATCCCAATTCCTATATAGAATAATTGTCATTGATCGTGACAGAATAAATCAAAACGAGGCAAGTGCGTGTCTCGGACCACGAGAAAAGTGGAATTAATGTTCCGTAGACAGTATATACATCCCTATCTAGTAATCCGTTATCTAGTATCCATAGTACAAGCTTTGCTTAGTTTGGGACTAGATGATTGGGGTAAGTGTCTGAAATATTTATTTATATTATTATTATTATTTATTATATACACAGACATACATAAGCAGCCGCAAAACCATGGGTTTGGTAACCGTACTGAAGATTAATGAAAATGTGACTATACCTAAATTGGCAGGCTGACTATTGCCAATAGGAGGAAGGACAGAGTGAAACGTATTCAATATTAGAATATTCTATCCTTCGATTATACCTACATATACGAATACTATCATATAAAATCACTATATGTGGAATACTGAAAAAAGTTAAATAAAACAATCTTCTTCAGTTAGATTCCATTCTTTATCTCCGGAGTGCATCATCAAATCTTAACCAAATTTATATGGGACCACTCTAGAGGTAAACTCTATAAAAAAAAGTATCTATTTAGATACCTATTTTATATATTACCTTTAAGTTCTTGTAATTAATTGTGTAACTATTTCATATCTGCATCCGTATTTTGCACAACCTGCCTGTTCTATAAAGTTGTACTCTTACACCCAAAGGTTGCCTGGAAGAGATCGTTTTAGTGATAAGACCGTCTAATTATGCTGTTTTCTGTATTGTGTTTTATAAAATGTATTCTCCTTTTGTGCGATAAAGTGTATTTGTATTGTATTTTAGTAAACTAGAAGAACTTTTAATTAAAAAAAAAATTGGTATAGGTAATGAAAACGCTACTAATTCTTAAAAAGCTTAACACACGGTTACATCAATTGTTCCTTGATATATGTGCCATTTTATAAACTATACCTATTTACTAAAAGATATATGCGCCAGGTAACAGGTAGGTGCTTTGATGAATTTGCATCATGCAATAACAAGCGGCCGAAAATTAATTGCATCGTTTGCCAAACGTCAATGGATGCCCAGTGTGCAATCAGCGTGTCATCCGAACAAACAACAGATTGCTCTTTGATTAAAAGCTTGGTTCTTATTAAAATGTCCAACGGAGTAAACTGTAAACTTTGAAATGTATGTATTTATATGTATTTTGATATACTCATATCAAAAAGAAGATAGATTTACTGTAATTTAATGTAAAAATTCCATTCTTAGATTTTGCCACAGTTAGGGTCGTATTAATAAACCGTTATCAAGCTCGAAATGACCTTAAATTGATGCTTGAAAATCTGTAGCATATTAAAAGAGTATCAAAAAAAAAGTATTTACACTGAGACGCGATCTCAGACTCAAGATCGATTTATTAATATGGCCTTTAGACACTTATTTATCTTACTTAGCTATACTAGCATTTTCTGTGATCAGTATGCTATGGTGCAATAATGATTGGGGTTAAACTTGACTTCATACAGCACAGATTTCACGATGACAAAATTTTATAAGCCGGTCGGCATTTTAGGTTTGCAGTGATGTGTCGCGCGCGACAACCTCCCGTAGAAATTAGTTAGTAGTTAGTTTGTAAACCAGCACAACACCACAATACTATTTTTTATTCTGTGGCACAATCATAAAATGTGGAATTTCGATGATCAATGAATTAAAAAGAAGTTTTATTGATATTATCGGAAGGTTGATTTTTGATGAACAAGTATAAAGAAAACTGTGCCAAGACTTTTTCCCAATGTCAATATGTATATTAGGTACCTAAAGGTAATAAAAGATAAGCCCATCACTCCTCCGGGTAGGTATTATTATGCAAACGAGTAATCTAGCTATCTAATGGCTCTCTCACAGTCAAATAGCATTGTAGAGACGTCCGTTCGGGAGATATACCTACTTTAGATGTTCTTCGGGCCGCCCAATCACTTCAGAGGGGCAGAAAAAAAGATTAGATTTTCTCTCATTTGAAATTGAACGTGACTGGCAATGGAAAGCGATGAAGAGATTGTTACGTGTTATAAGGGTTCCGAACTGGAATGTTCGTTATCCCGTACGTGTTTCGAACATATTATTTATGTATTGTTTCACGGAGAATGTAGAATGAGGTACATTTAGAGTTGACGCGCTGAGCGACGAAATTCCCTGCGATGTGGAAACCTCTAATATGGCTTTCAGTTTCTTAGTTTAAGTGATAATTTGTAAAACAGCTGTTGGTTTTCCCAAGAAAATAAAATAAAATAAATCTCTAGACAGTTTTTGGAAACCTTAGAGCTAAGCAGCAAAAAATTGTAATCGACGCTACGTAATTATTCAGCCTTATAGTTACTAAAATTGGTAATCGTTATATTTTGATTATGTACAAATAAATAAATAACCCCTCGCTGTTACAATTATATTATGTCGAATTTGCTCTATGCTAGTAATTTATAATGGTTTTTATGTTGCCAAATCGTATTGTAAAGGTAATTTCGTTTACTAAACAGCTGAAAACCAAATCGAGTTTAGTAGTTCTAAAAGTAATCATAGTAACACATTTAAATATTCGTAGGTGAAGGCTTTTAAATGTTTGTTGGCTGAATGTTTGATAAAACTTGAATACACCTAAGCAGACCGGGCAAGTAGTTTCTTATAGCTTCTAAGGTTACGGAAAATATTTCAGGGATTCAATACTCGCAGATTAGTTATCGCAGGCTTACTTATTGCTACTTGGTTACTTAATATACTTACCTAGACTAGTGTGTAATGAAAGAAACGCGTAGAATTATATGTCTTTTCTGCTTTTACTCGACGCTTAAACTAATTATAGGTTCGTCGAGGAATAGAAGAAAAAATAATATTAGTTACAAAAATAGATGTAACTTTGCGTGCCAACAGCGGCGAACAGCGAATTTGAAGATTCTTAAACAATTTGGATTTTTTTTTTGTCGACATTATTTATTTATTTATGTAGAATTTTTTTTACATCGAAAGACAACAGAGGGCGGGACTTATAATTCCAATTACCTGACCTCAGACTACCATGCCACAGTTTAACCATTTTTAGGGAAAAAGTGGTTATACTGTGACCATACAGTGAATGACTTCTGATGGCATGGAGCACCACACTCGAGGCCCTTAGTCAAGGACCTATTTCATTTGACTGTGAGATGTAACATAGTATGGGGATTATTTCGTGAAGGACACGGTCCCTCTCAGCCCTCTAATAATATTTTGATTGTCTCCAAAGTTCTCGTCATCTCCGAACCGCCTACTGTATAAATATTAGTTTGTGGGGTGCTTCCTTATAATGTTTTTATAGAGTAGAGAGTAATGGTCATTACTAGATTAGGCTTTTATTGTTACAAGGAAATTCAATTAAAATACTGCAGCTGGAAAGAAACTAGTTTCATTATTTGTATTAGGTATCTACTAATTAAAGAGAGAACTCCCGGACTAACTAAATGATGGGCTCATTAATACAGAGCAGAACTGACGTCAGAAAGACGAAATTTTGACAAGATACTTCCATGACCGTGTACTCGTATAAAAGAGGATTTTTAGAAAACCAGCCAAAGGTGAAATTAGAATTGAAGCATGTATTAAGATTTTTTTGTGGATATTTACCTTACATATTCTACAATGCAAATAAAGAAACACCTATCTTACAGCATTTTTCATGAGTTAGCTAGTTTAAATTAAATCAATTAATTCAATTAGGGGGTTTGAATGGGGCATTTCTTTATTACAGTCGATTTATTTGAAACTAGCTTACCGCCCGCGGCTTTGCCAGCGTGGAATAACTTTATCGCGAAAAAAAAACTTTATTTAAACTTAACTTTATTACGATGGTACTTTATCGGGATAAAAATTATCCTATGTTTCAAACCTGGGTTTCTTCTACCTATATACTAAATTTCATCCAAATCCGTTCATCCGTTTAGTCGTGATTGAGCAACAAACAAACAAAGAAACATCCAAACTTTCGCATTTATAATATTTGTTAGATGTAGACGTAAATACTCTAATATACAAATAATGAAACACCTCGTTCAGCATTTTTTCAAAATTCATCCCATAAAGGTGTAAAATCGAAGATAAAAGTTTGATTTAAAATCGATTTAAGTGGGTAAAAAATGCCAAACGTTTGATTTAAAATCGATAAAATAATCTTCAATATAAATAATGAATCACATCGTCATCATTTCAGGTCTTAGGAAGTCCACATATTTCACAAAATTCAACCCAGTATAAATTAGGGGATGCAGTTTTATATGGGGAACAATTCATTATTAGTCGAGTCGATTCACTGGAAATTAGTATAAATACACCACTACTATTAGTACAAATTGTGATCCATATTTCACTTCAGTATCTCTCAACTTACATTGACAAAAGGATGTTTTTACAAATAAGCCCCAATTGGAAGCTATAGTAACATAATAATAAACCAACAATAGGATTGTACCTACTTACATCCAACTTTAGTTTGAATATCTTTAAAATTAAATTATTTTAATATAACACAGCTTATTCCTCAATATCATATCTCAACAACTTCTTTTTCGTCAATGTGAGACTGTCTTTGTTCAAAAGTACCTAGCTGGGACCGCGTTGGCGATTTTCCGATGCCGTTTGTTATTAGTAAGTACCTATCTATGATGTGTGCACAATAAAAAGGATACAAAAATATTGGACTACGGTCTTTATAAGGTAAAGTAATTAGAATTTAAAAGGTGGTAGCAAAATAATAATTACAAGGTTTATATTGTCTACACCTCCTCCACCCGTCTGACTGAAATCATACATAAAATCAACTAAGTATGTAAGTAAGTAGGTTCATATACACATATAGTGAAAGATGAATGCGTCGCTACCCTAAATAACTTTGGTCGCGATTTTGCTTTATTTTTTTACAAAATAAGTAGCCATTTTGTGTAAAATAATAAGTAATAACTAATAATAACCTCCCACCAACCCGTCACAGTTGTACGGAACCCGGTTTCGTTCCCTAGACACGTAACAAACAATGGAAATTGTGAATTACAGAGTATTCGGCCACAAGGCCAATTTTTTACAAGTTGAAGCAAATTCCCTTTTGGCTATTCATTGGGTCGTTACCTACTTACCATTTTTACGTCGCAGCGAGGATATTTTTATAAATTAACGACATCCATTTTTATACAATGCATATTTCTGTAACAGTTGTGTGTAAAATAAAGAGTGTAACCATAACTTTATAGGTGTAGGTATATTGGATTATATATATTTTTAGTTTATTTATCCATTTATAGTATACCTACATGTTTCTGTCGGAGCTGCTTATTATCGGAGCTCCGTCCTGTCGGAGCTCGTCCTGTCGGAACTTGGTTTTACAATATTGTATACTGTAAGACGCCTAACCTTAAAGGTTTGGAAGTTTTTTTCAGTTTTCTAAGTCATACTGATTGAGATGAGTGCAATGATATACTAACACAGCATGATCCCTTTCCTGTTGTTGATACTTTTAAATGTTTTAAGAATGTGCTGTTTGAGTAAATTAAACTTTTTTACTTCGATCACAAAGCCTAAAGATTAAATATTTATTAATTTATTACCCAACTGCCCAAGAAAGGAGTATAATGTTCCTCGAGTGTAGGTATGTAAGTAAATATATCCGTCCCTTTGAAGCATCATCGCTACACCTAAACAGCTTGACTGATTTCGAAATGCATGGTGTCATTAGATTCGTCTTGATTTCTGGAGTGTCATATAGGATACATTTTATGGTAAAATCATTCAACATGGTGTCCGCAAAATACGAAATATGCTGTCTGGTTTTTTGGTTTTTAAATACTTACCTAATTTATTTAATCTGAATTGAAATATGACAATTTTTCAAAAACATAAACTACGATAATTTGCCTTTGATCGTTCGATTATTTGTCTTTCGATGTAATGATAAATTTGATTTGTTGATCGTTCGATTATTTGTGTTACGATGTCCCGGTACATGGATGTGCTGGTCTTTCGATTATAAGGTAACTCCCGGATAGGTGCCACACTTTTTGTATTCACTCTCTTGCTCAAAACTTCATTGACAATAACGAAGTATCATTTTCAGGCAATGGTAGATCAGTCTTTCATATACAAAAGCGTTATAATAACCTTTCCAGGAACATATGAATTTTAGAGTTATGAATATTCTTGCAGACCTCCAAAAATTGGGGCGATATGTGCCCAGTAGAGGATAGATTACCTGAGGATATATGCCTTACATTGAAATAAATGTAAATTTGAGGTATCTAACAATGAAATAATATATTTCCATACCATATGTATCCAGTCCAAATTTGAGTATTGTAACTTTAACTTAACAAGTGCGGAGGAAAGATGCCCCATCCCCTGATAAGGCATCTATCCTCCACCCCATTTTTGAGTACCGTATCTATCCGAAACACTAATGAAAAACAAAATTATTAGTAGATACTTATATTTTACTAAAAATTAAAAATAGAGGAAGGTAAGTACTTACTACAAATAAGATTATATAGATAGATTAGATCGGGATTTGGTTTATTACTTGGAGTTTTTAAAAACGAGGCACATAATCCCCACCGGGCACCTATCCGGGAGTTACCCTATCATTATGTCATTCGATATAATGCCACGTCGATCATTTACGCTTTCGATATATACTGACGCCAATCTAATGACCACCTTCAGCCGTTTCGAAGACATTTAACACAGTTGCTTTGTATAACTGGATGATAATAATTATTACCTCTCGGGGTTTTTCTAAATTTTCAACTATCTTTTATGAACAGAAGGAAGGTAGGTAGGTACAAAATCATACATAATCATGATCCAATAACCTTAACCGGGCTCACCTGGGGCTGGGTCGAATCCTTTTATACAACGTGTTTTTAGTGTTCCGAATTCCGTACCAAAATTGGAAAAACTGGTCAAGTGCGTGTCGGAGGGTTCCTTAGCCAAAATATACATTTTAAAATTCGCTTCCCTACTAAGCGACATTTGTCGGGCGACATGTCTCCCCGGAGACTTCGGTTGACATAGTAGGACTATGTCAACCGATGTTTTGTCTCGCTCGATCCGCATCAGTTTATTTAGTCTAACCTATCAAGTCGCCGGAAGAGGTAGCGTTGTTCAGTGCAGCTTATGTAATTATGGTTAATCTAACGAGGAGACAAGGTACAAGTTACGTGATGTCGCGAATTATGTCGGCGAAGTCTGGCAACGTCGCCCGATATGTCCGGGATACATGTGGCTTGACAATTGTAAAGTATTACAATATATAATAGGTTATGTATAACATAGATACATACATAAAATCACGCCTATTTCCCGTTTTCGCTTTCGCATCATTCTTTCTCATAATGTTTGTTATTTATACATGATCGTCGGGTTAGGGCATTTTTAACTTGTTCTTCCTTCAAAACGTCCCCGATTTCATCATGGTACCTGCGTTCGCCGTGGTCTTCCCCTACCAATTCTACCATCCACATTCGCTTCGTATATCCCTTTCGTTAGTCTTCTTTTATTCGTGTACTTTAATAACTATTTAAATTGTAAATTAGAAAATTGAAAATACATAATATTATATATTCATGACTCTTGATTCGTATTCATTTACCCTTAGCAAGATTCGAACCCGATCACAAGATTGTAGGGTTTCGGAATGAGTGACGTCGGAAGGGAATTCCATGCATTGGCTGTGGTTTTGAAGATATCGAAGCATTCAGTCAGTATGTTACAGAATACTCATTCCGTGAGATCCAACTCGCACTTGTCGGGATTCCTACCTGAAAGTACCTTTGCTTATTTGAAATTATATGAGAAAACTGTGTTGGGTAACATTTTGATATTCGTTTTTGTAGTTATTTGCGAGAATTATAGTTAAGGTGTAATGTCTGTCAGAGAAAACTCTATCGGGCAGCCTCTGGACAAGTCGCAAACATTTCTATAACGACAAACGCTAACGCCTTAACTCTTTCATCTGGTTGGCTGTCAACTATTTGCGCTTTATAGTCAGTCAGCCAATCAACAGCGAGAAATGAATGAATAGCGTTTGTCGTTTTAGAAACGTTTGCTACTTGTCTAGTTCGATTGCTAAAAATTTGCCGTTTAGCTCGCTTGCGTTCGATAGAAGTAAAATTATGGTAACTCGATACGTCTACCCATTAAAAATTTATCCCTTTATCCTTACGTGGTACCAAATTTAGAGATCGAACGAAAAATATTTTACGTGGTAAGACGGCAGGTCAGATAAAATCATCCAGGCAATCATGATCCAAGTCTAATGTACTTACTTCCTCGAATTACTCAAGAATATTAAGTACTAGGTTTCCACCAATTTCCGTAAATTTTATCAAAATCGGTTCAGCAAAAAAATTTGCCTATATGTTAACCCAGGTCCTAATCTGTCTCCCCACCAAATTTCATCCAAACTTTCACATTTATAATATTAGTTGCGATGATATTTAATATTCTTGAGTATTTTGAGGAAGTAAGACAATATCAATCAGTAGGTATGGATTTACTAATATTATGTGAAAGTGGGTTTATTTTTTTTTGTTGTTTATTCACATTGGAAAGGAGCATTGAAATTACCTACCAATGAATAGTAACGTAGGCTACATTTTAAAACTGTTGTAAAAAATCCACCCTTGCGTTGCGTTAACTCCGTCAACGTCCCTAGCGTTCCGTTTTTAACCGACTTCCTGAAACGAGGAGGGTCTGTATGTATTTTTTTAAGTTTAGCATCCATATTTTCGTGAATTAATAACCGATTTTGATGATTAGTTTTAGTTTGACAAGGTTTTTTAGTTTGGTTAAAATATGACGTTGTACTCCAGAGAGAGTTCCAAATACCTATGTAATTAGTATGACGACATAATGTTTGTTGCTTAACTCTGATGTCGGTTGAATTGCCAATTTTATTAAATGATTCGATTATTTTTCTGTCTATACTTAAGTAAGTCTTTAAAGTCTACGATATTACTGGATTTTATAAACTTCTTGCTTCCAATGACGAGGGTGACAAAATCAATTATCTCGAAAAATCCTACATTGCCCACCTCACATTTAGGTATACGTAGGTAACGGTATTCAAAACAAATATGTTATTATAAGCTGTCAACTATAATTAAAATTATATGTGCGACATACATACTGTAACACAGGAGGCTAAACCACCGCTTAGCTAATAATCATCACCTACGTCTCGGTTAATAATATGCAAATGTGTGACGAGAATGTGGCGATGAATTCTAATAGGACTTTCTTGTGCATAACGTGATACTGTGTTAGATTGGCAATTTATATAAACTTAACTCCGAATGTTTAAACTTTCGTAAGTTGATCGTAATTAGATTACCTGTCTAAAATAATAGAAAGGCATAACAAACAAATTTATTGAAGAAAACGACGAACTATACAGAAAAAAAAAAAAAATACGACCAGACCCGAAACTCTCCTTGCTCTCCAAACTATGATAGATAGATAGAAAACATGAGGTCTGTGCCGTGATTAAGGAAAATATTTTTTTTTTATATACACGACGGGTACGTACTTGACGTCAATCACACCTGATGTTAAGTGAAGATGAGGTCGAAGGTGGAAGCGTACTGACCCGGAAACCCCAACACATTTGGGGGACTGGCTATCTTATCTCTGACAACCGGAACACAACAATGCTATTAACATTGCTGCTTGGCGGCAGATTTAGATAAGATGGTGGTAGCTAGCCAGGCGGACATTTTAATATGCCCTACCACCAACCAAACCGAGAACTTAAACATGTACCCCGCTGGGGATCGAACCCGCGACCTCCGAATCGTAAACTCAGTGTTGTTTACACGGAGGCGGTTAAAGATTGGCAGCATTACCTCGTTGAAAGGCGAGGTTAGTTCGTTGCCAGAGATGACTGTCAGAGAGCTTTAGTCATATACGAGTGCAACAATAACGCGATCATTAAAAAGGCATAGGGTTCCGACTACAAATGGCACAATCACGGAACCTGGGCCCAGTGTGGTATATTTGCGCTACTTGGGACTTTCAGCGGTGTGTGCCGCAGTCCTGACTAGTTAGGGGTCGCTGGGAGAGGTGGCGCCGCATACCAAGGTTCTGCTAATGTAGGTAGGTGACGCAGTTTGTGTGTGTTAGTATTACGAGATTTATATATTAATACTTTAGCATTAATTACCACAAAAGGTATCAATCGGTGTAGCAATCGTAATGTTCATGGAATAAAGTACTCCTGTCGGATCAGGTTAGGTTCCTGTCTGTTAAATAGTTACACCTAGATGTGATCCACTACCTAGATCAAAACCTTCTGTTACTTAAAATCTAACTGTACCATAAAATTACTATTAACTTATTTGCATGATTCCGTCCGTAAACACTTATTAATGTCCAACATAAACTTATAGAAATTAAAAAATTACTGTTCATTTTCGACCACCCAAGCAAAAATATTAATACAAAGTTAATTTCCCTTGTAGGTAAATTCATTCCTAACCGTAACTTTTATAATTCCGGCCACGAACTTTAATCGTAATTTCAACTAAATTTCGTTTCCTTTACGACTGTTGTTCAATGTTTTTGTGCTAAATGATAAAATATGTGATAACATGTTGCACGTGCCAGTGAAGTTATCGAGATGGAGAAATATTAATTTTATTCATTACAAATTAGATACACTTCTTGTATATACGAGCGACACAAATAGCACAAGCCATAGATAGCCCTCATAACCTTAAGTGCTTTGTTTAGACAGATAGGGAGCCGGCTATTTACTGATTACGAGTTAGAAAAACTCAGGGATATCCTCAGGGTTGCAGTGTGGTCTGGCAAACAAAAATAATAGGACTAACGGTCACCATTATGTCGGTGACTATCGGGTTATCATGATAAATAATTACTCACATTTGAAAATTGTGAAAATCTCCGAAGGACAATAATATCCAAATACCTACATCAAAAACGATTTTCATCAAACATGGGTAATAAATAACCTGTCCCCTCGTTTAGTCTTTAATACTAAAAAGCATACGCCAGAAACTTATTAGATAATACCTATTGATAAAAAAATTTTGGTGACAGTTGTAATTCTGTAAAAAATTTCAACTGGCTACCTCTTTCAGATCTTGAGTACAGCCCTCTGACTGATATTGTAAGTTCCGTTGGAAGCCACAAAAATGATCCACACAGAGCCTGGTATAAAATGATGACTTCAATTCCCTGTCGACTTCCACATTTACAAGGTTATTGCATAAAATTTCAAGGAAGTAGAAATTGTAACATTAATTACCTATCTATTTCCTCCTAAAATAAATTTTCATCGCTTACAATACTTTAATAAACGGGGAAGTTTGTCGCAACAAACCTTATATACATCTACCTATTAAAAAATTTCGCCTAAAATAAGTAGCATTTATTTTTTAAAAAACAGCACACGCCTTTCAGTTACCTAGATAAATGTAAGAGCAGTTGGCGGGAAAGCGTCAAAGGAACTTTCATTGTGATTGATGGGCAGTCAACACGGCGAAAGCCTATTGTGGCAACCCACTCACTAAAAATAAAGAATTGCTCGCAATAATCGGTGGGATTCAGCGGCTTTGTGGAGACCCGACGAGAATGGAAACATTTTCCTACACTCATCTGTGGCGCCGTGTTTTGAACGTATTGACAGCATTTCCGTTCGGTGTGAAATTAAAATGTCGCTGTTCAAAGTTGCATTCGATAGGTAATTTTTAAAATTTTTGGAAATGTTTCGGTATTTTGATACTGCGTAGTTTTACCCCCATAGGTATTTTAGAAACTATTAGACGTGGACAATTGAAAATACTAAAAGAAAATAGCCCAAACACAGACGTATAGTTAAATAAGTAAAAATTCGAATTTAGGGGATAGGTTCAGCGGGCTAAATTAAATTATAAAAGCTTCATTACGAAGTGTTAATAGTAGATATACTTTGCATAACTTGCTTATAACCAAGTTAGGTAGAAATAATTAACATTTTTCAACTGTATTTTACTTCTAATTATTTTAGTAGTAGATATCTAAAGCAGTTACAATTTAATAGGTACAATTTTCAAAGTTTGTAGTTTAGTTTTTTTCATTAGTGATTACGATTCTTTTAGGACACCTGGTAATGGCCATGCACATGCTTGAAGATACCTTAAGGAAACAAGGTTTCTTTTAAATATTATATCATTATTATTTGTAGATTCTGTTCCGAATTTTTCTTAAACAGGTGCCTAAGATAGACGAGTAGGTACGTTTCAAAGCTTCTTCCTGGTTTCTTGAACTTTGTAAATGGGCTTCCACTGGTTCACCTTAATAAGCAAAGTTGTATACCCAATTAACTTCTTCTAGTTACCATTACTACTCCCTAGGGCCGCTCAAGTGCTGTGTAGTTTGCAGTAAAGACAAAGAACAGAATAGGGTAGACCGGGGTCAGTTGAACCAAGGTTGAAATAACTCTAATAATTCAAAAACTACATGCGACAGCGGGGAACATGCAAAGGGCGAAGGACGCATCTTTCAAATTGCAACCTGTCCTGTCCGTCTTTGTTTTGAGAGTATCATACTTTTGTGGGTGGGGGTCATTGTGTTTTTGTAAGCAAATGTAAGTATTTTTGTTATGTATTTTAATCGAAAACTACACTGAGTTATTAATATAAGTTTGTAATTTTGCAAGACATAGATACGTATTTGCCTTTTAGTGTTGAGACCATGGGGCCATGGGGGCTAGAAGCGCAAACCTCTGTGCACGTTTAGTGAAAGTATCTGGTGATCAGAGAGCCGGCAGCTGCCTCTGCCAGCGCCATCGTCATTCAAAAAGGGATATGAGATAGATTATGATAATAAAAGACAGCTTAATTTATTAAGGGTTCCCAAAGTCATGTCCAAACATTTTGAGAGATCGTTTAGACCAGCGTTCCTCAATATTTTATATTTTTAAGTATATATCTAGTCATCTACTTTAAACAAAAACACGCCCTCTATAAAGCGAACCAAAAAAAACTCGAGATTATTACAAAAATAGTCCATCGTTAGAAATTTTCAAGAAAAGAGTAAGAGAGCATTATTTGTCTTTGTGATTTCTCCTCAGTATTATAGTAATTATTTAACATAATATGAGTATTGATAATGTATATACTTGTTTATACTTCGTACTATATATGTATATTGGATAGGTTATGTGGTATATCAATCAGTCAATCAATAAAGTACACTTTATTGCACAAAAATCTACAATACACTTCTTAAATATAGCTTCAAAAAAATAATAATTGTACAACCAGGCTGTCTTATCTCTATTAAGCGATTTCTACCAGATAACCTTTGGGTAGAGAAAAAAGTAGATTATTTATATATTATTATGTATTATTTATATATTATAGAAGAAGTATATTTATTTTTTATTTTATTTTTTTATAAAATAATTTTCAGTTGTTGTGTATACTATTTTCTGCCCAATCTAATAAACACTTTGTATCTCTAAGGTTTGCTGGTAGAAAACTCTATCGGAGTTAAGCTCGCCTTTGTACATTTTATATACAATGCATATTTCTGTAACAATTTTGTGTACAATAAAGATATTAAGATATAAGATATTAAGATATATTTTTAAAGGAGCCAGGGTCCGTTCCCTTATTTTTTATGAAATTTATCTTCTTTTTTTTGTAATACAGTTATAGCTACTATAACCTCATCCGTTTATAGACATATAACGAATGTTTAATTGAAACATTATTATGCAAATACCTCGAAATAAAAATGTTGTTATAGAGAGCGATTTATCAAAAAGCCAGCTAAGCGATTGGTTGTGGATACGTGAAAAAATTCACGGCATTAATATTTATAACCAAGTTAAAAGGAAAACTAGCACAGCACAAGTATGCTTCACAAGTTAATAAGTATTAGTGGAATTTGTGTACATTTTATAAGTTAATGAGGAAAAACTTATAAAGTATACTTGACGTTGAAATTATTTATCAAACAACAAAAAGCCTCCTTCAAGTCCGCATATTGCGACGGGCAAATTCGGGACCCTACATTGCGCTTGGACCGACGCTTTGACCGGGTTTTTATTCATGTAAGTTGGTATTTCCATATGTTATCATCGAATGCAGCTTATTTACACTGTTCCTATAAACCTCCATCTTCTTCTTCGCGAGTCGATGGCAAATATCAAATTCTTGAGGACCAGAGGGCGGAGTGTAAGTTTTGTTTCGACTTAACTTTACTACCGCGTTCACGTTTACGTGGAGATTTGTATGGAGAAATGTGCAGCGCCTCTAGCGGATAGTTTGCAAAACGATTTTTTTCATAGGCACTTTTTTCGTAAACGCGAACGCGATGGTAAAGTTAAAAACGAGACAAAACTTACACTTCACACACAGAATGCCGCCACGCGTACAGCATTGTCTGTGGCATTCCCCTTTCTATTACTAGTAAGTTAACCATTTCGTTAAACAAGTATTTATGAGTTCGTAGGAAACAATTTTAACATAATTGGAAAATGCTACGCACGAGATTACGCGCTAAATAGATGTTTATGGTCCTGATATAAAACTTGTTTAAATGTCGCACCTTTTTTCTTAGATATTTTAATGGAGAACTAGCACAAATAACCTCTAAGACCTATATAAATAACATTTTGCCAGTACTGGAGTCATTACTATACATATAATGATATAAATCCACTGGTAAAGAAAACCTCTCCCAAGGCTCTATTTTCAACTCTTTCCAATTGGCCAGGGCAGACGTGGGTTTGGCGATTATAGATTATGAAGATGCCAAGGACGCTGTTGCTATCAATTGGTTAAGGATATTAAGAATAAAGCCCTTAGATCACATTTTCGACACCCAAGTATAAGGTTACGTTAATCTTATGATTGATTTTGAAACCTGTTTGGCTAATTAAAGTAGGTACCTAGTACCTACATTATAAATATTAACATGCGTGATGCGTGCGTATCTAATGAATGAACGAGTGGGAATTGACTCATGGACATCAAGTTGGTAGGTAGAATAAGATTATGAGGAGGAGGAGGACCAAGAAAGCTATGGTTTATGTTAAGAATACCTAGGTAGAATAAAGCCCTTAGGTCACATTTTAAATATTAACTTAAGTGAAGTAATGAACGAACGAACACACACACACATACAACATCATCAAAGACATCACCCGTCGTTTTTCGTCGGGTGTTAAAAATTATGTGACACCTTCATAGACACGCACGCAGATTGTATAGATATCAGTAGTATATTACCAAAGATTTACCGGCTTATGTCTGATTCGGTTGGATAATAACGTGTGCACACGGTGTTGTCAAGTCAGTCAAGTTAATCGTCCGAGACGACACGAGAGCACCCTGGTGACATCTCAATTAATCATTAGCTAGTGCTTCTCGGTCTAGGGTGACGAGTTGGTAAGTATGTCGAGATGTATGTAAAGAAGTTGAGCTCTAATTGTATTATTATTCTCCCAGTTGTACCACCACGAAAATAGTAGGACTCGTGTCTTGAAGGTTCCCTACCTAACAGGGATTGCCTGTACTTCGATACATTTCTTTGGATAGGTTAAATTGTAGCTTATTTCTAATAAACCCCCTCCGTGGCTCAATGGATGGATTCGGAGGTCGCGGGTTCGATCCTCAGCGGGGTACATGTTTTAAGTACTCGGTTTGGTTGGTGGCAGGGCATTTGAAATGTCCGCCTGGCTAGCTACTACCATCTTATCTAAATCTGCCAGCAAGCAGCAATGTTAATAGCATTGTTGTGTTCCGGTTGTCAGAGATAAGATAGCCAGTCCTCCAAATGTGTTGGGGTTCCCGGGTCAGTACGCTTCCACCTTCGACCTCATCTTAACATCAGATCACTTAACATCAGGTGTGATTGAGGTCAATGACGAACTCGTTGTACATAAAAAAAAATTAGGTCATTATTGTGTTCTGTCCAAAAATTAGTAGTTTTCGAATACCTAATAATTTTTTTACAAGCTTTCATTTAGCTTGCAATAATAATAATAATAATAATAATAATAATAATAATAATAATAATAATAATAATAATAATAATAATAATAATAATAATAATAATAATAATAATAATAATAATAATAATAATAATAATAATAATAATAATGTTTATTCAGAAAATGTTACATAGTTGAAACTAAATATGTCAGGCTATACTTAGTACCACTAATACAAAAGCCATAGCTGCCGAACTAGGTTTATGCAACCTGTATTTCAGCATACAATTAATGCCCTTCCCCTGGAGATTAAACAGGATTAGCCTAGCGCACATAAAAATCGTTAACAAATCAAATCTTGTAATAAAGTTTTACTGATCTGTGTATAGCAATGTTCGTATGTAAGTAAGTTTGTCCGTTGCAAAATTTGTAAACCATTTTTCAATCACTTGAAATTGAAGGCATATCTAAGCAAGCTCGGTGACAATGCAATATTATGGTACGGATGTAGAGACTGGAACTCCCTGGCAAATACGGCAACAACTACTGTGTCGCGGGGGACTGAAAATCAGCTGTCGCTACCTTTCGTCTCAACTATCCTATCCTAGTTCTAATTAACTCTTTGTTAATCAATTTTATTAATTTTGGAATGAATCTTTTTATTTTTATTTATTTAAATTGCAAGATAGTGGAATTTGGGTTAGTTTGTTTTGTTGCCATGTGGCAAAGTGTATGTCTGTTTCTTTGAGCGCATCCTGTAGACTAAACGGCTTGACCGATTTCGAAGTGCATGGTGTCGTTAGATTCGTCTTGGTACCCGGAGTGTCATAGGATACATTTTATGGTAAAAAATCCAAAATATCTGACGGTTTTTTTTTGGTTTTTATTACTTAAATGGTTATTTACAAGGCTTTTACAGGCCATTGACGTTAGTCTTTGATATTATATTCAGCTTGATACCTGTAGCCGTTTTTTGACAAAAAGGTTTTTTACCGAGAGACAATACGGTCCCAATTTTTCATGTTAAGGTGCGGAGCCCTAGAAATTAAAAAGTTAATTAATCACAAAATTGCGGAAGGTCTGTCTTTTAACTTTACATTCAGATTGAAGGAGAAAGTTATAATCATTTATATACAAATAAAAGATTCCCTTTGCTCATGACAAGTTTTTGATTATTCTTTTATATACCTTGATGCAAAAGAGAATCTGTGGCTTCATACTCGTATGTAAGATAAACGTAACCCTTCGTTAGATCATGGATGCTGTTACTTCTATATCCGTGATCCGCTCCAGCTCCAGCAGATATAAAATCTAGATAATCTATGTATACATAGAGAAGCATATATAGATAGGCATTTATTAGCCGGTATTATTTAGGTCAATATTAAAGTAGAAGTACCTATCAAACCGGCTAGACGCTATAAAATACGAATCGGTGCATGAAGGGCAGACGCACACGCGAGCGTTGACAACAATTAATCGATATATTAATATATGGTATGGTATTGTATCTACTATATATAACTCCGAAATACCACGCTCAACTTGTTTGTGTATAATTTGTACCATTATCAGGCGCCACACGCTGTATTAGGGATGTCTCTCTATTATCAACAATTGTTGACAACTTATTAAGGTTAGGTCAATTTAATAATGATTTAGTTCCAAAGAAATACGGTTTGACTTTTGAATATTGGCTAACGCCATTTCATTGTCGTGATTCATCACAGTTTGTAGTCCGGAGAGCTTTAACAAATTGGACTTAATAGGTCGAAACTAACTTTAATAATTGAACTGCCATAATTGGCAAAACAACCGACTAAATATAAGCTCAACTCAAACTCAAAAAGTTTTATATCGTAATTTATAAAAATAACATTTGAAAACACCATGACATATAATTATCGCTCATTCACAATAAAGATTCTATTACCTATCTTCTTATATGAAACCACTCTGGTTGAATCCTATTATACAAAAAAAAAACTAATCAAAACCTTTGAACATATTGAGGATATCGCGTAACAAACATACAAAAAAACATAGTCGAATTGACGACCTCCTTCTTTTTTGAGGTACCTAAGTTAAAAATCAAATTTCATCATTTTAAGAAAACGGACATGTTACATAATACTTAGTTAAATACTGATCAATCCGCATACATCCGATCGGAGCTCAAGAGTTCATTGAGAAGGAAATGGGAATTAAAGCACTTGTTCCAAGAATATGTAGGTTAAATTGTGGAGTACAATTTTCGACAAATATCTTTCAACACATTTGATAATCATTCAATATTTTGAAGAAGTTTTCCATTACATTTTAGCATTATTGTCGAGCCGGATTATGTCAATGAAAAGTCGAAGCTCGCTCGCTCCTCGGGCTATTGTGTTAGAGAATTTTCACGATTTCTTTGAGTTTCTCGATTGTCAAATTCTTCCGTTCCTCCTACGCAAGCGTCATGAAATTTGACAGCGTCAAAAAATATATACAAATTTGCATGTTTTAACGGCGATGGGCTCACGTGTTATATGTGCAGTTCTGTATATTTCGTAAGGTGAACCGTGGATGTTGTTTCAAGCATTAACCATTTTGGGATTTATGCCTTTAGGTTTTTTTTTTTAATGCACGACGGGTTCGTACTTGACCTCAATCACACCTGATGTTAAGTGAAGATGAGGTCGAAGGTGGAAGCGTACTGACCCGGAAACCCCAACACATTTGGGGGACTGGCTATCTTATCTCTGACAACCGGAACACAACAATGCTATTAACATTGTTGCTTGGCGGCAGATTTAGACAAGATGGTGGTAGCTAGCCAGGCGGACATTTAAAATGCCCTACCACCAACCAAACCGAGTACTTAAACATGTACCCCGCTGGGGATCGAACCCGCGACCTACGAATCGTAAACCCAATGTTGTTTACATTGAGCCACGGAGGCGGAGTTCACCTTTACTACATTTAGGTTTAGGTAGTGACTTTATTATATTCGTTTATATGTATAAAAAACTGGAACAAGCTCGTCAAATTCCCGCCTTTTTTGAAAAGTTGAAATGGAGGCCCTATTAGTTTAGTTAGAGATTTGTAAATAGGTAATAACAATTACATCATCTAAGTAACAATGTATACGGAATGCAATTAGTATTTATTTAGTTAGGTGTCTGATAAATGGATGCAAATGTGTACACAATCATGCAGTTTGTAACCCTAATGTTGTTAAATTGATAAACAAATAAATAAATATTTTTACTAACAGTCTGGGTAAACAGTGATCTCTGACCCGTCTAGATATTTTTGTTCTATTGTCGATGGCGTCCACCTCTAGCCTGACCCCTGATAAAGCTGTTGCTATGTGCAAGCGCACGGGTTTGTTCAGATAATTATTTCTGTAGTATAGCGTACACTCGACCACGTGCTAATGAATACCACCTATCAAGATCTTGAAAATGATATGAGATTATCTAAATTCAATTTCTTTTAGGCTAACTAATTTATATTTTAGTTTGACTTTAGTTTATAGTTTATAAGTTTTAATGAAAACCTATGACCGTATCATAAGATTTCCACAGACTTATATTCTACGAACAATCTGTACCTAATGTTTAACTTTAATGTAAAGTAAGGTTATTTAAGAGTAAATAGGAAATATTTTATTGTTTATTTAATTTAAGTGTAAGTATGGGTCTCATTATTTTTGTTTTAGCAATCGTGTTGCCTAAGACACAAGTAAACATTTACTTAGTTTAGGTAACATAATATAGTATTATTTGGACTATGTTACTATAGAATAAGTCATGTATTTAGGTTAATTTTTATACTGAAATAAATTTTATCTTATCTTATCTTATCTTATCTAACTAAATTTGTAATAGAAAATTTCCAATAGTCATTTCATCGATGAAGAATTATTATTAGTATGGTCCGAATTTGACCGAGGCTCACGAGATTCAAGTGCCGAAACACGTGCACGTATATTAAAATACCTCTAGACTGCTAGAGCCTTTTTAAATTAAAGAAAATTTCCTGGATTTATATTTACTTGTGACTATGGCGGCTAAATTAGAACATAAATAGGTGTTATTTTGCGAAAATTCATGACAATATTTACACACATTACAAAATACATATTTCATTCCGTCTATGCTGCAAGCGACCGATATGCTTCTAAAATTGTTTCTAAATCACGAAACGTAAAAACGTACTAGAGACCAGTGAGAAAATGCCGAAGAAACAGAGGTGATTGTAAATCAATGTAGAGAAGGAATATCTATAATACAGACGAGAAGGCGCGAGGCGTTATGAAGTATAGAATGCATACTATGCATAGAATGGCGACATTTCTATATGTAATCTCTAAATAGCATAAAAGAAAGTCCGCGCGTCAGTTGTGAGCTTAGTTGTGCTGAACTACGAGACGGATGCTGATATGTTTTCACTATTATTTAGAGCATTTCTTCAGGGATTTTTATACTTATAGAAAGTATTTGCAATAGTGCGAATTCAAGTCATAACTTCCCAGAATTCGTTTCTTATTAGCGACATTATCGAATGTTGCTTGAAGACGTTGCTTAACTTCCTTATTCGAATACAAATACACTAAATGAAATCATCTATACGACTCTTCAAAAGTGAAAAAGGGCATAAATATTTCCAGTGCCTATGGGTGGTTTACTTCATTTCGATGTGGTAGGCTGTTGATGTGACGGGCGCAGGTGTCTAATATATACATTAGTCATTTCTTTGGCACCATCAACTCTTTTCCCTGTTAAATAATGTCATGGAAATTAAAGACACTCGTATTGATGGAGTAATTTAACCGCCTCCGTGGCTCAATGTAAACAACATTGGGTTTACGATTCGGAGGTCGCGGGTTCGATCCCCAGCGGTTTGGTTGGTGGTAGGGCATTTTAAATGTCCGCCTGGCTAGCTACCACCATCTTATCTAAATCTGCCGCCAAACAGCAATCTTAATAGCATTGTTGTGTTCCGGTTGTCAGAGATAAGATAGCCAGTCCCCCAAAAGTGTTGGGGTTTCCGGGTCAGTACGCTTCCACCTTCGACCTCATCTTCACTTAACATCAGATGTGATTGAGGTCAAGTACCAACCCGTAGTGCTTAAAAAAAAAAAGTGGAAGAGATGCTTTCGAAATTTACGGTTGCGAGTTATAATATTATCAACTGTTCTCCCCCATAAATGTATTCTATAACGTGTCTCGTCATTCGCTATCCTATGCACATCAAAACAAATAAATCACGTGCCGGATAGAAGAATCTGTTATCAATGACTGACTATGTAAACAACTTTTAAGTAATTCCGTACTCTGGACCACAGAGGGCTTATTTTTAGAAGTGCTCAGTTGTGATAGTTTCATTCGGCAGGTGACAGCTCAGCTGGCGGATCATATACTGTGCTCCAAGCGCATTCAATAAATACAACACGGAAATGAAGCTTCAACATTTGGTAAGTGAATAGTTGAAGCTTTGGTATTTTGTGACTTTACTTTGAAATAATAGGTACTTTAACCTTACTAGTAATAAAGAATAATTATAATTTATGTATTTTCTTTTATTCTACACAATATTAAATGGTTTTATCCTTGTTTATTAAATTTTTACTTAAGAACTAGATTTATCAGTTGTATGTTTGTTTATAACTTCGTTAAGCTTATACTTATAAGTTACTCCTCAATTGTCTCCTCACTGAGGTCTGCTGGAAGATATCTCTTATGGAGATAGGTTCGTATTTTGTATATTTTTAATACTGTCCTGTTCTTTTTTTGTTTAATGTCTTAAACATATGCAAATAAAGTCTTAAATAAAATAAATATATTTATAGATGATTAGCTTATGTACATATACCCGCAATTTCGAACTGTGAAGGGATAAGCATTCCAAATTTTTAGTCTGGTCACTTTTAATTTTCAATACAAACGATAAACATTTTTATACTACGAATATTTTCATTATTATAGGTAACAGAATGTAGTTTAGGTAAAGTCATGGTGTCACGAGGCTCCTCATGTTTTGAAAAGTGGTTTGAAAGAATGGAAAAATGTAGGTAACGAAGAATATTTTGAAGATGAATAAATATATTACTTAAATATTAACTAGTAAATAAAGTATTTCATTAATTAGTTACGCAAAGCATGTGTCTCATTAAATTGCTCACACGCTTATGTGGGCTACACTGCAAAGCGGTATTGACAAAATTAAATGCTTCATAGAATACCCCTGTGCCAATAGACAGTCTACAATATTTATAGCTAATAGTAAAGGTTCTCTTAACTTCAAACTTCAAGCATTTATTTCAACGTAAGATACATGAATTGTTGAATGTCAAATTCAATCTACTGGAAGTAATAAAAGGGTTTATTGCATTTAGCTGTCAGTCAGTATGTTAACGATACTTCGGAAAGGGAAATCATCTGTGGTAAAAGAAGCGGCGCAAGAAACCCACAGGATCATTGTTGTCCTTTTTTTAAAAAAAAATATATACAATTTTATAATTTTGGGGAGCTGATCGAAGTCCACTAAGCATGCGTTTGCCATTCCGATAGTCACTAATTTTGTAATAACCTTTTTTGTTAAAGTTGTTTTGACATGATCTTTAAATTTTCTCTTAGTGTATAAGTTTATACAGCGTATACAGTGTCCCATAAATGAAATGTGAACTTCGCTTTGTCTGAATATAGGGGTGAGCCAATATGTCCTTATATCTAAAAACGTATATAGGTATATCTTATTTTTTTTGTTGACTCTGTAGTTTTAGACCGAAATCATATGACGTTAAGCGATGACTACATGTGGTGTCTTGTTTCAGGTATATAACATTCTAGTTATTAATATGGCGTACGCGGAGACCTCAGAAGAGAACAGAACGGAATCTGTGAAACGTATAGTCTTAAATTTAAACGATAGGATAACGCAGTGCAGCGGATATTTGTCCAACATAGTGCAAAATTTATGTGCTAATGAGTACACAATAGTAAGGAAGAGGGATACTTCATCCCTAATGTTCGGTGAGTAAGTAATTATGGGAGAAATAAGGTATAACATTGGGTGGCCTTTATCTGCGGGATAGGTGACTTGAAAAATAAATATTTCGAACACTTACACCAATTGTCTAGCCGCAAACTAGGTAAGTATAAACATTCATAAATGTTTATACTAAATATTCATGACTCAGGAACAAATGTCCATATTCGTCACACAAACATTTACCCCTAGCGGGATTTGAAACCGCAACCGTTGGTTTTGGAGGCAGAGGCATTATCCACTACACCAATCGGTAGTCATTAAAACGATTAACCTCCAATGTGAGATAGACGATAATAAAAGACATCTTAGTCTATTAAGGGTCCCCAAAGTCATGTCATACATTTTGAGGGATCATCGTTTAGAGCATTGACCTAACCACTGTTAACCAATTCTGAAATCGCGAAAGAAATACCTGCGGTTTCATAGATTTTGCTGGAGTAAATCTATAGCTACGTGTTGACTAATTATGGAACAGCAGATGTTTTTCTTTGAAATTTCACAGTTTTAAGCCTTTACCAAACAGAAGGCGGCGAGAGCGCGTGCAACGACGGCACGGCGTTTGGTGGTGTCTTCTGCTGAGGTATTTTGGTGACGTCATATTTTGGGTGGCGCAGGACGATACTCGTAGTACTTAAAATGCACCGCACAGTGCCCGCACCGCGCCGCTCTGTTTGGTGAAGGCTTCAGAAAAACGCTAAACCACCCTTCATAATAAGGAATTTTGGAACACCTTAATGTACTAATATCTACCTATATTAAGTTTTTTAAAGAAATAAGCTAGGTGCTTTAGCACAACATCGAAAAATAAATTGTATAAGTCCACTGCGGCACGTAAATCTCTTCAATAAATCAGTAGCTCTACAATGCTAGTCGGAAAGGGGGTACTAAGCCGAAAGGCTGTAAAAGTACCCGTTATAACGAACAACGTTTGTTCTACAACTTTCCTCAAAACTCAATACATTTCGAGAAAATGCCCTTTAAACATGTCATAACAAAATACTACCAAGTAGCCCTAATCAGCTGTGTTTCATTCATAAAAATGGTTAACATAGAGTTTGAAAATTTTCACTATTACGATATTTTGCCTACAGCCTACACCCTCCGTGAGGCTTGGTAAGCTGGTAACCAAAAAAAAAACTTATTCCTTCAGTATTTCTTTTAGGATTTCATAATTAATGCTGGGCCTAAATTAAGATTCCATAAGTAGGTTTGAACGCAAAAGTAAGAAAAAAAATTGACAAAACATTCGATTTCAGAAAGGTTCCATCTTCTACTCTGGAGTGGATCATTGGCGATTTACCCTTCTCAACCAAGAAATATTTTTTTAATCGGGTAAAAATTTACGAAGATGTCGAGTCACAAACGGTCGAATTTAAAACCTTCTTTTTGGAAATCGGTTAATAAATCATACTTTGGAACTTCAACATACCACTAAGCAGCTGGAAATCCATGTAAAATGTCCACGTCAATGAAATGCTACTAAAACTAATTGGTAATTAATGTCATTCTGAATTTAAAAAAATCGAAACATGTTTACGTATTGCTACCTACTAACCCCTCTGCGTTTGCGCACATTACACAGTCTTGACTTGACACACACACACACGCATGCGCAAGCCACGCCCTGCCTTTCGGCAAGTGCATTCGAATCCGAATTCGCCGAAATCCCTATAAAATACGAAGAAATAAAAAATACCTAAATTAAAGCCAGTCGCTTCTACCACTTCCGTGCAAGCAGTCGATTATTTTCGCGAGTCGTCCTAGTTCGTCGTTATTTGTTATTTATTATCGTTAGAGATTTTCTTTGTAGGTATTAGTTGTTATTGTTAATAATTCACGATATGCCGGTGGAGTACACCAATCAAAAATACTACGATATGAATTGTGTAGGAAGACGTGATCACGTAGGTACTTACGGAAGCTCGAGAAGCTTGATTACAAAGAGTGCTTCAACTTGTGCTTAATGTAATAGTGTGGCTATGTGGACACAAATGCAGCGCGTGTTTGTGTTACGTACGGAATAACAACGTCATCATCAGAAAAGGTTAGTTGTTTCATTAAAAATTAAACCATCATTCTTGTTAAAAACCTAGGTTAGGTACCTAGCTACAGTAAGGTTCGAAAACGCGTATTTTTTTTATGCAAAACGGGTTTGTACTTGCCCTCAATCACACTTGATGTTAAGTGAAAATGAGGTCGAAGGTGGAAACGTACTGACCCGGAAACCCCAACACATTTGGGGGACTGGCTATCTTATCTCTGACAACCGGAACACAACAATGCTATTAAACATTACTGCGTGGTGGCAGTTTTAGATAAGATGGTGGTAGAAAATGCGTATCCAGTAACAGCTAAAACGATTAAAATCTTTAGGTAGGTAAACTTTGATTTCAAACTAAAAGTAGTTTTTAAGCCCCGTTACATAAAAAATATGTAATAACCTTGAAGCCTATGTCTGCCTGTGGCTTTGTTGGGCCGACGTGTTTGAAAACATTTAACACAGTTGCTTTGTTTACCTGGATGATTCAGTGGGGATTTCTGGAATAATTTAATATTTTGCCGACAATACAAAATTTCGATAGTTTGAGGTGGAACTGGTTATGCACTTATGAACTTCATGAAAATTTGATGGAATGTATGGGGCTCTGGTCACCCATAATCCCGCCATACACGTAATCCACATTTCGGTAACTTCCGACGGCACACGCTATGTCGGTGCCCGACAAAGGGCGGGCGGCGCGTGTCAAAGGGCGGGCGGCCCGTGTCAACAGACGGCGGCGCGTTTGACGGACCCGACGCACACGCAGGGCAAAATGGGCGGGGTCCGCGTCATTTTGGGCGTCGATTATTTTGTCTCTTTTCATTCATGAATTATAGGGTTGTCCAAATTTTCTTAAATTAAACAATTTAATAACTTTGTATGGAAACAAAAATATGCGTTTTCCCCATTTATCTAATTGGCAATAAAACACTTATCGATGACACTATAACCAACTTTCGGCTTAGTACCCCCTTTCCGACTAACCCTGTATAGTATTCTTAGCATGAATTCAAGGTAGTGATTGGTTTTAGGATAGAGGACTCATCGTTAACCTGTTATCATCCACTGTTGGACATGACCTTTCCCGAAACACGCCAATTACCGTCACATCCGATCCTCAACTTTTCGCATGCAGTCACTTTCAGTCACCTTCCTCAGGTACTTACTCAATCCATAAAGGAAGGCTTGAGAATTGGTATATCCCAACGGTCATCGGTTCTGCATCACATATGGTTCTTCGACTAACTTCCTCACTTTATATCCATCAAATTAAATCCGAGCTAGCTCACAGAGCCACTTTGAACTTGTTGAGATGGGTTGATTTTCAATTATTTTCTTATTATGTTTACATTGGGTGAAATTCCATTGTGTTACTAAGGATACCGAGTTAGATTGGCGGTATTTTTTGGAGAAAAATTGGGAGAAAATTCTTCACAGATCAGTGGTTGCCTGGAGGTATAATTTTGTGTTATATAAAATTTCCTAATAATTTTTATCCACGTATAAAGTACAGTATGGTTCAGTAATGTATACTGACTACATGAAAATTTTACTGACTGGGTTTATTATTATTTATTACTTCCATTCCTTATCGTTTTATAAAAAAATTCTTACGATTTTACATAAAAATCTTTGTCTACAGAAAAACTAATACCCAAAGACCTACAGAACCACATGAACAAGCAGCGGTTGCTCGAAGTAGAGAGGTGGCGGCGCGTGCGCAGACAGATTGCGGACGAGTGCTGCAACAACTCGTGCAGCGTTGGCGAGCTCAGTGGGTACTGCTCTTCAACCTCTGAGCTGCTCAAGGCACATCCTGAGTTGCTAGACAGTTTGTCGAGTGAAGTAAAGTGATTGGAAGTAATTGGTCGTCTTATTGCAATCATTAAAATGTCTTCATCGTTATCTCAACATCATATCAGCCACAGGACGATCTCGCCGTCGTTATGAGAAAACAAGGGGCCAATCACGTTAAATTTGAATAATAATACCAACACTAAACCAAAACCGAGGAAATTATCTTAGTTTTTTTTCAATACTCGTGGTAAACCCTAAACGGGTTGTGTTTTACTTAGGCAACGTCAACGATTTAATCGTTCAAAAAAATTGGCGCGATGTCTGTTAGGTAAAGTAAGTCCAAAAACGTTCAGTGCCGATAAAACCGTCGCAATATAGCGCAATTGACCACCTGATTCATTTATCAGCCTATAAAACGTCTCAAAACAGAACAAAGAGAACCAACAAAATGTTGAAGTTAAAATTTTGACGAACGAGTGGTGTAGTGCGTATGCTGTCGAAAACAATGGTTGAGGCTGTGTAAAGAATGAATACGAACATTTATTCCCAATACATCTATGTTTATACCGGGTGAATTTGAATTCGTGTAATTCCCATTAACTGGTGACGCTTGATTACGAACAACTTTCCCCAAGGAGCCATAGCCGAATTCAATCAATAAATTTTCGATTACCCATACAAAGTAAATCATTCTGAAACCACCTTTAGTATGGAGTTTAACAATTTTTGGCTGGTTTTTTTTTTCAACAATTTTCCACTACCATAGCCGAACTCAATTAAACATTGTTTTTGATCGAATTCGGCTATTCCTAGTGGAAAGTAATCAGGAGTGCAGTCACCAATAAACAGGAATTACACGAATTAAATTTCAACTGTATAAATATTATCCGTTATCTAATACCAATTTCTAGTAAGCTTTGCCTTGATTGGGACTAGATAATTTCCATTTTTTTTATTTTTTTTCTTTTGTCCACAATCTCAATCACACCTGATGTTAAGTGAAGATGAGGCCGAAGGTACGCGTACTGACCCGGAAAACCCATCTTATTTGGGGGACTGGCTATCTTATCTCTGACAACCGGAACACAACAATGCTATTAACATTGTTGGTTGGCGGCAGATTTAGATAAGATGGTGGTAGCTAGCCAGGCGGACATTTAATATGCCCTACCACCAACCAAACCGAATATTAAATATGTACCCCGCTGGGGATCGAACCCGCGACCTCCGAAACGTAAACCCAATGTTGTTTACATTGAGCCACGGAGGCGGTTCATTTGACAGAAATATTGAAAAAAAAAATGTTTTATACTATAGACATTTGACGTTCACTTTCTCCAAATTTCATTATTAGTGCTTTATTTGAAGGTTATCAGTTCTTTATCAGGTTATCAGTTTCTTCTTTGAGGAATTGAATTGTAAATTACTTGGGAGACTGGCAATCTTCACGGATTGTATTTACTGTGTGATCTTACCTGAAAGATCATAAACAAAACAAAGCATTGTTTAATAGCATTCAATAGTCTACTTATTTGTCAACAAAATTGACGGAGCATGCGAATCGTGGTTTATACTTTACATCCTGTTTGGTGTAGTGGTTAGACACTCTGCTGCTATACCAAAAGGTCGCAGGTTCGAATCCCGCTAGGGGCATATGTTTGTATGATGAATACGGACACGTGTACCTGAGTTATGGATGTTTTTCATTTATATATGTATTTATTTACAAAATAAAATGTATTTGTGTAGTGTATCAACCATCTGGTATCCACAACACAATCCTAGTTGCTTATTGTGGAACTAGATGGTGCTGACTGTATATGTCCAAGGATTATTATTATATTATTATTATTCTTTGACATATGATTTGATGTATGGTTCTATGAATCTGCAACAATGCTGAGAGTGTTATACACTATTAGATCCTCATTCTACGATTAGCTCATTCGATTAAAACAATACCTAACGTCATCGTTCGAACGAGACAGTGAACTGATACTGTGGCCCCGTACACAGTGTCATACACGGCAAAACAGTTACCCTATGACTTGCCTCCTTATTGTCTAAATCAGTGGTAATGAACTTCATTGATATCACATTCGCTATTGGTCGAAATTAACAGTTGGTAACGAAGTTGATTGCCATTACAATTAGACAAAGTCAGCTTGACACAAGATACTCCCAAGTTCAAATTTAATGCATGGGTGGATATTACCTAATTGTTACACAGTTGGGTTCGCTGTTTTATTTGAGAGCTCTAGACTAATGATGCTATCCATCAATAGATACCTACTAAAGTCACAATAATTCGCTATTTACTACAGCAATTGGAAGATGTGAAAGCTATAAGTGTGTGCCAACAAGGTTCCATTTATAAAGCTACGTAAGTAACTCCTCTGCGCACCCGGCTTAAAATTTAATAGGCGGCTTATGTACTGATTGCTTAAAAAGTTAGCGCCACCTCTAGCCATGATCCAATTTGAGTCGGGCGGTGTTGCGGTTATCAGTTCTAAATACAAACATAAACATCAATAAAGCCCGAACTTTATGGCTCGATTAGTCAGGGTTGCCCGGTTATAGGAGTTTCGAATAACTTTAATAGCAACGGATTTGAGGTAGGTTAGGTTCGTGGGGGAATTTAATTTTTAATTCAAATTCCTTTAAACACATTTTCGAAGACTGGTGTTCTTGTATAAACTAAACAAATTTTGTTGCATATACGTAGCGTTATGGTTGAGGGCTCAGGGTCCTTGAGTGGAATAATACCACAGAGTGATTGTGATAGGTAATAAATAAGTAAGGACGACTATATCCAACACTATGTTCGAGGCAAGAGAAATAAAATTAGTATTACTACTGGCCTTGTGATTACTGACAGAGTACCTACTATTGTACACACCCATTCTCTTCCCAATGGGTGTCATAAAAGACGACTAAGGGATCGTGTTTCTTGAGCATTACCTACACTATATTACACCAGGGGTAAGCAGCGTTATTGGTCTCAAAAATCTGCGTCCAACAACCCGCTCTGTCCACACGCGTCGCGATCTATTTACTATTAGATCTTTACAAAGGATGACGAAGTTATTGTGCATAATAGGTAGGTAGGAATCACTCTTTCAATGAAAATTACTACAAATTATACTGTCATAATGTGCCCCGCCCACTGCCACGTAAGTTTCGGGCTATATTGGTCATCTTGGTTCTCCTGCGGATCTCCTCATTTCTGACTCGATCCCGCAGGGAGACTCCGAGCATAGCTCTCTCCATTGCCTTTGGGTGACCTTTAGTCTTCTTATAAGGGCCATAGTGAGCGACCACGTTTCAGTTCCATATGTCATCACTGGCAACACACACTGATCAAAGACTTTCGACTCAAAACATTGCGGTATTTGGAACGAGAAGATATTACGTACTCGTAGGACCGATGGCCGTTGGGGCGGAAAGGATCTCGAATGGCGACCACACACCGGAAGACGCAGCGTGGGTGGGCAGGACCCCCACCAGGTGGACCGACGATTTGGTAAAGATCGCGGGAAGCCTCTGGATGCGGGCATCTCAGGACCGATCGTTGTGGAGATCCTTGGAAGGTCTTGATCCAGCAGTGGACGTCTTGCCGCTGATATGATGATGATCACACTGTCATAATACTATGATCATGGAACTCATGACCATTATTTCTATGATGGTCTATCATCATACACCTGTGGCTAAATCCGGAGGTGAATACTTCTGTAGATATTTACTACTTACCTAGCAGTTTTTTCAAGAACGGTGTTTTAAAAGACTACAATATATTCGCGTACATTGGTAAAAGTTACATTGATATCAAATAATAAATTAATTAGCTAACACTATTTTACGAAGGGGTCTAACGAACACAAGAACGAAATTCAAATTTATGTATTAAAAATTTTTACCTACAATAAACGTCTGAAACGGAAAGATGTCTTTAGTGACTAAAGGACCACCAATGCGTAATGTGATTATGGGTAGATATCCTCTTACAAAAAATCTACAATACAATACAATACAAATACTCTTTAGTGCGCAAAATAATTTACAATAATTTTTGTTAAAGTTACTTAAATAGGTAGTTAAAGAACTGATTGTAGATGAAACTGAGGAAAAATCAAAAATTTCACTTTAAATACTAATAATTTATCACCAAAAATGTTAAACTGGCCTCTAACTGATAATTCATGAGAGATTACTGAGTAATTCTTTTCTGTGATTTTCTTTGGTACGTCAAAACACAATAATAAATATCTATTGATATTACAATCAATTCTACATAAACAAGCAACTAAATATCGTTAAGTCTGATAGATTGTATCATTGTTTAGGTAAACTGGGGTAGGATTTAGTGCGAGTCGGCAGTTCGAGCGAGCTTACTCGCAGTAATGGATGGTTGGGTTGCGTTCGCCGCACCCATAAGTCCAGTAAACGGGAGGATTTCTCACAGGTACCCTTTCAATGTCCACACTTCGTGAATAAATAATAAGTACCAAGAAGGCATTGATGGAATAAAAGGAATATAAGACTGTAAAAATGTATAGGAATGTATCTCCGAGTTCAGGTATATGTCGTAATTAGTCATTCAATTTGATTGCCGGAGTGTTAAGGCGATATTACACGGTCCAGCCAAATTGATTCACTTTGGTTGAAAGACGCAGAAGTGAAAGATAATGCTGTTTACACGCATCTTTGAAGTGAAAATAAAGTGAACTATATAATTCATATTGCTCGAAGCAGGTAGTAGGTACCTACGCTTAGGAATTACTTATTATTTTATTTTTTTTGTAGACTGGCAAGAGGACGAAAATTACTTTCTGGTAAACCTTCCCTTTTATAATTCCACAGCTAAATATTCTTAAAATGTTCTAAGAACAAAGGCGTATGCTCTTCTTTCCACTTTACAAATTTTCTAGTTTTCTATACTTTTGACGGCTTTTCTCTACAGTGCGGAGATCAAGATTGAACAAGAAGTGAATCGTTCAACCCACAATATTTTTTATAATATTGGTAATTCCCTGACAACTTCTAAGATTGACTAGATGAGAACTCTTAGAGACTATAAGCTCATCTATGGAAATTCTTGTATTATGATCACTGTATCGTTTAGTGTATTTGCAATAAAGAATTTTATTTGAGTAGTTTCACAGATAGGGTACCTATATTAAATTCCATAATTTAGATTCTCCTTTGCATTACGAACTAAATCTTATACAGAAACCCATAGGTCAGAAGTTGCTAGAAATGAGGTAATAAATAGCCTAACGACAATTTGTCCATTCGACCACTCGTTGTCGACTTATTGATGTTCGACAATCTCTCTAAATTGCCCTTTATCCGCCTTTAGTCAGCGAAGTTTCTCTGATTTATTGAGTAACGTAAAAAGAAGAACCAGAGAACTAGACAGTTTTAATCAAATAAGAGTAAGTACTATATTAATTCTGTGAAATAACTGTACTGGCCGTACAAATTATATGTTAATCGAAAAATTTATTGGTTTTAAAAATTAGAACATAGGCACGAAGTTGTCACTGAATTGAAAGTAAATTATGTTAGTTTCTTCATTAAGCTAAAAAAGATTTTATTATGCCGGCCTAAAAAAAATAATTCCTTCGTGATTTTCACGCTCCAAAAACTTCGGCATCTGATCACGAGTATCTTTAATTAGTGCAGTATGTCAGTCTAAATACAGTAAACTACGATCAAAAAATTCTTTCATGGCAAGAAATGGAAATCGTGCCACAATAAGATTTTACATAATGAGATGTGACGTTTTTCCTTGGTTTCTCGCATACTTCGATTACACCCGGATCACCGCATCTTAGGGCTTGAAGTTTTCCTTGCTTCACCAAGACCAGCTCGAGTCGGACTCGCTAAGTGACTTCAATGCCACGATAATTCATGGATTGCTTACATACATAAGTACTAACTATTATGTAATGTATATTGAGTATTTTTATACCGAATTGTGCCTTTTATTTTACTCATTTAAACAACTTCAGCCATTGGCACAAAGGTTAATTCGTTACAAATAGAATTATATTCGTAAGAATAAACCGGCAACGTCTTCTATTTACTGAAAATAATAGTAGCAAATTACGATGCTTACCTATATGAGGTTATTTGAAGTCGTATACAATAAATTAAAGGAAAACGAGTCATATCTAACGTAACAGATTGCTTTCGATGTTTTAAATAGAGCTTTTAATAAAAGCGTTGAACAAAATCTCACCTAAAATAAAACGGTGAATGTTGTCGAGAGTAGCGGATATTTAATTTCGCGTTTAAAAATTTAATATCTTTAATGCAAAGCTACTGATATCGCTCATTTTCCGGGGGAGGAATTCAGAAGAAATATTTTTTAAAGTGAGCTTACCTACCCACATATTTTATTTATTACCTATTTATATTGTTATTAAAATTTGAGTACATACATCATATACATTACTGAAGGTACATACACATTATAAAAATAGATGATGATGATAATAAGCTTTTAACGGCTGTTGATGATTCAACAGCCATTAAAAGCCTCTACTATCTACTATGTATCGCTTCCATAGGTGGATTTGCCATAATCTGTCTGGCCAGCGATTGGCGATCGCAGAATTTTCGGGACTAAGGGATGGTGATGGCCAGGAGGTCCCAAAAACATACTTATATATACTTTTTTTTGTACCCGTACTTATATTCTGGGTTCGATCTTCTAAATTTGGTTGTATGAAACATATTATCCCCTTAGTGGCTCAAAGTTAAACTATTTCCTTGAAGTAGGTATCCTACCCGTGTTTACTCTATTTTGGGAATTTTACGTAAGAGCGTCGGTGGCTCAGCGGTTAAGACACGGTCTCCCAATTTGGGAGGTCCGGGTTCGATTCCCAGACAGGCCATGTACCAATGAGTTTTTTAATTTAATTTAATTATTTATGCGTATTTATCCGACTGTTCCTAAATGAAGGAAAACATCATGAGGAAATCTGCATGCCTGAGAAATAAAAATGCTAAGGCATGTGAAGTGAAGAACTCGCATTTGGTGGACTATAGCCCATACTCCCTCATTATTATAACTGACGGGATGTCACCTAAGTCCACAAGAAAAGGATTACAAAACAGACGTCTCACTCACAGAGTCATTTTCTTAATAGATATTGTATGAGGTGAGATTGTATATATATATATATATAATAAATAACCCCTGATCCGTTGTTCTATGTCGATTTAGACCTTTTAGGTACGTACTTAGGTCTTTGATAGAATGCATCCCCAGATCAATAATGTTATGTTGGGAATGTACTGGTATTGGGTGATAAATTTTAAATATTTTATTTTGTTTTATATAAGTAGGTGAAATTCAATTCATGTAATTCCTGTTTACTGGTGACTCTACTCCTGATTACGTACAACTTTCGCCAAGCAACAATAGTCGAATTTCGATCAAAAATTTTTCGATTAGTCATACAAAGTAAACCATTCTGAAACCACCTTTAGTGTGGAAGTGCAACAATTTTCGATTGAATTCGCCTATGGTTCCTAGTGGTAAGTTGTTCGTAATCAGGAGTCGACTCACCAGTCTAAAATTGTTGGAATTTCATAATAAAGGTGGTTTCAGAATCGTTTATTTTGGGTAATCGAAATTATTTTATCGAATTCGGCTATGGTTTTTTGGGGAAAGTTGTTCGTAATCAGGAGTGGCGTCACCAGTTACACGAATTCAAATTCACCTTCTATATACCTACATATCGACTACGAATCTATTTAAATGCTATATAGTTATTACTATTTAGATTCTCATAATATTCAGTTCATGACGTATACTTATATAATTTCGGCCAAAGTGGAATCGCGCAACCTTGATTAATAGGGCAAAGTAATTCCTATAACTAGTTTGACTTGTTTGTTTACCACAAATGAGCTCTCTCAAAGTCAATCTAACCCTTTAGAGATTTATTGTTTCGATTCTAGAATGAAACTTGGACAAATGGGCCACTCGGGTTACCTGCGGCCGCGCCTCGGGTGAGAATTAATTATTTAAAACAAATTAGGTACCTACTGGCGCCAATAAAATATTCAGCCCAGTTAGTTTGTGAGAGCTATCGTCACTGAAGACTGACTGACTGATCGAATCGACGTACATAATTATTATTTATACCCGGGTTAAATGCTTCCATTTCGACATAAAGGAACTTCTAAATGATTATTTACTATTCTGTTTAAGTAGGGCTTTTTGGGTCGCCTTTTTTTATGCACAACGGGCTAGCACTTGACCTCAATCACACCTGATGTTAAGTGAAGATGAGGTGGAAGCGTACTGACCCGGAAACTCCAACATATTTGGGGGACTGCCTATCTTATCTCTGACAACCGGAACACAATAATGCTATTAACATTGCTGCTTGGCGGCAGACATTTAAAATGTACCTACCACCAACCAAACCGAATACTTAAACATGTACCCCGCTGGGGATCGAACCCGCTACCACCGATTCGTGAACCCAATGTTGTTTACATTGAGCCACGGAGACGGCTACTTATATCAAAAATGAAGTTACATACATACATAAAGTCATTACTTTTATCCCAAAAGAGGTCATCAGATATATCCCAAATATAAGCGTTTTGGATGTACAAAATTAAAAGTGAAATGCTTGAAACCACATCCACACTTCACCTTTAAAAAAATACAGAAAAGCACATGTGACAGGGGATGAGTACATCGCCCATTACTATTATATAAATGTTGGTATAAAATCCCATAGTCGCGTTTTAAGATACTCACAGGAAGAGATGGCTTGGTTTCTTCTTTTACGTGCGGAAACCACACGGCAAGCTTTTCTTACAATTAATTATACTTACATCGATCTGCCTAATCACTCGATTTTTATCGATCCCTCCTCGAGAATTGCCTGCACAACGCCCAACCATCCTGCGTTGTCTTTATTTGACACCCAAGAAGCACATATTCGATCTAAATCAAAGGAACAACTTGATATGTGAGCAGTGCATTTTAAGCGATCAAATTCTATCTAGATAAGCTAAAATAAAATTTTTATATATTCTTACTCAGCGAAATAAATTTTCTATCGGTTTTAACAATACCTACAGGCGTATTCTGCAATATTACGTTTTCATTGAAGAAGCTGGTTATGAAAAAATACTTTTGAATAACAGAAAGAATAATAAAATTGCTCTCTGAAGTCGGATGTTGTCGAGATTCTGGTATAACCGGATATTAAAGGAAAAATATAGCTAAGTTCTGTTTTTCCGTCAGTACAAATAAGGACATAGGTATACAATGCGTCATTAGTGAGTAGATTGAAGTAGGTCAGTAGGTACTACTTGTTTCTTATTATAAATAAGTATAGTTTAATGCCACGAGAATAATTGAACCATCTTGTGTCTTCCGGAGTCCTAAAAGTAGTGTTGGTTATAAAAAGGGTAAAACCATCTTGCACGTTTCGGTAGCTCACCCCCGTCAAGTGTGCATATATTGCGAAGCGTGAACCGTGAATCGCATTGGTGAACAATGGATGACTCAAGCAACACCTAAACACTTCTATTTCGAATATCTCTGCGACCTATTTGAGTCAAAGGTCATTTAAGTAAATACACATTACAACTAGTGAGTATCTTGATCACTAATTTTCAGCGTGCAATAAAGTAACTAACGTAAAGTAAAAAAGATATTTATTTAAACTATTCTTATATTTTTTTACTTACAGCTATTCTAACCAATATCTGGCGCGGTCAGTCCTTGGATGGGTGACCACTAGTGGCATTTTAATACGAGTGTTTCCGTACATCGGTTCCTGTTGTTCTCAATTGAAGGCAGTCGTTAAGCCAAGTTGGTGGCCCACAGGGGCGGTTTACAAAACTGACCGTTAGGTGGTCCCAAGTCTGACACAAATCCATCAATGCGCATTTTTTTTTAATATTTCGGATACTTACACCAATCATCTAGTCCCAAATTAAGCAAAGCTTGTACTATGGATACTAGATAACGGATAAACATACATAAATATTTATATAAACAGCCATGACTCAGGAATAAATGTTCATATTTATCACACAAACATTTCGATTCGAAATTCGAACCCGCAACCGTTGGTTTCGCTGACAGGGTCATTATCCACTACACCAATCGGTCGTACACCATCATCGGCATTGGGTCCACATTGTGGATTATGCTCCATACCCTCTCCCAGTGAGAGGAGGCTGTGCCCCAACAATGGGGACGTGTAAGCTTGTTGATGATGAAGCTACAGCTTGTTCAAAAGCTAAATTTTCCCTGAGATGAACAGCAAGAAAATCGACGGGTTACTCTTTTAAATTGCAAAAGGTACAATTCATTTCATTGTTAATTGTGAAACCAGGATGTTTCACAATTAATGGCATGCGAATGGTTACGTCCATGGATGAATATCATCCAAGTGGTCTGATATTTTACAATATGCTTTCATGAATTTCTGTTTAATTTGATTGCAAGGAAGATTTTGTATATCAACTGGAACCTATTCATTCAAACAGCAATGTTGATAAAATTTCTGTGTTTCGACAGTTAGAGATAAGATAAGAATTTACCAAATGAATTGGGGGTTCCAGGTGAGCACGCTTACACGACGGCCTCATCTTCATTTAACATCAGGTGTGATTTAGGTCAAGCGCTAACCCGTTGTTCATATAAAAAAAAAACTAAGAAAATTCAAATAACTCAAAATCAATTGACTTAAATTCGACAACGCTAGTGGTAGAGGCCCCTTACCTCACAATGAAGCTGAGTACCTCTAAAAAAAGTTCCCAAGATACAATGCTATAGCCTGAAATACTCCTCTTTTTGGGCGGGCGGTTAAAAATAATACCACGGTTCAATATCTTAATAACTATATGTATTTAGAAAGCTCTTATCACTACTACAACATTTTATATTCAGCTTAAACTTTAGTAACACATTAACCTTTGATATATTTATAGGTTCATAATATTAAGTTCTTTTAATACACTATTAGTATGGTCATAAGAGCACACAATAAGCGCAATGATGGTGAATGTGTGGTTCCCGCAGACCACAAGGACCAGTGGTCTGGGGTCGCCTCTGGTCACGTGCTTGGTGATAGGTCTGTAATAATAATCATGCATGTTATAGAAAGAACACACTTTATCAAAACTTAGTGCTCTAACTTGACATATGCAACCACTTCTAATTAGTTTGACTATTGCTTAATAATAGACTGTACCGTTTTGCGCGGGGAGGGTGGGTGTGTCGCCTTTTTTAAATTTTAGAAAACTAAGTTAAGTCATATAAAAAAGATATATCAAAACTTCCAGAAGGCTTTATTATCGCAACACACAAACAGTTATTTGATCTCGAAAATTAAGTCACGCAATGGTAATGAGGTCATTAGTGTCGTAATGACTTTTCTTGGATGTTAATCATGGGCACAGAATTAATATAGTACTTCATGGGGTAAGATAAGAATCGAGATTATTCGTTTGAGAACGAGAGTTACTGACATAACTTAGAGAATTGAAAAAGCTGGTTTTATATGTTACAAAATCGATAGTCGTTTTGGAAAACGAGTGTTGGAGTGGACACCACGTCTCGACGCACACCTGCTCTATCATACATAATCTATGGTGCGACGATTTGCGCAAGGGGGCAGGCAGTAACTGCAAATGGAGAACCGAAGATCAGGTTCGTCCAGCTTGTTCGGCTGATGATTTAAATTAATTAATATGACACCATTTTGTTACTATATGCATCCAATCTAACTAATATTAGGTATACTCAATCAATCAATCAAATACGCTTTATTGTTTAAATAAGGAAGGTACATTTAAATATCTTATAGAAACTACAAATGCGAAAGTATTAATATTTTTTGTAGCTCACGGTGAAAGAACTACATGGATTTGGCACACAGGATCAGGCCAAAAACAATGTGTATCGTTTCGTTTTACGTTCGTATTTTTTTACCATTAACGTTATTATGCGTTGTTTTTCTAAAATTCTTCCATTTAAGAAAACCAAAGGAACAAGTCGTTTATCATCTTCCAGTTTTTTTAATGAATGACTTGATACGCGTTTGACCTCAATCTGACGAGAGGATGGACCTATCGAAATTGACGATGTGATCAAAGATGAAGCACGCGGTCTTAGTAAATGACTTTTTATTAAAAAAAAAAACAGGTTTCTTGCGCCGCTTCTTTTCGCACAGATGATTTCCCTTTCCCAAGCGGTAGTAGCTTAGCCCATATATGCCCAGAACTTTTTTGATTACCGATTTTTGTAATTTTCACATATGTTGCTTATTAATGATCACGAAGAAGAGTTTTAATAGTGATTTGTGTTTTTCAGGCCGTTAAGTACCTTTTTTTCAGTGGGTCGAAAATGACCCCTTGGGCACATAAGGTCGTACACAAGTATTGGAATAAGTATACTCAAAATAAAACACATTAGGCATTAATCAGTTACTATTTATTAAGTAAACAGGTTATGTATCGCCAAATAAATATGGCATGGACCGTATGAAGTTATGAATGAAATGCTAGAAAACATTTATCATGTAAATTAACGTCACATTTGCGGCACATTTTGATGGTTTTGTTTTTACACATCGCACACCTTCTTCTGATCTGACCTGTCAGAATAATATGATCCGCCGCATGCTTCCTAATAGACATAGGCACAGATGCATTTATCCTTAGCTGTGGCCCAGGCTGAGTTTTCATAGTTCCATATTTCTGAAGTAAAGACCTTGCAATGGATCGGCGAAATTCTATTGTGTCTACATTTGCCCCTAATGATCTGGCGAGTAAAGAAGAATTATTTATGGCGACGTCAATTAACCACTTCAAAATGGGTATATACCACTTTTTGCCTCATAGTGCAATGCGATAAACTCCAATATTTGCATCCAATCTATCTACTCCACCCATAAATCGGTTGTATTGATGGACCAGGTTTGGTTGATCAATATCAATTTTCTGTTTAGCAGCGACTGAATATCGTTGAGCTTTTTGAATGGGATGTACTCCAAATTCATTTGATAATAAGGTGACAACGCTATTATCATTCCATCGTACAGCGCAAATTTTATCATTTGTATCTAACCTATAGTCATAAAATCCTCTGGCTTGCTTTTTACAGGATTTTATATCCATTAGTGGACATTTGTCTACTCTATTTTGTCGTACGGTGCCAGTAATTTTGACATTGTTTTCTTGCAAAGTGCTTAGTAATCCGGGTGAGGTAAAAAAATTGTCGCAAAACACTGAAAATTGTGTATTTGGATATTCGTTCTTTATTGTATTCGTCAATTTGGTAACAACATGCTCTCCTAAGCCAGTCTCTCGCGCTTCTGTTTGTCCTTCATATAAATTAACTTGTAAGCAGTATCCTAAGCGAGTTGCTGCAACCCATGCCTTAAACCCAAAACGAATCGGTTTCCCATGAATATGTTGCTTACAACCATGACGGCCATAATATGGTATCATTGACACGTCAATACTGAAATTTTTTTCAATGGGAGCATACATAAGAAACTTTTCGTTCATGATATCGAATAATGGACGAATTTTTGCCATCTTGTCATTGCTGCGTAGGTTGCTATTGTCTGCTACATGAAAGTATCTAAATATTTCTTCGAAGCGATTACGGCGCATTGACTTAGATACCAAAACATTGTGGGTATCTTCATTTGATTCCCAGTACATGCGTCTTCTAGGCAGAGGCGCATAACCACTGAGAATCAAAATACCCATAAAACAATACATCTCGTCTCCCGAAAGCGAAAAGTTTATGTTGTGCTTTTCAACAGCGTACATTACTGAATGTCTCACAATATACGTTATCACGTCATCGTTAAAATATAACCGAAAAAACTCAATTGGTTCACTTTCATTAGTGAGTGTGATCACAGTTCGTGGAGGTGGCGAAGACCACTCATGGTGTTGGGAACGCAAATCTCTTTTGATCCACTTACGTGCCCTGACGTTGCGCTGTGCTGTTGTACCACGGGTTAATTGAGGGCCACTAGCTTCATTATCGATCCTTGCCGATCGCCTATTCGTAACCAATCGCTCATCAGAATCGGCAATGGTTAGTTTTTCAACACCTGTTGAAACTGACGACTCAACAGGATAAGTACGCCGTGAGCTGCTAGATCTAATTCTGGTTGGCGTAGAGGTGGGTTCAGATACCTGAGATTTAGAATTGGTGGCGACCTCATCAATGGAAGTGTCATCATCACTATCTTCCTGGCGTCGTTGAACTACCAGCTCAGCTGGAGCGAGTAATTGATGTCGGTTTAACCGATTTATGTTATCACAGTCCTCTTCGCCTGAATCGCCGTCCGATATGGCACCCCCGGAAGGGGGATCCAAATACACGTCGATGCCCTGAACATCTTCCTCTTCATCTAACGCCTCAAGGGCATCTACAATTTCACTTGCAGAGAGCACGTGTCGGGACCTTGAAAAGAAAATATGAGAATACTTAAAACATGGTTTGTGCCCACCGGGTCGTTATCGACCCACCGAAATTATTCATCTGATTTCGATAGGAAAAAGACTTTCCAAAACAATAATTTATATATATTACACTAAAATACATATTCAGTTTACTATAATAACAATGTCAACGGTAATTATAACAAACACGCATAAAATACTTACATTTGTATGCGCTCGGTCGTAAACTTTTTGTCGAAATGAACTTGTTTGAACTTGTACCCCTAATTGTCATTTCAAAATTATTGTAAACAATAACAGTGCGAAGTGGGCTTTAAAATAGTTTCTTAAACTATCGAAAGATGGCGCTAAAATTAAAATTAGTATAAAAATATTGAGTCACGGAGCCATGAAAGTAGTCAAGTACTTTTGGGTCGTTTTCGGCCTCCTGGGCATATATGGGTTAGACATACTGACTGACAGATAAATGCAATAAACCTTTATTATTTCCAGTAGATTTAAATTGACATTCAACAATATCACGTATCTTACGTTGAAATAAATGCTTGAAGTAGATACCACAAGGGAGTTCAGAGCTTTGGCTGTGCCGCATTATAAACGAACTGCCAAACCGCTTAGTGCGAATGTTCGGCATGTTGATATACTGTTGGAAACCTTCACCCCGTTTAGCAGTCCGAAGCTGGAACGGCGATGGTGGGATAAGATTGTGTAATTCCATCGCACATCCTTATATTTTATTTAACGACCTGTTTGGTGTAATGGTTAGCAACTCTGACCACTATACCAAAAGGTTGCGGGTTCGAATCCCGCTAGGGGCATATGTTTGTGTGATGAATACGGACATGTGTACCCGAGTTATGGATGTTTTCATTTATAATAAGTATTTATTTACAAAAAAAAATGTATTTATGTATTATATCAACCATCTGGTATCCACAACACAAGCATATAGTTGCTTACTGTGGAACTAGATGGCGCTGTGTGTATGTCTAAGGATATTTATTTATTATTTATTTATTTATTTATATTATTGGAAATTTGTTCGATAATGATAGTGTAAAATGACAGTAGTTTTGTGTGTCATTACAAAAAAAATAATAATTGGATAGCGTCGTACTTATTAGAATAACGCTCAGCAAAGCAACGTAGGCATCAGTGGAGCAGTCACAGATTGTTTGAGTTTTTGGTTTCATAATATTATTCCACCCTGTCGCCTATCTTCGGATCACCAGACGCGGGACAAGGTATCCACCCGTTTGTTGTAATCACAAACTTATTCTTGTATATGTATATATGTTGTAGTCTTATTGTATATATATATCTGTCCATACGATTGTCCATACAAAATTTCAATTCCATACGTTTTGTCATTTACAAATGTAATCAGGGGTTCTATTCCCTAATTTCATCGTTATCGTCATATGTGATCTGATATGTGATTGGTTGACTCAACGCTCGCTCGGCAATTTGACGGTTTCTCATTGGTCAAGGTTATCGATGACGATACCGATGAAGTTACATGGGGAGTAACTACGTTTGTATGGAATGTTGGAACTCCAGCTTGCGCCGGATTCGTAAGTCAGAAGTCGTAAATCCCAGCATCTGACTAGAATACTTAGCTCTTGAAGTGTCACTCACCCAAACTCTGCATTTGGTGGCGGCTGAGCACCACCACATAGTTGTCTTCGTCAAAGAAATCCTTCCTGTCGCCCGGTATACTCGATTCCACCTCCTCATCTAAACGATAAGGCATAAAAATGGGGGGTTATTACATTAGATAGAAATAACATAGTAAATCATTAGGGGTCTAGAGCGTCACATCGAATGCCACCACATCGCAGCTCATGAGATCGAACCCGTTACGTCGAAAGCTTATGACAGCGAACGATCGCCACATCGATGACAACGAACGTTCATCACATGGAAAGCTTATGACATTGAACGTTTCGAAATTTCAATGTGACGTTCTGGACCCGGTGGGGGATGGGTGGTCGGTTGGTGGATATATCGATTCCCAAAAATTTGTAGGTACCTACATCATTTACTGTCAATTATCAGCCTATATTTGCTATGCAAAATAAATCCTCTAGTAACTTGGCTTTTTTCGGAACGAAATATCTTTTGTATTTAAGACTAGTAATTTCATAAAAATACCCTAATTAAGCACAATCATCAATCTACTACACCCACATTCCGCCAGACAAGTGGGTCACGGGGTTGGCCTACATTATTTTATACAAAACTTTCTAGAAAGTTAGGTACTAGAAAGAGAGGGAGAGAGATAGAGTAATAAAAAACTTAATTTTTGGAAATAAAAGTCTTTGTAGTACAGTCAGTACCATAAACAATCATTAATTAATAATACGGGGCCACACAGGGTTATTTTACATGATTACTGGTAGCATGCTGGCCATCCGCAGTGCTCTAAAATAACAGTAGGTATAGACAAGAAAGTTATTTATTATAGAGAACTAGTATGAATAACTATGAAGCGGACTACGTTTTTCTATTGTGTACGTTAGTACGTAGTAGGGTAGAGCATGTAGAAGACATTTTTGAAAAAAAAAAGAACTATTCCATAGTGCCAGCGTAGTCAAAGTTTTGTATTGTATTTCAAATAGTTTTTGTAGAGAAAAATGGAACGTACTGGTATTTCAACGCTCACGTGCTACAAAAAGTCTGTCACAATATCGGTGATAATAGTATTGACGATAAAATCGGCCCGATTATCGGTCCTACAAAAAGTCTGTCGTAGGCGGGCAGCCTAAAGTAGTTATGAGAACAATTTCAAATAGTTTTTTCATAATTAAAGAAAAATATCTTTTTATACATACTTACGTATTAAGGGTAGTTTCAGTTGAAATAATACATAATAATGATAACAGAGAATAAAAATAAACGTGTCTACTCACAAGGTTGAAGGGAACTCGTGGTCTCTGGCGTTGTGTCATGTTGCGTCGTCGACATCGTTGTCGTAGTAGTTGTTGCTAGCGCTAATATACAACAAAAATATACAGGGATAATTGTAAATTATCGATTAGCGAAGTTAAACAATGTCTGCCGCGCTCAGTCCGTGAATGGGTGACCACTAGTGGCATTTTAATACGGGGGTTTTTCGAAGGGCACGTTAAATAGTCGGTCCCGGTTTTGGTACAGGGTATAACAACACTGACTGCTTAGGTGGCCAATACAAATCCACCAATCTTCATTGGGCCAACGTGATAGATTATGACCCATAACGTGTCCCAGTGTGAGGAGGTTGGGCCCCAACAGTGGGGACGTGTACGGCTGATGATGATGAACTGTAAATCACTGTTTTCCAAATATAAACAGAAATTTTAGAAAACTTCCAAGGAACCATGAATATACAAGGTTATTTATCGTACACCTTAAGACTTTAAAATTCTGGATTATTTTAATGATATTACGTGCATTTTGTCTACGGGACGTTGTATCTTTTATTTGGAACAACTGAAAAGAATGTAGAATTTAAAACGTCATAGAACACAAGTTGTCTGTTTTGAATTCCATGTTAAGATATACCTATACAAGTAATCTAACTAATATTGAAAATGCGAAAGTTTAGATGTTTAGATGTTTAGAGTTTAGAGTTTAGAGTTTAGAGTTTAGAATTTAGAGTTAGAGTTTAGAGTTTAGATGTTTATTTGTTTGTTTGTTTGTTACTCAATCACGGTGAAACGGATGAACGGATTTTGATGAAATTTGGTATATAGGTAGAACATACCTTGGATTAAGACATTGGATATTTTTTATCCCGATGAAGTTCACGCGGGATAAGCAAATTTCCGCGATAAGTCATTCCAGGAAGGCGAAGTCAGTTATATATGTACAAAATAATCCTGTTTATGTACTGTTGTCTAACATTGAAGAGAGCGTATGAGGAACGACCTAGTTGGCAGCCCTGAGCAACGAGATGAATAAGAATCTCCATAAGGCAAGAGGTCACTCAGATCCGATACAGATCTATCATACACATCATTTATTCGTAAATATAGGTAACTAATAAGAATTATAAATGCGAAAGGTTGGATGTTTGTTTGTTTGTAGCTCAATCACGGCGAAACGGATGAACAGATTTGGATGAAATACAGTATATACTATATTTCAGGGTATGTTCTACCTATATAGGTAGAACATACCTTGGATTAAAATATAGGGATATTTTTATCCCAATAAAGTGAATAGTTCCTGCGGGATAAACAAATTTCCGCGATAAAGTTATTCGGAAAGCTAGTACATACATAAACAAAATACAAACGATAAAATTACTTACTATTTGAAGTAAAGATTTAAATAACCTACAACTGAGCATTATTTTTAGACTGGACTTGTTTTGTGCACCGTTTGGGGCTTTAAAAATAGAGCTCCACCTCCCATTTGGTTTTGGAGGCCAATATTCATTTCATTGACTTATATATTATATAAATCAATGATTCATTTCGGTTACTGCACTAAGAAGTAAATAAGATGTGACTTTTACAATAACCACTCATAGCTATACTTATGTAGCTACTTAGCTATATATTTACCAACAATAAAGTTGTTGGTAAATATTTTATAAACATATTGAGGAAAGGTTCTGGAAACCTCATTTATTTATGATTGGAGTCGATACCTAATAATATTTCAAATATAAACTAAATTTGGGACTAATTAAATTACGAAGGTTTAATTTACTTCAATTAATTGCGTATTGCTAAAGGTCGGTACTTGAGAACTTTGGGGCAAATTAATTGTGCTCGATAAAATTACAACGTGCGATAGGTATTTCTGTTTGGAATAGGGAACTAAAGATACCCGGCAAGTAAAATACCTACATAAAAAGATCGTATCAGAAACGACGAACTCCGGCCTCCAAGCTCCCATACACAATTACCTACGTCTAATCGGGTATAAGGTGAGTTATTTCAGCGCTGTTTTTGTGCTTTACTTAGTTATGGATTTATTATTCTTTTCCCTCTGGTTATATATCATTTCATCTCCAATCGTAAAGCGTATTAGTTACTTGTATTATTTTCTTGGTATTTTATTTATATACTTACTTTATTATACTATTATAAGTATATAATAAATTATAATGCCAGTGCACCTACAAAGTGGGCGGACGATTAATGAAAATCGCGGGAAATCACAGGATATCAATCGTTCACTTTGCGAAATCTGTGAGGGAGTCCTATGTTCACATGGAATAAATTACATTACAGTTTGAAACAAAATCCAAAGGGAATCAATTTAATGAATATGTACACGGTAAAGCGATTGTACAAAATACACAGAACAACATACCTACAATTTCACCCGACCGCAAACAATAAACATTCAACGAGGTAATTATGGGCGAAATGTAGCACCAGATTATTGTTAGAGCTGCAAAATCTACCTTTTATTCAGTGACAGGAAATCTTTGTTTTATTCACATACTTTACATTATACATCCTGTATCTGAGGTATGCGAAGTTGTTCAGAGGTCAGGGTCTAACTTAACAACTCTTTCTAAAATCGCAAAAAATAAACATCACCTGTTCCTTCGAAAACCTATTCAACACAATTTTTTTTTATACACAACGGGTTGGTACTTGACCTCAATCACACTTGATGTTAAGTGAAGATGAGGTCGAAGGTGGAAGCGTACTGACCCGGAAACCCCAACACATTTGGGGGACAGGCTATCTTATCTCTGACAACCGGAACACAACAATGCTATTAACATTGCTGCTTGGCGGCAGATTTAGATGAGATGGTGGATGGATGGTGAATGGACATTTAAATTACCCTACCACCAACCAAACCAAGTACTTAAACATGTATCCCGTTGGAGATCGAACCCGCGACCTCCGTATCGTAAACCCAATGTTGTTACATTGAGCCACGGAGGCGGTTAGGTATTATTCAATAAAAAAAGATTACTTCTCAAAAAAATATTCAGCATAATACATACCTACTTAATATAAAACAAGGTTGAATGAGAATGCGACTACCTAGTACATACTATTATTTTTTAAGATTGACTAGATACCACACTTTAACCACAATCTCACCTGATGGAATATGACGATGTGGTCACTCGACTATCTTCATGATTACCTAAATAAAGATTCATCCTGCTATTGGGATCCCAAGATTATAGAATTTCGGAAAGACCGCTTTCTCAGGGGGACACCTAAAGGCTGCCCGATACCCTAATAGTTGGGGTATTGAGTAATTTCAAGGCACGGCGGCTATCTGAAGTAGTATACTCAGGTCTCAGACTGCTGCCATGAAGACTGAGGGGGACAGACATAAATAGCATAAAATTGAGCAATGCGCGGTAATTGTCGACCCGAAGGCATCCAATGACGATTTCTCCTCCATCTAAAAAATGGCAAATTCACTTACTGTAGAGTGTGATGTCATCGAGCGTAGTGCCCAGAGAATTATCAGCGTGACATTGATAGGAGCCGATGTCGTCTCGCGACACGTTTACTACCGTGAGCGTCGCTGTATGCTTGTACCCTTGCGATGTTATGACTGCCTGGTACTTTGAACCTGCGAGAAATAAGTTGGTTAGGAAGTCAAATGGTCCGATATAAAGGCCATCACATCACACGATAAATTTACCAGGTGTTAGGGCTCTTCCCTTTTTAAGACGACAACTGGGGTCAATTTTTGCACATACTCAATGCCCGTATTGTTGTGATGTCTAGCCAGTGAAGTGTGTTTTATACACTATGAAAGAACATTGTCTTTTTTGTGTCTTAGTAGAATTATTAATAAATCTACTGAGATTTCAAATATGTCTATGTTTTATAAAAAAAAACGAATGTGTACTTTTCAAATTAAACGTAACTTAATTATGTAAGATAATTTCGCATCACCACTCTCATTCTGAGTGCTCAGTGGTAAATATTGACCTTATCTAGAGATAAGGATAATCGCCTAGAGGAGGTTCCAGATATCCTGGGCAGTAGTAGAGTAGTGAGTTGAATGTTTATTTGTCATACCTACTGAGGAGGCTCCGTGTTGCGTATTGAACCTAGATGCCTCTATAGATAATCATGAATTCAATGTTGTAGCATAATGTAAATAAAACCGGACTAGCTGAGTCTAAGAGCACCGAACGTACAAACTTACAAAATCACAAATAAAAATCAGAATTTTTCATTTACTTGACCTTGCTTTTCGTAAAATTTCATGATTCTAGGTTAGTGGGAAGCACAGCAGTTTTATTTGCGAACGTCAAAATATGCGGTATAAATGGAAGTATTTTTGATTGCATGGGCAAGGGCATGGGCAGATGCAATTTTGAAATTTTTATAACTTCAAAGAACCGCAGACCTAAAACTATGTCATGTGAATTTCAACTCGATGACTCCACGCGTTTCCCAGAAGAAGCATCTAGACAGATAAACAGACGAACAATGAAATTATCCTAAGGGCTCCTTTTTAAACGAATTCAAAAAAGGAGGTTCTGTGTTCTTTATGTATGTACATTGATTAGTCCGAGATTTTTAAGCCGATTTACGTCGATGTGATTATCAACAATAAATATGACAAATCGAAGATCATCAGGTCGAGCTGGTACACCCCAAGTGCCCACCTAACCTGTAGGAGCGAGAAGGTTCGCCATCGCACAAAAATTATCAGGGAGATTAGCTACCACGGACAAATACTAATAACTTTTTTTAACCAACTTCAAAAAAGGAGAAGGTTCTGTAATCTTTATGTATGTACATCGATTAGTCCGAGATTTTTAGGCCGATTTGCATGATTATAAGGCCGTGCCTGCGCTCACGCTGCCCAGCGGACTCCTCGGCAAGCCGGTCGTGTAAGACCGAGTCTATGCTCGTTAAATTCGGGAGTTTCCTGGCGAATACGTGCTTTAACGTAATCTTTCATAGCTACTAGACGTACTCGGCGAGCTTCGGGCGTCTCCTGGGAACGCGAAATTGCGTTCCGTGAAGCATTTTTTTCAAGCCGTAGTACCCTTTCAGTTTCGGTTTCGTTTGACCGACAGTTCTTTAAACGAGCAGCACCTTTCGTAAGCCTGCCCATATTGGTCAATTAATATATTTTATTATTTTGTAATGTCTGACCAGACACTAAAAAGAATTAAATAAAAAAGGATTTAAAAAAAAACGACTTCAAAAAACCCGAAAAAAATAATTTCATTAAACTACTGCAATAATAATAACTGAAAAGTATGAAATAATAAACCAGAGCAGAATGTTCTTTATAGATAGATATACACTATTATATATAATGAGAATACAATACAATTTATATGCTATACAATAATAGTTAGGTATAATAATGAAATTAAAAATATATACAATAGGTACTTTTTGAAGTCGGTGCCTGCGTAGCCTATAAAATGCACAATCTAATGAAAGTAAACAGTAATAACTTAATTAATTGAATATTTAAATTGTATGAAAATTCCTTTGTTAACCGACTCCAAAAAGAAGGAGGTTCTGTTTTCGGGGCGTATTTTACTGTTTTGTTGATTGTGTATTTTATAGGCTAGGCAGGCACCGACTTCAAAAAGTACCTATTGTATATATTTTTAATTTCATTATTATACCTAACTATTATTGTATAGCATATAAACTGTATTGTATTCTCATTATATATAATAGTGTATATCTATCTATAAAAAACATTCTGCTCTGGTTTATTATTTCATACTTTTCAGTTATTATTATTGCAGTAGTTTAATTAAATTATTTTTTCCGGGTTTTTTGAAGTCGTTTTTTTTAAATCCTTTTTTATTTCTTTTGAGGTACGGTAGACTAAAAACGAGTCATATTTTACTTACATGGAATTACATGTTGAATTAATTATTTAGTTAGTATAGGGTCAATACATAATCCAAGACAGTCTCTGTGCCGTGACATGTCAAGTACAACACAAAACCGTGATGCATAAATATGTGTTTATGTGAAAACCACGATGCGGCACTGCGTGTGACTGCGCGTCGTGGGAATTTCCGTTGCGATGTGGTAGATAATAAAAGCGTAGTAAATAAACGCGCTCGCTGAACGGTGTTGCTTTTCTTTCAGTTGATGTCCACTGAATATGTGTGATTCAACTTTTAAAGCTGAATTAACAGAGAAAAATGAGTGACAGATTCAAGGGTTGCTCTTTATAAATAAGTAAATATTAAGAAGTGTTACAAATTATGATTCGATAAAACATAGAAATAAAATAATAATTAGACTGAATATTGCCGAGCGGTTTATGCTTGCGTATCATTAAGCGGGTCAGTACGCTTCCACCTTCGGCCTCATCTTCACTTAACATCTGGTGTGATTGAGGTCAAGTGCTAACCCGTTGTGCATAAAAAATAATAATTAAATAGTCAGAAATATGAAAAAAACTTTTCCGAACACTATACCGCAGTGGTAGGTATGTGGGATGAGAATGATGATGATAACATCCTTTGCACTTAGTTTCCCTTTTATAATAGTTTTCCTTTTTTTTTTCAATTCAAGTAAAATTTTACAGGAACATATTGCAAAAGCGTAAGGTACATTGATCTTTAAAAGATTGACTTTATGTAATGACTGACATGAACAGCAAGTTTCTTTATTTAGTTATGTATGTCACTAGATCTCTACTTATAAAAGATTGTTCAACAGACGACATCAACTGAAAGAACTTCGACATGGCAACGGAAATTTTCTCTTGGCGTTGTGATTTCTCACAGTCATAGACAGGTTATCCAATTTCAATGGACCATGGAGGTAAGTACTTCTTTCGTTTAAAATAACAAGTTTCACTAATAGAAAAGTACTGAAATTATTTTTTATAATAAAAATGGCATTCAAATAATTTTGAAAGGTTGCTTCAGCCGGGAATCTAACAAAATGACAAACACCTATATTTAATCATCGATAGGGACAATCTTTAATCAATAAATCTAATTGATCTGATTAAAATCGATCAATCTTATTTAATAATCAATCAGTATCATTTATTGTGATCTGACCAAGATAAATAAAAAAATTGTGTCTAAAATTAAAGGAAGGCCACGATATCTAACTAGAGTACCTACGGTACTACGGTAGTTTTAAATTTAATCTCAATTTGAATTTGTATGGGAGTTATAAATAATAAAAAACCGATTTTCTTGTCTTATTTCTTATCACTAAACATAAAATGAAATATCTCTTAGAAAAATCATCATCATCTCACTTCATGTCTCATTTTTGGGCATATGTCATTCTATGTCACGGTGACCACGTTTCGTAGTGGTGATATGATGTGTTTGGGTCGTCATAAGGCCGCCGTTCTTATTAACTAAAAATAAATGGAAATCGGCAGTTATGAGGCACGTCCATTTCCAAACATAGATAGATATGTCACACCAATAAAAAAAATAAAAATCACCTTCAAAGATAACAAAAAAAATATTCCGGGGAATCACACCAATTGCCTGGGTAGTTCCAAACTAAGCAAACCTGGATACTATGGATGTTGATAATGGATAAACATTATCTACGTCAATATTTCACTCCAATTAGAAATCGTCTTACAAACGTCATCGCAACCGGACAGATTAGCGTTCATCAATGCCCTTTTTAAATAAAATAATAATTGGGGGTTCCCTTGGAAATTTTATTTTAAAGTTGATTTGTAGTTGTTATATATATTCTTTATTGCACCAAAATATTACAATAACAGAGTACAAACAATAGGTCACGTACAAAGGTGGACTTATCTCTTTAAGAGATCTCTTCCAGCCAACTGTTATTTTAAATTTCAATATATTAATTATGTGTAATATGTGTAATCTGTAAATTAAAGGTAAAAGCGTAACGGTGCTAGACGCAACGTTACAACATAATCCATGCCTCATGGATATTCATGACATGAAAAATAACTTTATAATTTAAAAACCTTACTGAAACTGTTTGCCTCATAGTATATATACCATATGAAATGTACCAGTGAAATGGAATATTGCCCACTTATATGTATATGTACATACTTACCTACCACTGCAAGCTCAGAACATTAAATAGGTAAGTATAGGTACTTGGAATGGAGTAGGTATAATAACCATTGTGAAGTCTATTTTCATCAATGTGAGTCCAGTACACGAACGGGGTTGGATTCCCCTCGATCCTGCACTGTAGCACCACGGATTCTCCAACGTAACCGCCAATCATTTTCTGTGTTACCCACGCTGATGGTTTGCCTACAACAATAAAGAAACTGTAATGTGTTGATCCGCTACGACATGCATCTCTTCTCGTGGCTGTCACGGAAAGAGGAACGCGCAGCGCACGTAACTGCGTGAGTACCTACTTACAAAAATACTTAACATGTAGCATAGCACCGTAGTAGTAATGTATCGTTTATCTATTAGAGCTATTTCAGAGGCATACCTACTAATTTGAATGAATTTCCTTTGACCGATATTGGAGGTGCGATGCCGGCAACACGACAAGATAGGTTTCAGGACGATCTGAATTCACTACGCTCTGCTTATTGGATCGTTTAATAAGCAGAGCGTAAATAATTCAAATCGTTATAGTTACTATATATGCAATAACAATCTAAAGCAGTAGAAGACAAAGAGTAAGATAAAACTAAACGACCGTTGTGTTTATTTAGATGGCTACATTTTTCATCAGATACGACCAAGATTTATTATATTTCTTCTGGATAATGCATCCCTGAAAAAATCCTAACTGCACACTTTTCGAGGTGGGAGCCAAGAGAAATTATAACGAAAAGTAATAAACCATTCTGAATCTTAACAAAAGAAAACTAAATATAAACTCACATAGCACATGCAGAAGTATTCGCTTGCTGACGGAGGGTGGAATCCCGTTGGTGGCGATGCAGAGAAAGGGGCCGTTCATCTCCCGAACTACGGCCGTCATATTCAGCCACTCGCCGCTCCATTTGGTTACTGGAAAAGGAACATTCGCTCTTATGACTTAAAAATACGATTGTTCTTTTAATAGAGAACGGGACATAATCACAACACAATGTATAAAAAGTATCATAATATTATCTATCTACCTACTTGTATTTGTCTATCTTTACCTAAGTCTAAATAGTCAGAACACGACAATGCAATAAACATTGATGCTTGTCAACTGATTTAGATAAGACAGTCAAGCGGATCTTTAAAAATGCTTCTAGCACCAACATTGCTCAAGATCGAACAGCGTGGGTTGGAATTCATTTGTACTGGCCGCCACATAAGGGAGATATGTTAATGAGGCGTTCCATCATGCACCCACCATCCATTCCGGTCTCCATTTTAAGTCGCGGGGATGGTTTTCACCTTTCCGTTTTCGAAATATCGAACAATCGCACTAAGCGCTTCGTTTCTTTGTAATTACAGACAGTGGCAGAATTCCATACCTTAGCAGTCCCTAAGGTATGGAACTCTGCCGATGTCTGTAGGTAGTGCCCGAATCTTACAATCTTAGGATCGTCAGGTCTAAAGTGAATAGTCACAGCAAATACTGAGATCACGTGTTTCATTTCCACCAGGTGTAATTGTGGTCAAACGCGTTACCAGTCCATCATAAAAATAAAATGGTGCAATGCCCGTTGCCTGGTAACTAGACCTAGATCGTTTCGCAAACGAATTGTTTTCATACAGTGAGTATAGGTTACATTAGGAGCTGTCCTATTTTATAATGGCAACAATACCTTTTTTGTTTTTATAATCCGATACTACCTGTTTTTAGTATAGATGATTTACCAATTCCGCTTCCAACCCTCATCTGTGCGGAGTCCTCTCTCCGCCACGTTATGGTGGGTGGCGGAGTGCCGGAAGCAGCGCAGTGTAGGGTCACGTTGTCACCCTCACGGACCATCACCTCCCCGCTACTGTCCGAATCCATGATGTCGGGAGGCACTGGTAGAACATGGTTAATAATAAAAAAAATATTATTATTTTTATATTCGATTACCTACTTAGGGTCTCATTACACCACTTCAACGAAAATTACCACCTCACAAAGTCCCGGAGCAGGATAAATCCGTAATTGACGCTATACTACAGTGGCTATATTTCTTTGGCTTACTGGCTTCGCGATTGTGTTCTTTATATGTATGTTAAAATGCTAACCAAAAACCTGTAGATGATGAGTCTGTGTGATCATAGGCTCGGTGTTGATTTGGCACATGTACTGCCCGCCGTCTAAGAGCCGGACATCTCGCAGTGTCAGTGACCATGCCTGGGCATCACCGCGGGCTACCCCCACGCGGTGGTTTTTTGTGATCACATGCGGTCCGATGGTCAAGATGGTCTGAGTGTCCACTCGCAGCCACGCCACCTACAAACATTTTAAATTATTATTGATGTAGGTACTGTAGGTATGTATTTAATAATGATCAAAAACGGTCTGTATGAGTAGAAGTACGAGTATTACAAAGCGCCTTATTACTAGTAAATCATCCATCATATCCGCCACAGGACATCCACTGCTGAATATAGGACTCCCCCATAGAATTCCAAACCGTCCGGTTGGAAGCGGCCTGTATCCAGCGATTTCCCGCGATCTTTATCAGGTTGTCTGTCCACCATCTGGACATCCTACGCTGCGTTTGCCGATGCGTTGTCTCCACTGGAGAACTTTAATACCCCACCAGCCATCAGTTCTTTGAGCTATGTGCCCTGCACTGTCGCTCCAAGTTGCTAATCCGCTGGGCTACGTCAGTGACCTTCATTCGCCTACGGATCTTTTTATTTCTGATTAGATCAGGTAGTGAACGCCCTCTCCAAAGCTCGTTGCGTGACTTTGAGCTTTCTTATAAGGCCCATAGTGAGCGATCACGTTTCAGTGCCATAAGTTATCACTGGTAACACACATTGGTACTTTCGTGTGCTTTTTGTCTTCAAGCACTGATGTATTTTGGACGAAAGGACGTTACGCAGTTTCCCGAACGCTGCTCATCCGAATTAGATTCGTCGATTGGCCTCTCTCTATTAGTAAATAGTTGGACAAATTGTTTATAATATTTACTTGATGATCTGTTCGGTGTAGAGGTTCGAAACTCTGACGACTATACCAAATGGTCGCGGGTTCGAATCCCGCAAGAGGCATATATTTGTGTGATGAATACGGACATGTGTACCCGAGATATGGATGTTTTCATTTATAATAAGTATTTAAACCATCTGGTATCGACAACACAAGACTATAGGTGATTACTGTGGAACTAGATGGCGCTGTGTGTATGTCTAAGGATATTTATTTATTACAAAATAGTAGTGCATATAACAATGCAGCAATATCTGATAATAAAATTGCTGAGTGTCTTAATAGATTATTAAATATTTACATTTTTAATGTCTGGAGCACCTAGCGTTAATCTTTGGAACTCCTAAACGCTAATATTTGTGATATACGCGTATATGACTACCCCATTTCGGATAAAGGTCGTAGCATTATGTATGTTTATTCCGTCTGTTGAGTTACTAACTTATTGAAATACTATACTGTAAAGTTATGTGTCACTTTATGACTACAGAGCGATTCATATTTTGCAGACTCTGGGACTTGAGAATTACCCGCATTCACCGCAGTGTGAGAATTTGATATGGCTCCCGGACGCGCAATATTAATTCAAAAGTCTGTATGAAAATTCCGTTTTATGAATATTTAATGTTAATGATATAGGTACTAGAAGTTCAGGGAGTTGAAGGTAAGTTAATAATATTGTTAGAGCTTATGAGTGAACTTGTTTTACATATTTTAATAAATTCTCCAAGCTCTCTAATTTACCTTAAAGGTACCTGTGCTTTTATTATATATAGGTATATCCATTTTATTGTTAGACAATTGTAAGAACAATATTGCTCATAAAAGCTAGCTTCTAATTTCTCTTACGCATTGAACAAAACCTTGGCGCCAATGGATCTTGGTTGAGTAGGTACTATCACAGGATTTTAGCATACACAGAGCTACCTACCTAATGGAGGGTCATTGCGGAGCAATTTTCAGACGGGCCTGTTGTCGTAAATGGTGTAACTTTACCTTCATAATTGCTCTTTCGAAGGACAAATGTGATGCCGACGCTTGCTTTAATATTTACGGGTGAGCCTTCTGTTCGGAACCTCTATGTGGAGATTGGGGAGACGTTACGTCGTGAATGGAAACGCATTACAGCGGGAAATGAGTTATGGTAACTATTAGTCTCACTAATGGGATAGGGTTACTGAAAAGTGAGTTCGCAGGTGTAATACTTGGGCCGGGAACAGAATGAGCGTTCAGGACTTTTGTAATATTTATACTTTAATATTGTTACGAGATATATTTAGGGTGTTGTTAAAAATAACAGAAGCCGCGTATTCGACTATCACGATCTCATTTAGTGGCCATTCATCTCGTTTTTATTTGATTAATAATGAGGCTTGAAACGTTTGCTTTCAAGCAATGGCAGTGCCCATAGACTCGTTGGTTTACAAGTCGTTCAGCTTAACTCCCGACCAAAAAAGATCGGTGATGTGGTTGACGGCGTTGTGTACTTGGATTGCAGTGCGGTTTTTTTTAAATACATAAGATTAAAGATCAAAGAAGTAAAATTGACGACCAGTTTGGTGTAGTGGTTGGAAACTCTGACCACTATACCAACAGGTCGCGGGTTCGAATCCCGCTAGGGGCATATGTTTGTGTGATGAATACGGACATGTGTACCCGAGATATATGGATGTTATCATTAATAATAAGTATTTATTAAAAATAAAAGTAATTATGTAGTATATCAACCATCTGGTATCCACAACACAAGCATATAGTTGCTTACTGTGGAACTAGATAGCACTGTGTGTATGCCTAAGATATAAAACAAAGAGTAAATATTCTTTACCATGTTTGATGAAAATCGGTTCAGCCGTTTCGAAGATATTTAATTTTTAACACAGTTGCTTTGTATACCCGGAAGACGTTATTTATGTTTAGTTCCTCTGGGGTTTTCTAAATTTTACTTGTTATTTCTTTGGGTTTTAAATGAGATTGGGGTTTAACACTTCATTATACATACCTAAGTATTTTAAAAAGAACTCAAAAGTAAAGTAACAGTTGTGTGTACAATAAAGATATTAAGATAAGGTATATTTCCATAAGAATAGGTAAATCACATTTGCCAAAATCATACGATATTCTACTTAATTTTATACTTTGCTCGTGCGTGTGTTCCCTGCTTTGTAAAATATATTTACTTTCTTTAATGCTACAATAATGTACAAGCTTGTGCTTACCTACTACTGCAGGTATAATTACAAAAGACAAGTATTCTCTCTACTCTAGAGAGAGCAAAGGTAGCAAAGAGCTAACGAAACGAAATCTTTTTGGTGTAAATAACGTGAAATACTTAGTACAACTACCCACACAGTACACTTTTATAGTAGGTACCTAAATTAAAACAAGGTGGTAAATAGTCATCATTATTCATCTTGAATTTTGTCAAAGGGAGACTGTTATGCCTTGAATAATGTGTAATAATTATAATTATCATAAATAATAAGGATAGATGTAGGCAAAGTCGGAAACAGTGAAAGCCACAATTCATTATTCATAATTTGATCGAGTTTGTAACTGTTTTATCGACTCGACAAAGAAGGCAAATATTGAAGTTTCTAATAAGTAAAAGTTCGATGACAAATTGGTTTGTTTATGATTATTACATTTAAAGCCAAACATCAAAAAGGATAGACGGCGAAGAGGACAGCAAACATTTGAGTCTTGTGTTTTGGATGTGACGCCAATATCGTTTTATTTGTGTTAAATTTCATATTCTAAAGAATTTACTAAACGTCATGATTATACTGCGTATAAGGGCCAACCCGACATTCCCTTTAATACAAAATAAATCTAAATCCGAAATCCAGATTAAAATATCTTATTTACTTCGGTCGTAAATAAATATCCAAATAAATCGAAGAAAATTACTCTTAACGCACACTATACAAATTTACACGGTTATTGACTGATTGGTAGGATAGTAGACGGCGTATATCATTCTTTAACTTGATGCAACGTTGCCAGTTTATCAATTACATTTAAGAGGAAGCTTACACTAATACGTAATTAATTTGTTTGAAAAATAACTTATTTTTTTATTTTTCTTATTAACATAAAAAATGGACTAAAGTGATTGCATCTAGATACCTACTCTAAGTAAGTTACTGTATCGACTTGTCCCTTACAGGCAGTCTATCTATATCTTTGGAATTTACGGGGTAATCAGGATCTTCAATCGAAGAACTGTGATCGATGGTTGGGATCACGGTTGGGATATCAATCAATAGCCAATTAATTATAATTTGTGGATGAATCTTATCTTATCGTGGATATCTTATTATTATTATATATTTCCTTGTTTAAAGAATAAAGCGTATTTGATTGATACAGTACGAGATAACGTCCCCCATGTCACCTGCGTCAATTCCGTTTTAATCGTGTCCGTGGGAGTTTGACAAAATTATTTCTTAGAGTACCTTTAAGCAACCCAAGGAACACACGTACCAAATTTCATCAACATGGGTCTAAGCGTTTGATTTCTACATTGATGAAGTAATTTTGTATAGTTGAATATTGGTTCTGTTTTTGTTCAGGGAAGTAAAACCAGAATTAATAGTTTAGGCACTTGCCTTATGGTAAAATGTAGAATACAATAAAATTGCATGATGTTATCAATTCTGAAGTTAAGACTTATGAAATGACAAAGATGGAACTAAAGACTTTGCTCTTCTATTATGCGAGTAGGTATAATCGATTTTCCCGATTTGTACAACACGACACAATTACGAATAATGACTAATGACTGAACATTTTTTGCCGACTGCCCTTAATTTCTTTTGTTTGCTTTGGGATACATTAAGTACCAGAATTATATCTGGAAGAAACATTGTTACAGATTACTGGTCGTGTAGAGGGAGTAATTTTGTTCATCTAGATAATTAGTAGGTAATAGATTACCCCGGTATTCTAGTACGTAAAAATATTTCACCATAATACGCATTCACCTTCTCAAACTCTTACACTACTCAGAAGTAATATACCGGATGAGTTTTTTTACCGCAAGGAAAAAATAGGGCATATTAGGTAAGTGAAATAGAAGGTACTGGCATAGGTAGTTTAATTTTTTTTTTCAAAATCTTCATCGACCCACGGGCCTTCCGGAGATTGATATGCGACTGGGAGGATTCCTAGGGTTCCTATCATGCGAATTTTAATTGAAGTCATATTTCCTTCAAGTTTTTGTAATTTATTTAATTTAATGATGTAATTATGTGCAATAGGCTACAAACGCGACCGTCACATACCACAACGTTTTATTATATTTTATGGTTTTGAACTATATTTTTCCTTACGGTAAAATAATTCATCCAGTATAAATAGACTGCTTCGAGAGGAATAGGAATGTATAAAGACGCAATTAGTATTGCTTTAGTATTATTTATACCTCGCCGAAATGTGATAGTGACATTTAATGGGCCCGCATAATCTACTCCATTCCTGTGAGAATAGGTAAATATCTTGGCTTCCTGTAAGGACCTCCCGAGCGGGAAATTAGTACCTATGTATTGGTATTATGTTACAAAACGATAAAGACATAGGTAAAGGTTAATGAAATGCACAGTGGACTGAAGTCTGCAGCTTCAAGCGTAATACTTTAGTTCGATTGAAAACCGTAGCACCGCATGATAAGAATTACCTGTTATATGTTTAATTTGCAGCCGACAGTATCTTATACGCATCGATTAAGTTAATAGGCTTGTCAGAGTTGTAGCAAGTTACCTTGTATGTGTTCAAGTTTTCCACGGCACAGGTTAGGGAGGCGTCCCTTCCCACCACCACAGTCACGTTTGTGCCGACACCCACAAACTTCGGCTCATCTGCAAATTGTCATAGACATTAAAGGCAACACACACATGTATGTTCAGGGTTATTAGGTATAGTCTAAAGAAATACATATAGACATGGCTTGCTGTGTATTTCTGTAGTACAGTACAGGGTGAATTTGAGTTCGTGTAATTCTCATTAACTGGTGACTCCACTGCTGATTACGAACCACTTTCAACTAGGAATCATAGCCCAATTCTTCTGAAAATTATTGGACTTAAATAATAAAGGTGGTTTCAGAATGGTTTACTCTGCATGGGTATTCCTTCGACTATGGTTCCTTGTGGAAAGTTATTCGTAATCAAGAGTGGTGTCACCAGTAAACTAGTAGTTAAATTTCATCCTGTATAAAACTACCTCTACCTAAACATAACTACCTTAATTACTAAGTACATTGCTAATACTACCTACTTCCATAATAGGTATCCACATTTTGGTTTTTTGAAATAGTAAATTTCCGTGATTTCAGAGTTGGTAGCAGCCTCTCTAAATGTTGTTTAGTTTTATAGGTAGATTACATACTTACCGAGACGAGCCGGGTGGAGCTTTGTAGATTCGATCATTGAATACACTGATTAAAATATATAAACAAGCTCGTAAATACCTATCGTTTCCGGATGAAAGCGTCAGTTATTTACGAAGACCGGGGCAATATGGAATAAGTAGCTAAAACATGTAGAAAATCAACCAAGATACATATTCATCTAAAGAAACAATGAAAACATAAACAATAGAGTCTTCTTAACTAACAAGTAATAGATCTTCATGTAATTACTATTACTTAATAAATATATAAGCAGTATATAAGAAAAGGCACACTGTTCGTTTTGCCCCTGCATTATTGGGGTAAAATGGGAAATACTTCGGTACAAAATGAATTATATAATGATCTGATCTGATATGTTAGCTATAATTTACTACTTCTTTGTTTTTGTATCGTGTTGTGGCGTTCATAATAAATTATTCTTATCTGTCCTATATTTTTTATTTTGATCCAGTGACTTCCCTCTACATTTATCAGGCCAGGTGCTCTAAGCGTGCCAGTGCGCGGTCTCTTTTCTTAAACTTTAATGGCCATAGTTCTTCGGCTATGTGCCATGGCCACTACTACTTCGACTTACTAATCCGCTGAGCTATGTCGGTAACTCTTATTCCACTACGGATTTGTCCATTCCTGATTCAACTTTGTGCAACGCCGAGCACAGGTCCTTGCTTGTCCTTGAGCTTTCACACACACATGATATATTACTTACAATTAACTCATCGTTCATCTGATTGTGGATGTAAAGACCAACAATTTGCAGTTACACGAATTAGGTATCCTCGGAACTGATATACCTACGTGAAGTTCTTTATTTTTGAATTTATTAATTGTTGTCTGCTTCTTTGATACTCTAATGCTATTCTGTTTATTTTTTTTTGGCTTGTTCTATATATTGTTATGTATATAAAATATATGTTATTATATGCTTTTTGATATCACGGTTTGTAATACACAAATGAACTACGTATAAATACTAACAAGTATGTACATGAAACAACAAATTTATAAAACACAATTAAAAATACCTATATCTTATAAAAAAAATACGACGTCCAACTCGCTTCCGTAAAACATTGTTGGACGACGAACTAGAATATATAATTATGTTATCTTCAAGTAATTATTAAGATGGTGAAACAAAACCGAATCAAATCCAAAATTTTTACGTCGCTGACATTCCGTTTACTAACACTGGACTCGACGTATGGAGACTAAAGCGAAGCTCGAAGTAAAGAGTTGACATGGTAGGATTACTCGTAGATATCAATGGCAAAATACACTCAGTGGACTTCAACTGTTCCAAAAATATTATTATATATTTACTACTTAGTCAAAGTGGAGGGTGGCCTAGCCAAATTAAAAATTCATTACAATTCTATCTCATTCATTTCCCTTCTTTCCCGGTTCCATTCCTGAACTTGACAGTTAAAAAAAATGTAGCCAATTCATTATATCTTGTATTTTTTTTTGCTTTAACTTCGAATAACAGGAAAGAAAATTACCTTTCAGATAATAACAATAACATCTATTAATAAGCAAATATTTGGAAATGTATCAAGTTCTAATAGGGCAAAAATAAATAGTCCGCGTTATTTTGTTTGAACTTGCTACATTTTAATTATTACAAAATTAGTGACCAAGTTCCCAACAGCTAGTGTAGTTTTTCCCACTGTCAAAATTATAAATGTCAAAATTTCTTAAAAAAATTTCTTAAAGAAGGAGCAGAAAACTAATAAGGGCTTCTTGAGGCGCGTTTTTTATCATAGATGATCCGATGCGGCAGTAATTTGGCTACACTAACTGACAGATATATAAGGCCTCTCCAACATATTTAAGTTGACATTCAGTACATAGTAATAAGTACATATTGTTTGTTACATATATTTCATGAGTATAACTAGACAAAAATAAATAAATATAACACGTCGAATTAAGAACCTCCTCGCCCTTTGGAGTTTGAAGTCGGTTAAAAATAACCCTGTAAACCTGTGGCTCTCGAAATAACGTAAACTGTTTAACAAATTAGGTATAACGTGGCCCGAATAGTGATAATATAAAAGAAAATGTAGTATTGGAGTTATGAAATTTTGCAGTATTTTCGGAAACTTCTCCCTGATCGCGGTATTTATTTATTTTATCCCTATAATGGTTATTGTTCCTTTTTCTTTTTTTTTATGCACAACGGGTTAGCACTTGATCTCAATCACACCTGATGTTAAGAGAAGATGAGGCCGAAGCTACCATCAACCGAAGGTGGTAGCGTACTGACCCGCAAACCCTATCTTATTTGGGGGACTGGCTATCTTATCCCTGACAACCGGAACACAACAATGCTATTACCATTGCTGTTTGGCGGCAGATTTTGATAAGATGGTGGTAGCTAGCCATGCGGATATTTAAAATGCCCTACCGCCTACCACCAACCAAACCGAGTACTAAATATGTACCCCGCTGGGGATCGAAACCGCGACCTACAACTCGCAAGCCCAATGTTGTTTACATTGAGCCACGGAGGTGGTTTTTATATTTGTGTGGCCTCTAATAAGCATACTATTATAAAAAAACATACAATAACATCAACAATCTCAACATCCCACATCCAAATTTTCAATGATTCACAAAATTTTCGACATGAATGCCTGAAGTTCAACAATTTGATTCGGGGAAAAAAGTTGGTTTAGGTGAAGATAACGAAAAAACATTTAGAAGAAGTCATAATGGCATCTAAATGCTTGCAAACAGACCTTTCATAGTAACGTAAGTAAACAATAGCCTAATGGGACCTTTATTTAGTACCTACGTAATTGACAATCAAATGTACAAAACTAGAATTAGGAAAATTTATAATTACGAAAATCGTCCACTGTCGTCACATGATTTAATAGAAACATAATTTAATAGAAAATTTTCAAATATTCGTCCGCCTTCTAACATACATAGCCGACCTTTCTTCAGAAAATTTTCTTTTATTCTTCCAAATGCTGCATAGAGTTGTTTCTTATCGTACTTTCATTCAGCTTATTGTATTTTTTGGCTTAACTTTTCTGGTACATTCACGCTCATACTCGTATATCGTTTTTTTTTACATTTTCAAATAAAGAAAATCGTATAACTGTAAGCAAATTTTTCGTTACTTCACCGCCCCGTCCGTGCTTTTGCAACTCATTCCGATTTTGACGTGACCTGAATAACCATGTTGTTGTATAAGAATAAATAAAAACCTACCTATTTCCCTTGCCAAGTAATAACTTTAGCGTACGGACAATACTAGAATAATAAGATATATTAAAGACAATTGTTTTAAGTCCAATAGTTACACGATTTCGAAACTATTAATTGAATGTTGTTTCACGGATTACATTTAATCGATGGTTTTCTTGTGTGAAGTTTTTTTTAATCAAATAAAAAATGAATGAATATTAACAGGAATAGGTTCGTTAATTTAGTCAATATGGGAATAAAGGTGTCGATTTTGATGTGCCTTCTATAAACTAAACTAAATATGTTTTTAAACCAATACTACCGCGTTATATTATTCCAAGAAGAAAGCAACGGCGCTATTTTCTACCTAGTTTTAGTTTAGTTCAGAGAAGTCGCATCCGAATCGACACCATGTCCTTGTCAAATTATATACATTATATTCCCGTATGACTTTTTAGTTAATTGCTTTTAGAAACATTTAAGATGAACATTGCTTTGAGATGAGATACAAAAAATTGGGATAAGTCCGCCTTTGTATTTAATTTTAATTTAGGTAGAATAACTTTGTAAATTTTATAAAGTACAAACAAACAAATAAACAATATTAATTCAAACAGGTAAATTACCGTTCAAACAGGTAATTCAGTCAATTGACATTTTGCGGTTTTTTTTTCAGGTTTAAAATTATTAGGTAGGTACCTATACAGGGCGTCCCAAAGTTATGGGACATGAAGGGGAAGTACCTTAAATATCGTAGATAGTGAATTTTGCTCAAAGAAGACTTTATGTTATTTTTAAAAGTTAGTAATTCTGCATTCATAGATTTTCTAAAAATTACTTGCTTCGGCTGGGAATCGAACCGACTTAAATGTGAAAAAAAAAACACCCTACTTTTATGATGCCAATCGAAAGAATAGCTAAAAAATAATAACTCTGCCTAAGTAACATAGTATTTTAAAAGAAAGGAACAACATAAAATGATTGAGTCAAATTTCAAGAAAGTTATTTATTGCCGACGACGTTCGAAAAGTAGCGATATTATCATTCCAAAGATAGCATTGATTATTCGTAAATAAGTACCCACTTCATAAAATAGGTACTAACATAGTTTTCCTTATTATAAGTGCACGTGTAGATGAAATGATAAAACTTGTATTTCAATACGTCCTCTGTAAGCTAGACAGAAGGCAAATTAAAAACAAAAATAAATAATTTATAATTTGAAAATGGAACAGTTTATGACAGCGTTTGTTTGAATGCATACTTTTTAAGATATTTTAAAAAGAAGTGATATTTTTAAATGTTGTTCTTAAATTTGAAAATGGAACAGTATGTGCGAGCGTTTGTTTTTCGGATATTGATCTGTTTAGTCTCAATTCACTTACACAAGTGTTATTGTGTTAATTTATTGCGAACATGGCATATCAAGTAAGTTTTGATCTAATGGAAGCATATTTTTTGAACGATAAAGATATCTCTAGAAGTTTGCGGTGGTATGGCGTAAAATATCCTGATAGACAAATACCGTCTCGTAAAGTTTTGAAAAGGCTTGTGAACAATTTGAAAACTCTGGGACGTTTCGATAAACGCCCAAGAGAACCACAGCAAGAAAACCATACGATCAACGACGAAGAACTTGGTATTTTAATTTACTTTTCGGCTTTTCCGAAAGCATCGGTGAGAGAAGGAGAACATGAAATTGGAGTTTCAAAAAGTAAAATACACCGTGTATTAAAAAAACACGGTTTTAAGAGTTATGTTGAAGGACGATTGGTTCAAAAATTACTTCCGGGCGATACAGAAAGGAGAAAAAATTTCTGTCTTGATATCCAGGCACGATTGCTCGAAGATCCAAATTTTTTGGATAATATTATTTGGACAGACGAATCTAACTTTAGCAATAACGGTATGTATAACCGCAACAATAATCGTATTTGGTCTAAAGAAAATCCCCTACGAGTGACTGAAACTAATAACCAAGTGCGTTTTTCACTCAACTGTTGGTGCGGACTTTTAAAAAACCGGGTTTTCTTAATCCATTTTTACCAAGGAACCTTGAACACAGAAAAGTATTTAGGAATACTTCAAATTTTAAGGGATAAGATAAGAAACCATTCCGCGGCGGAGCAAGAAAACTTAATTTTCCAACAAGATGGAGCTCCGGCTCATAATAGTCGGAGAGCAGCAGATTTTCTAAATGAATGTTTTCCTACATGGATTGGTACAAATGGACCGATTAGATGGCCGGCCAGATCCCCGGACCTCACACCATTAGATTTCTTCTTTTGGGGATACGTGAAAGATATGCTATACAAAAAGCGATACGAGAACGTAGGCGAGTTGCAAACAGAATTGTGCCATATCACATCGAGTGTTCACCATAAAATGATTAGAAAATCAACAGGCAGCGGGCTCATTAAAAGATTGGCGATTTGCGTAAGACAAGAGGGATCACATTTTGAGCATTTAATTAATTAATTTACAAAAAAATACCTACTTAATTGACTACGGCAGTTTCATTTATGTTTTTTATTTGATTAAAATGATTAATTTCACGTTGTTCCTTTCTTTTAAAATACTATGTTACTTAGGCAGAGTTATTATTTTTTAGCTATTCTTTCGATTGGCATCATAAAAGTAGGGTGTTTTTTTTTTCACATTTGAGTCGGTTCGATTCCCAGCCGAAGCAAATAATTTTTAGAAAATCTATGAATGCAGAATTACTAACTTTTAAAAATAACATAAAGTCTTCTTTGAGCAAAATTCACTATCTACGATATTTAAGGTACTTCCCCTTCATGTCCCATAACTTTGGGACGCCCTGTATACCTCTACACACCTGATGGAGTGAGTCGGAGGTCGTTTGACAGTGATTGAATGTCGACTTAGTGAAAAAGTGAAGTGAGAATCGACGTTCAGTAGTGGATTTACAAATCTGTTCATTTACACATCGAAATTAACATTGAATAAATATGCAAATATTTTAGATGAAAAAAAAATAAACTTAATTTGACAACTAAAACCAAATTGCCTGAACCGAATATTCCAGATTGAAAGTTGCGGCATATTAAGAAAAATAAATACGTGGATCTCGTGTGCCATGGTTTCCGTATATTATTTATTTATTTATTTATCATTTATTGCACACAAAAACATAACATACAGACACAACAGGTTCTGCTTATTTCTACAATGAAATTTCTTCCAGCAGACCTACGAAAGACTGGAAGAGGCAGATAAGACGTGCACAATGGAAATCTAAAAAAATGGATAAATATGATAGATAAAAAAACCTAACTGAATATAAATGTAACTACATACTAATAAGTATATTAATAATAAGTAATAAATATTATAGTTAACAGACTTCAAAAATAATGAGGTTCTCAATTCGGCCGGTTGTATGCTTTTTTTTCAGTCCACATGTTCATATGGACGTGTTTTTACTACATATTTTAATTTTTTAGATATTATATTTAGCCTAACACAAACTTTGAAGGTTCTTCTTATACCTAATGTAAACTAAGTATGATAGAATAAAGCACGAGACCTAATAAAAACATATTTGTTTTGTTTGATAACAAAATTATTAACAAGTTCACAATGCCTCACAACATTGTTCGTGTAAATTTTCGGATGACAAAAGCTATGAATAACATGATGCATCTCACCATTAGTTCATTTTTGTGCATTTGTATGGAATATAAAATTAACTATATAAATATATAGCTTTAAAGTATATGGATGCTGATAAATAAAGATAATGGGTAACGTGTTCTACTTTTTCACATTTCATTTTCTCCGTTGTTTCATGCCATCGCGTTATCTACACAAAATATTTTGGTCTAAAAATTTAACCCGGCACAAAATTAGTATGCAAATAGAATGCATGTTGAATTTTTAGTACACAAGAATGACGAAACGTGTGGATAGGCTGCGGTCACCGCTTTGTCGGATACATACATCCACCTACCCTGTACTACACAACTTTAAATTGTGCTACGGACTGGGGCTACGTCGTAGCCCGTAGCTCGACACGACACTGTCCTTTAATTACATTTTGAATCCCCGGCGCAGGGTATACCCCTAGTATTATAAGTTAATGTAATTGTCTGTCTGAAAATGGTAAATGTTAGAAATCTCTGTAGGTAATGTCTGCCTCTGTGGCTGAATTGTTAGAAAATACAGTCGAGTACATAGTCACACAGTGGAGTGTATGTGAAATTTAAAACAAGGTTTAATACAGAGTCCTTTCGCACAGAACGCTTTCTACTTAGGTCATAGTGTAGCTGGAATGTTTCAGACACTTACACTAATTATCCGATTCCAAACTAGGCAAAGCCTGTACTATGGATATTAGAGTACGAGAAACATATATATAAACGTAGGTTCGAATTTATCACCTAATATTTAACTCCAGAGTGATACGATCCCGCAATCGTTAGTTTCGAAGGCAGTGAATCACTAAACCAATCAGTTGTCAAGTATCGTTCCTCATACATCATCCAACAAATTTAAAGAGTCATGCTCTTGTCGGCGCATCCGTTGCAAATGTTTCTATTTGTCTCTCCTCAACGCAACCTCTTGTATCTTTCCTTTTATTATACTTACGACAGTCGACATCATATATTTTCCATAAATCCCTGACGCAAAGAGGAATGTTAGAAGTCTTTGCCCGTCTGTAGGTATGTGTATCTGTGGCATCGTAGCGCCAAAACGGCTGAATCGATATGAAATAGTCATGGGTCTGTCAACTATCAAATTAGGTTTGTATTGCACTTCATTCTACACATTGTATAATATTCTGATTCTGATTATCCGTTTAGGCCAATTTATAACATAAATACCTACCATGTGTAATTGAACATACAGTTCACATTTTGCAAATGAAAGTCCAACGCAAGTGTCCTACATGTAAGCAGCGAGTTATAAAATTTAATTTGTAAAAGTTTTTACTATATCTCTATATTGTGCTAGTTGGGGAACATCTTTTTTATTTTTCCTAATATATTAGAGTTAATCTCTATCTTCACAAATGACTTTAGATTTATCTCTTTGTAAACTATCCCAAATTTTTGACTACAGGCCAAAATCTATACGTTCTTCAATATAAAACAAAAAAATAGTTAGCCAATGTATAAACAAATCCCTTTCATATAATATCCAGACCGTGTTCCTTCAATTTTAAAAGTCAGCCCGTCCATTTCGAATGCAATTCTTAATAAAAATAGCGACATTGCAAAACTGTGGTAGATGTGGATAAGTAACTATAATACTGCGCCAAAGTTCAAGTAGATAAATTATGCAGTTTCTGAGCAACCTAGGTGTGACAGATAGACAAAAACAGAAGAGAAGGGTTTCTTTATCAATAAATTAGTAACATAAAATAGTTTATAAATTATTTATTCTCACTTTACGTAATAATTATAATTTTTTTTTTTTTTTTTTTATTGAATAGGTGGGCAAACGAGCAAGAGGCGCACCTGATGGTAAGTGTCACCGCTGCCCATAACCATCTACGGAAACGGAAGATCCGCAGTGGCGTTGCCGGCCTTTAAGGAAGGAATATGCTCGCTTCTTGAAGGTTCCCAGATCGTATCGGTTCGGAAAGACATCCGCTGGGAGCTTGTAATAAATTGTAATAATAATAAATAAACATTATTACGACCGTAAACATTTACCCCATTATACATAATATCTCTAGTAACCATAACTTTGCCTCTACAGTTTGGAATTAGATAATTAATATGTCCGGAATATTTATACTTATTTAGGCAGATAAAATTTTTATCAGACCTGGGAAACGATTTTGAAGTAGCGAATTTCTCTTTGAACGAAAAATAAATCTGAAAAATTATAATCATACTAATGGTATATTTTAATATTCAATTTATTTCAAAGATATTCAAAAAGTTCGATTTAAAATATTTGAAGAAATAACTTAATCGAATCTCTAAAATATCGTGATATTATTTCTAAATGCTCATGAGAGGAATTTCATGAGGAATTGGAATCAGGCGACATATTTTTTGTCTCCAAACAGTGGTCCTATGTTAATTTGTCAATGAATTTGTTATATTGCATGCAATTTTAGTTATTTACATAAAATTACTTTAAATATTAAGTGTAAAAATGACATAAAATGTTAATGTAAATTGTTAATAAATGAATTGAATTTCATGAGTCCATTGAACAATGGTTTACCTTTAGCATAAATCACGCAAAACAACAAAGCTGGCACTATTAACTTGATCACATTCATTTTGTTTATCACACTACAAAATCATGACGCACAGCAAAAGACAAGCTTCACAAGAACATATCTGACTGAGCTAAAACTCGACGCGATATCACAAAATTTCTTAATCATCACTGCAAAAAGTACACTCATCAAAAGTTTTTTCGTGGCAACGCTCCCGCACAGTCGAGCACGTCACTGATCGCAGCCACGTCAGGTTTTTGCCTCGAATCCGCGAGCTCAACTGATTCGCGCCAGAATTTTCGGATGTATACGTAGAGATACTCGGAGAGCAGAAAGCGCAGGCGTTAACCGACTAAGTTTCTACTTTTGTGATACGTCGGAAGGTGGCACGAACAATGTTAGCTCTAAAAGTATGGCTTAGAAAATTCTTAGAAAAATCAACGACATCGGACTGAGGAACAAAACGGAGTGGGATCTACCTCGCTGTACTCATTAGTATTGCCACAGAGAGAGGTAACCCCAAATGTGTTGGGGTTTCCGGGTCAGTACGCTTCCATCTTCGACCTCATCTTCACTTAACATCAGGTGTGATTGACGTCAAGTACCAACCCGTTATGCATAAAAAAAAAAAAAAAGGTAACCCTGCCGGCCTCCTAGTTGTGATACCCCATGACACTGACACAAATGAAATTTTATATGGTAGTTAGTATGTACGAGTATATTAAGTATTTTTTTTTCTAATTTATTTCATTAGTTATTGCATTGGTTATTATGTATAAATAAATTATTTAAAAACCAGGCATGTGGTAGATGGAAGCATTAACTTGGATGTTGTGTCCCATAGACGCCTTTTACGACACCCAAGCATTAAACTTTTAATGTTTGGAAATCCCAAAGGCTTTAGCTTGGGATATCTCTGATCATCCCATTTGGGATAAAAGTCGTATCGTATGTATTAACTCGGACACTTAGGCCCGTATTAATAAACCATTCTCAAGATTGATAACAGTCTTGTGACCGGTCTCAAGTAAACGTGTTGATTAATAAACCTAACTTGAGACCTGAAACGCACGTGAATAGGTACTCAAGCAGTACTCACTTGGGAGGTGCGCCGAGGTTCACGCCATTAATAAAGGAAACTCAAGACTATCATTCATTCGCTGCCGAGGCGAATACTTGAAAAGTGATCTCAGCTGAGTAGACGTCAAGATTGGTTTATAAATTAGCACGGAGCTTGAGATAGCATCAACTGCTTAAGACGCATCTCGTGTGATACAGCCTCAAGACTTGTATTGAGAATGGTTTATTAATACGGGCCTTAATTTCACATCAATAAAGGTACTATTGAACCATACTACTACTATTAAGAGAGGAAGGGGAAGACCTAGGCGTAATTACATTGACCAAGTGAAAGAAAAGGTGAATGTCGTGTCGTACCAAGAGGTTAAAAGGAGGACGGAAAGTAGAGAGACGTGGTCAGTACTCCACCGACAAGAGCATAGCTCTTAAATTGAAGCAGAAGAAAGGTACTCCTACGGAACACTCGTTGTCTGCAGGTTTATAAAAATAAAGTTGTAGCCAAGTAGTATGGCTGATTAGAATTAGTTATAGATTGAAAATGATAAGTGAAAATTTTCCTATGAAATAAGAAATATCTAATTGACTTGAATGCCTGTGAGAAAGTCCCCATCACTAAATGATTTTATAATCAACGTAAAAAAGATCTGGGGATCTGACACGCTTTGAGTTGAACAGCTCTCGGTGTATGAATGTCTCCATATTCAGTATTTGCTTGTTTATATGTATATTATACGTATGTAGGTAATTTAATTGAGTACTTATTTAGCCACAGGACATCCACTGGGGCCTTTTTTATATAGTTATGAATTTTTATATGTTATTCGTATGTATGTAAATAATTGTTTACGATTCGTCTTATTTGTCTAAGCGTTTTGACCTGCATACCTAATAAGAAAAGAAATAGTGAAAATACTTTATCGCACATCGACCTCCAACTTTTTGGAAGACCATTTTGAAATATTACTTTTTATACCGAGTTATTTATTAGTAAATAAATAATAATACGTAAATAAATATTTCGGGCACACCAATCATCTAGTCCCAAACTAAGCAAAGCTTGTACTATAGACCTAGTATATACATAAATATTTATATAAACTCCATGACTCGGGAGTAAATGTTCGTATTCATTACACAAACATTTACCCCTAACGGGAGTCGAACCCACAACCGTTGGTTTCGCTGACTGGGTCACTATCCTCTACACCAACCGGTCGTCTAAAACATGCACAGTGTGTAGGTATTAGGGTTTTCCTATTTTTTTTATTATCCGTAGTTATTGGTAAGGTCCGAAGAATTGCCAAACTTAAGTGGCAGTGGGCAGGGCACATTGCTCGTAGGACCGAAGGTCGTTGGTGCGGAAAGGTTCTTGATTGGCGACCACGCACCGGAAGACGCAACGTGGGTAGGCCCCTCACGAGGTGGACCGACGATTTGGTAAAGATCGCGGGAAGCCGCTGGATGCGGACAGCGCAGGACCGATCCTTGTGGAGATTTTCTTCGAGGACGTCTTTCGGCTGATGATGATGATAGGCAAGTACCTTTTATATATGCCATTTAGCATAGAGCTGTAATTACCTGACTGCAGCGAAGCCAAAAACGGAGGGTTATGTGACGTAGTACGTAGTAAGGGTTAGTATAAGCATTTGTTATGTAGAAGACGAGTCAGATTAAACGAGACTTTCTTCGGAAACGGTTGTTTTCCTTATTAAAACTCCCATCCTCACATGGCGACCCCTGCCTTTGAGGTATGGCGCCGCGCGCTGTTATCATACGTGTCGAGTGAAAAATGTGACAAGTGTCAAAGGCACAAATACTTGAAAAACGTGAAACAACCTATGATTGTTACTGACACAGGCACTTCAGCCTTCGATAGAGTTTATTTAGATTTAGTTGGACCTCTAAGTAAGGATAGTTTAGGTTTTAATTATATTTTAACTCTTCAATGCGACCTGACCAAGTACGCGGAAGCGTATCCACTTGCATCGAAGGACGCGGTCAGCGTAGCAACGGCATTGGTAAGCAATTTTATTTTACGTTACGGAATTCCGCGAGAATTTGTCCCAGACCGGGGGACCGAGTTCGTCAACTCTACCATGCAGGAAGTATGCAAAATTCTAAAAATAGATCACTTAACTTCAACATCTTATCATCACCAGTCATTAGGCTCACTTGAGAATACACATAAACATCTCACATCATTTTTAAGAATGCAGGTTAATAGTGAGTCCCAACAGTGGAGTTCATGGGTACAATTTTGGTGTTTTTCCTTCAATAATACCGTACATACTGAGACTGGCTATTCTCCATATGAATTGGTATTCGGCAAACAATGTAATATTCCTTCAAATTTATCTACAACCATTGATCCTTTATATAACTATTATAGTTACCCTGTAGAGCTAAAATACAGGATACAAAAATCACAGCTGGATGCAAAACATAATCTATGTAATAGTAAACAATTAAGAAAATTAAGATATGATTCATATGTGAACCCAATGAGTTATAAGTCTGGTGATTTAATTTAAATTAAGAACGAGAATTGCACGAAATTGGAACCTTTGTACTTAGGTCCATTTTCTGTCGTAAGAGATAACGAGCCAAATGTTGTCATATTACAATCTAATGGTAAAGAAATGATTGTTCATAAAAATAGAACACGGCTCTATCATAAGTAATATATTATGCTGTGTAGTTTATAAACTAATAACTATATGGTTCATTATTTATACTTTTTTTTTGTAATTTTTTTACGGTGGGCGTGTGACGTAGTACGTAATAAGGGTTAGTATAAGCATTTGTTATGTAGAAGACGAGTCAGATTAAACGAGACTTTCTTCGGAAACGGTTGTTTTCCTTATTAAAACTCCCATCCTCACAGTTATGTATTTGATTTTAATTTTGCTGTAGTAGTAAACACCTAAGTTACTCTTCTCTCAATAACCCTTTTGCTGGAAGAAATCCGTCTACGGGATAATTCCGCAGTTGTACGCAAACTCAATACCTCAAAAACTTATGTATTTTCTTTTGTAAATTGAAACGTTTACACACAAACAAGAATTATAAACAAGCTCACAGTAGTGGAGTCCACGATGCAATTTATTATTCATATTTACTACAAATGAAAGCCTTTCAAATTTCACTTTGGCTGAATACGTGAAACGGGTGAAGTTTTCTAGACCAAATTACGCTTTGTTACGCCGGAAAATTTTACGGAGCAACCAATTGTTTTCAAGTAACAGTCACAAAGTGAATCCCGTAGTTTTTGCTTTAGATTGTTTTCGTAGATGGAAGTAAGTTATTTAGAGAACAATCTCTGCTTATCGCCTTTCTTTGTAGTTTCTCATGTATATACCTATATAAGCGTATATTGTGCATATCATTTATTTTTACCTGATTTTGTCGAAGGTATAGGGTCATGTAAGTACTACAACTGTAATAGTCTATGTACCTATGTTTACCTAGATGCTGAAAACAACAAATCTATGTTAAAGAGGTGTAAATGATTCGTCTTATTTGTTTGAGCGTTTTGAGTTTACAGGCGAAATTACTTTACCGCGCATCGAACTCCTTTTTGGAAATCGGTTAAAAAATAGCTACAGATCCCAGGATTTGTTACGATTGGTTCAGCAGTTTAGACACGAAAGCCGAACAAACAGATAATCTTCCGCATTTATGGTATTATTTGTGCGAATAGTAACACATACATACATAACGTCACGATCTTTATCCCAAATGGGGTGGTCAGAGAGATCCCAAACATTAGTGTTTGGGTGTTCCAAACGTTAAGAGTTTAATGCTTAAAATAACATCCTCGATTCACAAATAATATACAGACATGCACACGTGACAGGGAGTGGGCCCATCGCCGTTAAAACGTGCAAATCATATAGATGTTTTTTGGTGGAAAGTTCCTGTGTCGCCTTTTACTACACCCACGGGAAGAGACGGATTGGTTCTATTCTTTTTACGTGCCTAAACCACACAGCACTAGTAACACACACAGGCTTATAAACACCTACATATTCGCAAGGGTGTCTATACACTCAAGCGCTAAATCTTCACAGCGTAACCATAGAATAACTAATTTATGATAATACTACTACATGAGCTAAACACAACGTTGCCTACAGACGTAACTTATAGATTCAATAAGTATATAATAAGTAATACACAGTATAGTGTGGAAACGATAAATGTTTACCGAAAAGCGCTTTCTCTGTAACTACTATAGCTATAAGATAATCTAAAACTAAAAGCCGATATCTCTGGAGAGCATGACAAAAATTGGCACATAAGCATCATAAGAAGCAAAAAAATACATACAAACGGCCGAATTGAGAAACTCTCAAACATTAAAAGATTAATGCTTGATAACATCCACGGTCCGCCTTTCGAAATATAGTGAAATGCATAACGTGACAGGGGGCGAGCCAATTGCCGTTAAAAATAAAAGCCTATAGATGTGTGTGGAAGATCCTTAGTCGCCTCCTACGACACCCATAGCAAGACATAGTTCTATTCTTTATACGTGCCGAAATCACACTGTCATACCTAATCATACTATATTTGATGTGAATGTGGATTGAATATACAACAAAAATAATATTTTACAATTTTCTAAAATTTTTTGATATAGAAATTAGAAGTCCAACTTTTATATCTTCTGAGATATAACTTATGGCATTATCCTTACACAATTTATGGTTACACAATTTTTTTGATTTCACCATAATATTTTTACAATTTTTTACGAAATCCTCCCAAATGTTTGTGAAAATTGGAGAAGGATCAGTCAATTCACAAGCACATCAATATTTGAAGACAAATTTTCGATGATATCTTTTTAATCAAGTTTCTAAAATATTGTAGTTTTTAATTAAATTTTTGTGTATCTCGTGTTCTTGGATTTGGTTAAAAAAATTGAAATTTTTTCGCAATTTTATCTAACCTAATAAATAATGCAACTAAATAAATCGAGGATTCGCATTCGTAACAGAATTTACTACTCTCAACTGAATAATTGACTTTTCTCCATCTTTAGTCAGCCTGATAAAGTCCATTTAATCTAATAAATGAGTTATACTAGTCGGGCCTGCGGTAAACAAAAGTTGCCTTCAAAGGGATTAGGGTTAATTTGGAACCAAGACTTCCTTAGATACTATTAGGGAACCTCTTTACGGGTAGTAATCATATATTATGTTTTCACATAGTATTTTACTAGTTATAATATATCCATTATCTCTATACCTTTAGGTAATATTGAAGTGTAATGCTTGGTGCTTACCTTATTTATATTTTCATTCCATTCACCTTGTAGTGGTCCTAGATAAATAATAATAAATAAATAAATATTTCGGACACTTACTAAGCAAAGCTTGTACTATGGATACTAGATAATGGATAAACATACATAAATATTTATATAAACATCCATGACTCAGGAATAAATGTTCATATTCATCACACAAACATTTACCCGTCGCGGGATTCGAACCCGCAACCGGTGGTTTCGCTGATAGGGTCACTATCCACTACACCAATCGGTCGTCATCGTCAGATATAATGGATAGGAATTTAAACAATGTAATTACAAGACACAATAAGTTACAGTGAAACATTCACGAAACCATAAGATTAATCGTTATTAATCTGGTAACCACGTTTGGTCTCTCTCTATGGGTCTCATAAGAAAGCTCAAAGTCACGCAACGAGCTATGAACAGGGCGATGCTCAGCGTTTCAATACGTGATCTGATCGTAGGACGTTCACTCATAAGGGGGACATACATACAACTTGATAAAGTCGCAGGAAGCTGCTGGATGCAGGCCGCCATCAACCGCAGTCGCTCAGGAAATCTATGGGAAGTTCTATGTTCAGCAGAGGACGTCCTGTGGCTATTATGATGATTACTGACTCTACAAATACAGTATAACATAAATTGAAAATACAGAAAACCCTTGAGAAACTATATAATTGTATCAATACAAAGAACTGTATTAAAAGTCAAATATCTTCGAAACGGCCGAACCGATATCCATTAAATTTGACTGTACCATCTCGCTAATAGCAATTTTTGGAAAGAAGACCATTTTAAAATCTGTTTTGTTGTTTTGGCATATGATGATAAAACAGATACACAACAGACATATGCTTCAAACTTATTACACTGCTCTTTCTGCAGCGGGTTAAAAATGTGTTGCAAGAGACTAGGTCAGTTGATAGCGATTAACAGAATAAAATGGTGTTTATAAATGAGGTCGAACCACCGGACGGCCGTTTGGCAAGCCTCTTCAGCATATCATATGACTGATTGAGAGATATTTTTTATTCGGAAGTGTGCCAAATGCATTATAAGATTTTCGGTTTAAGGCCTCTACCGAATACAGACGTAAGGATGGGTAAATTTCTCAAATATGTTCATGACGTTTGAAATTTTCATTTTTCGGAAAAAAAAAATAATACAATGGCGAAATCCCTACTAATTCCTACTATAATATAATAATAATTTAATAATATTACAAATGCGAAAGTTAGTGTGTGCGTGTATGTATGTTTGTTACCTCTTTACGCCTAAGCGCTGGACGGATTTGGATGAAATTTGGTTGGTAGACAGATTAGGACCTGGATTAACATATAGGCAATTTTTTTTTGCTGAATTGATTTTGTTGAAATCTTCCACGCGGACGAAGTCGGGGGCGCAAAGCTAGTATGACATATAAAAGTTCCAAGGCTTTATAATGATTGTTATAATTGAACAATTAATAGTGTCTCTATACCGGAGTGCATGTTGACTACAGGAAGTACCATATGGAATGAAAATCGACAGTTGTCACTCAAGTAATATACATATATCTCATAAAGATAACCTTAACTTAGATTCCGATGTTTAAAGTACCCAAAACAGTTTTGTATTGCTCAGATTATCTACAATCATTAAAACGGATCACGGTGGTCACCGAAAATCGTTTTAACGATTGTAGTTTATCTGAGTAGCACAATACTGTTTGTAATACTTTAAAATATCGGAATCTAAATCAACTATAGGTATTTACCCGACTGCCCAAGGAAGGAGGATTAAGTTTTTCGAGTGTACGTCCGTTCCTTTGGCGCATCCTGTAGCCTAAAGGCTTGACCAATTCAAAGTGCATGGTGTCCTTAGATTCGTCTTGGTACCCGGAGTGTCATATGATGGATTTTATGGTAAAAATCCAATATGGCATCAGCAAAATATGCTGTCGGGTTTTTGATTTTTAAATATTTGAGATAATAGGCCTTATTTTGTTGATTACAACTACTTTTTCGTTTCGAACGTGTCACGGACACTGAACCAGACACAATAGATAGACAGAATAGATGATAGAGATTGTTATTACGTCTATAGGCGTTCAGTGTCCGCCAACGTGTTAAATATACCATTTTGCCTTCAGTTCTCCTAATTACTTATTTGAGTGGCAGCTTTCGTGGGGTGTCCCCTTAACATGTTCCGGGACACATTACCAGACACAATAGAAGTTTTATTGTTATTACGTCTAGAGGCGTGATGTATCCCGGAACGTGTTAAGAAATGTTACTACAATAGTAGTAGGTCTATGTAAGTAGTAAATTATGTTGTATGCTGTCAAAAAAAAAAATCATGGATTTTTTTTGGTTGAAGAGTACTTCACTACTGCCGTAGTAACCAACCAATTAAAATATAGGAATAAATGAATTATAGTTATTTGTACAATTATGAAATTAATTTAATTTATTTATTAGATATTACTTATTATTATTTATTTATTTATCATGATGACGATGATACAATTAACAGAACCTGTGCCGATCGATTCAATCGATCAAGTTCGACTTCTGTGGAGTATGTACTGTTCCTATCTCCGGGCTGAGGCATTTCAATTCCAGCTTCTACTTGACTTCAACCGAAGACGTGCCGTGCGGGTTGTCGACGATCCCAAACTCGCAGAAAGTTTAGAATTTCTCAATTTCCGCAGGGATATTGGCTCTCCATGTATCTGCCACGGACTATAATAAGAATAATGGGAATTGTTCTGAAAAAATATTCGAAATGTCCATTTCCTCGTTGCAAAAGGGTTTGGCCAAGAGAGGTTTCCTCTTAGATCATATCCGTAAAGTTAAATTGTCGTACGTACTACTTGATGTAGAAAAAAGCTACAGCTACATTCTACATAAACGCCTGGTTTTCAACTACTTTACGTTTTCCATGAATCTTCCCCGTTAGCTCGTGTAAGTTGCAGAATGAATCACCCACAATCTATTTTCTCCAATATAGCCCAGGGAAAATACGGTTTGACCTCGGAAATATGAATAACCGCGATTTTCTTGAAACATTTAATAAAGTGTTGAAAATGTCGTAAAAATTGCTAAAAATTAAGCATTTGTAAGAAACGCAAGTACTAAGTAACTAAAACAGCTAAAGGTGAAAAATGTATTTCTTTAAAAAAATGCTCAATTGATGGGCATAACTTTAAATTCAAAGAATTTAGGGAAATTAGTTTACAAAATATTTTTTTGCTACTCGTGGTTAGCTCTAAACATTAACGGTTCGGTTTTACTTTAGTAGCGTCAACGATATGATCGTTAACAAAAAATAGCGCAATGCCATTTTTTACATCAGCTAAACCATAGAGGAATAACACTTAAACTAAAGCTAAACCAAAAACGTTCCGTACGAACGGTAAAACCACTGTAAAATAGCGCGATTGGTCCCCTGTTCTCTGTAGCACTTCAATCAAACGCAACCAATTTTATTATTCGACTTACAAGAAAGCTGTTAATGTGCGAAGAATGATTAATAATGTTATGATGTATAGGTTTATTCTGTGATTATAACTTATCTTTCTTAGATTATTAGTATTACTTATATTTTTTAGATTATTAGTCTTGACTATATGGTTGACCATATAAAGCTTATCGTTTAATAAAATGCGGACAGTATTACGATTTTCTCTATTTTTATTCGCAGTGCATACAAATAAATCAAGTGCAATAAAAAAGAAAACAGCATCTGACCAAAATGTGCCAACGCAACTTGGCTACGATTCAACAGTTACGCAGATTTCATGCGTTTGTATCCTCGTTTTAGTTACTTGCGTTGTAACCACGTTCATTTAGACACGCTGTAAAACTGGATTAAGTAGGTACTACAAATTTGAGTGAGAATGATTAACGTGAAGCAGGTCGCGAAAAAATATTTTGTAAGGACTTCAAACGGCTTTATTCTACAGAGAAGTTGTAGACTTCCTTGAGCAAGGCCATTGGAAATATTCAGTTTGTTAACTGTGCGTGATGTCTATATTGCAGAATCTGTTTGCCACAATTTTCTTTGTTATGTCTTTGTTAAGACTTGTCATTGGGTAAATGATGAAATTTTTGGACGAGATGGTGAATTCATATGCTCTAGATGACTAGACAGGATGAGCTCCAAGAGGAACGATAAGGCCAGTGGGCAGACCGCTGCTGATCCGTAATTGACGTTATAGAATAGGTAATAGGTTTATAGAATAGAGAATAGGTCACCGGTGGATGGATGTGAGCTAGGTATGATGATGATAAGGTCTAGATACTGTTGATACAGAATAGCACCGCAGGGAACTTTTTTATTTAAAACATATAAATAAGGTGTTAGCGCATATAACGAATCGAAAAGTGTCTCCAATATTGACATAGATATAGCAACCGATTTTGGTCGTTAACTCCTAACGCTGTTATTCTAAACATGATAGTGTTCATAATCATATCGGTTTTTGTTGGAAGCTTGAATAATAATTCCAACGAAAACCGATATTTTGAAATAGAGACTCTAATCTCTCTGAAACTCTCATTAAAATGATATTGCTAGGACATAACGACCAAAATCGGTGGTAGCTCTGACACTGGAGACCCTACTTAAATATATTGCAATTAAAATCTCACATAGAGTTAATCTATCAGCAGTAACCATGTGGTTTCAGGGAATTACACGAATTCAGTTGTACTCTGCTTATAGCGACTTACTAGTGACCTACTAGCGTTTCGCCCGCGGGTCCGCCTGGCATCAGCTTACGGGATTTGAGATTTCGAAATATAATTTACCGTATAAGTATATTAAATCCACGGCACAGTCCATCTTTGTAGCAAACATCCAAATACGATCAGGCGTTATAGCGTGATTTAGAAATAAACATTAAAATTGTCGCTTTTATTTTATTAGTACCTATACGAAGTAGGATGCAAGCAAGTAGCAACTCAAAAAGTTTGTTGCCCACTATTTAGTGGGCATCATTTTCGTATAAATTAAACACGTAGAATTCATTTCTTAACATTTAATTAATAATTTCCTGATAAAGCGAATTAATGTGAAATATATGTTTTTCTTTCGGCTGATATGATAATGATATGTTTATACATTTTGTATAAAGAAAATAATTATGATACAAAAATATGAATAAAGTGTTTCACACCGATTCCTAAAATATAAATTTCAAGAGCCTGCTCTCACGAGATAGCAAACAAATATTCTATTTTCATGTACATGCCCATTGTAAGCTGAATAAATGTTTTCTTTCTTTCTTTCTTTCTTTCAACGGCGCGGGCGGCGGGCGGTACCTAGTAGAATCGCGCAAGGAGGCGATAGATAACTTTGGCGATCGTCGTAGGTAATTAGTGTTTTTACATATATGGTCTGTTTTAAACAGAAGAAATTGTAATCTTTCGCGGTTCGTCGCGATGAGTGATATAGACTTTTTGATACTTCGAAATACAGTGTATCGCGGTTTTGTCTCTCGCGGTAACGAATTAGGTACACTCGTAAAGTTCACACCTTCAGGCCAAAAACATAGTTCTGTACCTTTCATAGATTTTGTTTTATTCACCTGCAACGATTTTTGAGACCAGTATTGCACTGCACCGAGTAAGTTATCGGGTAAAATTATTTTATTTTATAAATATTTTTTCATTTTCCGGGTCATAAGCGCAGGGTCAAACCGCAAACACGCCGCAAATCACTATTAAAGATGTATTTAATAGTGATGATATGACATTTGATTTGTCATTTGTGTCTAGGTAAATAAAGTCGCCAATAAGTTCTATAATCTTTATTGAGATGTCATCATTCTTCCACAAAAAACTTCAACGGAAAAGTAGATTATACACAATACCCAACCTAGTATCAATACTACAATGCACCCAGTAAAATGTTCCAGCCTAAGAGCTCCTGATTGTTGTGTGTCTAATTGCTGAGTCAATGCTGCCACATGTTTCACGTACCGCATGTACAAACGCTGAGAAAACCCGCCTTCTAGAATGACCGTCAAATATCGGCTGATGGGAAATGTCAAGTGAGAATATTTTCTAAAATATATAACAGTCGGACTGTTCACAATTTTCTCCGGAATTATTTGTAACTTTCTCGTGCCATTATATTTTAACAAATGCTCAATTACTGTTTCTTTATTTAGAGCAATCACAAAATCAGATCCTTTAGCAGACATCTCATCTAAGGTCTTGTAGGTATCAGCTAAATTCACGGATTGCCAGTTGTCATAAATCCGACGATCTTCCGAATAGTATTCTCTTAGTGTAAGTAACCCACCAAAGGGATACCTGTTAACTAACACATCGTTAAATGTCATTAACCTGTTTTGATAAGCTTGTAGTTTCAGAGAGCCGATAAGTGCGCCCTGATACACAGATCTGATGATGATGCAAAACCATATCCATGTAATAATCATGATCCTATTAGATATTTTCGAAGGCATTCTTTGTATTGGCATGCCTATAAATAAAGCCCAGGAATAAAAAAGTAAATTTGTTTTTGGGAGTGCAATATCACGCACAATCGTAATATTCTTCCAAATATTTGTTTTTGTAAATGTATTCATGAAGGCGACCGCAATAAACATGAATAACAATACAATTCTCATACAAGTTCCTATAGGATTCAAAAGTTTTTCCCAAGAGGGCTTGACGTCAGGTAGCCTTGCGGCCCACACCATGTCCATGGAATTATACGTAAAAGAAATTTGAAAATTTCCATATTTGTACTGAGTCAAGGGGGCAGAACACATGGAACCCTGTGCGCGACCATTGTATACATCACCTAAGGATCCGGTCCAGTTGTTGTTAGTATAGTGGCCCCAATCTAAGCCTTCAATGGGCGTTTTGATAACTAGTGTGGCGTTTAACATGCTTACCACTATTCTTAGGATATCGCCGTCACCCCCGCTTGGTTCGGCAGTGCCATTATAGAGGTACATGTATGGTGGTTGCTCAAAAGTTGAAATAATTAACGGGCATTGATACAGATTGTCAAATTTCTCAGGATATAAAAACTTGAAACAACTGTCGTTGAAGCAATCATAACTAATGTCTATCTTCTTCGGTTCCGCGTTCCAACATTTTTGTGGTAACACTGGATAATAGGAATATGCTATAGGCTGGTCACCAGATACTTTTAAGAATACGACATTTGCAATTGAAACATCAAAGATTGTTTGAAATATCATCTGCTCGTCGCACTTGAGTTCGTCGGAGGATGAGCAAAGTATAATATATTTTGCTGTATTATCATATTTAGATTGAATAAGCCATTGAAGTATATCTGATATATCATCAGCATCTTGGCCAAATATCACGAACTGCCGTGCTGGTGGTCGTATAACACGTTGTGGTGGTAGGTGCTTACCCTTTTTTATAATTATTGCTTGGTCGTAGTTAGCAAGAAATGCTTTAATAGCTGCCAAATGCATTAAATTGAAAACAACTAGAGTGTCGAAGCGCCATTCATAATTATAGTAAGCTATCTTCGCTGCCATTTCACCTATCTTAGTATAGATTACCTCTATTTCACTAGGAATTGAAGTAAATTCCATCTTTATGTTTAAAATTATCACGAGTAGTAAAATAGTAACACCTATACCATACAAAAGTGCACCTGTATTGCGCTGATGAGCAAGTTACATGTCAGGTCAATAGGATTTTATCTTTCAGATTAGTACGCTAGTCAATCATTAGCGTATAACCTAGTATTTGATTGTGATGGCTCTATAATGACTTTATGATTAGTTTGTGATTGAAATTATACCTTTGTGTTCTACAATTAGTTTTCAAGTGAAGTATTGCACATTTGTCTTCAACACTATACCATGTTATTGGATGTGTGCAACGGGCTAATATTCGTAATTCGAATGTAGACGTGTAGGTCCACTTTTAGGTATAGTGTTCTGTAAAAAAATTGTAAAACGGAACACTTTCAGAATCTTTGATACCAGTCGGCACTATTATCATATGCGATTTTCTCCGCAACAATTTAATCTAAGAATCACAAATGTTCGTTTGAGTTGAGATTACTACTACCTACTGTACATACCTACCGTTGGAACTGTGACCCAATCACAGATGGTGAGCTAATCATACTAGTGTTTTATTATTTTAATTTCTTACCAGGGTTGGGTTATACGGTGGCTGCGTGCGGCATCAATTCGAATTCATGACTTTTAGAGATCTCATGTAGGTACCTACCAAACGCAAATGGGGTGTGTTGGCTTGGTGACTTGGTGAAAGTAGGTAGATATTTTTTGTTTGGTAGAATAGTTCTTCCTTTTTAACACGCTTTTATTAGGTTCACTTGTAACTAACAATGTAATCAAATCTTGAAAGTTTAATTTATACTTACTTCTAATTTTGTCGTATCGTAATGAAATTTTGTATGTACATGTAATTCTGATGACAAACAAAGGGGTCAGGCTGTGATTGTAAGCCAGTATACGCCAGCTGGTCAAAGTGGCGGGTCCGCTCAGGCGGTCATGGTCCTGTCCTCCACCTGTTGTACGAGTAGGTGGAGAGATGCCATGGCCACTGAAAGGGCCTTCCTAGTGGTAATTTAGGTTTAGCTGCAGCACTCCCTGGGAATTGACATGGTCTATGTACATACTTGGTTTCTTCATTCGCCCAGCAATAATTTTCGATACATTTACAATGTAATTCTGTGATATAACTGTCACCATGTAGTGAAACACACGCAAGTTGGATTAACACTGATTTATTTCGAGACACCCTCAATATACTACAAATACTATAATTCGGTATCTTGGAAGTGATATGATGATGGAGCCAAGAAGTGGATGGTGAAACTCTTCAGTGGCTACTCTAGTAGTAGGTAAACCCCTCAAGTTTGGGCACATATTTTATGATTAGTTTTGACGAGTCCAATATACTTATTACACTTGGTGTCGACGATCTAATGATGGAGTCAAAAAATGGTAGAAATGTAGCGTATTTTTTTAGTTTATTAGAGTTCCGTAGTCTACAAGGAACTTTTATAGTTTCGCCATTTTCGTATGTCTGTTTGTCCGAGGCTTAGCTCAGAGGCTCTAGTACTAGAAAGCTATATGCTTTGGCATGAGTACCTATACATATTAATCACGCCGAATATATTTTTTTGGGACCGTACGCTACCGTACGGTTCATCAGGTAGGTCCTACCTCTAATATTAATAAGAGGTTGTCTCGATCATTTTTTCGAATTAGGGTTCCGTTTAAGCAATATTAAGCTTTAAATTGCTAATTTTTGCTTATTTAAGTTAATTAGGGTCAAGTGTGTGTTTGTGCGTCGCGTCCGTCACGTTAACCAGATAATGCAGTTTTTGCTTGGCGCTGGTTTACTTACTACCGGTTTCACTGTTTCGAAGTACCTAGTTTTATTTGTGTCGTAGGTACAGGTACTGGTAAGTTTCACGCAAGGTCACAACAAAACATACAATTTATTTATTTTATTATATATACAACATGATATACCTACCTATACCATATAGTTCGTGTCGCCCTCGTCGTATCACGCGGTGTAACACACCTCATTCTAGCCCCCGAAGCACATGCGACACCTACGCCAATTAATATTTGGCTTTGGGGGCAAACTTAAATGACAAAATATTAAACTATGAGATTACAATACAATACAAATACACTTTATTGCACAACATAAAAGATTACTTACATATTTAGGCACCACTACCACCATCTTATCTAAATCTGCCGCCAAGCAGCAATGTTAATAGCATTGTCGTGTTCCGGTTGTCAGAGATAAGATAGCCAGTCCCCCAAATGTGTTGGGGTTTCCGGGTCAGCACGCTCCCACCTTTGACCTCATCTTCACTTAACATCAGATGTGATTGAGGTCAAGTGCTAACCCGTTGTGGATAAAAAAAAAATTTTCTGAGGCAAATCGAAAGAACAATTCTTAAAAAACGTCAACGCACTAATTGGTTACGTCGAATAAAATATGTCATTCAAGACAGCTTTAGTATTAAAATTTTAAGTAGGTACCAATAGCAGCGTAACTATAAAGTGTTGACTTTCTTGTACGTAGTAAGTACCTAACGAACGGGTGCAATACTCTTTATAAATATACCTAATACCTATGTTTGTATTTAAATATAATAAACCATCCGGAGGAAATTCTTTAAATGATAATGAAAGCCGTATCAAAATTGAATTGACTGTGAAGTGCTGTGGTGAAATCAATAGAAATGTAGTACCTAAACCACCTTGTAACCGGTAAAATAAGTAGGTAGGTAAGATACTTCAATAAGACAAGACTAATTAATAAAAACGTTTCAATTTTATGGTGATGCTAGTTCTTATTTACATTTTCTCATACAAATTTCATAACAAAAGTATATACTCGACAGAAACCATCCACATATTATTATTGTGTAACAACCTGCGTAATGCTCCGTGTTTATCGGCTTGTGATTTTCGTCTATTAGATGCTTTTTGGGTGTAGGAACGTGGTTCCGGAACAGCTTGTCTGTAAAACCGGCTTCGGTCAGCCGCCTCAACACAATATTGACTGGATTGACGAGAGGCGAAAACCTCTTAAAAAACATAACTGTCGGACTTACAACAATTTTCTGTGGTAACACATGCAATTGATATGAACTTGCGTGTTCCAAATTTATAGCGAGACCAAATTTCGTACCATTTGACATATTCTCTAAAATTGATACAAGTTCAGGTATATTCAAATTTATCCAATTATTATACACGACGGGTTCTTCGATATAATAATCCTTCAGGGCAGCCCCACCGCCAAAATTATATTTAGCTTTAACCATATCTTCTACTGTCTTGAAATTTGAACAATATCTCACTTCCTTCAAGGAAGTTATAAGAGCCGCTTGATAATATGTTCTTATTAAAAAACAGTACAATATCCAGAAAAACGCTACATACAAGAAAGCAGAATTTTTTGGAAATCTATTCAGCGGCATACCCATGCATATCAACCAGGAGTTGAATATAATGCTTTGAGGGCGTGCGATTTTCAATTGTCGACTAAATTTGTTCCAAACTGTAGTTTTACTTATAACTGCTGACAGTATAACGAACAAGAAAGTTATAATCAAAGCGATATGGGTGTTTACACTGAAAGGATATAACAATTTCAATGAAGCGGGCTGACTCTCGGTGGGATTCGTCACCCATCCCACAGCGATAAAGTTATAATAATTGGACATATGAAAGTGCTTGAACCTTTGAAGCGTAATAGCCGGGAAAGTCATAGAGAAATTAGCCAGGTCGTCATAGACGTCTCCGAGAGAGCCATCCCATGTGCCATCATGCTTGAGGCTGCCCCAACCTGTACCACGGCGCGGCGTCCTCATCCTGAGAGTGGCATTCAACCCTTCAGCTATTATTAACAACAAATCACCGTCTGCTCCCGCTGGTTTTCCATTTTTTATCGTCATATAGGGCGGCTGTATAAACGTGGAAACTGTTAACGTGCATCCATGTAAATTCGCAAGTTTCAAGGGAAACATGTTGCAATTCTCACTATTATTGCTAAAGATACACAAGTCGAAATTTTCTAATTTCACTGGCAGATTAGTGTCACAGTCTGAACGAAAATACGTATACCCAGTTATTTTATCTACTGTAGGTTGGTGTTTAACGAATACTATGTTAACAATATTATATTTCCAAAATGTTTTCACAGCAGTAGCTTCGTCACAATCATGGGTCTCTGATTGACAAACTACAATGTATTTCCCTGTATTGTCGAATTGGTACTTGTGCATCCATTGTAGCATGTGCATGATGTTTGACATTCCAGTTCCGAATAACACATACTGACGAGTTTCCTCCGGTAATTTTGGATGGAAAGTCCCTTTGGCGATAGCCACACTTTTATCAAATAATTGAATAAACTTTTCTATACCACATAATGCCGTGGTATTAAAAAACACTAATGTTACATAACGCCACTGAAAATTGTGAAGTGCAATTTTAGCAATACCTTCTGCCAATTTTTCAGAAGACTTAATTCCTTTAGGTATTATTAATTCCATGCCAGTATGGTCTGACATGACGTTCAATGTTAAACGAATATGCATGACATTACTATTGATCTAGGCAGCAGCATGTTATTCAAAATACCTACTGTTGTTCGCAAATGGACAGATAATGATCGCATTCGAATAAAACATATTTTACTATTCCTTTATATGTGGAAATCATGAAAATCCGCGCTTAGGAACTTATCGCTAATTTCAATCTTATAATTGCAGTCGTTGCTTGTGGGTAATTCTTTGGTAAAAAAACTGGCATGTTTAGTGGAATTGCGTTGATTCTAGATCTATCTAGGAAGTATTTAGGTTTCTAAGGATGTGCAAGGTAGTTCAGACCAAACTGAACAACTTATTAGGAGACCAACCCTAAAAATTTGAAAAAACAGTTATCCGTTACGTAGAAACTTAAATACTCGAGGGAAAATTACTTTTTGAAGCCAGTAGAAATCAATACATTAAAAAAAAATAGAATTTTGAAAAAAATAGTTATATGATAATTATAGACTTCCATTCCTCTACTCGTAAATGCAGTTAGTTCCGCAATTTTGTGTGTGATAGGTACCACGAAGATAATATTTTCTATTCGTCGTTAGCTAATATTCCTAGGAGTTTTTTTTAGAACGCAACGCATAATTATAAATACGAATTACTTAGTAATACGCCACTCAATGTGAGCTGCATTTTCTGACACCCTCCGTCAGAATATTTGATTTCAGAACTTTGTTTTGAGTCGCTAGAAGCTAAATATATTGGACCTAGGAGGTGAGCGGGCATCTAAAAAGTGTGTGCTACAGTACTTTTTGATCTTTTATCCTAAAAAAAACCTGGCCGTTAGTTACCTACCGCCGTTCCCTATTTACACGCGAACCATTTTGAACCAATTATGCGCTAATTATACATACGAATTATTTGGTAATACGCCACTCAATAAGAGCTGTAAAATGCATGGAGGGTGTCACAATATTTGTTATGAGAACTTTGTTTTGAGTCGCTAGAAGCTAAATATATTGGACCTAGGAGGTGAGCGGGCATCCAAAAAGTGTGTGCTACAGTACTTTTTGATCTATTCTAAAAAAACAAACTGTCCGTTAGTTACCTACCGCCGTTCCCTATTTACACGCGAACCATTTTGAGCCATTTTTTCACCCCTCTATCTCAGAAACTTTTCTCAGTAAAAAATTGACATACTTACATAATGTACTATTTTACTCAGGTAATGTGATGCTTATCATATTCCAATTTACAAAATTGTCGCTATAACAGTTCCTGAGATAACGACTCAAAAAAGCAGATTTTGGCACTCACTGACTGACTCACTGACAGATCATCAAAACCTTTAGCACACTTCCAGTAGACCTTTTGGCACTCACTGACTGACTGACTGACAGATCATCAAAACCTTTAGCACACTTCCAGTAAACCTTTTGGCACTCACTGACTGACTCACTGACAGATCATCAAAACCTTTAGCACATTTCCAGTAGACCTTTTGGCACTCACTGACTGACTGACAGATCATCAAAACCTTTAGCACACTTCCAGTAAACCTTTTGGCACTCACTGACTGACTCACTGACAGATCATCAAAACCTTTAGCACACTTCCAGTAGACCTAGACACTTGAAATTCGGTATGTTGCAAGTAGCTTTATGTGCATATAAAGAGAAACGTCCGAAATTGGTCAAGTGTGAGTCAAGACGGCTTTAATCTCTTGACACAGTAGCTCGGATGACAATCCTATAATTTGGAATCTTGGCGCTGATCTGATGATGGAGCCAGGCGGTCGATATTGGAACTCTTCAGTGGCTACTAGTAAACCATTCGAGTTTGGGTTCATATATGATTCGCTTTAACTAGTCCAACAGATTGGGCTAATGAGAGTCTGATAATGGAGCCAGAAGGTGGATGGTGGAATTCCGCAGTGGCTACTAGTAACTCCTCGAGTTTGACTCATATCATTCGTTTTGACGAGCCCAATGTATTGCACTAGGTGTCAAGAGTCTCATGATGGAGCCAGGAGATGGATGGTGGAACTCTTCAGAGGCCACGAAGTAGTAATGAAACTCCTCCAGTTTGAGGTTATGATTCGGTTTGAGGAATCCAATATGTTGCACTTGATGTCGAGGGTCTGATGATGGAACCAGAAGGTGGACAATGGAACTCTTTACAGGCTAGCAGTAAACTCCTCGAGTTTGGGCTTATATAATTTGTTTTAAGGGATCCAATAGATTGGTCTTAGTTTAGAGGATCTGATAATGGAGCCAGGTGGATGGTGGATAACTTCAGTGGCTATTGGCAGTGGTAAATCGCTCGAGTTTGGGTTTCTTGTACTGGTTTTAGTGCAATGAAGCTAGAATTATCCAACCCAATATATCATTTGGGTGGTACCATAAATATGTTAAAGTTATTGTGTTTTAAGACTTCAATAGATGGTTCTGTTCAATTTTGAATTAGTTTAGTACCAATTAAATTTCTTAGGAATGAACACTAACAGCACCGTCCTTCTACATACTTGCGACGATATTTAACACGATAACAACTTGAGTGACATTGGCTTAATTTTAAGGGATTGCTAATTTCTTGTTAATTGGTTTGGCTTATTAAAATATAATAAATAAAACTTTAGTAAGTAAGTACCATACTTACTACACAATAATATTATATCTTAATCATATGTACCAACTCCTACGATTCTATAGCTATTTCCAAACTTGCTTTTTATTTGAAAAAAATGGAATATATTTCCAAGTTTCACATGCAATTTTTTTTAATATCTGGGCTAAATCACATACTTACCTAATAAAAAAAACTTGAACACATCTCTTTTCATGTGCCTCCCATATTATTTCTTAGATACGCTGAAAGTTTTATAAAGCGGTTACTTTTAAAAATTAACACTGCCTATGCTTAACTTAATGTTATCCGATAATATCTACAAATTTAGCTAAATTTGGATTTGCCGTTCCCAAAAAAATTACAAAAATGTTTGTATGGAGAAAACAGTCTTAATGAAATTCTTTATACAAAACGCCAAATTCATATATAACTATAAAAACCAAAAAACCCGACTGCATGGAAAACCCTTTCACGGACAGCATGTTGGCTTTTTTACCATAAAATGTGTCCTATAATGCTCCAGGGATCAAGAATATAACGACACCATGCACTTCGAAATCGGTCAAGCCGTTCAGGCTACAGGAGGTAACATATTTTAAAATAAAACGTACAGCATCACCAAGATATTCTGCAACATACCAATTTATAGATGTATTGTTCAAGAATGTAGGTCTCATTGAACACACAGAAGACTTAAAGGGCGACTATGTACTTTGGTTTTATTTAAACTCGGAAGTCTGGAAACTTGGCATTAGACCTAGATTTCAACTCTTGTAGGTCTAAATGACAGCTGAATGAGAAGTTAGCTTCTTTTTACATTAATGTTTTTGGTGGGATGTTTTCAACATTTTAAGTAATCGACTTACCGTGAAATATTTCCTCATCAATGCCTTTAGGGGATGAATTTTCAGAAATGTTTAAAGACATTTGAACGAGTATTTATTTTACATTAGACACCTATCATACGCCGCCGGCGTCAAGGATCTGTTACAAATTTTTCCCCTCCCATTGACGCTCACTTCCTAGATCCGGACACTTTAGTATAGGTATCTGATATAAAAAGTGTTATCAGGTCGAGACTTCGGTTATGTCAATGCGCCACCAACACAGGATAATAAATATTTTTAGATACATCAAGTGTCACAGGGTTTTAAACTCCAGATTAGGCGCGATATGGCACTCGATCTTCTTCTCGAACTTTTTTTCGCCTCTTATTCTATCACTATTGAAAAAATTATATGCCCAACTGATTGGATCTGGATCCAGATTTTATGTATTCATGGGTCGGTCGTCTCAGAATGGCTGGTTATCTGTGGCGTCTGGCACTGAGAGTATTCAAGAATCTATTTGCTACCTTTACTTTTCAATATATTTTTTAACTTATGTGAATAGGACAATTCCTAAAACTAGCAAATAGCTAACAATTATTGATACTACACATTTATAGGAACTCCGCACCCTTCCTGCTGAACAAAGAGGCCACCAGCCATTCTGACGCTCACGGCGGTGATTGTTCACACGTTCGTACCTACATTAATTTAATTTATTTAAATAGTACGTCTTGTGGATGATATGATAATAAAAAAATTCTTCATTTGCCAAGAAAACAGTAAAAACTAAAATATAAAATGATTTTGTAAGTATGACAAAAAGGTAGCTCAGCATCTGGTCACTGGGAACCAGCAGCCGCTGATTTTCAGCCACAGCCTGCAGTTATGTACCGTCGACCACACGTTGACCAAGCAACCATTGTACATTAATGTCGATGACCTTCACCACGTTCAGCCTCATCTTCAGTTAACATCAGGTGTGATCGAGGTCCAGTGCTAACCCGTAATGTATAAAAAAATATTTACTTTCTAAGTAGTACTCGTATTCTAATAGATTGTATAACAAACGACACAGTCCCGACAGGAAAAAAACTACCACTTAGCTGAAAAAAATTATATTTTATGAGAAATTATAATTTACAATATTTCATACAGGCATCCATCTTCAGTCGGAACTTAAGCTAAAATCCTCACAATCTCACGCAAAAGGTAAAGCAACGTTAGACTATAATATAGTTTAGCAATATTTTGTGTAGTCATCGCCCAACCGTAAAAACAAATAGATAACCACACCGGTTCACGGATATCAGTCCATTCGTATGGAAGATACGAATCCGCGGCGAGCTCTTGACGGCGCGGGGGCGGCGGGGCGCGACAACTACATTGCCCACTTTACAACTAAACGCCAATAAGGTTCTTTGTGCTTTGTTAACTTTTAAAAATCTGTAATAGTTCGATCACGGTGTGGACGTTAATTACGCGTTTGAAATAATGCTACAGCAGACTCCAATCATGTTTAAACACGCGACTACCGCCGCCCACACCGGCCGGGCACGCAACTCGCCGCTCCTGCGTTGGGCCCCGAACTAATCCACAATATTGCTGTACAATTGCACAAAAGAAATATAGTTTCTATGTACAGGGCATACACAGAGATTGCACTTCAGTGGGTAACATCAATAGAAAGTTCCAATATTGTGCGCTAAGTTTCAATTTCACATTATTTTTGAGCATTACAGACAGCTGTATCTTAATTAAAGCATAGAGTTTTGCTATTGACAGAGTCGAGTGTGCTTAGACATTAATAAAAATTGAAATGTTTAAATTGTATAGAAAGTAGAAAATAAGGACACAACAACGAATAAGTTAATATAATAAGTTATTTGAATATATCATCAAAATAGAAACTTTGTTTCTTACTATACATAAAATAACTAAATTATAACACGAAGCAACACACTAAATTAAGCATAGCATAATAAAAATACTCTATATGGAAAACAATTATAAAATTACTATGTATATTTTGTGCTTCACGTTACAATAAAAAGTTTGCCAATAGCAAAACTTGGCACTGAACTGTCAGCTCAATTCACTCAGCACATTTAGACCCAAATGTACAATATATTACATTCATGTGGTAAAAGCTTTCGTGCAAAAAACATCGGTATCGGTTTTTTACAATTCACGTTTCGCTTTATTGTATCCCTTGGGTTCCTAGTAAAAAAAGTTTATATCAAATGCATCAAAAATGTCCTTAAACAACTAACGTACTTCCCTATACTTGACATACGGCTAGCTGAATGGAATTCTCATACACGGATAACATTAGGAAGAAACCAAATACACCAGAGCACTGCGTACACAAAGCCTACAGTTAACGTAAAACATTTTGCGTGAAGTCAATTCGTGTAGAAAAACACCATTTTAAATATAAACAGCTTAAATAATAACATATATTAAAGTAACAAAATTCCAATGTACAAAAGTAACGTAATATTTAAATACAATAAATTTATAAATCTTCCAAGCTAACAGAACAAACGGTAATGATATATTATGTAGGTATGTATATTGGTTTTGATCATGGAAGAAGAGCGGCGAGCGATCGTCGCCTGCCTCGTCCCGGCTCACGGGTTCCGCGGGTCAACTTAAATAAATACGTAATAGTTACACGGAAGCATCCCGATAGATACATTAGTAGGAAGTCCTGTCTCGAACTCTCGACCCACGAGGATGGTACGAAAACACGCGTAAGTTCATTGGACTAGTTTGTTCAAATCCATCGTCTGGACATACTAAATGTATACTAATGTAGAAAGATATTATGGCAACAAACTTTACAAAAATCCTAAAACAATGACTAAAAGCAGCTCATGGTAAGGCCAAGACTCACCATAACTTTTAAAATGCACAATTTAATATTCACCGATACAGACACATACATAAATTGTAAATAACTTCATCATAAAAAAACATGTCAAAAAACCTGACGCGTCGTGAAGCGATCCGTTCGGATCGAGAACGATGTTGTCCGCCGGAGTGCGACAGGGCCGGTCCCGTACCGCGCCCGGACCGCGCGCACTCCCAACTGATACTAGTTTTTGGGTTAAATGACTTACAATCTATCCTTACTTTCTCATTAAACATTTTAAGGTGAATAAGTTCGTCCATCCGACCTCAGTTCGTGAATTTACACATTCTGTCGTGAAGTGATGATGTTTAAATTATGTGTTATACACAATCACAGATTTGTGTCAGACGTGTGACGTTGTTTTTGCTTCTTTAAACAAGGTTATACTCCTTTAAGTTGGATTGTAGGATTGTGTCTTTAACTGCGGCGAACACGAACCGGATGTTTTCAGTGTCTGCAAGCAAAGTAATCAATCAAGTCATTCATTTTTAAAAGAAACTAGCTCACTGATAAATTATTTACATGACCCTTCAATCCATTTATAAGGGTCACGTCGCAATCATAATGTTAACCTCGTTGCAATCTATACAATATAAATAACATCAACACAATGTGTCTTGGATATAAATAAACATGGCATAAATAGATTTAAAAACTCACTGGAAGCGTTTATCGCCTAAATAGGTAGTCTAAAATAACTGCACTTTTCAATCATAGAAATGAACATATGTAAATTGTCATTCTACGTGTTGTGGCCTCCAAACACTCATAAGCCTCATTGTGTTAGTCATTAAAAGACAAAAAGTATATTGTTACTAATAGAAGCCGTACTGTTGCCATAGTAAGTAGGCTAATTGACGATGATCCGTTAATTGTATTTACAAAAACCAATTATGGGCAGGCATTGTTTATTTTCAACAATACGGACCGATAAACATACATAAACATTTAAGACTCGGGTATAAATGTTAATATCACACAAATATTTACCCCAAAGGGGGTATTATTATTCTAACCAATAAATAGTACGTTATCACGTCAGCCATTACGTTTCCTTTGGACACGGCCAGTCTTTGGATGGATGACCACTGGTGGTATTTTCGTACGAGTGTCTCAAGCCTGTAGGCTGTATAGCTTAACCGCTGCCTGCAATTTAAAATGACCTCCCAAGTACGGAAAAATGCCACTAGAATTGTCCATCCAAGGTCTAACCGTGCCAGTGGCTACACTAGATTGTACACTACACATGTGTAGTATGTTCACAAAAGTATTAAGAGGAAAAATAAAACATTCAAAAAATTAAACAAAAACAACGTTTTATTCAAGTCAACAATTTCAAAGTATTCACCTATGTTAACAACAAGCTCAAGCTAAATTGAACTCCTTGAGGGCAGATTGCATTATAGTATCTTTTACTGCACAGAACACCAATTTAATATTTTCAGTGTCTTTAAAATATCCAATGCAGCATGCAAAATAAGAAATAAATAAAAGAACATGCAATAACAAAGCTGTAAGCACGGTTATTCATACCACAGACCATTGTAATCATTTCATTAGTCTTACCACTTCTGTTTTACCGTAAGACTACAATTGGTAGGAAAATTCTCGATAAATCCTACTTCCTGAACAATTTCATGTCTCAGCCGTCTGTGAGTCAATTGTGGTCATATTTAGATCAATTCTTTGAACACATTTTGTTTAGTGTCTTAGCAATGTACCTATTGGATTTTTTCAAGATTTTTTCTTCCAATAGTCTTACTACGGTAACGAGATATAGATCATGGATAGCAGCGTCACTGGTAGGAGGTTCATAACAATCTGCGAACTCGCCTGCCCAATGTGTTGAATAGGACAATCAGGCTATTAAGGTGTAAACAACATTTAGGTTAAGTATTAAGATACGTCCCAGTATGGCACGATACGGCAAAAGACGTTGCCATGTGGTTCTTGGCAGAGTCGAATAGGACAAAACCTCTATTCCCATGGCTGTTGTAAAGGTGACAAAGAGACCGTGAACATAGCATATTGGGCAGCAGCGTCATTAGTGCGGAGCTGCAAATTGTCTAATTCTTTGCCTCTTTCGGTCTTCCCGGAAAGTATAATCATGAGTCTACAGCAAATTTGTAGTTCTTAGGTCCGCGTGTTCCAACTTAGCCCATAGTTCTTTTCCATCAGGCGAAAATAACAAAACTAGGACTTATGGGAAGGCTTTCTGTTTCTTACCAGTGCGCAGTGGTTACGCCTTTATTAAATTAGTATTGAAGACCTTACGTACGTGATATAGAAATTGGACGACATCGACTAAAAACAGAGAAAAGCCGAAATGCTAATCGCATTCGTAAAATAAAAAGCATATCAAATCACAAATTTTGCAAGCCACTCAACACAAGAATATAGCATAAAATTACATATTATCAAAGAAAAAAATAATCGAATTTACTTACGTATAATCAGTAGTGTTGCCCTAATAAGGCCTTCTATAATAATAAATGACAACATTTGGTTAACTATAAAAATATTCCTGGAGTTACTCGTACTTTTAATCCCACAGAAACATGCACCTAAACAACCGTAAAAATAGGTTTTATTTGAAATGGAAGTAATATTGAAATGTTGTCATATTATTAAGGAATGCCGTCACACCCCCAGTTCAAACGATTTAGATTTTTTCGAATACATTTGAATTTACATATAAATAGGACGCGATACTGCTTTACGAAGTGTATAAAAAATCCAAATCGTGTGCATAACATGAAAATCACTCTGTTAGGGCATTTCCACGTCGCGTTGCGGCGCCATGCGGCCATGCCCTTACTGTTAGCAGTGCTACCTTAACCCTCGTCCGCATTGGGGGCACAAATCGCAAAACATCGTACAAACAGTACGATTACTCAGGTATTTGTGTCGGATACACATATCAAGTACCTGATTTCACTAAAGTTGTAAAATTTTTTCGAGTCTTGTTTTACAATTGGCATCGCCCCTGTTGCGCTGCATTGCCAGTCTCAAACAAGATGTTGGAAGAAGTACTCTTCACTTGTGCTGCGTATATTAAGACGTAATGATGGTCGGTTGCGCACACGACGAGGCATGCTAAGGTATCAGGACTTACGGCGAATAATGTATCGGATGCAAGTTGTAGATTGCTTCGATTGCTTTGCTCGGCACATGTATCGACATAATGTACACCGATACCTTGTGCCGAAACCATGTTGCGATACAAATGTGCCCTAGTGCGGATGAGGATTTACAAACCAAGCATAGTTTATTCATTTATGTATACTTACCACATTTGTTGAATATATTCAAAGAAATACCATTATCAGGTTAAATATAAATTAAGTTTATTTCTTAGTGCAGTTATTTTGGACCGAAAGCAAAAGAACAAAGTAATTATGACTTCCACAAATTATAGAGATCACAAGGGTTTAAAAAGAGGTCTTTCTGCTGCATGGTTCCCATTGAAAAAAAAAACAAGAGTTAAAAATCAAAAATGGCAGAAGTTCATGCTGATCAATTCAAATATTATATGATCGGCGCGCACGTACCTACAGCCTAGATAATAATGCAGTACAGTAAAAGGCACATATTAGGGTGAGCTTTTGTTTATAAAATTTATGTATTTAATTACGTAAAGAGGTAGACACCTTTTCAATGTCATATTACTCTATCACAAAGTCGAATCATTGGCTTTTATGGAGAAAGTTGAGAGGAAAATGTATTTACCTTTTCCAAGCTTATGTACACAATCAATAATAAATAATACTTTGAATGTAATATGTTCAATAGTTTCATACTAAATGCAATAAATAGGTAAACATTTGATAACTTGACATTCCACCTTGTCTATTTTTGCCTTGTTCATATATTTTCCTTTGACCACAAGTTTTTTTTTGTAACAAAAACAAAATGTTACTTACCTGTTGCGCAAGTGAAGTGGGAGTATATGATTTTCTCAGCGTCCGGGTTGAGATCGACGAACATTCGCAGTATAAACTCGCGCGCCGTAGTCGCATCGCGTTGCGGACCTGACAGATAATGTCGCACACGCTCACAAAACTAGCATAATCTAGCAGTAAAAAGAACTACTTCCTGTAATTATTTACTACTCTATGACAGTACATACTACAACAAATGTTACTACGGATAACACAGCGAGAGTTGAGATGAGTACAGTAAACCCCAGTCACAATGTTATCTAAACATTCCTAGGGTCGTATTAATAAATCGATCTTGAGATTGAGCTCGTGCCTCAGACTTAATACAATTTTTTTGATACTGTTTTAATATACAACAGATTCTCAAGCCTCAACTTAAGGTCATCTCAATCTTGAGTACGGTTTATTAATACGGGCCCTAGAGTTAATTTAATATACCCGAAATCTCAATTTTGCAGTGCTGTATGGTTTCGGCACCTAAGGGACTTTACATCAATAAACTCGCACATTTTAAAGGCGATGGGCTCACCCCCTGTCACGAATGTATATCTGTATACGTCAGGTGAACCATGGATCTTGTTTCACGTATTAATCTTTTAATGTTTGGAAAATTCTAACGCTTTAGTTTAGAATATCTCTGACCACCCAATTTGGGATAAAGGGATTTTATGTATGCAAGTTTGTGATTGTATCAATAAAATTTTAATATCAGAGTTGCTTCAAAAACCTTAAACAATAACATTTAACTAAATTTTAAAATTAGACAATAAGTAAAAACAAGTAGCAAGGTGGTTCAGGTCTCAAAAATATCGGGTACATTAAAACTAAGACTGTAACAATAGGTATAAGTAAACCATTTTTAGCGTATCTCGTTCTCAGAAAGAGCACTGGTGGTGTTTCGTGTCAACTCTTGTTGCGATACCTGTATGTAACACTGGGAATATGTATTATAATGGTCTTGATCGGTCTTTACCAGTAAAATTAATCAGTAATTGTTAAAAATACAATGGAAGACCAACAAGATGTTCTTCAAAGAAATATCTTTAGGTAAAATGTGGAACGGAAGGGAACCCAATCTCTCCCATTCCACTTTCACAATTCCGAGTGCTATAGTTGTGTTAAATGAGCGAAAACCTAGCCAAATATTCACTAGCCAGTTCTACATTGAACAGGTTCTAGCGTGACATCACAGATCAACCTGTGGCTGTGGTGAAGTGAGAGTAACACGCCCGATCGGGGTCTGGGTTCTCTTTCAGATATTTCTGTAGGATGTAGTCCAGCGCCGGTACTGGATCGAGTTTTGGCCCTTACGATTAAAAAATAATAATATGAGTACCAGAGGTTTTACAATTTGGACATGACCACAGTCCATCATGTTTGTGTGTTAACATAATTAGCTGTTTGCTCCTTTATATCTATTCAAAATTATGAGAACTCCAGTCGTGCGGAACACATGTGGTCTTGAGTCTCATTTCATAGTGGAGAACGGTACCAACCTCTGAATAAATTCATCTTAGACTTTATTGTTTTAATATAAGTCTATTTAACGTGAAGAATGCATTGAAACGGTACCAGATATATACAATTGGGAGTCTAATAGTGCTAAATTGTTTTATTCAGTATCTAGCGCCGACAAAAAGAATAGAAGCACCTAATTTAAATATTCTATCGATTTCGAGATACGTTCTTGATTGAAGTCAATTCTTTAAATGAATTGTCGTTCGAAACTTAAATCATTTATTCAATGATAACTGTGGGAAGAATATTTGAATTGAGAACAAACCCTTAACGGTCATAAAGTAATAAGAACGTAATACTGTGAATGGACCAATTGAAATTTTTAAATTATAATACAACCACTTTGAATCCTGAAAGAAACGCTCTGAATTAAGATTTTGAGAATCCCTTACCGTCGTATTCTGGGAAGTAGTCGACGAGATGCGAGTACATGATCTTTTCCTCGAGCAAATCCTTCTTGTTCAAAAACAGGATCACCGAAGAGTGCTGGAACCACGGGTACGTGATGATAGTCTTGAACAAGGCCTTCGACTCCTCCATTCGGTTCTGAAATTGTAATTAGCATTGTTTGACGCTTGACCTAAATCGCACCTAATGTTTAGTGAAGATAAAGCCGAAGGTGGAAGCGCGTTCACACGGAAATCCCTTATTTCAAAATGTCCAAAAATGTTGGACTTATCCTTACACTACCACACTCTAGCAAGTGATCCCATTCATTGCACAGTATTGCTTAATTCCAATGCTTAACTATAGACATTTGCAATTCAAGTTCTCAAAAACGGCATTTAATCTTCTTCAAAATAGTTCGAAATGTTATTAGGAATTAATGAGCTTTAGATTTAATCATCTGGATTTCATGAATTAATAGAATAAGACTTGTGGAGAATTTCTAAGTATGCAAATGGTGAAACTCAAAATAAATCCCCAGAACTACAGCACAGAACCACCGGGAGCAAAGGGTATCATCTGGGTCACTGCCTTGGCTTCGTCTCATTAGGTCGCGGGTCGCGTCATGTCCACATGCACCGCTACCAGTGTGCAAACAACGAATATTTCCGTTTTGCGTCGCAATTCTGAATTTAAGAACACGGTCTGAGTTGTTATGTTGAAATGAAAGAGGCTGTGCCAGGCCGGTAGTGGTGTGGGTGCAAACCTCTTCATTTTGTCGTCATCAAAAATTCGAGAATCGTTGTGATCTGGTGTTGAAGATAAGAAATATTGTGAAATAAGGCCTTGTAAGATTGTAGGTTCTAAGGCTGACAAAGGCTTTGAAGTTGACATCAAACATTTTTAAATGGGTCCTTTTTTTCAATTAACAATGTACCTGTACATATAATATCTACCTAACCTACACATAAATAATCCCCTAAGCAGGACGGTACACAAACCATACGATTCGTAGACTCGAATCATGTGACGCGAATTTATCTGTCAAGTTGTATTATGAAAAGATATAATTTGAGATACGAGGAACCTTTAAGTCACTATATTATCATCATCATATCAGCTACGAGAAGTCTACTGCTGAACATAGGCCTCTTAGCATTCCAGTCACCGGGTGGAAACGGCCTGCATCCAAAGATATCTCTCGACCTTTATCAGGTCGTCTGTCCACCTTGTGAGTGCGCTGCGCTTGCCGGTGCGTAGTCTGCATTCGAGAAATTTAATGCCCCATCGGCCATCAGTTCACTGCTAGCCCTGTAGTGTAAAGGGCTTTAAAAGATTTAATGAGAATTCACGACAACATGTGTCCTCATATGACGTGGCAATTACACAATTTCCACATCAATACAGTAGCATGCCCGGGAGTTTCATCTAAGGCCCAAGATGTTTGATGACTGAGTTGTGGTTTTTATAGAGTTAATGTGGTTAAATACATCTTGTTGCCTCCTTCCTATTCAGTCTGTACAGTCATACGCAATTGCCTGTGATTATAGATTGTCGATCGTCATAACCAGGTGTACGCAGATACATCATCATAATCAGCCCCAGGACGTGCACTGCTGAACATAGGCCTCCCCCATAGAATTCTAGATTGACCAGTTGGAAGATACATACCTATACCAAATTTTTTGTCAGCGGCAAAAATATGCAGCACCAACAATATAACTTGTTGGAATGAGAACAGCTACCAGCCCAAAGAGTTTTGTATACTGATATATTAAACTGTGTTTTATGTGATTTACTAGTCTGAGAAATACATAAAACAAGCGTAGGTTATGGGCGAAGAAATTAACTGGTTTTTCTGAGTAAAATTCTAAGATTTTACCTTTTCCTCGCTGATTACCACATTTACTGCCGCAACATGGACACAATTGAAACACCAGCAGACCGCGTTGGCGTTCAATGCCTTAAAGCATAACAAATTTTAAATCCTCACTAGGAACAATTTCCTCAATCGTTGATATTCACCAAATCAAATTAAATCACTTCAAAATCTTAAAATATAATATCAAAACGGTACAAACAACAATTAACGAATGACTTTGCCGCTATCTAATGTAATAAATGTGGCCAACTTTAAATTTTTATCAACTTCTGTCTACTATAGACGTTACATCGCAAACGGGTCCGTTGAATCTGTCTGCATACAATTTCATACGCCTTCATGGGTTCGACTCAAGAAAGAAATCCTACTTATACTTATATAAAATTTTTGGTATGTTTTTCATAGGATAGAAAGAAAAATACGAAGCCCGGATACAAGCCCGTGCGCGCGAGCGAGATGACTAATCGTATATCAACGCATGACCTTTAACAGCCTTACCACGAGCTCCCGGAGACGGGCAACGCAGCAAGCGAATTCAATAATCACTGCGCGGATGTGACAACGAGCCGAGTGGCCGATGGCGACACAGTTGTTGTTGAATTCGCTAGCCAAACGGCGTTCGTGGCGGCGAATTAGTTTGACAAATAATAGAGTGCGAATATTCAAATTAAAGCTTTCCTACGTTGTTTAAATATAGATTAATAAAGTTTGAAGTTGATATCCAAATCGAATACTCTAAGGCATGCTAGGTCATGTGTCAAAGCATACACTACGAACACCCAACAACACAATAGCACCGGTTGAGCTATTGCCTACATTTATGCCCTTTTCACACCAGAACGTATAGTGGTGACGAACACAGATAAGTTTCACTCTAGCTTATGCAACTTTACTTACGTCTCTGCACCGCCGGTTTCGCTATGGCTTATTGCGATTGCTGCGGTGGTGAAAAGAACTTTAGGGACAGCAGTGTCGCTATATGGCTTCCCAGGTGACCAGATTAGAGAGCTACGTGTAGATCCAACAAAGGATCGAACACGTTTTCTACATATCACAGTCATGGAGAAACATTTAACTTTTTCGTAAATAACTCCATTTTTCATTTTACATAAATGATATCATGCAGGAATCTTATGATATATTTATAAATATTTACAAAGGAAGGATAGTAATGCAGCAACTATATTTAAAAGTGGATGCCGAATACTATTATTGATAAAATACATGAAAAACCAATTAATTTGGTTTTAACCTTAAGATCTTTATTTTTAACCTAATTATCATTACTTGCGGCTTAATTTTATCTGTCTCACTTAACTCTAAAGAGAGTATCAATTATTATAAGAAACACCCATAACAGACAGTTGCGTTCAAAAAGCTTTTGTATTAATTTTAATCTAAAAATGTGTTACATTTGTAGGTAAAAACTTTTTAACTAAATTGATAACCATTATTAATCGGTTATATTAATCTACGATTAGATATGATGCATCGCAAATCTGTATAATCGGCTGTTAACGAAAATAACAACCGTAATTGCTGCATCACTACTTATAAGTATTTTGAGTTTATTTATAACAGTTTGGTACTAACCTCATTCTCGGATTCGAATAAAATTTGATCATATTCACTAAGAGCTACTAAGAATATGATAGATGTGACATTTTCAAAACAGTGGATCCACTTCCTTCGCTCGGATCTTTGGCCACCAACGTCCACCATCCTGTTGAGAACATATTTTTACATTAAAGCAATGTTATTTTATCATGTTTACTTCTCGAACGATGGGATCTATATTTCTGTACTGAAAAATTCTGAATTAAAATACAGTTTTATTAATAACCCAGAGAACACTACGTCGTCACCCATTATGAAGTCAAAAGTGAATAACAAAAAATCATACAGTCAGTCACACCAAATATTCACAAAGGTGAATACATTTTTGAACAACAAATGATCTTGATATTTCGGTAGCACGGGCGACGTAGTGGGTTCTTACATACATACTTAAAGTCACGCCTGTTTCCCGTAGGGGTAGGCAGAGACCATAGACTTCCACTTGCTACGATCCTGACACACCTCTTTTGCTTCATTCACTCTCATAGGGTTGTTCATACATGCTCGTCGGTTTAGGGTGCTCTAGACTTAGCCTTCTTTAAGATGTCCCCGATTTGATCATGGTACGTTCGCCGTGGTCTTCCCCTACCAACACTACCGTCCACATTCGCATCGTATATCTCTTTCTTTAGTCTTCTTTCATTCATCTTCTCCACAAGTCCAAACCATCTCAGCATACCTTTTTTAATCTTTGTCACTACGTCTTCTTTCACACTGCTTAACGCCCTAATTACACTATTCCTGATTCTATATTTCAAAGTCACCCCACTCATACTTCTCAATTAAGCGGGTTCTTAATTAAATAAAATTTTGAAGATTATGAAATGAAAATGAATAGAAGTAAATAAACGATTCAATAAATGTATATATTATCTGTGAGTACTTACCATTGCTTGCAAATGTAAATTACCTTCCTGTATGATAATAATTAACAAGACATAAAATTACTAGTAAGAACAGCGAGGTGCAAGTAATATAGCATTGGAAAACAATAAACCAATACTGAGGGTTTTGATACAATTAGAAAATGACCAAGACTAGGTTATGTGAGCTAATATAGAAGAAGTCGAATTATCTTAAGCAGGTTTGTTTTTTAATAAAACTTAAAAATAATTTTAAAGAAGCCTTTCACTATAAGTGAAAAGTACATGCGCAGCCATTTGAAATTATTATTATGGTTTTGTTTCTTTGTTTGTAAACGCTCCATGAATAAATATGAACCAAATAACTTAAAATGAAGTACAAAGGCGTATTAATACCATAAAGGGCTCTCTTTCAGTCACCCAATTTAATTTTAAAAATGAAACAGATTTAATAATATATTTGCTAAACGCAAAACCAACTTCGAAATGTGTAAAAAAAAAACTAAATATTGATAAGTAATTCGACTACATTACTCTTGGTTCTGTTCTAGTCGTTGTTGGTTCATTTCTCATTGGGTTTAAAGTCCATCAAACGTCCAATTCGCGAAAGAACCAATTGTTGCAAAATCCAAGTCAGTTTCGTATTATTTTGAAATGCTATCTCTTTACTAATGGTGAATGTTCAACATTTACAATTCGCTGTTCCAACCATTAGGATAATAAATAAAATAATTATAAATTAACTAGATTACCATATGACATAGCTAGTAATGTTAATGCTTAAGCGGTTGCCTATTAGTATATTATCTACAATATATTAGCTAGTTACCCATTCTACAACATACACTGGGTTTTAAAATGTTACTACAATAGGTCCTCGTGTTTACAAAAAAAATGTATAATGATACAGAAACCAGACAATGTTTGTTAACTAATACAAAAAAACTTTAAAACCGTGATTCCATTGATGGAACGAATATTAAAATGACGTTCAAAGTTGTTATGTAATGAATGTCTATGTCATGTCTGTCACATAGAACACAACACATACTAATACTTAGGTAATAAAAGTTCATAAAACAATACTGATTCTCATGTACAAAATATCACTAAATACAATAACACAAAGTCACTCTCTGCCTCTGCGTTTCTCCGTATTTCTTCTAAACCATGGAACAGATTTTGATACGGTTCGGAAGAATTATTCCAGAAGGTTTACATGTATAATACATGCATATTATATTTATAGAAATGAATTGCACCTGTGCGAAGTGGGGGCGGGTAGATAGTACAAAATAAATATTAACTCGTATTCAAATTCGAAATTCATACCTAGAGGTTTTTGCTGAATAGAGTAAGATTAAATTACAGTCCAATAAACGGCAATATAATGTTTGTTTCAGAAGCGAATATAAACCTTGCACTAATCTACAAACATCGTGTCAAATCTAACTCGTTTCAGGGAAAGATAGTTTCAAAATCGAATTATTATTGGAATCAATTTTAGGTACCTATAATTAGCAAAGTAGTATGTCCATTCCTCCTATTCGGAAAGGAAAAATCGTCTATAGGTGAAGACTGATTACTAGCATTTAAATGACTTGTTAAAATTTTTGGGAACTGGTATATAGAAGCACACCATTCATTGTTACGCTGCTATTTAAAGCTTGTTAAAGAAAGCAGAAAGGAATACATCAGCAACATGTGTGGAAATTTTGCTTGTTTTGTATTTTGTATTACGATACAAAATTATAACCATAAATTAAATTTTATATGCATGAACAAGGGATGTAACCATTTGAAAAGGAATTAGATTTTACAAAATTTTATTGGAATATAACGTTTGACTAATGAATAAATAATTTCCAACTGTTCTTTACTCTGTTCTTTATCTCAGGAGTGCATTATAAGATCTTTAGTATATATAAATTTTACTCTTTCAAATAAAAAAGAATTACATTAGAGAAATGACAGTCGAATTAGAACGTCCTCCTTTTTTGAAGAAAATTGTTGCGTTTGTTTCACAATAGCATACGGTGCTGGAGTCTAATATATGTTTGCCATGTATAAATATGAATTCATGGGACGTTTTAGAGAAAAGGGAAATACATTTTCTAGCTGTCAGCATTATCATCGAAGATAGGTTCGCACACATACCTAAATATAATTCCATCAAGATCGAAAGGATACTCAAGGATACCGGTGGTCGGCTGACGGGCGCGCAAAATGTCTTGCTCGGTCGGCAGGTAGTCATCCTTCTCAATCCTTGCCAGATCACTTAAATAACTGGAATACATTTCATGCACATCTACTAACGAAGCTCGCCAAACATGCAATAAATAACAATTCACTGTGCCATCAGAAATCACAGCGAATCATTAACGTTTAAAACAAAACAGAAGGCTCCCAAATGCACATGTAGAAGAAAAGCATACACTGCCAAATAATTTACCATAATTTTACCTATAAAGGACATTGTCCGATATTTTCAAGCTTGATCTCTTATCAACGATGGTACCAATGAAAGTGTATTCTTTGATGCCCGTAGTTGGCTTTCGGACACGCAGAATATCCTGCGTGGTCGGCAGATAGTCAGGCATTCTGATCCTTTCCAGATTGCTAAAATAACTGAAATCGATTTCATGCAACTACTAAGCCCACTACATGCAGAAAGAAGAATTTACTGTGTTAATCTGCGGTGAGCAATGTTGATGAAGTCACAGTAAATTCTCATTCAAATGAACAGACACCCAAAAGAGAACATAAAAGACAGAAAATTTCCCATGCACCTGAAGAGAAGCAAACACTACCCATATTCGCTACATTTTTACCTAAATCGTATCTCCTCCAAGTCAAATGGGTATTCTATAATGCCCGTTGTGGGCACTCTCACACGAAGGATGTCTTGTTCAGTGGGTAAGTAATTTGGTGCCGCGACGCGGTCAATCTCTTGCAAGTAGCTGAAGAAAACATTTTCCATAATATTCGAACATGAAGAAAAATGTGCCAATTGGTGATGAAAGAGTCTGTACAGAGTATATAATAAAAAGGAGTAAGCAAGCCGAAAATAGAGATTCCTATTTTGCATCCGTACGAAATATTATTTAGATAGGGTATACTATCAATTTGAAAATGTATTAAGCACTGTTATCTCAGTCAAGACAAGACCTATCTCTCGAATTGATGTCGAGTACTGATGTCAGGTCTTCTAAAAGATAAAAATGTTTTCGGTGTGATAAATTGATTAACATTTACTCGTATGTAGTATGATAGTTATTTTATTCTATGGGATACCAAAGAGAAACAAAAAGGTTAAGTAGACCGGCAGAAATTGCATATTAGCGATAAACCCACCAGCTCTGTGAGAACTTTGTTAATACAATTATAATTTACAACTTTTTATCTTGTGTAATAAATATTTGATTTAACTAAGCGAATGATAAATCTACTTAGCTTATTGATTTCAACAATATAATTTTAATATGACAATGGTTAAACTAAGTCTATATAATTATAAATAGAGTATTACTCATACTACAGATACCGTTATGTCAGGAACAGAATTGAATTGAATCAATACACAACGACTATGAGGTAATCATAATGTAGATCTAATTTTGAATTGTCTTTTGTTCTTAATCAGAATGGATGATATTACAAATAAGAAAAGGACGAGGTATTGTACTGCAGTTTCATTGATGTATTTTTAACAATTACTTACCTACCACTAATCTCACAGGTTGATGTTAGAGAACTTGGGTAATGTTACCAAAATAATCTATCATCATCGCCATCATGATACTCACCCTATACCAATCGACAAACCATACCAATAATGATTAAGAGTCATTAATCCGTTTTCATAGAAAAAAAAACGAACTAACACAGTGTTGCAAATATTTATATTCTTTTCAAAGATTAAGTATTTGTTTTAAAATATTTTTGTCAACTCAACGTTTATTTATATGAAAATGGTTTTTGACAAATAAAACATCTTTCATTATTATCATACTCGTACTATAATCATTACAAGCTACATTCTCTACATCTTGGAAAAACATAGATTATCATAAATTGCACTTATTCTGTAGGTAACAAAAACCCTGTTGAATCCATGAATAATTCAAGACAAACAACATTCGTTTTATGACTTTTCAAATTCACAAAAAGTAATCACTCCATACAAATTTAGCAAATCACGAGCATGGCGAAATCTAAAATGTTTTTGTGAATTTCGGAAAGTCGCAAAAAGTTGTGTGCCCTTCAAGCCCTTCGAAGGTTCATATATTGTATAACCACGCTATTCATATAATTTCTAAACAGTGATAAGTAACAAAGTGTTATTTCTTTTTTGTATGGAAACGCAGATGTGACTCTTTCTTTTGCAGCTTAACACTAGTCCAACAGGTTTGGAATATGAAACTTACTATTTGGCTGAATCGGTGAGTTGGTACTCCCGCCGGCGGTCGTAACACTCCTGGATGCCGGAGTCTGACCACAGCGACTTGATCGCCTCCACGTATGGGCTCTCGAAGGTTGTAACACTTTCAAAGTCAATCGACGATATCAACTCCGCCTTTTCCTGTAATTTCCACATTTCTCTATAAGGCAATAGTTCTTCAAATTAAACATTGAATCTTTACATCTCAGCGTATCGCACTTGTAACCCTCGATAGTCTACTGCTACATATAAGTGGTTCCTGGGCATGCCTTCCAGCAGATTGCATGGAAGATTTACCTCGACCACTTATTACGAGCGAGTTGACAATCGCAGGATATTAGATAGTCTGACTGCACACTGCACCAGCGCAGTGATCTGTCAAGAGATAATTCAGTGCATTTTGCGAAGCATTAGACTCTTATTATCTACAATTTCTTTAATTTCATGCAACAAAGATAATAAAATATAAACTTTCAAAGGAGATAATTAAAATAGGTATGTGAAATTAAATCATCATGCATTTATCCTGGTTTTAGACATTTTAACATTTTTTTACGGATGTTGTCATCTGCAATAGGTACTTTGTACATTTTAAGAGAGGAGGAAGTTATAAAGCGTTTAGTATATTTTAGTTCAAGGCAATATAATCTTTTTGGCAATCAACATGTACCTACCATTTTGTAACGAAGTTGCAAAAGTAAAATTCGACTGGAATTTTCTTAATACTTAATGCCGTACTTTAAAACATTTTAATAATAAATAAGGACTAATTTTCCTTATTCATTTAATCTGCATCAATATTACATATTACAATATTAATGAGCATAACAGTATTGACCATCGATGGGCAGTAGCATATTTGGTATGGAGCTCCCAAAAACATCTGCTTTTGCACAGCAGGGTGACAATTAGGGCAAAATACTCCCACGGAATGCGATGTAAATCGCGCCGTGTGAGGGGCTTATTTTCAATAGTGGATTGTGACAATAACTGTTCGATCATGAAATACTAAATTTCAATTTCATTGGTCTTGTCATTTACACTATTACTACATTTAGTTTGTAAGCACCAGTGATAGGGACTTGACGGAACGGTCTATGGTCTTGCTTCTCATAACCCAATGAAGAACCCCATAATCACTTTTACAACGTTGAGGGTATTATCAAACTGCAAAGCGAGGCGAGAGCGTAGCGAGTTCGATCGTACGAACGCGAAATCGCCGCGTACAGGCGGCGGTGAAAACGCTGGACGATCGTAGCGTGTTCGCTGCGCGCCCGTTGTAAACACGGCGAGACCGCTGCGTTGTCGCCTTGTTTCGAACACACTTGCAAATTGGCTTCCTCGACCTGACAGCATAGTGCCTTTTCCAAATCATATAATCGGAGGATATTACAAACAATGCTTCATCATCGTGAAGGTGATGTCATTTACAAATGAAAACGAAACTACATTTGTTTGTAAGCTCCAGTTTTCACGGTCTCGATTGAATGATGTTTCTCATAATACTCCCATGGTCGCTTTTGCAACAACTAAATTGTTCATCTACATAACAGCAGAGTGCCTTTTCGGAATCATAATCATGTACTCGGAGAATATTAGAAACAATGTCTAGTCAAAGCAATTTCAAGTTTGTACTACATGTCATCGCATTACCTATACGAAAAAGTGAACTGCTAAAATAGGAAGGAATTGATTGTAGGTAAATAACTAATATTATAAATGCGAAAGTTTGGTTATTTATTTGATTTTTGCTCAATCACGGCGAAACGGATTGGGCTTAAATTTGGTATTAGGTATGACATACCTTGAAGTAAAACTCAAGATATTTTTGCCCTGATAAAGTGAGTAGTTCTAGCAGGATAAACAAATTAAACACATCCGTGATAAAGTTATTCCACGCAGGCGAAGCCGCGGGCAGTAAGTTAGTAATATTATAATTCTAAGATTAGGACATTGATACCAATCAATGTCCTAATTAGATTAGATCAATTAGAAAACAACCATGGTTTCTATCTGATCCTTAATGATCCTGTGGTAAAAACTATAACATCAAAGTTTGCGAAGCCGCATGCAAAGCTTATTAAGATAATGTGCAAGAGATCCACTTACTTGATTGGACGGATTCCCGTATTGTATTTTGAGTAGATCCATAGCGCGTATCATACTCTGCATCGCCATAAAGATGTTTTGATAGACGAGTTTGATAAAACCGCGCTTGTCATCGTCGCTGTAGCCAGAACCGTGGATGATCCGCATCTGCTTGATGAAGGTTGATTTGCCTGACTCGCCAGTACCTATTACAAAGCAATGTCACATTAGTAGTCATCAAGGTATCATACCCCCCAGGTCACCATCGCGACGTGATGCCTCTAGTGATTGTTAGTTCACACGCTGACCAATCACGTCGCGTTCGGCCGAGCGTATATTTCAACCTCAAAGATTTAGGATTAAGTACCTATGCATAGCTGTATTGGTTAAGTCTATAGTACTCTAGGCGTAATTGGACCAAGGATCCATATTGCCATAATCACATTTATTACAAAAAAAAAATATGGGCATTATGTAAATCACAAGAGCTATTTTGTTTTCATGGGCCCATATCAAAAGGAACAAAAACACCTAATAACGAGAATTTGGTGTCTGTAGGTCACAGATGGTCTTCTCAGAAACTATACAGTCTATCGACTTGTAATTTGGCTCAAGTACAAAACATGATTATCAATATCTATTTATTTTTGGGAGGTGCCCTACAGTATGATGTATACACTCCTGTATCTGGTCATGGGCATTTCTCATCCAGTCTCGTTTAACCACCATGAGACTTTATTTAATTAATTCATATGATGATGATATTTTATGACTTGCAACTTTTAACTAATGTGTAGAGGTATAAGGTAAAATTAGGTAGCCTTTACTGGGATTTATAAATTGCGTTATCTTAGACACAGTGACGTATGCTATAAAATTTATGAATAATAAAAATAAATATATGATTTCAATCATGAATAACATATATATATATATACCGCACTGGCTCCACAGAATCTCAGCGCTTTAAGCAATGCACTCACTGCTGAAGCACGAGTTGAGTGGCCGCCATTTGAGATGTCATTTCACTTTTTATTATATCTTATTTTCAATCAATACCTGTAAGATTATCTAAATAAAGGTATTCTATTCTATATACTAAAAAGAATCACCAAAAAAATTATAAGTCAGAAGGATTTAAAAAAATATAAGATTAACCTGTGTGGTACTGTTACTACGCTAAATATGCAATTAGATAAAATTTGACAAAATCAATAGTATTTTTTGTTGATTAAAAAAACGAATTCTCCCAAAAATGCCTTACGCCTGATGGATGACGCCAGAAATTATTTCTCAAATGTCGCTGTTACGATATCAATAAAGCTTGATTGGAAACACTTTTTTTTTCTTTTGTTGAAGGTCTGAGATTTGAGTCCAATATGGTTCTGCAAGTCCTAGGATCTTAGCTAATCATATGTCAGATATTCAAAAAGTAGTAATACCCGTGAAAATTAAAATAAGATACATACAATATATAACGTCACAATGTATTTTATTTTTATTTTACTTCTTTCTCTTTATAAAAGTTCAACAATTTTCAACTGAATTCGGCTATGGTTCCTGGTGGAAAGTTGTTCGTAATCAGGAGAGTGAGTCACCAGCAGAAAATTGATGGACTTCCATATTAAAAGTGGTTTCAGAATGGTTTACTTTGTCCCCATACAAAGTATTTTTTTTATCGAATTCGACCAGGGTTCCTTGGGGAAAGTTGTACGTAATCAAATGTGGCGTCACCAGTTATGGGAATTACACGAATTCAAATTCACTCTGCATAAATATAAAAATAATAAATAAGCAAACTCAATATAAAATATAAACCTTAAAATATAAGGTTTCCTCCCTTGTGATTAGATAAGAGACATAACACAGACATTGCATTAAAACATTGATAAAGTTATTACCATGCCTAATAAAAATGCAACTTCTATTAATTTCTAGATTACTAGGTAAAATTGATGAACTACAATATGGTGTTATTAGAGATTTGGTCAGAGATAGCACATATTTCAGTTTTATACAGTACACTATGGAAACTATACTTGTTAAAGTTCCTGTTTGGGCCTGCATTTTCTAGAACTAGCAAAAATTTAATTCTCCATGTCAAATAACTTCAGAAATAAATGACTGACAGACTGATATTCCTCGAGGCGATGCCATAAGTGTATTGTTTTGACGATTTTGGTACGGACAATAAAAAAGATGGGGTCGTTACTGGGGACTTGGGAATAAAGGGGATAAGGATAAAAATAGAAATACCCCACTGCCAATCCCTAACGATAAATTAAAAGATGCAAGGTCGTTAGAAAAAATACAGGTCAAGCGCGAGTTGAATTTGTGCCCTGTGGATTACGTGCCCTAATTGATATTATTCCAAAGCAATGTTGACTCGCTGACAAACTTTTTAAACTGACAAAGTCAAATAATGTGTTAGTTACACAGACAATGTATTAATAGAAACCGCTTTGTAACATTGTAATTCCATATAATAAAAATGTCTGCTATAGATGTGGTATGAAACCTTACTACACTTATATAAACATCCCATATTATATAGATACAGAGTAAATATTCGCATTTATCACAATAGTCATTACTCGTAGTGGGATTCGAACCCGCGACCGTTGGTTTCGAAGGGAGCGTCACTACCCACAACACCAATCGGCCGTCGAAGTTAAGTTCAAATATAAATTTCAATTCTAGAATTTCAAGAGTTAGAAACTAAAATATTTTTTACAGGACTAAGGACATTGGCCTTGACATTAATATCAGATTGAGATCTCTAGCCGTTCCCAGGAACAAGGGTCTTGATACTCTTGATGGACCGACAGAAAGACTAGCGGACCTACAAGGTTCCGTTTGTTTCTTTAGAGGTATTACGGAACCTTAGAAATTAACAAAAAACATAATTACATGAAAAAATATATAATGTCTCACACATAGAATGTTAGTTATAGTTTGCAATTGAGTTTCCTAACCATCATACCCATGTATATACAAAGTCAGGGATAACCAGTTCGGGTGAGAAAGTCTCCTTCGCTTGGTTCCTTTAGAACGAATGTCAGAAAGCTCTGGAATAAATTAGCGAAGAGGTTCAGTTCTGCAGCATAAGCAAAAATAACATATCGGACGTACATACGGCTAGATTAACATATTTTCACAGTTCGAAAGTCTTACGGTATCCCGATATGAGGGAAATACCGAAATCTTTGTTTTGCAGAAACGGGCCGAATTACGAATTGAGACCTGCAGTATCACTTAGAAAAAATAATTAAAAGTAATATTCTAACCTTTTCGTCAGTTATTTTTTGAAAAAACCTACCATCATTTATGACAAAATACTGATAACATGATATCAAAAAAGAAATACAGATAAACTTACAGGTCACGTAAGCCGAATTGGTAGTACCCAGCACGTAGAATAGGTAACCACAATAACTTCGATAATTACTCGACGTTATCAAGCAACACTTAACTCGCGAATTCTAAATCGAACAATACCAGAGGAATACCAGCATCTACCTACATTGGGAGAAGTAAAAGTAAACAAGTCCGATTACAAAAAATGCGGCTTGGTACAAGTTCTTCACTAATTATGAGAAACCTTTTGTGTTTAAAAAGGTTCGTCTGGCTATTCATGGTGTAGTCCTGCTTCCGACACTGATGCAGATGCTGATGCAGTGGAAATGAGATCATTGAGAAGTACGAGTAAGGCGACTGAAAGATAAAATGAAGAAGCGTGTAATTAGGGAGTCCTATGCGGTGTGAAAAAAGATGTAACAAAGGTTGAAAAACGTATACTTAAATAGTTTTAACATCTGAAGAGGATGAATGAAAGTAGACTAATCCAACAGATATACGAAGATAAACGAAAGAGATATACGAAGATGAACGAAAGAGATATACGAAGCGAATGTGGATGGTAGTGTTGGTAGGGGAAGACCACGGCGAACGTACCATGATCAAATCGGGGACGTCTTAAAGAAAGCCAAGCCAAGAGTGTGTATGAACAACTTTATGAGAGTGAATGAAGAGAAAGACTATCAGGATCGTAGCAAGTGGAAGTCTATGGCCTCTGCCTACCTCTATGGGAAACAGGCGTGATTATGTGTATGTATGTACCTATCAAATCTTGCTCAGTAATTAACCGGATAGGTAAAATTGTAGCTGTAAGTTCATCTCAGGAAGTATTACTTCAAACACACTTCCCAGGATGTCAAGTAATACAACATATTAACTGGGAAGCGGATGACCCTTCACCTGTTTAGCCCAGGGAAAATACGGTAAAAAATTAGATTAGGTAGACATAATTCAGAACAGACTTATATAATTGCTATCTTATACCGCTATAAGATAGCAATTATATAAGTCGGTCGGTATTTATATAAGGTATATTAGATATGTAATTTTGAATAATTAAGCCTAAAAAATCGAGCGCTTTTTTAATTTGTATCTTAATAATAATAAATAAAGACTGATATTTAATTAGGTAAACTTTTGTTAAATACAGTTAACTTATTGATGGATAAACAACTAAACATTTAGCCATACCTATATGCCTAACTATAGGCATGCATGTGTTTTAGCTGAAAATGTCGTCGAGCTGCATTGCTTAAGAAATAAAAATGAGAACTAATATTTTGTAACGATTATTTCTCACTTGCGTTTATTACAAATGCTTAATCTTTAGCAATTGTTACTATATTATTATGTTTCAAGAAAATCGCGGTTATTCGTTTTTCCGAGGTCAAACCGTATTTTCCCTGGGCTATGTTGGCATGTTATCCAAGATATTGTAACATTTGAGAAAGTCAAATGGGCTATCAGCAACTTCCACCCATATAAAGCGGTGGGTCAGATAGCATCTTACCTGCGCTACTACAATGAGGTAGAGCGAAGCTTGCCAGGGTGCTGACAGTACTAATGCAAGCTCTGTGGAGAGAGGTGGGGGTGATTTTCATCGCTAAACATAGGTAAAAGCGAATACACGAACGAGAAATCTTTCAAACCCATCTCCCTCACCTCGTTCCTGCTCAAGGTTCTGTTGGTGAGGTGTAGATCTAACAATCGATCTGCCTTGGAACATTCACAGGTGTACAGATCCCATCAGCCCTAGGTAAGTACTAGGTAAATGCTACTATAGTAGACTGCGCTAAAACGGTAATGTTTATTAGTAAACGAGTCCTAGAAAACTTCCTACAGACTCTTTGACGCGGAAGTCAAATATCTCGAAGGCTTAGAAAACAAAAACAACAAGGCCTATGTCATGTTTACTAATACTGCAGAATAATGGACAGGACTTGTCACTGGCTGCATGTGGACTACATCAAATGCGGCCCTGGAAATTATGCTGGATTTGCCTAAGGATCAACTGTTTCTACAGCAGAATACAGCCATCTCAACGATACGATACATCTAAAATCTTTAGGGAACTCTAAATTGACGTCGGGATCCCTCATACTATGATGGACGACCCAATCAAGGAGCAACCGCTTATTGAGGCTAATTATGACAGGATCCCTATGCAATTTAAATAGGGCATAAAATACCCTTCTAATAAAAATCGCCCAAGTGCGTGGCAAGCCACGCGCAGCGTAGGTTTCCGTACTTATCCCCACAATGTGCGGACTTAGGAAGGGGCTTTTGTTATTTGATGAATAATTTTCAGCTGAAAGTACATTTTATACATTTTCCGCCTACTACTCAACTTGTAAAACCTACTTACCTGTGGCAGTTTTCCTTTTAACTTCATTATATATACTACTGCCGTGAATTTTATCACGTATACAAAACCAAGCGATTAGTATGGAAGGGGACACTTTACTCTTAGCACTTTAAAGCGGATCATTCTTAAACGGATCCCAGAAATGCAAAACTGTACAAAATAACCTGTAATATTTTTGAACGACCTATCCAACGACACCCCACATGATGGGGCACAAATATAAAAGAAAATTCATTCCCACTTGTAGGGGAGGTACCTTAAAAAATGATTTTCAACATTTTATTTCACCACTTTATAGGCGTGACTAATATGTATAACCATGCCAAATTACAGCTTTCTATTACCAAGAGCCTCTGAGCTAATAAGCCTCGGAGAGACAGACAGCGACACGGCGAATAGTATCTCTTCAGTGGAGTAACGGTCACTTCAGATCAAGGTGTAATGACGCGGCAGACGAGGAAGGGCTTTGCGGTGATGGTGCAGGATTCCAAGCCTAGCATTCCATTGCCGTTCTGCCAACTTAAAGTAAACGAACCACATCGATACATAACAATGACTGGACTTTACGGGAGGACTGTAGACGGGCCAGAGCGACAAATCCCAAACGGAGCAAACGCCTATCCTGCCAACTGTTGCGTCTTTCCAAAGATTGCACTTTGGAAAGACGCAACACTTCGTGGGGCTCGTCACAGGTCTTATAATATTTCACTGTTATTATAATAAACATCTATTTAATATTTGGGTCATAGATACCTTATGCAAAGTGTGACTGGAGGCCAAAGAATTTTTAATAATGTACATGGTGGATGTCTGTTTTGCTTGATAAATAAATAATTAAAAAAAAAATTACCGCCCATGTCCTTCCTTCTGGAGTGTGCGGGTGCCTACAAATCGGAATGCTCATCCTGGAACACCGGGGTCTTGTGCAAACATAAAGTAGTTGTCCGGCTTCTTGCTGAAGCTCGGGTGACTGACTGAGATATTTCCAGTAGATTTAAATTGACATTCAACAGATGATATCATGTATCTTAAGGTGAAATAAATGCTTTAAGTTTGAAGTTTAATTTCCAGGATTGCAGAGTGTTCTCAATGTAGTAAATGCAATAAATTGCGATTTTTTTAGATATTATAGTTATACAGACAAACCCCTGCTCTGGTAAAACAAAAACTATCAAAACTAAGCACTGATAAAAAAAAGTCTTTATCCAAATTGAGTCATTCAGATCTGCCCCCTTATTGTCTAACTTCAATGGTAATGAACAGTATCGGCAAAAGAGACATTGGCTGCATTTGAAAATTTAAGCCTTACTATTGGTCGTATTTGGCGATACAGTCCATTCCCATTGACTATAAGAGTGCAGGTACATTTTTAATACTTAATGTTATATAAAGTCATAATAATTTCATGTATTAAATGTAAATACTTATTATACTTATGTAAATAAATTCTTATCACATCTTAGATCACCAATAATAAAAGCAAATGGTGTAAAATTTGTTGTGCATTCCTCCAGTTCCATCATATAAACCATGAACAATAAGAGAACCCAGGTCTAACTAAAAAATTGCACATCATCCATTCATCCTCATTGTAAATCAAAAGCTTCTATCGCATTCATTCACACATGTGTTTCATTCAATAGAGTGACCAAGTTTCTTTTAGTTTCTTTACATTACATTATAGTTTACCAGTAGCTAAGCTACAATGTGTGCCAGCTTTAATTCAGTAGTCAAGAGTGACAATTGCATGTATATGAAACCTTTATATTTTAGGCTGAACATTTTCAACATATGTTTGGAAAGTCACAGGTATCATCACTTACCACCAGGTTACCTACTTGCTCGTTTCATATACCTTGCCATAAATAAACAATGTTAGTAGTTATTAGAAGAAAGTTGAGATTTATACTTTAACGAATTTTGAAATATTTCACTGTTTTAGGACATGACATAAATTGTACAAAAAAAAAGTCTTTTAATTGATCCATGAATTACATAATCAAAATTACATTTATTGCTGATTTATTATTACTAGACACCATTATTATTGGTATATAATACTTTCTCTCTAGAGATGTGTAAACCTAAGGTGTCATCTGCATACCTGGAGCTTCTGGGTTGAAGTCTGTTGTGGATTCAACAATCATTCACTGATTTGCAACAGAAAAAGAATGGCAGAGAAAACTGAGCTTTTCAGTATGCCAGCATTAATAGCCAAAAGGTCAGATGAGCAGCCATCAATGACTACCAGATTTATTACAATTAACAATATAAAACTATAACAACTAACAAATTGTGATCGTCCATGTGTTGTTGTTTGTTTTAGATACGCAGTGTGTCAGCGAATACCGTTCTTTGGCTAAACATACGCTAGCCTCTTCAAACACCAGTATTTGGCAGAATTACTACAAAGTAGTAGTTGCCATTAAAATAAAAAGTGAAAGTGACTACCAGATTGACCATTCATTCAGAATCCATAGCGAATTCCATATGAAGGAAGTTTGCTTAAAGACTGGCACATCAAACTCTATCCTATCATATCTAAATAAAATCATCAATTTTTCACCAAACCAAAAACAGATTTAAATAAATTGAGTATCGAACAATATGCCCAGTATCATATATTTGCTATCAAAATGTAGGTACTATAAGAAACTACACATTTTATAGAGTAAAAATATAATTCTAACAAATACATTAGAGCACTAGTTCCCAAAGTGGTCAAGGTTGGCCCCCAGGGGTCCACGGGAGACGCGATGGGCGTCTATGTTGGCGTGACAAAAAATGGGAGTTCACAATTCGTAAATTGGGGTCCACAAAAATTTATCTGCCTTCGATAGTGAAGAACTAAAATGTTGGACTGACTCCACCTATCATTGTATCACTTTTTTGATTGGCCAACTACTTTTTTGATATTCACTCACTCACAAATCAATTAATTAATCAATCAATTCTCACTTTTTATTTTTCGAAAACTATTAATACGTGGTTGGATGTCAGTCGCAACGCAAATTTCCGTAGTTAGATGTAATCTTCATTTCTTTGTCGAATATGGTAGAAATGAGATGCAGGGGATCCACCGGAACCAGCTAAATTTTTAAAGTGGCTTATGATAACAAAGTCTTGGAACCTCAGCATTAGAGGCATGAAACAAATATATAGTAACAGCACATCTAATGTTCTGCTGGAGAGAATAGGGCAGGAGTTCGATGTGAAAAAGGGCGTGAGACAAGTATATCCACTATCTGCAAAACTTTTTACATCCGGCCTGGAGGATATCTTTCCGAACATCAGATGTCAAAGGAGATACAAACATGTATAATGAATAGTTGGTTGTGATACTCTTCTCTCAAGAAAGAATGAAGAGCATCTCAATACCAGTCTCTCAGAAAAGGAAAGTATACATATACAACACTTGTATATTACCAGTACTGTCATACGGCTGCCAGACATGGTCTCTTACAAAACTTCAAGGCTAAAAATTATAAATCTATCGACATGGAATAGAGAGAAGCATGCTGGGAATCAAACTGAGGGACAGGTGGAGGCTCTCGAAGATTAGAGAATCTACAAAAATATCGGATGTAACCTAAAAAATAAGACAGCTTAAATGGTGTTGGTGCGGCCATACGATGAGGACAAACAACAAAAATGGACAAAAATAATTACCCCAGAGGTAAGAGAAGGCGAAAGGGAAGAACAAGCTAAAGATGGGAAGATGACCTGCTCAAGGGATGGCGCAGAACATCCAAGAACCGTTGCCAATGGAGATATTTGGAGGAGGCCTATGTCCCAGGACAGCCTTATTTTAGTTATTTTAAAATGGAAAATATCAGCACAGAGTAATATTAAGAGGTAAAAAACTTGGATTTAAAGCGCTGTGTAATATGAATGGTGAGCACGTCTGGCAGCAGTTACTAGTGATGGTATCTCATATCAGAATTAACAACTTTCCAATATCTTTTAATAACAGTTCACAAACATTATAATCATCAGAAATCTGAATATCTTTATTGTACACACAACGTTACAGAAATATGCATCATATAGAAAATGTACAAAGGAGATGCAACTCTCATTTGCAAATATGCAGCAGATAACATTGGTGTTGATTGCAATGACATGAACCATTCTAAACTAAAACTAATTTTGGTATGGTAGTCTCCCATTCATATTATTCAAGGAAGAAAGAGGTGGCATCACCTTTGAAATTTAGCTTTATTTTTGTGATAAAAAAACATATGACTTACCAAGCAGGAGCAGTTTGAGTTCTCTCCTGGCATCTCGTTTGTCCTTTCGGAGTTGCCGCTCTATTTCTTGATTGATTCTTTTCTGTTCTTTGGCTTCTTCTGACATGCAGCACTCCATGTTTCTTCAGAGCGGCGGGCCGCGGTCCGTCCTCTCGCGCGGAGCCCTGTCCCTTCGACAGGCCTTTCAACCGAGGCACACCACTCCTACAAATTACATATCATTACACACACTATATCACCGCCCGTGGCCCGTCACAGCCCCGTACCGCGATCGTACACTACATATCACGTACCAATACGTCAACGCGCGAACAATCATCCGAACTATAAACTATTAAATACTAAAAACCGACAATCCGGCCACTGGGTGTGGTGACTTATGATCAGTCATATACATATACGCTTCTGTCAACTGCCGACATAAACACTTCGAAATCCGTTTATATACGAGCGTGGAACCTTGCGAAGCAATCGTATAATCTTGTTAATGTAACTAGATTCAAGAAACCTATGGCTATTCCCCACACGTGTGTATTAATAAGATTAAAACTGAACAAACAGCGGATTGATGATACCTAGGTAATCTACTGATAACTACAACAGCCTATGTCTAGGTTACGATGTGATTTGCCAGGGCTCACTACACTGCAACGGACACTTTCAGTATAATTTTCTTGCTTATTACGTACCCAAATGTATATCCATAGGGCACGATCAAATGTTCCACTTTAAATTATTGCACTAACCACAATTTAATCACTCAAGTCATACAACGTCCGCCTCTCTCAATATGGCGCTGGGAGATTTTGGGCGAAGGATGTTCTGCGCGTGCGTTGTAAAAGTACTAACGAAGAAAAAATAGCGGACTAAAATTCAATTGAGCATTATTAAAATTCAAGTTAATAAAAATAATACATTAATAACTATATACATCAATGGTTTTAATGGGAAAAACGTTTAATTCTCATACTCATCAAATTAGTGACAGTTTTGGCTGTCAGTCAGCAGCTGTCATTCTCAATTTCAAGGCGAAAAATTTAGACTTTTGAAAACGCCTCATTCATTATATATACGTATATTGTACATCTGCAACAAAAATGATACAATTCTAGTGAAAAATAGTGTTGGCGATTTTATTCAGGCTGTTTCCTAAACTAACGTCTGTGCCTCATAAACTTTATAAAGTAAAAAAATATTGCCTATGGTTGCCCATAGAACGTAACGTAGTTGCAAAATGTTAGCTGTGAAAATAAATAATAGCTTCATGTGGTAGTAAATTACGTCACAGTTAACATACTGGCAAATATTTTGAAGAAATGTTCCACGCGAACGAAGTCGCTAGTGGAATATGATGATGATTTGCAAAGAATTGTGTATAGTCGTAACTGTAACAAATAGTCATTTCCAAACACTCCGTTTTACTTGAAAGTTCTTTCCCTTTTACGCAATAAAATTATAAAAAGAAATCCCAACATAATCAATAAAACCATTATACCTGCGCCTAAACGTAAACTTTGACGTAAACATAACAGAGACAAATATTATAAACGCGAAAGTTTGTATGTGTTTGGTTGTTTGTTTGTTTGTAAACGCTTTATTGTACAAAAAGGCAATACATTGTATTGTGTATGTGTGTTTGTTACCTCTTCATACGTAAACGGCTGGACGGATTTGAATGAAATTTGGTTTATAGACAGAATAGAACCTGGACAGCAAAAAAATTGCCTATATAACATGGCACCTGTTTTGACTAAATGTTCCACGCGAACTTACTTACTACGTTTTTTATGCACAACGGGTTAGCACTTAACCTCAATCTCACCTGATGTTGTGAAGATGAGGCCGAAGGTGGAAGCATACTATCCCAGAAGCCCCAATATATTTGGGGCGCTGGCTATATTATCTCTGACAACCGGAACACAACAATCACACACATCGGAACATAAAATTAAATCAAATTGTATAATTGCAAGAATCCAGTTTAAAAAAGAAACTTCTTTGTGGACTTTCAACAATATTCTTTATATGTGTCGGTTATTTATTAAACAAGAAACTTAAACACTAGCCCCCGTAGTATGACAGCGTTTGTCGCGGTGGGGCGACGTGAGAGTGGGATAGTTGTATATTTCGTTCAAACGAATGAGCAGGACAGGACAGGAGCAGTTTATCGCGCCTGACATGCTACTAGTGTAGATCATAATGTAGGTGTGATCAAATCATTCCCACAGAATTATAATATAAGTACTTACTCTTATTATGATGATTGACATATGACTTATGACATTTGTTACTTTGTGAACAGCAAGCGTAATGAAATCCGACTTGGGATCATGGACTTATTATTCAAACTTGGGATCTAACTCTCAAAATTGACTAATAGAGAAAGAGGTTGACTGAGAGAAGGAAAAAAATAGCGAAGAAGAATAGATCTTCATAATCATAATGAAGTTAGGTTATAATAAGGTCGCAGGCAGGTCTTATTTCCGAGCTGTATGGTCGCGTCGACGCATTTCTGGTAGCTTCACGTGCGGTAGGATTTATACTGACTGTTAGTTCTATGATGATTAGATTCTTTGAAAACCACCATGGTTTTCATTTTAATATTTAGGTATTAACGATGCGCAACTGCATCAGGAAACCGGTTTCGAACCGGATGTGCTTGTCATAATCATTTCTTAGATTCGATAAAACTTTTATAAAGCGGTTACTTTTAAAAATGAACGCTGCCTATACTTAACTTAATGTTATCCAAAATAATACACACAAAGTTTAGCTAAATTAGATTTGCCGTTCCCAAAAAAAAATCAAAAATGTTTGTATGGAGAAAACAGTATTAACGAAATTCTTCATACAAAACGCCAATTTCAATAGGTAAGGACCTAATACCTATCGTTATTTTATTTTCAGCATGGCCAAGATTGCCAATAGAACGCATGCGTCATGGACGTTGCCTATCTAGTGCAACCAAAAAGCTGTGCAACAAAAAAATGTGATTGTATTTGAAATATATATCTTTTTAAAATTACTTCTAGTGGTCTTCCATCGACGGCTTGATCACGCAACACGATGCTTAACTTCGCTAATCGAAAATGACTTAACACACACATCACTAACGAAAGCACGGAAACATTCGAATTAAATGCTGGGACCGGGGGTCTACTCTTAAACGAAAATAGCTTTGGACGGCCGTAACTACGGAGTTTTTATTTTGTGTATGGTCTGGTGCATGATTCCGGACTGAAGTTGGATGTTCGTAGTAGATGTGTAGAGTTGATGTTGCAGAGTGGTAAAAGCAGCAGCGCCGATAATCCAAGTATTTATTCATGCAGGTAAATTGGACGGCGAACTATCTCGTGTTGGGCAGAGCTTCTGCGTTGTGAAGTTCTTGATGTTGGTCTACGTATTGTGAGGTAATTTGCTGCTTATAATTCGCAATTGTAGAGTGGTGTGTTTGTGTCGACTAACGGGTTTTAGTTTTAATTTGTAGTCTGTACAAAAAGTAGAGTGTAGGTATAGTCCTCAGAAAATAAAATGCACAGTGTTAACTGTACATTTTGCTAAGAATCCTTTATTTGCATAACTTCAGACGTTTCTTGCGTCCCGTACTAACTTGTGATGTCCAACTACAACAAAAGTAAAATAATGACGATTGGTTTATAATTGACACATCAAATTGTAAAACAAAAAGTCCGAAGTTGCGGCACAGATTACTAATAAGTTATGGTTACGGTCGTCCGAAGCTATTTTCGTTAGAGAGTAGACCCCCTTGTCACTCATCTACGGACGATCTGACTTCCTTTGGTATAGTTATTTTACTCTTTGGATCTGACCACGTCAGACGTTGCTGAACTTTTCCTAATATTGCGATGAAAAATATTGTAATAACTAGGTATTTACGCCATCTATTGACATTATGCAAGACAGTTATCTACCTACTCTAGCGACTAGATGGCGTTAGGGCGCAGGGGAAAATTAAATAAATAAATATAAATAAATATTTCGGACACTTACACCAATCATCTAGTCCCAAACTAAGCAAGCTTGTACTATGGATACTAGATAACGGATAAACATACATAAATATTTATATAAACATCCATGACTGAGGAATAAATGTTTATATTCATCCATCACACAAACATTTACCCGTCGCGGGATTCGAACCCGCAACCGTTGGTTTCGCTGACAGGGTCACTATCCACTACACCAATCGGTCGTCAATTGACAGAACGCTCCGGTGATGGTGCGCAACGATTATTAACCAAAGCGCATTTCCAAAGAGAATACGTTTTATTGCTAACTAGCAAGTATCTAAATGACATCGGCATTCGGCATCCCATATCGGTAATACACCGAATCCGTTACCAGCACGAGGTGGCCCGTGCCAGGATGAGTGCTCATTTTGGCACTGCCACCAAATACACTCCTATAAGTATCATCTAAACGGCGGACCGATAAATTCGGATAACCTGTACCAAATTACGAAAATTGTTGACTAATTATCTATAAAGTCAGATTTCTAGTTGGTAATGGTGACCGTGCCAAGATGAGCCATACAACCCAACTGGTACCACGTAACAACTTATACCTGTAACTACTAGGTAAATGAGATGGTCATGCGTTAGTAACAAGCGGTTCATAGCAAGGTTAATCTTCTTGTCTAGGTCACATGTGACATTGTGCTGCAAAGGAACACACAGTAGGGCTTCTCTGTATATATATAACTATAATGTAAGCAATGTATTAAATCATTTACCCTTGGGTCGACGATCTTATCCCTAGAATACTTATGTAACACAGAAGTATTAGCAGTAAGATCAGAAGTTAGGTACCCTTGTGTGTGCGTGGTCTCCATTCGAGTGCGAGTTAGAACGATTCGAAACGTGCGCGAATAATCAATTGAATAGTACGTGTTTTTCTTTAATTTATATTTGACAGCTATCTACTACCTAAAATAATCAATAAGTATAAAAAACAATGGATATCGTGCACAATTTACAAATTAAATAATAATATTACTTAACATACATTATTCGACATATATATACCTGTATTATTCGATAGTAATGTACTTAATTAAAGCATAATAATTTATTGTAAAAAGCTCAATAAAGACACTTTCTTCTGTTTTTGAGTGGTGCCAAGCCAATAAGTCATTCGCCTGCCCAGGGCAGTAGCAGCAGGCAGCAGCAGCAGCAGGAGGGCAATCTTCCCATGAAAAGCGATGAAAGTCACATCGTGAGGATGTGTGGGACGTAAAACCAATAAGTTACACTTGCTACCAATTAAAACATAATACCTACTACAGAAAAACAATGCTTTATAACGTAGGTCTACATTAAGCGGCATTCCCGCCTCAACACTCCTCCCACTGTAATTACCATAAGCTAGGATCAACAGTGGTACTCGACACGGTGCCTACTGAAGGTAGACAGTGCCCTACATGACTCTATTGCTACCTTGGACCCCAGAATTTAAAGAAAGAAATAGGGTATAAGTAGGATAAGAAGTGGCAGTTATAATGGTTTGCTTTGGTATAACTATCACTCAATTAGATAAAATTTCAAGAAACTTACAGTTCATATCAGGCTTGACATAGTTGACCATTATGCTAAATGACCATTTTTCCTGTATCTTCCAAGATTTAGACAGATTTAATAGGTAATACATAGCAATGGACTTATACAATACCTACGTTATGTATATTGATTGTTGATAATAGATACATTTAGCGTATTACCGACTGCATTGTAATCTGCAGCTAAAAGTATTGATCGCATTAATAATGCCTTGCCATAAAAAATGAAGTCGGTGCATAGTGCAGCCTGCATGAATAACTGATAACATCAGGACATCAACTTTCGATGTGTATGAGCAATGAGGGATCACTTTCGTGAATACAATATTGTCGGTTTTAGTCGAAGTTGGAAAGCAATTGTATAATTGAGTACTGAGATGTATAAAAAATAATTACAGCCTAAAGTATGTGATCTCTCAGAGCTCACAAAGCACCTTCAACATCTGGGAAAAATAAGTTTAAACAAGATCTTACCTATGGCTTCGTTTGCCTTGCTCAACATATCTGACGCAAGTGAACTAGCGCACTAGGAATATACTTTTAGCTGCAGCTGACGATGCTACTACAACACTATTCTTGCTAACAATTTACACCGTACATTTACAAATTACAAGTTACGCAGTCTTTATACTAGAAATGAGTTCTTTATTAGGCGGGACCCATCCACCGAAGGCCTTCTCGAATTCTCGAGCAACAGCTATGGTTAAGTGGTCACTGCATTTATTACCAACAATCTGTATTCCCACAGGCATTCCTTTACTTGTGAAGGCGATGGGGCAGGATGTGGCTGGAAGGCCTAGAGCGTTGAAAATCGTAAGGTAACCGCAGTTTAAGAACTTGTAGAATATTCTGTAGTGTTTATGAGCTGCGTCGGGGTACGCTGGAAATAACAGTACTGCATCGTCCGACAGTGCTTTCTGGAAGAAAATAATTTAATTTAGCTTCTTAATTTTGTAGAGTAGTGCTGTATAGTTTCGGCTCTCAAATAGAATCGAACCAACCCCTCTCTTCCCTTGGGTGTCGTAAAAGGCGACTAAGAAACCTTCCACCAAAAACATCTATAGATTTGCACGTTTCAACGGCGATGGACTTCACCTATCACGTGTGTATATCTGTATATTTCATAAGATGAATAATTAATATTTTAATATTTGAAACACCCAATCGCCAAACTTTGGTATATCTCTGACCACCCCATTTGAGATAAAGGTCGTGACTTTATGTATGTAATACTAGCGTTTCGTCCGCGGCTTCGACTGTCTAGAACAACTTTATCGCGGAAAGTTAATCCCACGGGAACTTCTCACTTTATCGGGATAAAATATATCCATGTCTCAATCCAAAGAATATATTTCTACCTACATACCAAATTTCATCCAAATCCGTCCATGCGTTTCGCTGTGATTGAGCAACAAACAAACAAATAAACAAACAAAGAAACATCCAAACTTTAGATAATCCAATCCAATATGATTGTCGAGAAGAGTTGAATTCAAAGAAATACAGATGGCGCTATTGTTTAGTATACTTATTCCTAAACACCGCAAACAAAACTGATCGTTATTGATTTCGCATTAATTCGTCCTATTTCTACAATCTTTATAGTGGAATTCAGCTATTTTGATCAAGTAAAAAAATGTGCTCAAAATTATTTGACTATTTGGCACTAGGCCAAAGGAAAAAAATTGTCTTATACTCGTAGATGTAAGAGTTATTCAATATCTTTAGTGAGATTTCTGGCATTAATCTCTATTTATCATATGTATACAGATACTGTTTTACCTGTGATTGCAATTTGTATCTCAAAAGGCTGTGCCTAAATTGTGCCTCTGAATTCATCAAGTATACACGTCCCTTAAATACAATACTGAATTATACAAGTCTCATAAATAATACTCACTTTAGTTGTGTCTTTACGAGTAATAGCTACAAATTGTTTGGTGTAGTGGTTAGAAATTCTGCTGCTATACTAAAAGGTCGTGGGTTCGAATCCCGCATATTTATATGTGTATTTATTCACAAAAAAAAGTATTTGTGTAGTTTATCAACCATCTGGTATCCATAATAGAAGCCTAGTTGCTTAGTGTGGAACTAGATGGCGCTGTGTGAATATGCAAAGACTTTATTTATTATTTATTTAATAAATACTCACAGCAAAATCAGTCTTAATTTGTTCGAAAATCGTGAGAAGATTCCTATAATAACTCTTTGGTAATGCATCGAAGAACCTCTGCACTGGCCCATATGCCACACATGTGAAGCTATGATCGGACATTCCAAACACCTTCTTCAGAACATCTGGCCATAGAGATATCAACTGGTCCCTCTTCTCTGGGTCTGTGTATATGTTGCGGATATTTCTGATGTTGAATAGGACTCGGACGCTGATCTCCCACATATGCTCCATGTTCTTTATCTTGAGCTGGAATACATAGATGATTTTTGTGTTAGAAATATTCATTTCCGAAGTTTTCACCAGTGTTTTTATTGTCAAAAAAAAGGTTAATATTTATTTTGTAAGAAAGTGCAGTGTATGACGCACCTCTACCTTCCTAGGGTAAGTATGTAATATATAAGTTGTGAATGCAATGATTTATCACTTATTATACGCGTGACACCAGGCCGTGTAGTTCTTTTAATTGTTCAACTAAGGTCCACATTGCAAAAGAAAAGATTTTTGTATCGTTTGTCATGTCGAGCGAGTTTACATAGATTACAAAACAAACATTGAAAAAGTTGCACATATTCACACACACATATCCAGTCTACAGCATGAATCCACCATTAGACAAAGAACTCCTTCGTACCGACGATTTTCATATTTCATAATCGCCACGGGCCGTTGTTTGGCAATATAATAATTAACTTTAGCTAACGGCTTTAAAACTTCAAAAACTGAAAGAAATGGTTTGCTCCTAACCTTCTCTGCACCAGACCCCATACGGCAAGCATCCACAGACATACTTAAATCTACAATCAAATTACTCCTGTAACTCCTGACATGCTATTAGCATGCTACGACTGTCAATTATTTGCACCGAAATGACTCAACGAAGGAGCTACGTCATCCTAATTATTAAATACCTCTTCAACTTCCACTTTGTGAGTATTTTGCAGGTATTCCTTAGCTTTATCCAGAGCATTTCTAACATCAGCACCGATGTTGTTAGTCACATTGCTGCCATCCCCATACATGTAATAAAATTTCAATTTTGATATCTCCACCTGAAATGTAGACAAAAGTTATGGATAAATGCTCAGACATGTCATAAACTTTTATCGTCTTCTAACTTCGCCTTAGTTTGGTAAAAGGAAGTTACGAATGATGGTGTAAGAATAAGGTCAGCTGTATATAATACAGATTTCGATAGGTAGCCTCTGATCTAGCCGAGTTATATTCCTGGTAACAAATCTGACATGAAATATATTATATACTAGATTTCGGCCCGCGGCTTCGCCTGCGTAGAATAACTTTACCGCGGATATGTTTAATTTGTTTAATTCGGGAGGACTACTTACTTAATCGAGATTAAAATATCGTATGTTCTATCTATATGTATATATATACCAAATTTCATACAAATCCGTTTCGCTGTGATTGAGCAACAAACAGATAAAAAACAAACAAACATCCAAATCATTTGTAGTTAGATTTGATTTGATAGGTTTAGTAATCGTCAATGGCAATTTCTGGTTTGTACCAAACTCAAGTGGAATAGAAACGTCGTGAATAATATTAATCATTTCTTTTAATTCCAATCAAATTTTGCTAACTTAAATCACCCAAATGGTATACGTATATCTTACGATTTACACGGCATAGGACCTAGCAATTGCCATTATACGGGTTTTTACAGTAATATACCAGCACTTTACCGCTGTCATCGATGACTTACCGGTTTATCCAAAGGCACTTCAGGACCATTCTCCTGTCTCAGAACCTTCAAGAGCAGTGTTAAATCTTCCGCGTATCGTGTCACCGGTCCCAATGCGAAATACTCTTCAAAGTCAGGATCCAGGCAGTCTGGCACGTGACCTGAGTGAAAAGGTGCTTCCAGTATAGTTTAAGTACACAATGTTGTTCCTATATGCGGTGCAGTTAGTCTTACATTTATATGTATTATTTGATCCTTTTGGAATGATTTTTTATTGATGAACAATTTTAGAATAAAATAGTCCTGCTTTGACGTTCCGCATAAAATACAGTGGGTACAGTAAGTAGAGTATGCACTTCTATTATAAGAGGAGACTCGATTTTGATGGGAACACTCGAATGCAGTAAGTAATTACTTGGCAGAGCATGAAGTAGAGCAACAAAAAAATTAGAAAACTAATTTGATATTCGAAATCTAATATATTACTCAAGAAAATAGATTTTATCCAACACCCGAATGGTATTCCAACAACGCTGTGAACAGGCCAAATGAGCTATGTATTCTTACTTTGCATATGTGCACATAATACTCTTATAAGTTGGACACACGGAAATACTACACATAGTCACAGAATTAATATAGTACTAATTGTTATCTGAGGATATGTACCTACTAATCTTACGAGGACTAAATCGTCAGTCCACCTATCACTGAACAACTTTCATTATAAGACCGACTTCGAAATCGTGAACAAAAATTAACCATGCTTTAAAAAAACGTTTTTGGCAATCATACTATTTCTTTATTAATCTCTAAATTCCATTCAAATACCACAAACGTTAATTATGAAATGGATTTATTATGAAACTTTGGAAATGGTGATGGTGGTGGACGACAAATTTGTACCTATCGCAATAATAGAATATAAAACTGTTGAGATTTTTTACTGTCAAATTGCTATCAATTTTGCATAGGTGGTTTAACAAGTGATTTACCTTCAACAGATACGAGTTTCGGTGTAGGTTTATGGCCAAATATTCCCGTGAACATTGGAGGCAGTCTGAGAGAGCCGGCGATGTCGGATCCGACGCCCATAATGGAAGCAGCTGATGATATAAGAGCGCTCTGGAAACATTAACATAGGTACTGTAATTATATGAGGTTCAGTAATAAAGGGATAAATGTCTAATGGATAGACGTATCAAGTTACCATAAATTACTTCTAGGGCGCTTACGTACAAAATTTAACGATGGAACGTAAGCGAGCTAAACGTCAAATTTTTAGTGATCGAGCGCAAAAATTTGTACATGTTACGGCTAGAATAATAAACTGGAACCACTTGCGCTGGAACATTAAACATAGCCGGTAACATTATGTCATCATCAGCCCGTAAACATTATCCCATTGCAGGGATACAGGCATTCCTTGGTTTTCAATTTAAACGACAAATGCTTTTCTATCTATCGAAATTAATTTGATCGATATGCGATAGGTCGCTATGCTGTAGAGATATAGGCTTTCCCTCGTATATGAGGGAGTATGGGTCATAGTCCGCCACGCTGGCCCAATGCGTGTTGGGGACTTCACATATGCCTTCGAATTTTTATTTCACAGACATGCAGGTTTCCTTACGATGTTTTCCTTCACCGTTTTAAGAGCAGTGGGAAAATGCACGTAAATAATTAAATTTAAAAACTCGTTGCTCCAGGCCTGACTGGGAATCGAACTCGGACCTCCCAAATTGGGAGATCGCGTCTTAACCCTTGAGCCACCGATGCTCTTATCATTTATGTTTTTTTTTATGCACTGCGGGTTCGTACTTGACCTCAATCACACCGGATGTTTAGTGAAGATGAGGTCGAAGGTGGAAGCGTACTGACCCGGAAACCCATTTGGGGGACTGGCTATCTTAACTCTGCCAACCGGAACACAAGAATGCTATTAACATTGCTGCTTGGCGGCAGATCTAGATAAGATGGTGGTAGCTAGCCAGGCGGATATTTAAAATGTCCTACCATCAACCAAACCGAGTACTTAAACATGTACCCCGCTGGGGATCGACCCGCGACCTCCGAATCGTAAACCCAATGTTGTTTACATTGAGTCACGGAGGCGGTATGTACTTTTTGTTAATTGTGCAATAAAGAGTATTTGATTCATTGATACCTCTCCTCCAGACGAGCCTCCTGTCGTGCATTTTTGGTCGTACGGGTTCATAGTGAGTCCAGTGACATTGTTGTATGTCTCCCAGTTCATGCACAGCTGTGGCGTGTTGGTCACAGCGAGGGGTATGGCCCCGGCTGCCCTCGCCAACCTTATTACGGTCGCATCTTGTTTGGCCGGGTTCCTATATGGATATACGGTGCCGCAATCGTTGCTCATGCCTGGAATTAATGATGTCGTTGGTACTTAATTAGTGTTGTAATTACTTAGTCTAGTCACATTGTGTTGGTGATTTATGATCTATAGATGTTATACATAAAATATTAGATGAGTTTCTTTTTGCTACTTCATTTACACAGTTTCAAGGCATGTTGAACCGAGTTTTGCCCTTCAAAAATATCAAATTCAAATAGATTAAATATATCGAAGATTTTCCTCTACAGTCAAACTGTAGGTTTTTGTATAGTCTGCTTTATTACCAACGATGGAACGGAGCAGGGGGTCTACTCTCTAACGAAAATAGCTTCGGACGGCCGTAACTTCGGACTTGAACCACCATCATTTTACTTTTGTTGTATATATAGTTCGACATCACAAGTTAGTACGGGAAGCAAGGAACGTCTTAAGTTATGCAAATAAAGGATTCTTACACAAAGGAAAAAGCCCTAAGTTACGGCCGTCGAAACTATTTTCGTTAGAGAGGTATATGGAGTTAGGGTGAGAGTTTGTTTGTTAGTATGTTTGCGTCGAAGAAATTGCCACTTGACAATTTTTAAACATTGTTTCAATAATAACATGTAAAAGTGATAAAATCCGCGGTGGTTTTAAATCCCCGTTTGTAATTGAATTATGTGTAGGAAATACGACTACATGTATTTTTCAAGACTCAGTGATGTATTAACCACTAACGCAAAAAGAGAAGAGTCATAAATTCAAACATGTTTTCGAAACCTGGTGTTTGCGTGATGTTTCTTAGCCATGTTTGATGAAAATAGGTTTTTTTTTACACAACGGGTTGGTACTTGACCTTAATCACGCCTGATGTTAAGTGAAGATGAGGTCGAAGGTGAAAGCGTACTGACCCGGAAACCCCAACACATTTGGGGGACTGGCTATCTTAACTCTGCCAACCGGAACACAAGAATGCTATTAACATTGCTGCTTGGCGGCAGATCTAGATAAGATGGTGGTAGCTAGCCAGGCGGATATTTAAAATGTCCTACCACCAACCAAACCGAGTACTTAAACATGTACCCCGCTGGGTATCGAACCCGCGACCTCCGAATCGTAAACCCAATGTGTTTACATTGAGTCACGGAGGCGGTTAAGTAAGTAAGGTAAAGGTTAAGCCGTTTAGAAGATATAATTATCTCACGGGGGTTTTCTCAAAATTTCCAGCTATACATTGAAAACTAATTACCTATAACCACTTACATTATGGCTAAAATTTAGGGCCGTTTTAATGAATCGGTCTTGAGATTGAGATCGGATCTCAGTCTCAATACTGTTTTTTGAGTCTCAAGAGTCAACTTCAGGTCATCTCAATCTTGAGAACGTTAGGTAATCTCGTTTTTTTTTTATTAAAAACTGGTTTCGCGTTTGACTACAATCTCACCTGATGGGAAGTGACGATGTAGCCTAAGATGTATCACGCGCACCCAGTAAATGCCTATTCACTCGTTGGTTTATAAGAAATAATAATTGAGAAATAATTGCGTAGTGTATTATAATTGAATTTTGATAAATAGGTATTAGGTATATAAATACGATTTACTGAACCGAATGGCGGAAATTCTTCGCAGAGAAAGAGGATCGATGTACCTAGTTGCCTGCTCGCTCACTATTAGAGTGGCCTGTAATATTTTGTAGTTTTTACCACATTAAAATAATTACATAATAAGTATCACAAATTCCAGTCTCATCTTATAAGTAGTCTTGAACGGATGCTCAGTCAGTGGTTAGATATACCTAAGTAATGATATCCATGTAACATGTAATTCAATTCTCAAGTCACCATTTATAGTAGTAGTTTATGAAATTATAAGGTTTACCATAACTATAGGTAGGTATACCTACCCTACTCGTACATAGATATATAATCATTTTCTTTTTGGTTAAAAAATATCATAAATTTTACTATTTGTAAATCTACAAATTGGAAATTTTGGAAACCAGGGGTTCTATTACATAACTTCATCGTTATCGTAATCGGTTTCGTTCCTCGATATGTGATTGGTTGGCTCATTGCTCGCTCAGCAATTTGACGGTTTCTTATTGGTCAACGTAATCATTGACGATACCGATGAAGCTACATAATCTAAGGGCAGATAAACTAAACCAAAACTAAATATTCCGTCAAATACGGTTAACAAAATAATCGAACTCAAATCATTACTGAGATACGTCCGGACAAACACTACACACTCCCACACACACAATACCGTGAAATACATAACACCCGTCGTTTTTCGTCGGGGGCAATAAATATAGCGGGGATGAGTTTTTTTTACCGTAAGGAAAAAAAAATTAGGTAAGTGAAATAGAAGGTATTGGCATAGGTAGTTTTTTTTTCAAGACCGTCATCGAATAATGCTTTAATTGTGTCATTTGACGGTCGCCTTTGTAGCCCAATCAACATAATTACATCATTAAGTTACATAAATAAAGAAAACTTAGAGAAAATATGAGTTCCAAATAAATTTCGCACGATAGGAACCCTACGAATCACGCCAGTCGCATCGCATATCAATCTCCGGCTAGCGCGTGCGCAGATGATTGTTTTGAAATAAAAAAAAATTAAACTACATATGACAATAACTTCTATTTCACTTACCTAATATGCCCTATTTTTTTCCTTACGTTAAAAAAAACTCATCCGTATAATTCTAGACTATCACTAGAGATGGGTGTACCGTATAATGACTACGGCCCATAATCCACCTCGCGGGCCCAGTGCATAATGATAGTTTTGTGTCAGGCTGGTGGACTCTAACTATATAGGTCAGCGACTCACACATTATAAAATTAATTATAGTTTTTAATTTAAACGCTCGTTTGCCCACCTCTTCAATAAAAAAAAAAAAAAACGCCAAATGATTTTTTATCTATCGAAATTCATTTGATCGATATGCGATAGATCTAGAATTACTTCGTCATCATCAGCCCGCAAACATCCCACTGTAGAGATATAGGCCCTTCCCTCGTATATAAGGGAGTATGGGTCCACCACGCTGGCCCAATGCGGGTTGGGGACTTCACATGTCATTGATTTTTATTTCTCAGGCATGCAGGTTTCCTCACGATGTTTTCCTTCACCGTTTATGAGCAGGCGAATAAATACATAAGTAATTAAATTAAATTTAAAAACTCATTGGACCTCCTAAATTGGGAGACCGCGTCTTAGTCGCTGAGCCACCGACGCTCGGAGTTATTTGTATATTACTAAAGAGTGTTCCGTAAGAATGATAAATTTATATTTAATTTTAAAATTAAATAACGAACCTTCCACTGCAATACTTTCTTTAACTGTCATCGGTACTCCTAGCAGCGGGTACTCTTTAGCCAGATCTTCAGGTGTTCGGTCATTGGACGCTATCATTTTATCTATGACCCTGGCTTCCTTTAATGCGGCGTCATATCGAGGCTCAACAATCGCATTTAGATAAGGATTCACTTCTTTACATCTATCAATGTACGCTGAAACCACTTCTTCTGATGTGATCTGTAAATATAGAGTAAATAAATACATACATAACGTCACGACTTTTATCCGAAATGGAGGGGTCATTGATGCCAAACATTAGAACTCGGATGTTCTAAACATTAAGAGTTGCTTAAAACAACATCCAAGTTTCCCCTTATGTAATATACAGAAATACATACGTGACAGGCACGGGCCCATTGCCGTTAAATCATGCAAATCTATAGATGTTTTTTGATAGAAATCCCATAGTTGCATTTTACAACACCCACGGGAAGGGACGGGTGGTGATATTTCCTACTATTGGCACTAAAAATATCTGAAATCTGCAGCGGACGTCCTGTGGTTGATATCGTGATGATGATCTGACATCAATATTGACTGCTTTTATGACGACGTCGAACTCGAGTCCGCACAGAATCACTAATAATATAGATTATTAAAGTTCGCTATATCATTTTATATTTCACTAGTGTTATCATTTTGTTACAAATTTTTAAATTTATTATTTTATTAATATTTTTTACACAAACATTCACAGGTAAAAAATTCCATCTAGCGCATCTCCTCGAGGCGGCATAGTGCCCAACGTGCCAACAGGCAAGCGGCGTTCCCGCGCTGAATAGCGAGACTTATTCTCTGAGCCATAGGAAGCCGCCCGCTCTGTGGTCACGAAGCCTCGATGAGACGCGCCGACAGGTCTTGGACCAGGCGTTTTGTCTCAGGGCCCCAAGGTCCCATCGTCTCGACCCCAACCGGTACGAACACGTAACCTTCCTGTAAATCCTGGTATTTGCGTGATTTTTTTATTTCGGCACCCGCAGCGGCCGCGCCCGCCACCTCCGCAGTCGCACGCAGGTGGGTCGGCGCTAGTTAAATTTATAGTATTTTTTAGGATTGTTTATTTAATACAAGTGAAAAAGTGGTAAAACTTTTCTTGTTTTAAAAGAGACGAAAAAAAAAAAAAACTGAAGCTATGGGGCATGGACCCTATATAACACACTGGTTGCGTTATGCCTCGCTGAACAGCTAGACTTTGGCCCGTATTAATAAACCGTTCTCAAGATTGAGATGACCTTAAGTTGACGCTTGAGAATCTGTTGTATTATTAAAACAGTATCAAAAAAAATAGTATATAGACTGAGATGCGATCTCAATCTCAAGATCGATTTAATAACACGGCCCTTAGACGTTGAGCGAGGTCCACGCCAGTCGGAAGATTATATACACGAGGCCAGAACTAAGTTGTGATATGATTGACGAACTTCTGCATGCCCGATGACCACGGGCCCATAGTCTCTACGGCAAGCCCTACAAACTCATGCCTACTGCGTTAATTATGAGTAAATGCGGCATTTGTGTAGCTGGGCTTGGTGGTAGATGGTGAATAGGTGCCAATAAGTGGCATCCCAAATTAAAGTCCGTCCAAGAGACTATTGCACCATTGCCGTGCCATCCGGCCTCTTGCTCTAGTCTTATTTCATTTTAATAAGAATCAACCTATTTGTACCTGTTTGTTCCTTATCATAATAGCCAGCTGAGTGGCAGACTTGAAGAGTATCTGGTTGGTAGGAGGTGGACATTTTCTGTTCCTCCTGATGTTCAAGAAGAAGGTCAACGGCCGCACCACAATCGCCAGGAGGGACACCGCAAACCGCAGCAGCCGTCTCACGAATACATTCATCATTGTCTGGAAAGAGATTGTTTGTTTTTTTTATCTTTTGGAATTTATTTATGAATTGGCCCTACAGTGAGTAGGTAACAACGAAAACGATTGCTTGGATGGGTGACTACTAGTAACATTTTCTGAATGTCAAACAATGGGTTCCGGCTGTTTTCAATTGAAGGGGTTGTTATAGCAAATCGGAAGTCTATAAAGCACGGTGATTTGGAAGGAGCCAATCAGCATTAGACGCGGGTCGTAGTTTACGTATGGCCCCCGGCCATGCCACTGCAGTAGGAAGTCGTAAGTAGTTTTACCACATTTTACTACGGCAGCCGTCACAACTGAAAATAACTATTAAACGAACTGAAAATAAGTAAAAAAAATAAAAAAATATAATGAAAATATTAAAAATTATCATCACAGTTGGAAATATTTGCAAGAGGAACTTCACTTTCACATAATAATTAAATCTTTAAATGCATATTAACAGCCGCAACATTCTTTAGTTTTCGAGAGTATCTCTGATAAGAGGAGAATGTGAGAATTCAAATGTAACACGAAATTTCTCACATCCAGTAAGTATGTCCGTTCCTTTCGCGTCCTGTAGTCTATTTTTTTTTAGTTTATCTATCCAAAAACACATTATTTGAAAATCTTACTATAAGGCATACGAAAACCTGTAAAGGTTTGTGTGTAGTGCGAATGAGGTCACTGACTAAACCTAAACGGCTTGACCGATTTCGAAGTGAATTCTGCCGTTAGATTCGTCTTGATACCTAGAGTGTCATAGGATACATTTTATGGTAAAAAACCCAACATATTCTAATTGTTGTATCAATTTGAAAGATTTTGACTACAATAAAATATTATGGTAGCGTCGAGCTGATCTCCTATAGATATGGCTATAAGGAGGCATTGATAATAAAAACAAAATAGGTAGGTAAGTACAACAGAAGCTCCGACCAAGAAGATCAGGAATGTAATATATTGTTTATTACATATTAATACATCAAATTAAAATGCAATTATTGGTTTTTCCTTCGGTTTTTAGGGTTCCATAGAACATAGAAAAGGAACCATTGTAGGATCACTTTGCTGTCCGTCTGTCTGTCCGTCCATGTGTCTAGGACCTTTTTTAGACACGACTGGAGGTATTAATATTAAGGTCTACGAACTCTTACAGTTGTAAACAAAATTTAAATTTAATGGTCAAGCGATAACAAGATATGGTATTTTAAAGGTTAGTTTTCACTGTTAACAACGGGTTCGCACTTGACATTAATCACACCTGATGTTAAGTGAAGATGAGGCCGAAGGTGGAAGCGTACTGACCCGGAAAACCCATCTTATTTGGGGGACTGGCTATCTTACCTCTGACAACCGGAACACAGCAAGGCTATTAACATTGCTGTTTGGCGGCAGATTTAGATAAAATGGTGGTGGCTATCCAGACTTACATTTAAAGTGCCCTACCACCAACCAAACGGAGTACTAAACATGTACCCCGCCGGGGATGGAACCCGCGACCTTCGATTCGTAAACCCATATGTTGTTCACATTGAGCCACGGAGGCGGCTTGCAGAGGAAGAGCCTCCAAAATATGTCAATGATGATGTTATGCTAATTTTTATTAGTCTCGTGTCCCACCCCGAAAAATACATGAAAAAATTCACAGCATTAAGTTATAAGAAACACTGGTGTCGATTCAGTTGTACGCAAACTAAACTAAAACCAATTTTAAAGTAGGTCTGTCTTTTTCTCTCTGGAACAAAATAACGTGACAGCACCAGTCTAAATCTGGTTTTAGTTTAACACGAACTCGTGTTCAACCGAATCGACACCAATATCACAGGTAAGTAGGTTTTATAAGTTTTAATGAGTAATAGTCGAAATGTACTTTTTATTGAAATTCAAACAACAAAAACTCCCTTCTATGTCCGCATATAGTGAGGGCAAGTACGGAAGCCTACACTGCGCGTGGCTCGACACACACTTGTCCGTTTTTTTTTTATATAAATCGTATATAACTTTTTATTCATTTACCTCTATAGCTATTATCTTGAAAACATTGTTGATTATTTTTGATACATAACCTTGAATTCTAGCTATAAAATCTGCTAGATACGGCGGATACACCATCTTATAGTTGTTGAGAAACACTTCCATTAAAACAAAACCGTGGTACACACTAGCACTAAGAATAATAAGAATCGCCCTAGTAAATATATACAAACTAGCATTAAAACACGAACTGAACAAATATAATAATGGCTGTATCATTTTTATTTAAGTACGTGCGTTATTTATTATGATTTGTTAAAATTTGGTATGTTGATAATGTATTAAAAGAGACTTTGTCCGAGTTTTACGTCTATCTATTCATTAATACTGGCTAATAATGAGTAATAGAGGTCACATAACAAAGGGCTTCAACACAGGACAGCTGATAGCTGTTATCAGTGACAGTGAAATTTAACCAAAACAGTAATTATACTAATGTCAAGATAAATGTGGGTATAACATTATTAATGTAATGGGTTCTGTAGATTTAATTAATTATGCTATTCTTTTTATCCGACTGCCTCAAGAAGGAGGATTCTATATTTACTCCTGTACTCTTAACCGATTTTGAAGTGTAAGGTGTCGTTAGTATTTCTTGATTTTTAGAGTGTCATTTCATTAGGATACGACTACCTGTTTGATGTAGTGTTGAGAAACCCTACGGCTAGACTAAGGGCATATGTTTGTATGATGAATACGGATAGGTAAGTATACCCGAGCTATGGATGTTTTTATACAGGGTGAATTTGAATTCGTATAATTCCCATTAACAGGTGACGCCAAACCCTCCCCAAGAAACCATAGTCGAATTCGATCAAAAAATTTCTGTTTAACCATACAAAGTAAATCATTCTGAAGCCACCTTTACTATGGGAGTCCAACAATTTTCGACACACACAGAAGACACAAAATTCTATGGTCTGCATTGACTACTTTTTCGAAATACCTCGTAAAAAAATATAGGTAACTTCAACTCTGGAAAATCACAATTATTTAATGTCAACTCGGAAATTAGACCTACTCATTTGTCAGAAATTTGAATTGTAAATTAGTATCTATAGGATAGGAGTTTTAGTAAGGCTCTTTAAGGAGTTTCGGTGTTCTCTTAGGTAGGTACTCCATCATCAGAGCTTGATGAAATTTAAACAGGACCACCTCGTGGTTATCATCTTTCAATAAAATAATTAAGATGGTCACGGAATCTTGTAGTACCTAGGTAATAAAGTAATAGGTACATATGACGTACTGAGATCATCCTTTTTTGTAAGTAATAGAATAAGTAAGAATATGCTATGACGTGAACTCGAAATTTATATTTCTAGTAATTAAATATGTTTCATATTAAACGTACATATCGGAATTGTTTATTTTATCAAAGGTGAATAACCTTTCCGTTTTGCGCATGCTGATTATAAAATGAAAATAAACAAGTTAGTTTAATTGTGTATGCTGGGATAATCAAGACTAGGGTGATTCGGTATTTACTGTAATTGCGTGCTTCATCTCCGGTTACTTTTTCTGTTCTTTTTACCTGACTGCCTAAAAAAGTAGTGTAATGTTTTTGTTATGTATGTGACTTATATAAGTATATCCGTTCCTTTGGCGCATCTTGTAGCCTAAACAGCTTGACCGATTTCGAAGTGCAAGGTGTCATTAAATTCCTCTTGATACCCGGAGTGTCATAGAATTTTATGGTGAAAAATCCAACATCGCGTCCGAATAATTTATATTATTTAATTGGGCTTTTTGGTTGTTAAATACTTAAGTAGTTAATTCCCCAAACGAGATTGGTAAGTTGCCTTCATTGAATTTAAGACAAAACAAATTCTATAAATTCAGTATCGTTTTAGAATTAAGCCAATTTATAGACGTGGTGATAATGTGATTTCATAATTTGTAATCGAGTGGATGATAATATGTATCTACTTCAACTAAATCAATATTCAATGTTTGATTAGATTAATATATTATAGACCAGCCCTGGGACAGGGCTATGAATTTCAGCCCTTTGGGATGGCAACCTTCCATGATATTTTACTTTCTTTTTATTTATTTTTTATTTACTTTTATTGCAATTTGTCCAGCTTGGACATTTCAGCCAGTATCACGTCAATTTCTTTAGAAATAACCGAATTTGGAGCAATATCAGATCATTTGAGAAAGGTGAGTCTGTTGAAAAGACAGCTAAATATTAATTATTTATTAGTAGGTTAGGTAGGATCTAGAATAAATTAAATTCTCAATATTTACAATTTAATATAGTTTGTTTGACAAAACATGGAGAGCACCCTGAAAATATTTGGGTCACTAAATACTTATAGGGCACATGATATTTTGAGAATGCTGAGACAAAAGAATAGAGGGATCTTTAACTAGACAGGTATTTTGTTGTACAAACAAGTGACTAAATATCCGTGTACCTTCCTAATGTATATACATGTGTGTGTGAAATAAGTCGGTCAACGTCGTATAGTTTGTCACTATTATGTGAATAATTCTTCGTACAGCAACCTGCTTTATGCCAATGTTAACTATACGAATGGGATAAGATTTACTAGAACTTACACGTCTTATTATGAAGATGTGGCTTAGTGCTAGGTGTAGTTCATTAGTTATAGTAATTGGTAGGTGTTAATTCTGACATTACATTCATATTTGTATTGGCAATATTTGCAGTGTTAATTACGAGATAATAAAAAGTACCAACTTGTCTGTTTTAAGGTGAAGCTGTCCAGTAGAAAAATTACTTATAGAGTGAATAATCTACTAATTTTGAAAGTAAAAACAATATTTACTTCGACTGGAAACCAAAAATAATTTTGGATGTTTGAAGCTAACCATAAGAGGGAATGGTTGAAGGAAAGAGAGGAAGGGGAAGACTTAGGCGTAATTACTTTGACCAAGTGAAAGAAAAGGTGAATGTCGTATCGTACTAAGAGGTTATAACGAGGGCGGAAAGTAGAGAGACGTGGTCATTACTCCACCGACAAGAGCATAGCTCTTAAATTGCAGAAGAAGAAGCTAACCTTGTCAAGGTCTAGGATTCCAAAACACAGGCATACCTGTTCACCAGTAAGCGGAATCTATTCAGCCCGACTCCGATATTCCTCTACACTATAGTACCTTCATAATAGGGATGTTATCTGAACCGAAGTCAAAATCGGCGTTATATATTTCTTTTTATCGAATTCGGAACCGGAAGTGCTGGCAGAAGAGAAATGTGTTAAGGGCAGGTCCAATAAAATGATATAGTATAAATATTATTCAGTCCGCCGACTTTATTTTAATTAAATGAAATTTAAATCAAGTGAATTGACTACAGAAGTCTCAAATTATATTTAATGTACAGAAGCTTCGGAGCTTTGTCTCCATCCCAATCTATTTCTCAATGGGTCTTATATTAGCCAGCACCACTATAAAGTTGTTCGCTTACTCAATAGAGTTTCGTGGACACGACAGATATTTCCACTATCCCATCCACGCTATGCTTCGACCTACGATTTAAAAGTATCGGAACCGACGTCGGAATCGGAGGTATAATATCAATAGGAGTTTCCGACTTATCGGAACCGGAATCGAAGCTCCGTAACATCCCTAGCACATACTCGTACACAATTGGAATACGCCGCGTGCTACAATTCTCCGACAAACATATTTGTATGAAAAACTTTGCTTCAGACTATACACAGGTAGTGTTCACCACTAATAACAACTTCCCGATTACTCTCCTGAATCGTAGAAATAATATAATTCGATGCGTGCGTGGAATTTAAAATAATTGAAACTATTAATCTATTGTTGTGACACAAACTCAATGATTCCTCAGATTCGGACAGATTATCCAATCCGAAATTTTTGGGGTCAAGCATTAGTAATACAACATTTATTTTGGTAAATATTTAAGTGTTTTAAAAATCCAATGTTAGGTAAAAATATATTATTTTCCTTTATTGTTTATTAATGATACAATCGTTGTATAGAGAGAAAGTATTGTATATATTGTTTTCCACAACAGAATTAGTTCTCTATTAAGAGACATCCAGCTTTAATTACGGTTTGTTTGTTTGTTGTAAACGCTTTATTGCACAAAAAGGCACTATATTAATTACGGTATATACGGTACGGTACGGTTATGCTCGGGAATTTCGAGTTATTGATAAAAGCGGGCAATTTTTTATAATTGTAAATTTTGGAAAATAACCGATATGAAAGCTATTAAGATATTACTTATAATTAGGTTTTAGGCTTTACGAGTGCAGCTCATAGCAATATTTTTGATTTATTCTATTTTTAAAAATAAATCTTAATTTATCCAATAGACGGAATACAACACTCTGAACAACCACAACACAGTATACAATATTTTTAACGGTAGATATGTAATTTAAAACTTGTGCCTATAACCGTACGTGCTATATTTGTACCAGTAGTATCTAAGTAATCCTAAATAAAGTTACGCAGTAAAGGTTTAGTAATAACTACAATTTCCGAAAGCATGCTGGTTGGTCAAGCATCGCCTTGCGCAAGCCACCGCGATTTCTTGGTCGGCTATACAAACTGGTATTAGGTACTACGCAGGTACCTTTGTGGTTAACGCAGCATACAAGAAACAAATGATTGATGATCATTATTTATCGGAGAAAAAGAAATAACCCATTATTATGCAAAATAATTAAAACAATTAATTCGATGAAGTTAATCGCCACTTTAAGTTGTTTTTCAATCAATATCAAATGATTATATTTTTTTAATTACACACATGTTTATTTAGTCAGCCAGATAGCCTACGGGGGAGAGATCCCACTCAAGGTGCCAAAGCATCTGGTGACCTCTGGTTCGTCATTTTCCTGCATATCAATCTGTACTGTATTGTATTAAAGGTTGAATTTATCACCTTATGAAGGTATCATCATAGCTAGTAGTGATTGCTTTTCATTGGGTATCCTTATACCCGTTTATCATACGACCTGTTTGGTGTAGCGGTTAGAAACTGACGGATTTACTAAGAGGTCGCGGGTTCGAATCCGGCTAGGGGCATATGTTTGTATGATGAATACAGACATGTGTTCCCGAGTTATGGATGTTTTTCATTTATATTATATGCATTTATTTGTGTAGTTTTTCAACCATCTAGTACCCATACCACAAGCCTAGATGCTTACTGTGGACCTATATGGCGGTGTGTATGTGTAAGGATATTTTATTTTTTATTATTATTTTATTATAATATCATGATAGAAACACAAGGTATTCTTCACTTTTTCCAGGTGTATTAAGGCGGGTTTTATACGGGACGTTCTCTTCTTTCAAATACCTCTATCAGTCGCTTTCAGTATTCACTATCTCCAAATGTTGTGTCGCTTATTGCTCAAATCCAAAATGTACCCATGAAAATTTTACTGTTAAGCAACATTTGTCGAGCGACATGTGGCCCCGGAGATATTGGGCGACGATGCCAGATTTCGGCTGACTTCGCCCGACATGTCTGTTAGGTTCGACTAACTGATGTGAATATAGACAAAACATTGGGCGACGTGCGGGGATGTCAACCGATGTCTCCCGGAATACATGTCGTTAAATGTCGCTTACCTACATGTCGCTTAGTGGAGACGCTTACGTTAATTCTCGTTACTTCTGTTATAATTTCTTTGAACTATCAATTGGTTTATCATTGTAGAATATAGGTATCTTATATAGCTAACTTTACATTTAAATGTCTCATTAAAGTATTTATTTCAACATATAAACTAAATATTTTACTATACAGGTGAATTTGAATTCGAGTTAATTCCCATTAACTAGTGACGCTTCGAACAACTTACCCCAAGGAACCGTAGTCGTATTCGATCAAAAAATTTTGAATTACCCCAAACAAAGAGCTAACGCTTTAGCTAAAACTAAAAATTAAAAAAAAGTAAACCATTCTGAAACCACTTTTAGTATGGAAGTCCAACAATTGTTAGCTCGTGACTCCACTCCTGATTAAGAACAACTATCTACTATAAACCACAGCCTAATTCAGCCGTAAATTGTTGGCCTTCCATATAAAGGTGGTTTCAGAATGATTTACCTACCTACTTTGTATGGGTGATCGAAAATTTTTTGATCGAATTCGGCTATGGTTGCTAGTGAACGTTGTTCTTAATCAGGAGTAGAGTCACCAGTCAACAGGAATTACATGAATTAATTTTCACCCCCTATATATATACATATATATTTATTTATTGAATGCCAATTTATATCTGTTCGAATTAATAATAGGGCAATGCATGAAACCACAAAATATTTTATTATGCCAGTCCTAACAAAATTTTATTTGTCTTCACGGTCTGTCAGTCAGTGTTAAAAACGTGTTACTAATACGGCTTCGAAAAGTGAAATCAAGTTTGAGAAAAAGAAGCCGCTCAAGAAACCTGCGCACTATGTGTATTTTTTTTTATTTTATTAGAAACCAACAGCTTTTTTATAAACATCAGCCAATTATAGGTTTCCCTATAGATATTGTTATAATAGGTATACATAGAAAGAAAGGAAGAATAATGATATTATAAATTTTGTAAGTTTGGACGCATTTGGTTTCAATAATATATTATACCTAATATTTGTGTTCGTCTCTGTGTGTGAGTGTTCGTTCGTGTGTGGGTGTGTGGTGTGGTGGGGGGGGGGGGGGGGGTATGTGGTTATGTGTATTACACTAATCATCTAGCCCCAAACAATACCTACTTGTACTGTGGATACTGGATCACGAATAAACATACACATCTATTTATATAAACATCCAATAAATGTACGTATTCATCACACAAACATTTACCCCTGGCGGGATTCGAACCGGCAACCGCTGGTTTCGCTGACAGGGTTACTATCCACTACACCAATCGGTCGCCATATTTTATAACATCCAAATAAAACAAACTAAATATCTTCGAAACTGCTTTAACCGATGTTCATCAAACATGGCTTGGAAGAGATTAGGCACGAGATTAGAAAACCCCCTAAAGAATATCATATCACCTAAAAACACCAAATACTATGTTAAAGCTAAATATCTTCGAAAGATGACTAACCTGTTCCCTCATTTAACCGCACTCTAATGGGACTACGCATTCATCATCTCGTTCCGTAAACTGCAGGGATATAGACCTTCCCTCTTATAATGAGGGAGTATGGGCCATAGTCCACCATATTGGCCCAATGTAGGTTGGGGACTTCACATGCCTTAGAGTTTTTATTTCTCAGGCATGCAGTTTGTTTGTGGTACCTCACGATCTTTTCCTTCACCGTTTAAGAGCAGTCGGATAAATGCATAATATACGTAGTTAAATAAATTTAAAAACTCATTGGTACATGGCCTGCCTGGGAATCGAATCCGGACCTCCCAAATTGGGAGACCGCGTCTTAACCGCTGAGCCACCGACGCTCTTACTCACCATGCATTACTGAGATCCAAGTGGACAAAGACTGGACACACAACACTAAAAACATCGTCAAACACATACACCTGTCATTTTTCGTCGGGGGTTAAAAATAAAAATGAGCCCAATTACAAATCATAACGTAAAACCGAAGAGGCCGTACGTTTTTTTTAAATTTGGTACTTACTGTATACTACACTAGAAATCATTTTATCATTGTAAATAATATAACAACTATCCCAACTAATATTATAAATGCGAAAGTTTGTGTGTATGTATGTTTGTTACCTCTTCACGCCTAAACAACTAGACGGATTTCGATGAAATTTGGTTGGTAGACAGATTAGGAGCTAGACGTATAGGCAAATTTTTTTACTGAACCGATTTTGATGAAAACGGACAACAGCTAGTACGCAAAATAAACAGATATAATAATATTGAAGTATTAAACTTACATGAAGTTTGCGTCTGATCGCTTTGCTATATAATAAGGTCTATTGTGATCAGTTCCGGTAGATCTTTGTTAAACTCCAGTATTAAATCTCTCAGAATCTTTTACTTGAAATTAAAAACCGAAAATCCCGATATTTGCATTTCGCTAGCGCCATGATGGATTGTTTACCATAAATCCAGAAGGCCACTCCAAGGATCAAGATGAATCAACGATACGCATGCACTTTGAAATCGGTCAAGCGGTTTAGGCTACGAGGAGGTAACATAGAAATCTACATACATAGATACATACACTCGATAAACATTACCCTCCTCTCTAGGACCGACGGGTAATAAATCTTATATATATCTTACTGCAAAGGAGTCGCATTTCACAAACAAAGATTTCATAGTATAGTTGTAATATTTACTTAATTGATGGTTAAACGTTATTGGTACGTTGTTTTATGTAAATAAGTAAAAAATAAATAAATACATAAGGGTATTTTGTTTCACCATGAACTCGGAAAACTCTTCGGTACCTACTGACATGCATGGTCTATTGACCGGTTTAATTATTTCAGGATGTTCTCACTCGAAAAGTGGCAGGCACAAGTATAATACCTATACATTAATGAATGTTGAAACAACTAAGATTTCTATTAGATATCACCTACATCATTAATGTGTGAATTTTTCTTTTCATTCATGTGTGATGAATGACTATACCGCTTTTCACATGAACTGTAATCAGTACGATCTAGTCAACCACGAGAATAGTCAGAAAGTTTGAACTAGTTAAATTGTAGGTCATAATGTGTAACCAAAGTATTCCCTGTCAAATTAAGAAACTAATAATATTCCTGTTACTTACACTTATCTATAATTCACTACACAGCACAACAATTTTTCGATCACGCAAGTAAACGTTTTACTTTCGAATTATGAACGCGCGAGGCGTGCGAGCAGCGCTAGCGCGGTCGACCAACTTTGCCTCCTCTGCGCAGGCGCACGCAACCCGGCAATAACGGCAAAATGTCGGTTTCGAGCGCAAGCACCGCAGTGCAACAAGAAACAAGCCATCTACATTATACGACGCTATGATGTGCGGGCAGAGTCCGGTGACATTCTACAGAAATCAGTTGATGAGGCCCGACCTACTACATAATCGAACGACGAAAGAAAAACAATACCTATGGGCACAAACTTTGAGTTTCCATATTCGCATATTTCGTGATCGTCAAAATGGAGGGACCAAGTCTTGGATTTCCAATCTACATACAAAAAAGTTTAACACCTTAAATCCCTCGCAATTAAAAATTCCATAAGTCGTATTCCAATAATTCTGAAAAGTTGGAATTTATATCTCCAACATACACAGTTAAAAGACAAGAGTATCATCGTCATTAAAATAGACACAAGACGACCACCATTGCTGCACATAGGCCTCTTCCATAAATTTCCAGAGCGACTGCTTCGACGCAGCCTGCATACAGCGACTTTCGGCGATCTTCATTAGATCGACCGTCCACTATGCAGGTGGAGGTCCCATGCTGCGCTTGGTGTGCCTGGTCTCCACTAAAGTTCTAAACTAACTCACTAAAGATACTTAGCGTTTTTTTTACCGTATAAGGATAAAATAAGACATATTAGGTGAGTGAAGTAGCAGTTATTGGCATAGGCAGTATAATTTTGTTTTTTCGAAAACGTAGGGCGGTGTTTGATATGCGACTGGCCTGATTCTTTAGGGTTCCTATCATGCTCAATTTATTTGGAACTCATATTTTCTTTAAGTTTTTTTTATTTATTTATTCTAATGATGTATAATTATGTGGAATAGGAATATGTACAAACGCCAACGACAAATGACAACCTATGCCAATACCTTCTATTTCACTTACCTAATATGCCCTATTTTTTTTCCATACGTAAAAAAAACTCGTCCAGTATATGCAAAAATTTAAACATACGACATTAGTGAGGCTGGTTGACGCTCGTGAGCGACCGTCCAGCGTACCGCCGAATTAATTAGATGGTTTGCTATTGCTCCGTTACTTATACATACCTACTAATTAAATGAGTATTATAAGCTTATACATAATTTCTTTACTAGCTTGTGACGAATTTGAATTTCATAGTCATCATCTACAGCCTTACACGTCCCCACTGTTGGGGCACAGCCTCCTCTCGCTGGGAGAGGAGAGTCATAAGTTCACAAAATATCTTACTATTTGGCTCCATTGATTCTTTTACCCCGTTCTCTAGGTACTAATGGATGGATGGATGAGGAGGGTTGGAGGGCAGCGGCCTCCTTCTGTGAGGCAGTCATGCTCCAGAAGGAGGCCGCAGAGCGGGATCGGGAGAGGGCCGAGGTGTCGTCGCATCGGGCCCTGTGGCGCCTCATACCGCTCGCTGATCGCGGTATGAGGCACGACAGCGCGCCCCCCACGGAGGTTGCGAGGGGGGGGGGGGGCGGGGGGGGACCTGGAGCCGCCTAGGCCTTCCCAGGTCCTCCCTACTGCCAAAGAAGGTCGCCGCGGGGTTTTAGTGGGTATCCCTCCCGTTAGGGAGGGGAGTCCCACATAACCGTCTCGCCGTCCCCCAGGCGAGAGGCAAGCATAAAGCATTTCCCCGCGAAAAAAAAAGGTACTAATGGATGTAGAATGAAATGTAAACAGTTGTTGAAATTACTAGTACATTCTTTGTAGTACACCTACCAGCAGTCCTACGAGCTGTGTCCTGCCCAGTTGGTAGTCTTCAACTTACTAAACCGCTGAGCTACATCGGTGCATGACTTGCTTTCTTCTACAGATTTCTTCATTCCTGTTGATCTCGCAGTGAAACATCGCCCTCTCATAGATCATTGTATGACCTTGATATTTCTTAGAAGGCCTATAGTCAGAGACTTTGTTTCCGTGACACAACTCATCGCTAGTAACACATATATATGTATAACATCGAGCTATTTTGAACGAGAAGACGTTATCTTTGAGAGGGCAGGGTTATTGTCACGAGAAGATATTGCTTCCTATACGCTGCCTATCCGAGTTGAATTCGACGATTGACCTCTCTCTCTCCACTAGACTTTAGACTTAAAGGAACATTTATTATAATATATCTACTGTAATATCGCAAATTCGTTTATACTTTTTCGCGCATAGTTTTATCATGTTTCCAAATTAGTGTTGTGCATCTATACCGTGGCGCAGTTCTGATTATCAAGATACAGTGTATTAACAATGGTAGCTCTCATAGCAGCATTCGGTAAATAACAAGCTGTCACTTTGAACCTGAAAAAGCGATAACCTCCCATCTGTCCGCCTGGCTAGCTACCACCATCTAATCTAAATCTGCCGCCAAGCAGCAATGTTGATAGCCGTACTCTGTGGCTTTCGTATATAAGCATTGTTGTGTTCCGGTTATCAGAGATAAGATAGCCAGTCCTCCAAATGTGTAGAGGTTTCCGAGTCAGTACGCTTCCATTTTCGACCTCATATTCACTTAACGTCAGGTGTGATTGAGGTCAAGTACCAATCCGTAGTGCATAAGAAAAAAATCTGTGTACTTATTTATCGTAGGACTAATGAATGGTAGAAAAAATACTTAAAATTAATAAAATGTTATTACCAAAAGACAACTGATTGCACTGCGGTGTGCTATTCGTCGTCTCCTGAATATATCATTAGCTCTGTCACACAACACATAAAGTTACATATGCAACTACGCATAATTATTAGTGACCGAATCACGGCACTATTGCCGTGGTCTGTAAAGAAGTTCAGCGTCTATGGCTATTCATTACTGGACCTGTCTGAAATTAGAGAATATCTTTTTCCAATAAAAATGAATCAAGCAAATCTCGGAGTAATCTGTGTATTTCACAGTACATGTATGCAGATGGTTAAATTATTCGTTTAATCGAATACCTATTGTAATGTATGGTGGATATTTCCTGTATTCTAGGGAATTGAGCTGCCCAGAGGGGAGCCCGATAGTATCCAAGGGAACCTAATGCAACATAACCAACCAGTTCTACGCAGCACCAGTTTTCAATGAAATGGATAATTCAACAATCTGTCTACGACATACATGCATTGATAAAAACACATACCTATTCCTCCACGAAAAGGTAATAACTCTACTGTCGTCGTGACAATTAATTTATATAACCTATTCCAGAATAGATATTTATAATAATAGATTTTACATTTGGGCGGTTAATTTTTTATGTTAGACTACAGCGATATGCGATATTTTATGTACCTTGACCGGCGCTTAACTTCATTCTTATTTGCGATGTATATACCTTCCTAGGTGTCACGCTAGAAAACACTTCAAACGGATATATGGTATGCTGACCACAGCTCTGTTGTAACCGGTTTCATTTATTACATAGGTACAATACTGGAACTAATTTAAGAAAACAAAACAATGACAATTCTGATTCTGCACTCAAGCTTGCAGTTTGTCTGTATGACGGTCTGGCTAACAGGTGAAAGTTTTTGAAAAATGGTGGTAATGTCGATGTTAGTAATAAAGCGAGTACAAGATTACTTACCCCTGGAAGGAGAGTAATGTTTTTCAGTGTATGTATGTATGCAGATTTCTATGTCATCTCCTGCAGCCTAAACAGTTTAACTGATTTTACTAGAGTACCTATCATGGGATACATTTTATAGTAAAATTTATATAATATAGTAATAATGCCGTCGGGGTTTTTAGTTTATAAATACTAAAATAGTTATTTTATCTGAATTACGGCCTAGCTTCTTCGAGTTATGTGCCCTGCCCACTGCCACTTCAAATTACAAATCCGCTGGTGACCTTCGTTCACATGAACGAACGTGATCGAGTTAGGAACGAAATAATATGTACATACATATTATTTCGTTCCTAACTCGATCACGTAGTGAACCGCCGAAAACCGCCATCTACATCGCTCGTTGCCTGACCTTAAGCTAGAGACCACGTTTCAGTGCCATAAGACTTTCATCTTTAAGCACTGAATTATTTTGGACGAGAAGAGACAGATACATTACATTTGTTAACTATAAAAAAAGACGTTCATGTGCGAGTCGGACTCGTACCCTAAGTGTTTCGTACATAACACTATCATTTCCAAACTTTTGAAGTTGAAATTAATATCGAATACAAGACTAATTGACACTGACAGATCATTAAACCCATAGGGTACTTCCCGGTACCCTACAATCCTGAAATTTGATACGAATGGAGGTCTTGAGGTTCTCTATACACAAAAATCATTAATTTCCAATCCCGTGATAGTTAGTTACGTAGACGGTGTATGACATTAACCCCAATTTTTGTAATTAATGAATTTTTTAATTTATTTCTTTATTTTTGTTCCGCAACCTTTCATTCCAAGAAAAGTCTCGCTACTAGCTAGCAGTCAGAATGCTTATATTTTCTATACATTAAATAAAATATATGGAAAATGCCCACATTAAATAAATATGAATTACAATAGTGGAATTTGGAGTGATGAGGCAACGATTCATGAAAGTGAAGGTTGAAACTGGGTCATGAGTAAATTTTAAGTAAATGAAAGTTTTCAGTGAAAGGACACGTTCGTGAAGAGTTTTGCTTTTAGTATGCCAAAGAAGAAAATGTCTTAGAGCTGCATTATAGACATTTTCTTAACTAAATGAGAGTTTCTGTCTGAACTAGACACATATTCTACACACTATTTATGTCATTCACGATACACTATAATAATAATAATGTATAGTAAGTAGTAAGTACCTAATGTTAAGTATATTGAGCAAATAATGTTGTGACAATAAACGATTTCTTTCTTTCTTTCTTTCTAGTATAATTATACATTCCACCCGCCATGGGCACCCAACATGAGCACTGAACTGTTAACTAAATCTATGTTATATACAAACAATAAGTAACCAGAATGTTTATACAACCTAAGTTTAAACCTTAATACCTACTTACAAAATAAAACTTATGCATTTGCTTCATCACAATTAAAACTAAAGTCTAATAAATTACGCTACACAGGCAAAAGCACAATTTTGAAACAGGCATTTTTTGTTTTCAAGACCACTCGCATAAGTTTGTCGAACCCTGGTTGTGTGTCAATGATTTCGTCATTGATCAGCGACATGGCGGTAAGCCATCTTCTTTTACTACCACCACGTCATATATTTTAAGCTGTGTAGTTTGAGAGGTTTTGTAACACGTCTACAATTCCCAATTCTACAGATTTCCAATAATACAGGAACCCTTGTCTACAGATTGTCAATACTACAGATTCCGGTGTGTACAGATTCCCATCTCTACAGATTCCCATACCTACAGTATCCTATTTTTACAGATTCCGATGACCATTTGGAGCGATAAATAAATTTCACCAAATATTCTTGAGACCATTGTTCCCAAAAGTCTCCCAGTAGGTACCCTCTGTGTGTGTTGCTACCTTCTTACAAATAATTTAGAATCAAATTTTTATTAAAATATCCCTTATTTACAAGCTTACGTACCTACTTACCTTCTTCAATAAAGGAAGTGATTAATATGTAATAAATATTGAAATAAAAACTATTAGAGTGATAAAAGGCTTGTAACATGGTTTCTTTCTGCATACAACTTAAAAATAATTATTTAGATATATCTGATATATCTAATCCAACTAATATTATAAATGCGAAAGTTTGGATGTTTGTTTGTTTGTTGCTCTATCCAGGCGAAACGGAAGAACGGATTTGGATGAAATTTGGTATATAGGTAGAATATACCCTGGATTAAGTCATAGGATATTTTTATCCCGATAAAGTAAGTAGTTCACGCAGGATAAACAAATAAAACATATCCGCGTTTAAGTTTTTCTAACGCAGGCGAAGCCGCAGACGGAGCATCACTTGACATGCATGGTCCACCTTGACGGAGTATTTGTTGTACGCGGCGTGATATGCGTATATGCCCACTACTGGGATGTCGTCCGTGTATAGGACGTATCACGCTGGAGATAGGCAGCTGCCCTGGGGACTAATGCTTCAATCGGGTGTTCCTTCGAGATGGCTCCTTCCACTGTGACCTGGAATCGCCTTTCTCTAAGGAAGGTGGCAACCGTTTTGGTGATTCGATGAGAGCAGTTGATGAGGCCAGTTTATACAGCAACCCTGGGTGTCAAACTCGATCGAAGGCCTTTTCCATGTCGAGTAGTACTGCGACGGTGTATTCCCTCTTATTAGAAGCCACCGCCAAGTGATGGATGACTTTCGAGAGTTGGAGCGTCGTAGTATTCAGCTCGGAAACCAAATTGCTCTTTTCTGGGCTTGATGTGTGGTTGTGGGTGTTTCAACAGCAGCTTGTCGAAGATCCTCGAGATTGTCGGAAGGAGGGTGTAGGTTGGCCGATAGCTTTCAGGTATTTCTTTTCCGGTTTGGGCAGCATAATCACGCGGCCCAGGTTCCACAGTGTGGGGAAGTGATCTGTGCGAAGGATTCCAGTGAACAGCCGTACACCACCCCGCTGCTACTGTTCCTGGGGGCTTTTCGTACCTGGGTGCGGAGATTCTGATTTAAGACTGGGCAGAGTTTATGGATAGACATCCAGTCTTCTGCGGTGTTTGCAATTTGATGGTCTCGCGTTTTCTTTGCGTGCTTCGCTGTATCCGCTCCAACATGTTGTTCAGCCGAGTTATGAGCTGTGTGCAGCTGTTTAATTGCCATGTTTTTCTCAGGCGCCTCTTTACTCCAATACATTTTGGTAGATACGAGGACGGGGTCCGGGGTCATTAAATCCCGGAAAATCTTAACATCGCGATGTAGCAAGTCACGACCAAATTCAATATTAAATAACGCCATCTTGTGAATTAAACAAAAACTAAAATGTCAAACGAATGGTGAAACGAAATAAAACAGGGATAGGATAAATGGCGGCACTAACAATATCTACAAAATACACTGACGATAAATCTGTACCTCAGACAGAATTAATATAGTACTAAGGTAAACTCCACCATTTGCCAAAATCATATTTTTATTTATTTATTTATAAGAAAACCAACGGCGTTACATTTTGTTTCAACATGGAATTATAGTATACATAATGTATACTTTAACAGGCATTGTAATATGAATAGTACAGCGAATAACAGGTTTTCCTTAATTTTACAGATAGTAATCAGAATGAGCATCGTTCTAGGTTATAGTTAAGACTATGTACCTACATGAGTTGGTTGTGAATCTATAATTCTATATAATGCTATTATAATGGCAAAAACTAATTTATTTTGATGGTATAAAGCATTACTTAAATCCTACAACAAATATTTTGGAAAGTAACCCCTTGAATGCGACATTTAAGCGAACCTCTAAGCTTTTCGTGTACTTTTTGTTGATTACTGGAGTTAATGCTATATACCTCGAAACAGCACTGGAATTACGGGATGCGCGACATTGTCCCTGCGTCCCTATACTTTCGGTGTCAGTTCTTGTGTATCGTTCGCGTTTAAAATATTAATGTGAAATATTAACTGTAAATGTGAATTTTATTACTGTGAAATAAGGCTACATTTCGTAAGTATAACACCATGCAGAATGATTGTTGCGTCGAATATTTTTGTATATATTTCTGTAATATACAAATAAACGCTTTATCTATCTATCTATTAAAATAATAGGTAAATCTCAATAAAAAGTATTTATAAATGATTAATCTGCATGTTCTCACGTGGAAAGTGAATGTGTCAGCTCGTAAATGGCGATAAAACTTTGGAGGACGGTAAGTTCAAATATATTAACTAAGTAGTAAGTTCAAGTATATTCTGATGATGAATTTTCCGGGATAAATAGGAGCATCTCCTAATTAGTGCAAGTGAATTTGATGTTTATTTATTTCTATGTGGTAAGGTATTTGTACTACTGAATAACTGTACCTATCAATGAGCTCTTAAAATTAATAATAGGGACTAATTAACTGAATTCTCGTTAATTCTAGTGGTATAATATAAATGATATTTTATTTCCTTTGTACTGTAGCGTGGATAAACTTCGCTTCAATTAGAAAATCGTGGGTTCGATTGCCACTTGATACAATGTTGACTGAAGTATCAGATAGCCATTAACACGAACAACTTTATTTACATAGTCCCTGTAATCTCGAAGAAAAACCAGCTGTTTCATACATTTTGGTAAAGTGTGTACCTATATTGGTTTGTACGAAACTGCTGATACTTTTATCGAGATTTGAGAGGGATCGGTCGTGCGGTTCGGTAAACTCATGTCTGCAAAATCAACCTTGTTGTCATCATCATCATATCAGCCGAAAGACGTCCACTGCTGGACAAAGGCCTCCCCCATGGATCTCCACAACGATCGGGCCCCCGCTGCCCGCATCCGCACCTTGTTGACATTTTATCGTAATAAGATATATGGTATATCAATTACCGCTATAAATAGAACAATCACTATTTATAACATTTAAATGTATTATAAACATTTTACCAAAAATTTTGTTCCAAGTTTATAACCGCGCATTTTTTCTCGTATTTTTTTGTTTTGGCACTTAATATTGACTACTTCTGAGGTACAGAAATGAATTTATAATTACCACTTCTGTAATTGACTTCGGATTCGAACGAGACAGATAATAAATAAATACAATAAAATAAATATTTCGCACATTTACACCAATCATTCTAGTCTAAAACTAGTTTGCTATTCATACTAGATAACGGATATATGTACATACGTAAATATTTATATAAACATCCATGTCTCGGGATTAAATGTTCGTATTCCTCATAAAAATATTTACTCCTCGCGGGATTCGAACCCGCAACCGGTGGTTTCTCAGACTATCTACTACACCAAGCGGTCGTTGATAATAATGTAGAGATATTTAGTTGTAATTTTTTAAAACTTTATTTATTTATTACACAGGAATACATCGAACGAGCATGTATGAACAACTTTATGATAGTGTATGAAGCAAAATAGGTGTGTCATGATCGTAGCAAGTGGAGACATGCGATCTCTGCTTACCTTTAGGCGTGATTTTATGTATGTATGTAAAACATCGTCAGGATCATGGTAGATGATAATGGTATGCGCAGGAGTCGAATGTTGAAATGATGGTGAATTTAAACAAGTCATCTTGTCTAGACGAGTTATATCGCCCCGAAATAAGATATATCGAGCGTATATGTAATATGTAACAAAAAGAGTACATTACGCCAAAATATTCGAAGCCTGTTAAGATGGTTTATTCCGTCCAGTCTTTTTAAATACAGAATAAATCCAAAAAATCGCTCTGACCTGCACCCGAGAAGCCTAAAAGCTAATTATAAATAATACACTCACTGAACGGAGTAAACCCTCTTAAGTCTTTCTAAAGTGATTTAAAAACCCTACATATTATGGTCGAGAACGTACAAGTAGTTATTTACCATTTTAGGCCCCCTTTTCTAGAAAACAGCAACTTTTTGTAATTTCCCAGTAATACCACTAATACGTTTGTTAAGTCCTAAGTTTAGTATCATCATATAAATTACTTTAAGTACCGCATACCTAGGTATACTAATTGCCCGCCCGCGACTTCGCGTGGAATTAAAAACGAGTCAAAACTAGCTCTAGAAAATACCCAATACACTTTAGTTTAGACGGTGACTAATAACAGTGTATATAGCTTAAATCCTCAATGCATCGTCGTCGTTTTGGGAAGTACCAACAGAAAATCTACACGAAGCGACAGTGAAGACTTCAAGACATGAAGTTTAATTTAGTTAAAACGAAATAACGCTAGTATTTCGCCCTCTAGTGATGTGTTACTAAATTAATGTAAACTTTCTAAAAACTGTGTGCGAAGTGTGAGTTGTGTCTCGTTTTTACCTTTACCATCGCGTTCGCGTTTACGAAAAAAGTCCCTATGAAAAAAATCGTTTTGCAAACTATCCGCTAGAGGCGCTGCACATTTATCACGTAACCGTGAACGCGGTAGTAAAGTTATGTCGAAACAAAACTCGAGTGCGAGTTTTGTTTCGACTTAACCGCCCTCTGAAGCTAACGTAGAGTAGTAGTAGGAATCTCGAGTTCATCAAAAACGCTACTAGCCGCTAGATGGCAGTGTCAGGTTAACAATGAATTTAATTTAATTTTATTTAGTGAGATAAAGTAAATTATTATTTAGAATAACAACAATGTTTCGTTTCTTCCAGTAATATAGGTAATGTAATTTATTAATTTAAAACATTGCAAATTTTTCATGGTTATGTATGATTAAATTAGTTGATCTATTCCACCATAGATGGCGGTGGCAGTAGTAGTTGAGGCCTTTGGGGACGAAGTCGATCCCTTTCCCAAAGAAATACTGAACCTTTCTTCGTTGTGGTTTCAACGTTTGGTCAAATACAAACTTATACAAACGATTATTTTTCGGATGAATTGACTTGTACATGATTTCACTCTTTATCTAAAGGAGATTTTTTTTATTGTTTGTTTATCTCTGCCTTATTTGACATTTCCAAGCATGCTTTTAAGGACAAACAAACACTTGTTATTTAATCGGTATTATCAGTCTGAAAGTCGTTCAATTCAAATTTAGAAAGACATAGGAGTGAGTCATTTATGAAATTGTTTAAGTATTTTCTAAAACAGCGTATTTAGCTTAAATTAAAAGAGATGAAAATATACACATGTTTAGTTTTTAATTTGACGTAATTTGTAGAATTTTTTCTGAGTGTAGAAACTCAAAAAAAAATCTGTTGGTTAAGTATGAGTGTTCTTCTGGGGGCACAGCAGTGTTCCTCCCAAATCAAACAAGGCACTTTCTTTCGAAGCGTAAGACGATCAAGACATTTATTTACTTCGGAGAAGATTGGCTATACCTATACGATACCTATATTTTTACCTATAGGTAAGTATCTTTTTTTTGGAGACATTTAAATGACATAACAAATTTGTAATATAGAGGCTGACCTAATGCTTGATTAATTGTTAAATGGAGATCAGTAACAGTTTATTGCAGTAAGTAATATCAAGTTGGTACAATTCGGTCTAACAATGGAAGAGGAAACTGAATAAAAATCAGTTAATGACAAAAAGCGAGGTTGCCGTACGCGGCGCGGTCGCCCCCCACGACATGTTACCATAAATCAGAGGGGGAGGCCACCCAACCCCCCACGGGTAAGGATGATCTTTTCCCTAGATCCTACATTTTTATAACGGCCGACGACTACGCGCCTTTTTTCTACGTTACATTTCGCACGAAATGCCCACGATACGTTAAATGTCAACGGAAAATTTCTGTGTGTGTAAACACGGACCAGAAAAATATTTTTTTTTTTGGTACATGTAAGGCCCACGGTAAGTATGTCATGTTATTAAGAATATAATTATAACCTAAGGTATAATCAGCCACATAGAAAAGATTGGGGTTGCTGCCATTGGCCATTCATTCATTCATTGGACCACCTCGTTATAGAGTTTTAAAAATTTAAGCCAAATCATATAAAGGTTCATGACCATGGAACTATGGACCCCGCACCATTTTGTATCAAATTCTCACAATTTTTTTGACTTGTGTCTTGTGTAGTGTCTTGAATACTCCCAGTGTTCACGGAAAGTTGCATAAGAAATTAGTACTCTCATGCCTTTGATGATTTTCTTACCGAAGTATACCAGCACATTTTTAGCCGACTGCCCTAGGAAATAGGATAATGTTTTTGAGTGTATGTTTATGGTGAGTGGATAAATTTTCTGGATAAAATCCAACATTACGCCCGCTAAATACAAGTTATTATTCGAAAATGGTTTATGAATTCAAAATTATAAAGCAAACGGAGATTACCTCTTGAAATCGACTTAGGTATTTGAAGTTTTCTTTTTTTTTTTATGCACAACGGGTTGGTACTTGACCTCAATCGCATCTGATGTTAAGTGAAGATGAGGTCGAAGATGGAAGCGTACTGACCCGGAAACCCCAACACATTTGGGGGACTGGCTATCTCATCTCTGACAACCGGAACACAACAATGCTATTAACATTGCTGCTTGGCGGCAGATTTAGATAAGATGGTGGTAGCTAGCCAGGCGGAGATTTAAAATGCCCTACCACCAACCAAACCGAATACTTAAACATGTACCCCGCTGGGGATCGAACCCGCGACCTCTGAATCGTAAACCCAATGATCTTTACATTGAGCCACGAAGACAGTAGTTGGATAAATTAACCGCAAAAATTGTTAAATTATCAACGTGATTTTATTTGTAGATTTAAGTGATATCAACTCTAAAAAGGACTATCTACTAACCTGAATTTAAAACGGGAGTTACATCTGCCATAAAACCTCTCTTAATATTTTTTTATTTTCTATTAATTTTCATAGAGGTTAATGGGAGGTTGGTGCTTTCATTATATCAGTAAAATCTTTAACATCAAAAATACTAATTTGAATCAATTTGATTTAATCGTAGTTTAGGCAACTATACCTAGTTATGAGTCTCCAATGTAAAGATGTTATTTGATATTAGTCGATTTAGATTGTATTTTATGTTGTTTACCTTTCTCTGTCGTTTCTTTTTTGGAAACTGAGGTTTAAAATTTTATTTATAAAATAATAAAATATGTGTTAACGCTGTTTAATTAAGTAAGTAACAAAATAAACTTTATTGAACATTAATCCAGCTATTGTCATAGAGTGTACTTATTAATTACACTCGTTCTATTTTTGGCGACGACATGAATAGGTACCTGTAGACACGCACGACGACGACACGATATTGACAGACACTGTTGCGTGGTTGGTAACCTACTATCAATGTATGAAAGAAAATAATAGATTAAAACATAATAGTTATTATTATTATTATTAAGAGCCCATAGTGTCCCACTGCTGATTCTCCCCACCTGTCTCCCTCATCTGTTTCCAGTCGTTTCTGTTCTTGGCGAGCACAAACCATAGTAATATCAGAAAAATTATTTCGCTCAGTACTACCTTATAGGTTCTTAAAAAATAATACAGGTTAATAAGCTATAATATTGAGGGCTCTGTCAAGACAGAAATGTAATAGTTTTATCTCGACAAAAAAAGCGATTTATAGTATAAAGGAACAGACAGCACGGATTAACTGAGCATCAGGTAGGCCGATGACACGCGAAGCGATACGACCAAATACGTGTCACGAGCTTTATTCCAATTCAGGTGGTCAGAGATTACCCAAACGTGATCGTTTGGGTGTTCCAAACATTAAAAGGTTGCAACAACCTCCACGGTTCACCTTACGAAGTATATAATAATGCACACGTAATGGGGATAGCCCATCGCCGTTAAAATGTGCAAATTTAGAAATGTTTTTTGGTGCAAACCCCGTGACGCCCAGGGGAAGAGAAGAGTTCTTTTTACGTGCCGCATCCACAGTGCCACCATTAATACCATTGAAAATGTCAAATAGTGTCATTATATTTTTTTACAAATACATACTTAGTTTTGTTGATGTGCATATGCGGTTGCGACAATATTTGCAATAACTAGAGAAGAATTTATCTTCGGTTGATTAACGTGATCTACAATTAATTATACACTTGCGAGGTCTCAGTGATTTTCCTAAATATTCTTTCCGTGTGACGAAATTCAGGATATTCACGTTAAAACATAATAAGAAGTAATAACTTTCCTTTGGTTATCCTACCGGCGTTATCTTTAGTACAGTCAGCATCAAAAATAGATGTGTTTAATCTGTTGAACTTTTAAGTCCATTTCCAAGTAAATAGTGTTCAACAATAGGTTATGACTCTATAGTTGATAAATTGTAAACTCTTGAACACAGTTACAGGTCGCATGGCTATTAATTATTTTACAGTTTACAGGATTCATTTCGGAGAGTGTGCGTTTGCACATTGTTTGGTGATCAATCCACCTTCGGATTACCAAGCACGGGGAGGGTTTCTACCCGAATGTAGAGTCGACATTACGAAACGAACATTCGGACTAAGGGGTTTGGCTCGTCATCTACGTACGTATTAAAAACTGTTTGTTATGGAAGAGCAAGGTTTCCTGTTACAGGTGTTCTCCTACTTACTAGGAAGCTTCAACCCTATTATGAAATAAGTGTGATATTTCTTAATAGTTTAAGAATGTTTTTTGTTTTTCAGACTTAAGCTATTGCAATAAAATCATTTTTCATTTTCATTTCCACAATGCGAACTGTCAAAATATGGAATTTCCTTCCGGCGGCTCTTTCCGAAATTATACAATTTTGGGATTTAAAAGTTGGCCTCTTAAGTAACGGCGTAGTATGTGGTCGGCCTTAGCCGTGTATGTAGTCAGCAGCTTGGAGAGTAAACAAACTGAGCCGGAGGTAGTCCTAAATTCACGATACGCATAAATAAATGACCCTAAATTTTGGTATTTTGCGCACCGGGCTCGCTCGCGAAATGTGAAAAATTAAATAATTACAATGCCGCTCCGTGGAAATTGTGCCGGAATTAAACAAGGTATCATTATAAAGGTTCAGCATTTTGAATAATAATTAGGTCGTAAAAGTTCTACAGACATATTTTATCAAAATGTTTTGAGTTGGCACTGAATTAAATAAAATTGGATACACCCCTTTATGTAATAGGAAGTAAGGTAAGGTAGGTACCTTTTTTATGCTTAACTGGATACCATACGCGTTTGACTATAATCTCACCTGGTGGAAAGTGACGATGTGGCCGACGATGAAGCACGCGATCCCAGTAGATGCCTATTCACCCTGCTCTTGAAAATTCCAAGGTTGTAAGATTCAGGAAAGAGTGACGCCGGAAGAGAGTTCCATGCCTTAGCTGTTAGCATTATGAATGAACAGTCGGACCTCTTAGTGCGAATGTTCGATATATTAACTACATACGGGTGGAATCTCTCCCCACCCAGAGTAGTCCGAATTTAGAAAGGAATACCTTATTGTATTATATATATGTCTCAAGGCGTACTCAGCATATCGAACAATCAAGATTGGTATGATGCGCTAATCTTACGTGGACACACATCGCATATACACACAAGAATCGCTATAACATACGAAGCGACTTCCATCGCTGTTTGTTTGTTTGTAAACGCTTTATTGGATTTGGCTTTATCACCATGAGCAGGCGGGTTGGTGATCTCAGATTTTTGAAAGTCACCAATGATGCTACTGCCCATCACTGGTCTATGTATGCTGTTATGTTCACAATCCGTTGATCACCTTTGATGGCACCCATATGAGCTTCTCATAGGAAGAGAGCGATCTATTCCACTCTGCCGGGAAACACATGGCCATATGACATGGCATAATATTTTTAATATTGTAATGTAATAATAAATAAAAAAATAAAATATTCTTAGACATACACACAGCGCCATCTAGTTCCACAGTAAGCAACTATAGGCTTGTGTTGTGGATACCAGATGGTTGATATACTACATAAATACTTTTTTTTTGTAAATAAATAAGAATAAGAAAACTTTGATTTTTTTGATCCATTTAGCGACACTTATACAAAACATATTATTACTTATTATTAATGAAAACATCCATAACTCGGGTACACATGTCCGTATTCATCACACAAACATATGCTCCCAGCGGGATTCGAACCCGCAACCTTTTGGTATAATGGCCAGAGTTGCTAACCCACTACACCAAACAGGTCGTCAAATAAGAAGTAAATAATGTAAGTCAATTATAAAGTAATTTTTATGTAATGTGATTTTATATTTGTATAACGTAAACGTAAGTATAATTAATGCTGCGCCCACTTATGTTCTGTTATCTCAAGGTGTCCATGGAAGACTAGCGCGTGGCACTATCAACATTACACCGAGTGTACCTTTTTCAGCGCCACATTGATTGTAAGTGTTTTTATACTCTTTCCGGTATGCATGTCAATGTGACTGATAAATATATTTAAGTAAACCGTTCTCTCTTTCTCATTGGGATGTCTGGCAATAATATAGGTTAAAAGATGTATAGGAACTCTTGTAAAACTAAATATTGTATAGCTACACGCATACGTTAGACACTATCAAGTATATACGTCTGTGTATTTACGATTAGCAACTGTAAATAGAGTATCCATAGTCATTGATTAAGTTATACTAGGCATACACATAATAACAGTTCATTAATTTTTCTAAGATTTCCACTTAATAACAGAAGTAGCATTATTTAGTAGCGACCGAGATGGTTCCGGTGGTTGAAACGGACAAATACCTTCTGGGGGTGAACGATGTAGCAACTACTACAGTCCCAACTCACTTGTTTTTCGAGAGTGAAATTTTCATGGCTAACCACCAGTATCTTATCTAACCAACTAACTAAACGTTTTTGAACGCCTCAAGAAGTTTGTATAGGAATAATATAATACAAATTTGCACTAATGAGCCTCTAGACATGTCGGAATGTAAAGTTTATTTATATTTCTATCGCTTCTCTTTGACTTAACATTAGGTGTGATTGAGGTCAAGTATCAACCCATTATGCATAAAAAAAGAAAACAGGTGATGAATAAGATTTAGCCCCGGTTAAGATATCATTTAACATTTAAACTTAGGTTCTAGTTTTTTGGGTAAGCGGGTTTTCTTAAGCGGGTTTAAATTTTCTTTCTTTCTTTTTTTAAATAAGTATTCGTATCTACCTAATATAAGTAGTAACGCAATACTATCAAAAATATATTTTTTAGGAAAATAGTTTTTCTCACGATATTTTCTATGTACCTAATTTAACTTGATAAAATTTGTATAATTATCAGGTAGTAGGGTCTCGATTGAGGAGGATGCGAACTCGAATCTTCGGCGTGCCCTACGCGGCGATCCGACCCTAAGTACCTGAAAAGGTGCCAATAAACAATGTAAAACAAAAGGTCTTAACAACCAACGCAACGCCTTGTGAAATAAACCCTACATTCAGCGGTTAAGGTAGTAATCCGCTTGTGAAAAATCTTGTTTTTTGCACGTTGTGTATAGTGGAAGTTCCCTAAGAAACAACGGGTTTTCCTCTATGGGTCACCCCTGGGAGGGAAGGGCGGTATCCCATCTAAATCTCCCGAACGAGGGATTCTGAGGCGAATTACCGAAAAGATGTTTTGAGTCAAACTTCTTGATATTTTCCGGGTATTGTAGTATACATTGGAATGATTTTTTAACAAAGTAAAAAGTAAAATTTTCTTAAGTTGTTTGTTTTAAATTACTAAAATGACCTTTCTTATTATTTATTATTATAACAACAAAAAACAGAATGTGTGTATGTAACCTCTCTACACTGACATGGAAACGCGTGGTCGGTCAAACGCGCGGTCGTTTCACACAAAAGTTTTTTATCTTACAGCATATAAATGAATATAAGTGGTAAGATTTCAGAGGTGCTTTGTGGTCGGCACGTAAAAAGAATAGAACTAGTACGTCTCTTCACGTGGGGTCGTAAAGGTGACTAAGGGACTTTACACCAAAAAAACATCTATAGACATGCACGTCACGTGTGCATTGCTGTATATTTCGAAAGGTGACCAGAGCATGTTGTTTCAAGGACCAAATTGTTAATGTTTGGAACACCCAAACGCTTATATTTGGGATATCTCTGACCACCCAACTTGGGATAAAGGTCGTGGCATTTATGTAAGTATGTTTCAGAGGTGGATTACATACAACCAAAAAAAAGTTAAGCTTACTTTATTAAAAGTTAATAAAATAACAAAGATAGAGCACCGTCATTATCAGCTCTTTTCCTCTCGTCCTTTTTACCTCTAAAGATTGTATGTAATGCCTTTTTTACAAATTTCTATAGATACTATTTACGTAGTCAGAAGGAATTAGCTTGTAGACAATAGATGAAGCGTAAAAAGTTATGGACATGGACAACACAATCCGTGTAGGCATGTAGATAGCCCGGACCTCCACGCAAGTGCTATGCAAATTTGACCAAAATAGAGTTCTTAGGTTTGAGTTTTATGCTTAAGTTTTTGCGTGTTATTTGTAATTATAAATAATACCCTTTTCTGAAATTATACTTCTTTACCGAAGCTCCAGCCCGGTTAAAGGGAACAATGTATGATCCTATACTTACTTCGATTAACAAAGGTTAATCTAATTTGAAAATATTAAAGATTTTTATCCTTTGGAAATTACATTTTTAACTTGGTTAATTTTGTTTTGTTGATACGTTACTGAAATTTACTAATCAATAAATAATTATAACCAATTCTCAATTTAAATTTTACCGCCCATTTTTCGCTCCAAAGTTTTTCAATATGGCGTCTGGTGAGAGCTACGCGCTGCCACCATTAACCACCGACACTTCGCCGTCGCTATAAACTCACAAATCATGAAATGTGCCATCGATTGAGCCACGAGGAATTCTCAACTTAACTGCCAAAATCACAAGGTTCATTTAATAAAGGGTAGGCATCGGCTCGTCGCCAGAAACGAAATGCTTAACCGACAAATTATTTTGAACCTTGAAACCGCGCTGAAGAAAACATACTTTCAATTATTTTCCACTGAAAATGTGTAACGAACAAAGAGAGCGAGAAACGAGGCCAACATTCGTTAATAATGTAATGTATATTTATTCGTCTACATTATTTCGTAGTCGATGTAGGCTCGTGTCAAATTGGTGGATCGCTTTTATATTAATTACCTCGAGGATTACAATATTTAGAATTTCTTTTTTGGCTTGTACTTGTTATATCAATTAAGATTTCCTATGAAAAATTCTTAAAGAAAATATTAAAAAAAGTTTACCACTCCAATCTTCGCTGGCGTCTTTTTCATTGTGTGAAACTTTTTCGCACAGTCTTGTCCACTCGTATTTCTGCATTTTTCATCAAGGCAGCTGTCGATAAAAATCAATTTAGGTGTAAATTATTAAAGATATGTATTTGATATAAATATGTAAAAATGACATTGTTTTTTGATAAATAAACTTACTCAAAATGTTTTTCTGTGCGGCCTAATTTATATGGCATCGAGCGTTCCGCATCTAATCAATACAAAGGCTTGGCGCGGCGGGCGCGTCGAGCACTCGGGTCACCTCGGGCGTGTTCGGATGCCTTTCGGGGCGAACGGGACGCCTTCGTCGACATTCGGGCGATCTCGCTTCAATCGTAATTCCATTTTCCGCCCGCCTTGGCAAATTGAAATGTCGTAACTCTTGGGGGAATATCGGCTTTCTGCTCAAGAAAAATATTCTGCTAAGGCATTGTAACGACGCTTTTGATATTATGGAATATTTCCAGTCCATCATACAGTTCGGGGTGCGTCCCCTATAACGGCTGTAATCGGGAATCTGCCCGCCACTTGGCTGCTTGTTCAGACGATGGAAGTGTTGGTCCGTCTCCCCTTACTGACGCAGTCATTTCTACTTACCGTATTATGATAAACATATTAGTATAGATACTCACCGATATAATAGAGGCTTTTGCATTGTTTTGTAAGTGGAGAAGTTATTTTCATAACAATGAATTACCGTTAATGAAACATTGTTTGAGGTAGGTCAAGAAAAACTTTCATGCGTGGGCCTCACGCATTTTTCCGCAAGAATTTAAAGAAAGTAGGTACCTATATTTTGTTATAGTAATCATGAATGTTCAATGATGTATAATTTTGAGGTTTTAATCGTCGTGTTACATAATTCCTACTTACATAAATTTCTTAATGAAAAAGTTTAATAAATAAAATAGTGAGTTTATTACAAGAAACCTTGACTTCGAACAACTTGAATAAAATTATAGAGGCAGGATATCATCTAATGGCAATTCCAGTATTTTACGTGAGACCCGGTAGGTAGGTTAGATAAATTGAACCCTTCGTGGCGCTGAGTTCACACGTAAATAAAGTGTAGAGTCGGGCGGGGAAGGGGTTATCCAGCTCACACGCTTATATTGCCTTCGAAAGTGAGTGTTATCCTTTATTGTCAACCTTATTTCATGACTATAAGGATGCACGATTAATATTGTTTTCAAAAAGACTAATATGGTAATAAACAGTTGTAAGACAAAGTAAAATTTTCTTTTTGGGAAAGAGTTTGTCACAGATACCTATGGAATGTTTTATGTAATAAAACGCTAAAGCGAGTTGTTTTACTGCAGTTCTAAAAGTAATGATAATTATTATCTACTATAATAATTGTATTAAATTGTATTGTGTTATAGTAGAATGCACTTACATTCTACTATAACATAACCTTATTTGAAAATTTTGAAAATCCCCGAGGAACTAGATATAATATCTAATATCATCCAGCCCCCGTAGCATGACATCGTATGTCGCGCACGCGTAGGAGTGAGTCTGAGATAGTTGTATATTCGTCCAAGCGAATCCGCGCGAGATAATATTTGTCCTGCTCATTCGCTTGAATGAAATATACAACTATCCCACTCTCACTCCTATGTCGCGCACAAAAAACGATGTCATGCTATGGGGGCTGTAGTCTAAACGGCTTGACCGGGTTTGAAGAGCAAGATGTCGTCGTTAGGTTCGACTTAATCCCCAGATTATGTCATAGGGTACATTTTATGGTAAAAGACCCCACATTAAGCCCGAAAAATACATTGGTCCGTGTTCTCGATTCACGGATGTTCATATAAATATTTAATAAATATTTATGTATGTTGGTAGGATATCTAGTACCCATTATATATAGCGTTGCCAAGTTTGGGACTGGATAATTAGTGTAATTGTCCGAAAGATTCATAAATTAAAAAAAAATCTCATTAAGACCGTTTTACAGAGTTCCAGCCACAGATAACAGTTGACCATTTATGGAACAGTAACTATTATACCTACGCTAATTTAAACATCGCAAAATGTGACCTCTAAGTTAAATCTAAGACATTTTGTAGCCTAATTTCCCGGAATTGTCCTCTTTCTGGGAAGACACGGGGTTGAGGCCAAGACAGCGGGGTGAGGCGGGGGGCGGGTGGCAAAGGGTGCGCGAGTTTTGCATTAATAATGTTGATATCGGCCCGCCTTCCGATTAATTTGATTAGTTGACTTGTGTTTGGGATAACCCAATGGCTATTAACACGCTCCTTTTACCAGTAGAGTTGGGACCTAAGTGATATATTGCTTACTTGAAAAGTACTTAGCAGATTACAAGAAATACATACATACATAACATCACAAACATTAAGAGTTTTCTAAAACTTATATATTGATGGATATCACGTATATGATAGCTGTGAATAGTGTGATTTAGTTAGATCATACAACAATACCTAGTAGAATTGGCGCTTTGCAGATATCTGGTACGCTGATATACCTATCGTAGACACTTACCTGACGGATTTTTTTGGCTGCGAAAACGCTAAAAAGGAAGGATGGCTCTCAGTGTACATTACCAAACATGTTTGATCTTATTTCGTCATCACCATTATTTTCCTCTATGTCACTAGTACACACATCTAGACACATCACCTCACCACTAGATGATATGAAATGTAATCTTCCAAACAATATTTAGACGGTGATTTTTAAAAAACACTAGATAGCTGCTGTAGTAGAGAAAATTGATTTAACAGTAAGTAGACTAATAATTAAAAACGTTAAATAAAATTATTAAGTATTTGAAAATCAATAATCCGACAGCATATTTTTTACCAGCAAATGTATCCCAAATGTATTCTCAATATTCAAAATCGGTCATGTCGATAAGACCGCATGAGGTGACATTTACATACGTACACTGGAAAAACATTACCCAACTACGATGGGCAGTCAGGTAATTAAAATAGGTAGGTTCTTGTATCATTGTATACCCTCATCTATTACATTATATCTCGCAAAGAAAATCATTCGTGCACGTAGTCACATTCGCTATTCGTTTCCGGTTAGCGAAGTTAAGCAATGTCTGGTGCGATCACACCTTGGATGGGCGACCACCAGTGGCATTTTAATACGAGTGTGTCCATGCTTCGGAGGGCATGTTAAATAGTTGGTCCCGGTGGTTTTCAATTGAAGGCAGTCGTTAAACCAAGTCGATGGACAGAGAGGCGGCTTAAAAATACTGACTGTCAGATGGTCACTAGTCTGACACATATCTACTGGACCCGCGTGGTGGATTCTGGGTCATACCCTCTCCCTGTGAGCGGGGGCTGTGCACCAATAGTGGAGACGTGTCAGGCTATTGATGAAGAAATTAAGCCGGTACTTAATGCAGCCCCCATGAGTACTGTCAGGACATGAAATTTTGATACCCGTAGCTTCTTTTACCTTGCACGATATTATTAACACAATAGATCTAGTACATTAGGGGTATAATATTTAGCTGCAGCTGACTGTACATACGTATAGGTACAATACCTATACTACAATAGAGGTCTGTAGGTCACAGCATTCACAAAAGTCGATAATATAGTCCACTATGTATGTAGACGTTATTTTGAAACAAGTAAAATAGAGCGCCACTCTGGGGTCGCTCTGGTAAGTCAGCGGTTCGAGAGAGACGGACGACGACGGGAGCGAGAGGGAAGATGGAGCCAGCGGGAGCTCGGCGAAAATCGGTACTTCGACACCGCACACACACACACACAATCTTCTTGGGGATGCCGAAGTATAAACAAAACTCTTGATAGTGTTGAAAAACTATTCTTCTTTAATTCTCACAATTCACAATTTCACAAACTTTACTTTTCCGAGAACCGACCGCAGTATTTGACGTTGTGCTTGTAACTAGACAGATTACCGTGGGCACCTTTCTTTTATCTTGACAAAATCGTCGGGTCCTGACTGGATGTCCAATAGGATTACAGGAATTAATTATTTTTATCCAATCAGAACCCGAGGCGAATAAACTTTCAAAAGTACCCACTTAAATTTCTATTCTTTTTTATTAAAAAAGCGCCTCTGGCGGCCAAAATACTCCCACTGCGGTCGGCTCGACATCGACTCTATACAAATCAATTCAAACTCTATACATAACAAAACATTGATAACAAAAATTCTTAAAACTACAAAAATACAGCCTCGAATCACCGTGCTCCTCAACATTCCACCCCCTAGTAAGAGGATACAGTTTACTCATCATCCGATTACTACACCATCAGTGGGGAGCACAATGATTCGGGCGACAGGTCGAAATAAAGTCCCATTACGAGTTCTTAAAACTACGGACCGCACTTTGCCGTCACTCGCGACATTCACTTTTATTACTTTGCCTTTAAGCCACTGATTTCTAGGCAACGCACTATCGCATATTAGAGCGATATCACTCACTTTCACTGGCGGAACGTCATCAGTCCATTTCGACCGTCGTTGAAGTGTCGGCAGGTACTCGCGGCGCCATCGACGCCAGAAAGCATCGGCCAACGCATTGGCCTGCCTCCATTGTCTCCTCGCGTTCACATCGGCTGGATCAGCAGGAACCATTGGTGCATCACCCGTCGTTGTTCCGAGTAGTAAATGGTTTGGTGTTAATACTACCGGGTTCGTGGGGTCATCAGTAATATAAGTTAGGGGACGAGTGTTTATTGTTAACTCGGCCTCAAGCAGCAAAGTGTGTAAAACCTCCTCTCTTGGAGTTTGCTCTTTCAAGGTTGCTTTCAATGCGTTTTTAACAGAGCGTACAAGGCGTTCCCAAATTCCCCCCATGTGAGGAGCAGAGGGGGGATTGAATCGCCATTCCACACCATATCTCGCTGCTGTTTCTTTAGCGTCGAATTCTTGGAGCGCTGCACGAAGCTCATTGTTTGCTCCGATGAAATTAGTCCCGCGATCACTGAAGAAGATGGCGGGACGACCCCGGCGGGCGGTTAAACGTCGAATTGCCATAATTACGGAGTCGGTGTTCAATGAAGCTGCCAACTCCAGATGTACAGCTCGGGTAGCCAGGCATGTAAACAGCACACCCCAGCGTTTCTCTCGTCGGCGGCCGATGGCAACAATCATAGGGCCAAAATAATCCACCCCACAATTTACGAATGCGCGTCTATTTGAGGTAAGACGCGCGGCGGGAAGATCGGCCATCTTTGGTATTTGTGGTTGCGCCCGGGCAAGTCGGCAGGGTTGACAGGATGCAACAATCCTTTTCACAGTTGGTCGTAGATGCACCACCCAATATCTTTCTCTCATGTTATTGATCACTTGTTCATGGTTCGCATGTAGGGCGCGAACGTGGTAATGGTGAACTAGTAGGCGCGTTATGGGGTCACGCCCGTCTAGAATCACCGGATGGCGTTCTCCAAAGGTGAGCTCGGGGGCGGCGGTTATGCGGCCCCTAACTCGTAAAAATCCGTCTTCAAAGATGATTGGATCAAGGGCTCGAAGGTTGCTATTCGGCGGGAGTCCCCGGCCAGAATTGAGCGTAGCTATCTCGGGCGCAAATGAGCGCGCCTGAGATTGACGAAGCAGAAGCCCTTCGGCCTCCGTCACGATGGCATGGTCCATGTGAGTTGCAAGGCGGCGTTGGCAGCGCCTCACAAAGGTTAATACGCGCGCAGCCACGCGTATCGCGCGGCGCCACGACGAAAAGCGCGCTGTATCAATCAGCGGCGCCGACGGCTCGGCGCAGGCGAGGACACGAGCGCGCGTTAAGCGCTCTGTGTCAACATCAGGGGCGGCCGACAACTCGGCCGCATCTATGGTTGGCCATGGTGCTTGCGGATCGCACAGAAAGGAAGGACCCGAAACCCACATACTACATTCCCGCGGCCAGACAACCTTTGTCCCCTCATCGGCCGGGTTCTCACGTGAAGGTACCCAGCCCCACTCGCTTCTCTCACTCCTACTCTCGATTTCACCTAATCTAAACGCTACGAATTTCTGATAATCGCGACTACATGAATTTATCCAATTTAAGACCGTTTTAGAGTCTGTCCATAAATAACGACGCACGTTAGGAAGCCCTAGTGCATTGACCACTGTGTCCGCTAATCTGCACACTAAAACTGCCGCTTGTAGCTCTAAACGTGGCACCGAAATCATCTTTATCGGAGCCACACGCGCCTTCCCGGCTACAAGCGCACACACGCGCTCACCTAACTCATTAGAACCTACTAAATAGGCTACTGCGGCATAAGCCACCTCGCTCGCGTCTCCGAACACATGTAACTGCAAATTATTATTATTTACATCAATACCGTACCAACGGGGAATTTTAATATTTCCTATTTTAGGAACGTTTTTGACCCAAGTTAGCCAGGCCTCAGCCTCCTTGTCTAGCAACTGATCATCCCAATTGATTCCCGACCGCCAGATTTGTTGCAACAAAATGCGAGTGGGAATAATGACCGGACAAAGAAAGCCTAGGGGGTCAAAGATGGACATCACTGCTCTTAAAAATTCCCTTTTGGTAGGTATTACCTGTCCAGAAGCTATCTGTGGAGATAAACGCTTTAAAGACACGTCAAAACCTAAATCATCTGTACGTGGATTCCATATCAGCCCTAACGTTCTCTCTTCAGCCCCGTTCGCATTTTCCAATTGGACTATATTAGAATTGTCCGCCTGAAGTTGAGCATGCAATGTAGGGGAGTTAGTAACCCACCCCCTGATATGGAAACCACCCGCTGCATGCACAGCAGATACGTCATCTATCATTTTCTTCGCAACTTGATCGCTGTCCATGCTATCCAAATAATCGTCCATGTAATGTTTTTCATTAATGGCTTTCACAGCCTCACAATGTGAATTTGCGAATTCACTCGCATTTTTATTTAAAATAAAAATAGCAGAAGTAGGCGAGGACGTTGCTCCGAAAATCATTGATGACATAGTATACACGTCGGGGGTCCGGGTTCGATCCCGGCCCCGCCACAAAAATGATTGCGCTCCACGATCATCAGGGCGTATCTTTACACGCATGAACATATCAGCTATGTCTGCCTTAATGGCTATTTTACCTAAGCGAAACTTAACTAATACATCGATCAATGAATTTAATAAATCAGGACCACTAACTAAATGATCATTTAGTGAATTACCTAAATGAGAGGCGGCTGCGTCAAAAACTAAACGAAGCTTACCGGGCTTATTTGGGTTAAGTACCCCAAAGTGAGGTAAAAACCATCGCGGGTTCGATTCCCGATCTGAGTCAACTTTTTCTGCATAGCCTTCTTTAAAAAGTCTCTCAATTTGAGCCTCATACGCAGCGGCAAAAATAGGATCTTTATCCATACGCTTTTCTATACCTAAAAGACGATTCCTAGCCATATTATAGTTATTTGGAAACTCCGGATTATCGAGCTTCCAAAGCAAACCTACTTCCCAGCCTCCATCAACACGTTTGCTAGTATTTTGCAAAATACTGTTGGCTCGCTCGGACTCACAATTTTTACGTGGTAGTTGGGACACACCGATAGATTCTAATTCGAATTGGTTTTTAACTAGAGTGTGTAAATCAGACTCTACCACTGCCACGCAATTAACACGTTCAGAATCGCATTTAGAACCTAGCTTTCCTATGGGTCCATGTATGACCCAGCCTAGCTCAGTGAGAGAAGCGACTGGTTGACCGGATTTACCTTGACGCATCTCCCGGCCGACGATGAGCTCCCAGTTATCCTGACCGAGGAGTAGTAGGGGCTTCACATCCCTTCCCTCACTGCAATCCTTGGTGTCACTGCATTCCAGAAAATCACTGCAATCCAAGTCTCTGAGGTGCACATAACTGTTCTTCAGACCCACTGGAACCGATTGTTTCGGTAGGTCAAGACCACTAAGAGTGCGCACTTTTACTTTACGCACAGTCCCGTTAACACCGCGTAAACACAGCTGCACTTCACGAGAGTCATTGTCCGATATCACGTGACCTTGCGCGGTCACAATTGTTAACGGTGATTTTTCTGCACAATTGTTTACCGGAACAATATCACTACTAACTAGCGAAACAGACGCACCATCGTCCAGTAGAGCGTAAGTATTCACATTACAATTGTCCCATAAAATTGTCACCGGTATCATTTTTAGGAGAGCTTTCGAGCTCCATTGTCCAACACTTGTCACTTTTTCAACTTTCGAGTCCGTGTTTACTGATTGCTCTTTGGCCGACGGCGGCCGTTTAAAATGTAAAAGAGCATGGTGGGGCGCGTAACACTCCGAGCACCTTTGCGCCACACAAAACACACGCGGATGTTTCTTGTCCAAACACTTGAAACATATTTTGTTTGTTTTAGCGACTTCCCATCGTTCATTATTGTTCATCGCTAAAAACCGTTTGCACTGATGAAGTCTATGATCTCCGCTACACAGTTCACAATTACTACTATTCGAAGTAGTAGGGCGGCGAGACGGGCCTGCCCCGCGAGGCGTCGCGGTTGAGGCTGTAGCGACTGTGGCTACTTTATGCACCACGTGACTAACCGGCACTATTCGATTACGCGATGCGAAGCCAGACGGCGCACTAGTCGAAGCTTGCGGTTGCGACGTAAGGGTGTACGGAAACACATAGGAAGCTGACTGAGTCAGCTCAGTGATAAAGTCCAAAAACACTTCTAAATTTGGAGACACTCTTAAGTCCATACTTGAGTCTTTATCGCGCACTCTCAAATAGTCACCATACTTAGCACGTTGTATGGATGTTAATTTGTTTAACAACTCGCTCACTATTTGTGCGTTATTCACAAAACCGTCCGCGCATGCGTCTTTCAGTAAAGACACACAGTTTCGCACCACTGAAGTGAACTTACGTAGTTCGCGACCACTGTCCGTCACTCGAGGAAGCGCTCTTATTTTCCGAAGAGCACAGTCCAAAATTGCACCCGGATGTCCGAACTCATCACACAACGCACTAATGACAGTGTCCGGGTTCGATGCTGATCGAAGAAGGTCTTCCACCACTGTTTTAGCTTCACCACACAATGCTTGTTGTAGGCGTGCCATATTTTCAAACGGAGCGAAGTTGTACGCGGCTGTCGATCTTTCATAACTTCGCTTGAAGGCGATCCACTCGGCGGGGTTCCCGTCGAATCGAGGCAACTCGTAGGTTTGGCGCGGCTTAGGGCGAGACATGCCAATAATAGCTTCAGCTAATTGTTCAAGCCCTTCAGCGCGACCACGGTGACGTTCCGACGAACGTTCTCGGCGTGGAGCAGGCGTTGTCCACGGAGTTGGTTGCGGTGCGGGCGCCTCCTGTTGAGGCGGGTTTGCCGTCGTTTGCGGCGGAGGTGGCGCCGACGTCTCGGCGGCCGTTGCTACAGGCGGACGCTGATAAGCGGGGGTCGTGTCCAGCCATTCTTCCACGCGACGCTGTTGTACCCCTCTTCCGACCTGTGAGCGTTCTTCCTCTTCGTCGTCAGCTGCTATTGCGGCTTCCATGTTGGCTCTGTACATATCTATCTTCTTCTGAGCCACATCATCGTGTATACGAGCTCTCTCCATAGCAGCTTCATATTCATGCTGCTTTAATTGAGCTTGCATATCTAGCATGCGCCGCGTACGTCTCGATCCCGACAAATTGCTTCCGGCACTACTCTTCGCCACTGGGTAACTTTCTTGGATCGGTTGCAGTCGAAAAACAGGACGCGGATCCACAATTACACTGCCTTCAATGTCTACGGGGATACGAGGCGGTTCATTACTGCAGGCGGCAACAGGCTCACTTGGTTCCACAGTCACACGATGATCGTACACTCGGTAATCTTGACTCGGCATAACACGAGGTACATCGCCGATCACAACGCCAGAGTCGGCAATCGCAGAAGCTGTTGGAGGGGTAGGCGCGGCTGTTCCAACAACGGTGAACCGATCTTCACGCACACCGGCGGCGCCACCGTCGCGAACAAACACCACTCGCGGGCCTGCCTCCCCTCTTTCAACACTATCTTCATTTCGCCGAGACATGCTTCTTGTCTGCCTCTCGCTCATCTCAAACACACTGACTATCCGGCTCGAAGGACCAAAATTGTAGACGTTATTTTGAAACAAGTAAAATAGAGCGCCACTCTGGGGTCGCTCTGGTAAGTCAGCGGTTCGAGAGAGACGGACGACGACGGGAGCGAGAGGGAAGATGGAGCCAGCGGGAGCTCGGCGAAAATCGGTACTTCGACACCGCACACACACACACACAATCTTCTTGGGGATGCCGAAGTATAAACAAAACTCTTGATAGTGTTGAAAAACTATTCTTCTTTAATTCTCACAATTCACAATTTCACAAACTTTACTTTTCCGAGAACCGACCGCAGTATTTGACGTTGTGCTTGTAACTAGACAGATTACCGTGGGCACCTTTCTTTTATCTTGACAAAATCGTCGGGTCCTGACTGGATGTCCAATAGGATTACAGGAATTAATTATTTTTATCCAATCAGAACCCGAGGCGAATAAACTTTCAAAAGTACCCACTTAAATTTCTATTCTTTTTTATTAAAAAAGCGCCTCTGGCGGCCAAAATACTCCCACTGCGGTCGGCTCGACATCGACTCTATACAAATCAATTCAAACTCTATACATAACAAAACATTGATAACAAAAATTCTTAAAACTACAAAAATACAGCCTCGAATCACCGTGCTCCTCAACAATGTACAAGGCGGTACACAAATTGGGTAGATTTCAGAGGGCGATAGATGTCGTTTAATAATTAGGATCGACATCCGTTATTAATAGGGGTCGATGATATGGTGTGGTTTAAATAATGAACCGAGGGCGTTATAGGAATATAATATAGACCTTAGAGTATACATAAGCAAGCTATAGAGTGCGCGCATCGCTGATTGTCCACTATGCGAAAGACACTATGTTCTACAGCTATTGATACATACTTGAAGATGAAGCGGTTGAATAGTGATGTGCTATGATTTACTTGGCCTGCACATTTCACCATGATTGCTTAAAATCTAAATAAATATCGGCGAGAGAAACAAGACGCGTGACCTCTCGTGACTAATACCGTCACCCTTGCAATTTAGAGTGTTCATACCTGTGCTTACAGTTTATACTCGCTTGCTTTTGTATATTCTAAGCAATAGACATTTTTAAGTGTTTCTCGTTAACGGATAAAAAATTTTCAATACGGTCTGTATTTCATCACTTTTAATATGTTTTGATGGTATTACTTTAGGGTCCCATTCCTTTTCCAGTCCCATTTTGGCAGTTGTTTTTATGCCCTAGTCTGACAAACAAGCAAATAGCTCGCCTATTGGAAAATTATTTTTAAATTTTGAGGGTAGTTACAGATGACCCTAGAAAATAAAGTGAAATGCTTCTGAAGCCTGTAATTTCACTGGCTCTCTTTTTTGTATCAAAACACAACATTGCGCGCGTTGTAGTTTATTGGCAGAATTAGCTAAGAGGTACCTTGCTGACCGCCTGGCAAAGAGAAACAGATCTACCACTCAGTATAAAACAAACAGCAGAACCGGCTAATAAGAAATAAGTAAACCGATATACATTATATGGCATACTCGTAGATCAGTTGACGTTCTTTTTAAATTATTTATTAATAATTTTCTAACATAAAGTATTGTGTAGATGGTAGGAACTTTAATACTGTAAAAAGATCGACTCGCAGTAGAGCATCCCAAAGACTGATTCTACCTCAGGCTTGACTCTATCCTACAACTGAAAGGAATGTTATTAAGCAAATCACTTATGTTAATAATGATGAGATGAATAATAAATCAGGCAATTTGTCGAGATTATTTTGTCTATGTACATTTGTTTTACTTTAAATTATTAACTATCTTTCCGCCCGCGGCTTCGAAATTTGTTTATCCCGCGGGAACTACTCACTTTATCCGGATAAAAAATATCCTATGTTTTAATCCAAGGTGTATTCTACCTATATACCCAATTTCATCCAAATCCGTTCATCCGTTTCGCCGTGATTGAGCCACAAACAAACAAATAAACAAACTAACAAACACACATCCAAACTTTCGCATTTATAATATTAGATGTAACGACTGTGACTTTTTTGAAAATAAATAAAATAAAAAGTAATTATAATTCTTAAAAGTTCTTATTAATAATCACAGAACGTAACTATTTTTTTAAAACGGGATCTTTCGACCTCGTCGTGGCATGGTTTGTCATCACAAAGCCCGCTAATCGCTTTTTGCTTAAGACATGATCGAAACCGGAAAATTCGCCTTACGTAAGTATTGTGAACACAAACGAATATTATGCAATAGAAATATTTATTTAATCGCGCATGACAAATAATGTTATTTAATTTAATATATTTTTAACACTAAATGTGTTCCAATAGCGGGCGTTAGGTGTAATGTTAAGTAATTTATTTATAAGCCTAATCAAACAATACTTTCCTTAGACACTCTTTTACCTTATACCTTACTCTTAATATATTTTTCGTTATGTACTTATTAAGGCATCTATTTGAAAATTTATAAAAAAATATTACTTTCCCTGTCCTTGGCTCACCGAGAATCGAACCCAATAATTTGACAAAATATCTTCACACGTTCAGGGCAATGAAATAAATACGGTCATTAGTCTAATTAATGCGAAAGTTTGGATATTTGTTTGTTTGTTTGCTCAATCACGGCGAAACCATATATAGGTAGAATATACCCTGGATTAAGACATAGGACATCTTTTATCCCGATAAAGTGAGTAGTTCCTGCGGGATAAACAAATTAAACATATCCGCGATAAAGCTATTCCACGCAGGCGAAACCGCGGGCGGAAAACTAGTATTAAATATTTATATGTTATTATGAATAGTGTGTAGAAGTTTGTTTTCTATTCGCTGACCATAAACGAACGCAGGACCTTTAGTTGGCAGGCAGTGTATCATATAATTTACATACAAACCACTAGAGTGAATCTCAAAAAAGTTAATTAGCGCTCAGCTCTTAGATAATAAACTTGTATTAAGCGATACTTTGGGAAAATTTGGGAATGTCGGGGGGTGGGGGAGAGCGTTGGCGCCCGACGGGGGTGTCTTAACCTTTCCTTAACTTGTACGAGTGAGATTGAGTACGTAAGTATATAGAGCAACTTTAATTAAGACGCCTAGCTGTTTTGTTAGCATGCATTGTTTATGAGGACGGTGTAATTAGGATTTGCCATGAAAATTGGATCATACTAGCCACTTCTTGAATTTTTGTAGATGATATCAAGTAATACTTGGAGTTTATTATAAACTTACAACGCATACCTATTCTTATGGTCAGATATTATGTCCGCCTGTTTGTCTATCAAATTATTTCTCAAATTCCTTGGATATATGATTAAACCCACATATTGTAGGTATGTGCATAATAGATGAAGGCTTAACTAACGGTTAATTTAAAACCCTTACAATAAATAATAGTTACATATAACTTGTCGAAGCTTTCGTGACTGTGGTAGTTAAAATCTGTGTTACAACAGCAATGTCTTCCCCATATTTTGACCAATTGAGATTTCATACATAACATTTTATGTTCGTATCCCAAAATTGTAATACGCTTCTCGTCTCTCGCCTTTTGTGTCTGGTGACGTATCTCTGAAAGTCTTAAAAATTATTCTTATATCCATCTTTTCTTTATTACCTAAGTATGAATAGCTACCTTAACTTGACCTAATCAGACGTTATATTGCGGAAATCCATTACTAGACAATAAATTGATTATCATATAATTATAAAAGTTGTCTAATAGAAAGCTTTATTATCGGTAACACCCCCTGGTTATACAATTTTATTTATTTGTTTATTAAATGTAATTCTTGTGTAATGTAAAATAAAGGATACTTCATTTATCGATGAATAACAAAGACGTTGTATTTCATTCCATCTAAAGTGCTGCTGCGGACCTATGTTATAAAAATATGAAGAACAACCATACCGTGCCCACAAAATACAAATCACCAAGAATCAACACATCAGCCGAAAGACGTCCACTGCTGGACTAAGACAAATACCAAGAATACTAAGAACTAATTTGAAGGCATCAGTCGGCTGTAGCATTCCTAATGGAATAAATTTCAAGGTATTTGCTACATACTTATTCTGTTTCCATGCGAAATTCACAATTCTTGTTAATGTGCAATATAACGAACGACATCTCGTTAACTTAGAAATTACAACATTTTGCTGTCACACCAAAATGATCATATGTCACACTAGTATCATCTCGTCTTACATAATCTCAGACTCTCGACCGATCTAAGTTTGACTGCGGAAAGGAAAGTTTCGACCGATGAGGCGTTGTAGACAAAGCGGCTACCTATAGACGGGACAGCCTTTATTAGAGTAACCTCCCACAGGAGCGTATGCCACTGATTTACCGACGGCAACAACTATGTCTTGCATTATGGATCCCCATATTATGAGACGCTAGACAATCTCGGGAAGTGCATGGTTAATGAGAGCATACTGGTACCGTATGGTGTAAAACAAAGAGTACATTGAACTAAGTCACCTAACTTTACCATTTGAGTCGGTTTAGGTGGTTAATTTTAACATCGTATTGACATGTATGGATCCGCGCAACTCAGCAGCATTCCTCGTAGATTGATTATTGCACTATCACTGCATCACAAAGAGCGTCATTTGGTTGAGATCTGTGTGGGGCAGCATCGTTATGGGTGTGGAGTTGCCAATCTGCAGTCACCAATGCTCAGTGTGGATTTTTCTTCCGAAATTGATGAATATTACGTCGTAGGAAAAGCTTACTTGGAGTTTTGGATGATTTAATGTAATGATAGAATTGAAATGAGCTCACAAACATCTCCGATCGTCAGCTCACTTCTTTGGCGACTGATAATTGAAATGGTTCTAGGAAAAGCGATGCACATCAAGCCTGTTTACGTCCGGTTGTGTTGTGCGTAGTTAAGGGAGGCAGGAGCGGACCCGACCCACCCACAGATAGCCCAGTGCCCCAGGAAAAATATATAATCGAATAGTTTGACCATTAGTATTAGTTGAGGTCTGATGTATTGTTACATGGAAACAATTAATTTTTATGTTCCTAAAAAAGTTCCTAAAAAAGTTAAGATTTCTTTATGGTAAGCAAAAAAAATCTTAACTTGATCGACTTTAATACGTGTTAAATAAAGAAAAAAATAATTTTTATCGTAAAATATCTTTAAAAATCTGCAAGCCTGTAAATCTTATGCTGAAAAAAATGCTGATTACGGTAATGTTCTATATAAATATAAGCATTTAACATTAGACAGAAGAGAAATATCCTCAGTGTTGTCCTGTGAATAACTTATAACGATAAGACTCATGCCGTCGCAATATTGAAGGCGTTTTGATCATTAAGTCCGCCCGGCCCCCTTACCCCGGTGGAATTTTTCCGGGATGGGATACCGCAATGATTTCCCACTCCCTTCCCTCCCAAGGCCGGTACAAGAACACTTGAAGCTTTCATCTTCGTTTGTCGAATAATCCAAGACAAAATCCAGGATGAAAAGACTGAAGTGTAAACCCTTAAGATTGTTAAAATAATAAATAGCAATTCACGTTTATAACAATGCTTTAAGATTAAGTTAAATAAAAAAATTATTAAATTATATTAGCTTTACTTGTCTACGTGACATTAAGGAGAAATTTAGAAGATACCGAAACACTCTGAATCTTTGTTTAACCAAAGAAAGGGAGAAGGTAACGGATAATTGTATGCCTCCCCTTGTAAGAGTCTAACATAGTTTTGTGTAATAAATAACGTCAATAATGAAAAATGGATTATAGATAAATCGATTATCGAACCTAAAAATATAAGTAAAACTCTAAAATATTTTTAAAAACGCATGTACACGTAATATGAATCTTCATATTGCATAGTAGATGTGGCAAGTCGACAAACCTCAAGTTAAGTTACGTTTCCTGTATTTGCTGCTTGATTTTTTACGATGAACGGAAGGTACATTTTATAAATAAATAAATAAAAGGTAATTTATTCACCATAAAGTTCATTTAATGGGTAGGGTAGAGGCCCAACCATTGGACCACCTTAGTTTAGACGGCTATATAAAATAAATGAACTTTCACTTTCATTGGACCGGTAGCACGTTCATTGGACCTCATAATATGTATCATTGGACCTGGGTTAGTTGGTCCTTTTTTGTATGATAATTAAATTGTGAGTCCAATGATGGCAAATGTGTTCACAAATTAAGAAATTCTTATCAATAGTACCTAGTGAAAGTTTGTGGGCCCTTAGTTAGTTAGGGGTAGCCTACGGGGTGCGACTTTATGTATATATGTATGTATTAATAGTATTAAGATAGCTGCAGCGTTTAAGCCAACTTCTTTCTTTCGGAAGGCAGTCAATGGCAGCCTAATGCTCTCCTCATTTCAATGGTAATATGGGCCACATTTGGACATTCTGGAAAAACAATACGTAATAAAAAACTGACCTCCTTCATTGGACCGGTACAATAATTAGTTACGTAAATGGTACAATGATGGACATTCTATGATTCTTAGTTCACAGGTAATTTTAATAATATTAATAAATGTTTGTTAAGAACACTTAACGATATAACGAAGCCTCTATTTTATGATAAATTAATAATATGAGCGTTATGTTATGAGAAGTAGTAAAGAAAGAAAGAAAGAAAGAAAGAAAGAAAGAAAATTGCCCGCGTTGAATGGTTGCGCAGGCGAGACTGCTCTTTGCGCGAGGGGTACAGCGTCGGCAGGGCTAGAGTCTGTACTTATTTGGAACTTTGTTGTTTAGTTTTCGAAATACTTTGCTGGTCCAATGAATGCACTGGTCCAACGATATTAACCTAAACGTTAACATGAAACAGTGATGATAAGATATATGAGCAGACTTTGCTGATATTTGATTGATATGTGAATTCTTGGCATGAAATATTATTTTAGACTTATCGTGAACCATCCGTCTCGCCACGCGATGCACTCAGACCAGTGACTTCCCTTTTAGAGATTGCATGCGATCTGCATGCAACAAACATTTTCTAGAAATTGGTTTAGTGACAGCAGTTTAATTTACTCACGAATAATCCGAATAATAGCTTTTGACGTATTCTTTTATATCGGGGAAAGAAATATCGAAGTTGTTCCTTGGAGAAAATGAGTATTTTGTTTTGTGAATCCTGTAACTGATGTTAAATAAAAACACGTAACAACATTCTCGAATTAGTAGGTCTATATAATGTTCCTTTGGTGATTATTGTATTTAATAAAACAAGATAGACGTCACAGGATCCAGTGACGTCACGTCGATGACCTTCACCCACGTTGGCTTAAAATAAACTAAACGTGACCTTTTGTGGGGTTGTAAATGCTCAATTGTCGCAATGGCTGCGTGGGAGGTGTTTGTAGATTGAATATTTTCTACTATTTTCCATGTTATAAGATGTTTTTGTTCAGCTAATGTATAGGCATTCAGTTTGTCAAGTTTAAATTTTACAAACAGATTTATAAGGCTGTATGTGTATTTAGTGTTCAGTATGTTTTATTATATCAGTAAGTTTATGGCTGAAGTGAACACTGAATCACCTCGATAACTTCTGTCGTCCCTTTCATTTCAAAAACTTTTCGACTTCGGCTATTGAATTTGCTAATTGGTGGCGTAGAAAATGATAGTGTATTTAAAAAAGTTATATTTTCGTTTTTGTTCAAAAACCGACAAGTGCGAGTTGAAGTCGCCTGGAGAGGGTTCCGTACGTCGAATATGTTATCTACCATGTTTTTTAATGTAAATTATTTATTCCAAGAACAAACTTAACATTTTAATTAAAAAAAATTTTGTCTCATTAGACTTCTTATAGGTTTTGCTGTAATAAAGAAGTAAACAACTATTCAAATTTTTTAGGCTCAGAAGTTTCAGAGATAAGGGTGGAATGATAAATTTTGTCTACTTTGTTAAATAAGTCTAAAATTATTTATTTAAAATTTTTAAATAAATTATGGGTGAATCTCTCACAATAAGGCCCTTCATTTGATATGTCACACAGTACAGTTTGTTAAACTTTTATTTAATTCACAAGTAACCCCCATTTTCATTTATTTAAGTTACACCTCCGCCTTTGGGTCACAGAAATTCATTTGCGTTCCAAATTTCTACTTTTACGGTCTAGTAGATTCGGAGCAAATTGGCTGCTACATTCGGATAGACAGTCACACGAGTGATTCTACGATATACTTACGCCTTTTTTAATCGAATATACGGAACCCTAAAAATAAATGAAACAACTGTCATCCTGTGGGATATCATTCGACAGCACGATTTTAAGAAATTAGATTTTAGCGAAGTTAAGCAAATTCTGACGATGTCAATCCTTGGATGGGTGAGCACGTATTTTCTATACAGAGCGTAAGGCTGTTGATGTCATCGGTACTGGAGTAGATATTTGAAGTGACTTTTTTGTATGAAATGACATTCCCAAATCCCTGCTCAAAAACCGATTATGACTTTAGTAACATGAGAAGCACTCGTGGCGCACCGCATAGCCGTTCGTTTTCGATTAGTGAAGTTAAGCAATGTCTGGCGCGGTTAGTCCTTGGATGGGTGACCATCGTTAAGTAAAGTCACTGGTCTATACAGGGGAGGCTTGAAAACATTGTCAGATGCCACTAGTCTGACAAAAATACACTAATACGCACTGGGCCCACCATACCAATAAGAGGACGCTAAACCTAATAAGTAAGGCTGTCATCGGTACTTGAGAAGAGATTTAAGGTGACGTTTTAAATCAAATCAAATCTCTGCTCAAAAACAGAGCACAATTTTAGGTAGTAACGTTCTGTAATATGGGCCTAAGATAGAGCATTAAGCGAACTACTAATCAAGTTGGTTGCTGCGATATCTATCGATATATTGACAGCTGCACGCATGGTGACGTCACTACCGATGAGCGTGTGTGGTCATAGGATTTGCAGGTGTGTTTGTATGTTGTGCATGTGTCGGGTAGAGCTGCGCATATGGTGAAAGGGGGTTCGGTGGGTGGCAAGGGGGTGGGAACGGAGTAAACTGCTCAGGTTTGTAGCTAGCTCGGTACATTTTATTGTAGCTCGCGTCTCTGGATACTACTGACTCTGAGTGGAGCTTTCCAGGTTTATCGATGTCGATATAAAACGAGTAATGGCGCGTTGTTATTTTTCTCATTGTAGGTACGTTATGTCCCGGATTGGATAGCAGAGTTTAATGTTTTATGGCAACGCGTTAAGTTGCAACGTTACCGCTTTAAGGAGGAATTGCTTTGGATATTATAATAAGTCACTCGTTCTTATACATCTTTATGGAATTATGTGGATGTTGTTACGGAAAATACGACGAAGCCGTGAATGGTAAACAAATATATCAGTTAGACAGATGATATTATGTCGACGCATAAGGCTTTTCCTTGAAATATTTTCCACTATAAACCATAATACAAATAATTAATGTTCCTTATAATGAGGTTCCGCTTATTGACACTATAAGAATTCTAAATAGGACCTACAATGGAACAACATAAAATTTTTAATCAACAGTATTACAACACAGCAGCGAAATTTCGAATTATTTAGATACTGTAGGTAAAAGAAAGTGATTTTAAAACGATTTACTACCAAATGTATCAAATCAAAGGTTGAATTAAAAAAAAAAATCACTATACCGACATGTACTTAACGTAATCATAATGTTGCCGATACGTCCAAAAAATATTTTGAAATCCATTGCATTCCATTGGATACGTTTTATTTAAGCTTGACTTTTAATATTTTGCCGTCATAGCATAATGCCACCATAATAAATTCTGCCAATGACATCGTGGAAGGAAAAATGACTAGTTCTTAAGAAAATTTGGTCGGTTATTCATTCATTGCACATCTAACTTGACACAAATTGTATGTTTATTGATTCATAGTTATAGACCTATTAAAACTTTGTGAAACTTCTTTATCCTACTTACATACCCTATTTCTTTCTTTAATTAGTCTGGCGTCCAAGGTATAGCAATAGAGTAATATAGGGCACTATCTACCTTTAGTAGGCGCCGTGTCGGGTACCACTGGTGATGCTAGCTTATAGGAGTTACAGTGGGAAGAGTATGAAGGTGGGATTGTATCTACAAAAAAATTGAGATGAACCAGTGATGCCACCTGGCGGAACGGTCTAGTCTCTACTCGATGTCATTCATTAGCGTCATGCATCATCATTTATTAAATAATAATATATTTTGTATTAGTGTTACGATATCATGTAGCTTACCTATCTTTAATGTTGTTAATATTCTCGAATACAGGTCCATCATACCAAAAGGACCTAAAAGTGGGCTATCACCATGGGTAAGCTAAATATCTACTTACCTAATACCTGTTTTGTAGTGTATCCTCCTTGTATTTCTAGTCTATTTTTCTGTTTAGAATCACCGTTTTAAAATCCGTATTATTATTGGTTAAATATCGATACTTATGGTGAGGTCACATCACTAAACAGGTTAACTCGTCGTCGCTGGGGCGTTGCCTGCACTGCCCTGTGTGTGGCCAATAATTTTATTACAAGTTCATTAAGACACCCGTTGCGTCCAATAATTCTTCACTTTTAGCTCTGGTATACTCTACTAGAACCCGATGGATATTTGATTTGATCAGTCTACCCATCGATGTAGGGTTCCATGAGCGTATTACAATTTAACCTTTAATCTTCTTGGTTTTAACACCATTCGAAGTGTGAGTAAAGAGAGAGCGTATTCGATATCGACTGGGCACCAAACACTTCTTTTATTTATGCATGAGTACTGCAAGACTAGAGAGCTGCCGAGTGGCCCAAAGCATGCAGTCACCTGTATATCATAGCTTTAAACGAGCACCGTTAGGTTTTAATGATACATCAAAATCGGTTTAGAAAGCGTTGGGTGATGTAACTGTCACCTCAACAAGTGGGGCTTTGAAGACTCACTGTCCGTCCGTGGTTGCTAGAACCTGATACCCATCCATCTTGCGAATAAGTGGTTATCATGCTTTTCCCCGGTGGCCTAAGAAACTCAATCGGCTGTGGACTGGGTCCAGAGATTTGACTATGTATAATAGATTACTATACATATATAAGTTGTTAGTGTTTGCTTGAGATATTCTAAATTTATAATTCCGATGCAGGCCGCTTCCAACCGGTCGCTCTGGAAATCTATGGGGGGGGCCTATGTTAATTAGTCGACGTCTTGTGACTGATATGATAATGATGATGATAAACCCGACAATATATATACGGATTGTCTCTTTGTCAGTAATTAGTAAGGTTGTGTACTTTCCGTTTCATTTTTCTTTGTTTTTGTTGCAAACTAAAGATTATTTTGTACTTCATTATCAATATATATGTTTTGTACGATCTGACTGATAAGACACCAGACAGACCACACCAGGTGATCGACGAAGTGATTATAGTATAGACAACCTTTTATTGATAAACGATCGATCTGTTGTCAACAAATGAGGCTGAAGGTTCAGTAAACTACAAAAGTATCGGTCATTCTTGAGGATCAGTAGGTCATAATAAACGCGAACTCGTCATGGTAGCGCATCTCGTCATATAATAGGAACATATTGTGAATTCTTCACCTAATGACCGTAGCCGTTTTAAGTTCACACTAAGCTATTTGATATTGTCACGTGTCGGAAGCTTGATTAGGTAGCGAGCAAAACGGCATTAGATTAATAAAAATGGATATTTAGATATTGTAAATAGTAGATAGGGTAGTTAGAAAAGAGCATAAAATCGTTTAAATTGTACCGAACATCACTTAAAATTAATATTTTCCATTTTGAAGGAGTACATGAAATTGTGAAACACGCTATACTTTAAAGTAAACTTTAATACGCTAATTAGAGTGCACTTACGCATCTAATTACAGGTTTATGAATTTTCTAATTAGCGTATGTAAAGATCTATACAACTGTAATTAGATGCTTAAGTGCACCATTTGGGAGATACCCACGCATGAGACGTCCATCTGCTGGAGGGGATGCGGCACAACTGAGAGATCTCGCCTCGTGAAGTAGTGATGTGCTAGATACTTTTATTTAGGGATGAGCCCTTACGATACCAAAAGAACAAAAATGTCATGGAAATGATAAATTTACGTCTGACTTAGTGTACACTTGATGATGATATTTTTAGAATGACTCTAGTACCTACTTTATTACGTGATAATTATGAACTTTGTAATATAGCATTAGAAATGTTGAATGTAAGAAAATAAATCAATTACTGATAAGAATGAGTGTACAAACTACACGAAGTTAATTAATCAGATTTAAAAATTATTTAATCTATAACTGGACCTCAGGCTTTCATGGCCCACCTTGACTGGAACGCAAATTAAGTTACAAAAATAATAGCACTTAATTTAATAAAACATTAGCAATGCTCTTGCTTTCAACAAATATTTGCAATTTCGTTTTCAGACACCATCCACAGGGTTTCCTGTGTAGGTATCTATATAAATATAACTCTGTTAAATTATTAACAAAAAGCGCAAAAAATAATGGCGGCGAAAAAGTGTTGGAACCTCCGGCGGGCAATTAAAATTCGTAATAACTCGAAAGCAAAGTCAACGTAAGTTAAACAAAGCGACAAAAATAATTAATCGCTGACACGCCGCGCGGTAAAAATGTCGCCGGCTACGGGAATAGGCGACACGCGAAATTATTTATGCGTAAACCCGAACTAACACAATGAATTTATTGCTACCTGAATAAATGATAACATCGCGGTGAATTTGATGTCAATATGTGTTAACACTAAGCTATTTAGTTCACGAGTCGGACCCCTTTACCACCCCACACCCTGTCGCACACAGCTGCAAACTCACCCCATTTACCCCCTTCTGCGCCTGTGTGCCACACACCCAGACGTAAAAGCAATTTTTCACAGGTTACACGTACACACACAGCTGTAAGAAGATGGATGTAGTGAGTCCCTTGCCCCACGAAAAGTTTTGTAGTACAGAATTTGTTCACTAGTTGTGTCTAGACATGCCATGCTTTTAAGTTGGAGGTGAATCCTTGGGGACTTGTTTCATGAACTTTGTAAGAAAAGTATTTGCAATCAGAGTTATTACAGACTTGTTTTAATAGATTTCTTAACAGCTACTTAGTATGAGTTGTGAAAAAACATATTATTAATATCTTTAAGTATATTATGTATAGACTTCAGTTCGTTGATTCAAAACTATACTAAATAATACGAAAGACGTTTTTCTAAAATACAAAGTATTTCTGATCTAGGTCACACCTCATAATAATTCTTTTTCGCGCCTTTCAAAAACTAATTCATCGTTAAATAAACTTGATTCAATAGTTACACTCAAAGCGTAAAAATAGAATTTCTTGTTTTTTAAATCATTAATTATACTTAAAGTAAAAATAGTACACAGGTACAAATAATATTTCTAATTCAATTGCTACATTTTATGTGATTGATTGAAATGTTTTACATGGTTTGCTGCTCTGTTACAAATAAAGCAAAAAAAAAAATAGCAGAGTAATTATGATATCGACTGTACACTTTCATCAAAATTGAACTCCATTGTACCAAGCGCCATAAAGGTAAAATAGGAGAATACGAGTGCCACGGGAAAATCATGGCAAGGGAATGCATCGAAAATGATTATGGAATGTGCCCGAACGGGACAGGGATATTGCAGTCACACGCCGTTCAGTCGGTTAGACAGAGATCAAATATTGAATATCGCGCACGTTGCGAAAACGGGGAATGTTGCCAACTGGAAAAGCTGGAAAATGCACCATTGGCGCTCGGTTTACGGTGGGAAATTTGGTTGTGGAGTCAGCAACATAGGTTGTATCAGTCGGTCGGCGTAAGCAGGCGCTGGCGGGGGGGTAGGTGGCTCTCTACTGTGGCAGATAATCAATATCCGCTTGGCTTGTGGACACTATAATAATATACGTTATTTTATACCCCCGTCGTTCAGACTCACCACCTTGGCGTATCCTCTATCCTGCTCGCACCATTATCTAAAATGGACAGTGGCGTAGATTTGGTAAATGATAAGTGTGAGAAAGTATTTATCACGACAATGAAGCGTGATATGTAATTGTATAACCTATTTAGGGTATAGTGGTGATATGTGTAGGTAAGGGTGCGGGGTGAGGTGTGTTGGGGGTACGAGGGGGTACGTTATGTTAGTGATATATTTATTTTTATTGACGGCGGTATCGAGGCTGGTGTTTGTTCGGCCACACGCGATGCGGGCGCCAGTTCTTCATTACATCGGAATTGTATTGCTGTGCGCGCGCCATCAACATTAATTGAAATAATCTAATTGAGGTCAAACTATAACTAACTAGGCAGATAAATGCCAGTATTGTTACCTTGGAAGACGAATAAGGCCTTTTATTATTAGTATATCGTACCATATATAGCAAGACGGAACACTTATGGAAACGCCTCGGTGTTTGTTATGCTGTCCGTCTGTCACCGCCATTTTTTCATGAACTATTTGATGTAGATAATCAAAATTTGGTGTAGTCGTAGAAAATGATGACCCAAATACATTTGAGTAGTCAAAAGCGTAATATTTCGATGTTAGGGGTCAGTTTTAGTGACGAAATGGAAAATTAAAATAAAACGTTTTTATATAGGTCATCTTGTTGGATATCATTTGAAAGCCTTTTTCCGTGGCTTAATGGTAAATAAGGCTGCGGATTCGATTCATACCGGGGTATTTGTGTAAGTGTACTAGGTATGGTGGTAGGTAGGGCATTTTCAAATCTTCGCCTGGCCAGCTACCACCATCTTATCTAAGTCGCCGTCGATCAGCGAAGTTATCCAGTACATCAAATAAGTTGGCTCATCCGGGTGAGCGTGCTACCATCTTCGGCCTCACTTTCAGTGAATGAGGTAAAGCGCTAACCCGTTTTATTTTGGAAAAAAGCTCTTTAACAACATTTATTATACTCGTATTTGCTTGAAACCAGAATTAGGTACAAGTCTTTACGATTACCTACATTTATTGCTATTGTTCGTGCTTCAGAAGGCACGTTAAGTTGTCGGTCCCGGTTGTTTTCAATTGAAAACAGTCGTGAAGCCAAGTCGGTGGCCTACAGGGGCGGTTCAAGAACACTGACTGTCAGGTGGCCTCATTTGACACAGATCCACCAATACGCACTGGGCCCGCGTGGTAGATTATGGTCCATGCCGTCTCCCATAGAGAAGAGGCTGTCTCAATAGTGGTGACGTGTAATGCTGTTGATGATTATAACTGTTGTAGTAATAATCAGTTACAAATTGATTCAATTGTCAGTTTGTTTATTTTCAAATGATTAGTCATATAAGAACTGGTTTTAATGCCATTTACAATTTTGTATTTACGTAAGTTTTTTTTAAGCACGACGGGTTCGTACTTGACCTCAATCACACCTGATGTTAAGTGAACATGAGGTCGAAGGTGGAAGCGTACTGACCCGGAAACCCCAACACATTTGGGGGACTGGCTATCTTATCTCTGACAACCGGAACACAACAATGCTATTAACATTGCTGCTTGGCGGCAGATTTAGAAGAAGATAAGTGGTAGCTAGCCAGGCTGACATTTAAAATGCCCTACCACCAACCAAACCGAGTACTTAAACATGTACCCCGCTGGGTATCGAACCCGCGACCTCCAATTCGTAAACCCAATCCCACCAAAAACATTCTGTAAAAAACTAGCCAAGTCTCGATGGAGCTGCTTGATTATCTCTAAAAAGTAATGAAATCTATACAAAGTCGTGCCAAGTCTAAGGTTCCTTACTGCGATTTCTTTATTATTATAGTTAATGTTGTGTGACTTGGCCGTTGAAGGGTACACAGGGGTACAAAACCTGGTGCTCCATGACACCATTGCACCAATCAGTCGCCAGAAGAATCAACGTTTTCCAAGTGGCAATTTTCCATCGTCATTGCGTAGCGGTTCTGGCGACAGATTGGTGCAATGGTGTCATGGAGCACCAGGTTTTGTACCCCTGTGTACCCTTCAACGGCCAAGTCACACAACATTAACTATAATAATAAAGAAATCGCAGTAAGGAACCTTAGACTTGGCACGACTTTGTATAGATTTCATTACTTTTTAGAGATAATCAAGCAGCTCCATCGAGACTTGGCTAGTTTTTTACAGAATGTTTTTGGTGGGATTTCACTTCTTTTTGTAGAAACGTGGGCATATTGATTTTCATTTTAGATTTTCTTATGTGACACAGTCTTTTTCTTTTTAGGAGTAGTTTTTTTATTATTACAAATCTTTCTTTTCTTTTTTTCCGGTTTTGATTCTTGTACAGTAGCAACAGTTTTTCGTATTGCCCATTCGCGATCATTATTTATTCTTTTAGACGGTTTAGACGGTTTAATTTCTGAAAGATCGGCGCGGTATTTACGCCTAAGCCGGTTGTATTCGGTGATCGCTGAAGCTTGAGCTTTTATACTCTTGAAATCAACATTTATGAGGTGCACCCCATGAAGATTGGTTACTCGTGAAAGCGCCACGTAGGCTTGGCCACAAGAGAATATGGAGGTGCCAATGTCCATAAGGGCATTTTTTAGACTTAGACCTTGGCTCTTGTGAATTGTTAGGGCATACGCCACACAAATTGGGAATTGTTCTCTGTACACGTATGCCCGGGGTATAATCTCAAATTTTGACTTAATAGGCAACAATTCGTGAATCAAATTATTAGCGAATTTTACTACCAATTGTTTAGGCTTTGTTTGGTCTTCCGGGTCCCACCTCACTTTTTGTACAACGCCTATCGACCCATTCACTAAACCTAAACTAACATCAATGTTTCTCCTAAGCATTACTTTAGCTCCCTCTTTAATGATTATAGTTTCTTCCAGTCCAGCAGTCATCGACGCATCATCTTCATATTTTTGTAAACACGCCCGGGCTTTCGTTATCATACATTTTGAGCAATCCAAAGAATCTTTAGCGACTAACTTTATCTCAGGGTGCGGAATCGCTTTTAACATAGCATTATTTAACTGCATACACATATTTCTAGTCGGTAGTAAACAAACAGTATCTTCTGGTAAGTCCCTCAAACATTGTGCTATTTCCATTAACCTTCCTTCATTGGAATGCGAAAGCAGAGGTATCAATCGGTTAGACAGTATATCTCTGTCTGATTGAGTTGTCACTCCTACTCTGATTCTTTTTAACATTTCTACAAACGTAGAATCATCCAGCTGTCTCATATTCAACGTAAGTTCGTCGTAACTAAAAAGTTCAGTCCATAAGTTTGTAATACTTAAGGACCCTATAAGTTTATTAATTTCTGAAGGGGTTAGTTTTTCAAATGGCGACTTTTCTCTAACGGGTGGAAGTTGCAAAAGATCCCCAAGCACTAAAATATGTTTATTTCCAAACCAACCATCTTCTACATCAGAAGTATCAAACACTTCGCATAAACGAAGATTTATGTAGGCTAAAGTTACATTAGATATCATAGACACTTCATCTATAATAAATAATTCGACAGTTATTAAGTCTGTCCTTAAAACTTGAAGTACTTCGTCTGAAAGCGGTTTGTATTTAGGAGTTTGTTTATGCTCTACGGGCAGTTGTAGTAATCTGTGAACAGTTAATCCGTTTACGTTAAATGCTGCAATTCCAGTCGGGGCAGTAATAGCAACATTTTTATGCAGGTTGTTTTTAATCCATATTTTTAAGGTTTTTATTAAATAGCTCTTGCCGGTGCCACCGGTGCCACTAACAAAATATCGTAATATTTCTTTTTGGTTCGTAATTTTATTAGTGACTGTATCAAATACCTTTTTTTGGTCAGAATTCAGTTTATCTATCATTGCTTGCTCATTCATTTCAGAAATATCCGCTTCAACTAAATCAAAGTTGTTTAAATCTTCCATAGCATTTACCGCTTCCAAAGCTTCAAACTCTAAAGGATTGTCGGGTCCTTCATCTACTATGTTTTCCCTTTCTTCGTTTAGTTCTGCTACTTTTTCTTCTACCTTTTCAAAAGCTGTTTGTAAATTATTTCGTAATTCAGTCCGTAAATTTCCGTAGCGTAACGCTTCTTGTAAATCGTCCTTTACAGCATTAAATGCTTCTGTGTATGTCTCATATTGCATTTTTAGGTCATCTAGTATTCTCCAAGGTTTAAATAATAACAACAAGGAAAAGAAATATTTTTCTGGCATTTGCTCTACATCATACTGGTAATGGTTAATTAGGTATGGTCTATTTCGTTTTTTTAAGTATTTTTTATTTGCTAAAACATAATAATCTACTTTATTTGAAACAGGTCGTGTATTAACTAAATCATAATCTTTCGAAAAGTCAAATAGGTTCATGTCTTGTAATTCGTCAGGTCTGGCAGGGTAAACGTTGTCTATCCAAGAATCGTAATATATGTCAGTGGAATTCGGATCCAGTGCAGTCATTTCAGATTTCGATTTAACCCTGCGATTACGATGAATGTTTACGTCTAACCATCTTATTGTTGTTTGTGGGTCCGTGCCGTAAAGTGGTATTCCCAATAATGTATCGCTGGCTTCTAAAGCTCCGCATTCTCGATTCGATAATACTCTGAGACCAATATTATATAACCGGCTTCTAAGACTTTTTGAAGAGTTAATATCGTTAAACATGTCGGTTGCATGTGTCTTTTCACTTTTAGTAGTATACTTGGTCACATAATAGTTTAAAATGGCTGTTTTCTCTCCTACATATTGAATGTCAATATTTCCATTCCACGCCAACAGCAAAGCGGGATTGTAGTCATTAATCATATCTGACTCCTTTGAGCGGACAATATTGTAGAGACGATTATTAGAGCTGAGAGTTTTTCTTGCCGCTATAGTTTGAAAAATGTCTCTTATGATAAGAGAATCCGTCACAGTTCGAGGAAATCCAAAACGACAAACTGAAACAAATCCTTTTTTCGTTTTCTTTCTCCTCATGCAATAACTGTTATGTTTATGCATTTGATACGAAGTGACCCGTTGATGTAAAGTAGGAGAAATATCTTTTTTTGGAATGGCACATGTCACGTATTTAGAAATAAATGACGCTACCTCGTCTATAGATGACTTATGTAGAATAGGTGCATCCTTAACCCATAACATTAAATGGAAGTGCTGAGCACCCCTAGATTGGTACTCTCGACGCCAAAAGAAATGAATAATCTTGCCTAAAGGCTCATCTGAACTAGTTATAAAGTGTAACATGGCATGAAACTTGTTATCTATAAAACGTGAGGTAGATACGGGGTCAAGAGCAACCAATTCACTGATTGTTTTATTAGCCATTTCAACGTCATTTACTTGCCTGATGTACTCTCCCAAATCCTCCCACATCCACTCAGAGGGACTCATGGTAAGAAACCAAGTTGCTGGACCGTAATTTTGAGTCATACAATTTACATCGTTTCTTGGTTTCTTCCAGAACTGTTCGGTGTTCCTCAGTCGGCCAAATATTGCGGTCAAATCGCCTTCCAGCTCATCATTGTTAAGCATTTGGAGATACTGTTCTGCCGTAATTTTATCTCTCTGATTAGCACAATTCATTTTATAAAAGATGCCGGAGTTTAATTGGCGCATATTAGCATCATTCAATAAGAAAAATAGATACTGTTGGTTAAGTCTAAATTGAGGATGTTTCGACATAAGCCGGGCTTTAATAAATTCACTAGAAGTTACTTTCTGCTGCCGATTATGAAATTGGCCGTATTTTCCTTCTACATATAAATGTGGGAAACATTTAACATCGAGGTCTTTATCTCGGGCATCAATCGGTGCTGTGTTTATTTTGAGCATTTGGTAAAGTTCTGAAGCTGGTGCATTTTTTCTCCGTTCATTCAAAGGATATATGGTGTAATGCTCGTAATCAGTTTCCTTTTCTCTTGTGATTTGGGTCAACAGTGCTGCTGTACCATCTTCTAAAATACCTTCTTCAGCATTATCTGATGTATTTGTAACATTATGTTGAATATTTTCATGTATGTTTATGAGCTGGTTAGGTAAATCTGGTAATTTGATATGAGCATAATGTTCGTTTACATTTTTTAAGTATTGTAATGCTTTGTACACTTTATTAACGTCAACAATGTCTTGCCATATAATATTTGCTTTGTTTGGCGTACTTCGGACTATAATATAAAGTTCTGGGTTTTCAATTATTGCGTCTTCAGGTTTTGGGAGCTTTTTTAGGGTTTCTTCCATCGGAAGCGGTAAATGAAAAGTCCTGCCCTTTACTTTTTTAACCATCTGACGATTGGGTAGTCGTTTATTAGCCACAGGATTCATTGTGACAACCACCTGAAACGCTTTAGCGCGTTGGATTAAAATGTTTTCATAGTCGTTCAGCTGAGCTATTTCTGGTGGAACAGTGCTTACGTGCATGTCATTGAGGATACAGACAGCAGGCATTTGGTTAGCACGAATCTTAGCAAGGCATGTGTGGCATATGTACGGACTGTGAGTTATTAGACTAGAATTATAGTAGTTCAGGAGCTGATTCCAAACATCTGTTGATATGGGCTTTCTTAATCGTTCTATGTAACTAATATCCCTAGAATAACAAAGTTTATTGCACGACATACAATCCAGTTTCGGTGTGTCTACACTTTTTTTGGAAAATAATTTAAAAGCAACCTTATTACTTTGTATTATTTCATCTTCCACGATTTCATTATCAGGTATACGCTCTACAACGGCACTTCCTACCGTCGGTTGCTTTCCTAGCTCCATAAGCTTATCCACATTACCACTCGCCAAAGAATCGTCAATATCAAGCAATAATTTACAGTCGCTGTGTATTTGATAAATCTCTCTGATAATAGTCCGAAGATGTGGGAAATGCGATTTAACGTTATTAATATATTTGATATTTTCTTGCAGTTTACCTGTTTCTACAGACATTGAGTAAATTTGCGCAGTAGTTTGGAGGCTCAATACTTCGAAAATGTTTTTCAATTTTAGTAAGATTCCATCATTTAATACGCACAATGAATCCGAACAAGACCATGTCAGACTTTTGGACGTTTCCTTAACATTTGTAAAGGTGTTTGCTTTGCCAGTATCATCAATCTCAATAGGTTTTTCTTTATCTTCATAAACCTTATAAGCTTGTTCAGAATAAAATGGCTCCTGATTACTGCGATGCTCAGATTTACCAAGAAATGCTTCAAATTTGTCTTTAATATCCGTGCTTTTAGGACATATTTTTAACTTCTCTAATGCCGCTATTATTTTTTCTTTTAATTTACTTGCAGTCTTGTTCAAATCTTCTAAAGTTTTTTGCCTATTATGGAGAGTCCACTTAACTATTTTTTCTGATTCTAATCTATCTTTAAGTTTAGTTGTAAGAACTCTAGTGATTGTTTCTGTGTTTCCCTTAAACTTTAGTTTGTCAGTAGATCTCTTTCGCGCTAAGTTTTGTCTGTTTACTTCCGGATGTGAAGCACGATAGCGAGATACTGCGGCCTGATTGACTTCCGGATGTAAAGCACGGTAGCGAGATACAGCAGCCTGATTGACTTCCGGATGTGAAGCATTGTAGCGAGATACAGCAGCCTGATTTACTTCAGGATGTGAAGCACTGTAGCGTGCTACAGCTGTCCGGTTTACTTCAGGGTGTGAAGCACTGTAGCGTGCTACAGCTGTCCGGTTTACTTCAGGGTGTGAAGCACAGTACTGTGCTACAGATGCCTGGTTGACGCCTGGATGTAAAGAATTATAAAGTTCTACGGTTTCTCGACGTTTTTCAGGGTGTTTTTGTCGGTAACAAGCCGCAGCTTCTCGAAGTTGTTCAGATCGTGACAGTTCGGATAGTTTAGGTCTTCCTTTTTTAGTTTTAGTCGGTCTACCGCCTTTTCCCTTATGCTTAATATTCAATTCACTTTGCGTAGAGTTTAAGTCATATACTGTACATATAGCAATATCTGATGTTACAGAATTTAATATTATGGGATCAAAGGGGGAAGAAGATGAAGAGGCATCTCGTATAGGAATGAGTACATCGTAGTGGCCGCTTAAGTAACTACCGGTAAAACGTAAACACTTTTTTTGGCCAGCATCACCAAAGGAACCTCTTAGTACAGCGTTCTCATACACTTCAAAAGTGAAGGGATAGATTTTTCCAGCAGCCATAAGCTCAGAAGCTGAGCCGTAAGTTGTGGGTTTCATCATATCGCTCGTGTAGGATTGCGCGCTCATGTATACGTCACCATCAGCATCACACGTGTACACTTGCATTTCGTCCCAATGTTCAGCAACGTATGCAACTATAGCAGATCTGATACTGCAAGTTGAGTCAGTTCTACCATACACCAAGAAAGATATTGAATGGAAGAGACAAGACCCGTCTTTGGGCATACCAACTACTTGGTAGCCACTAAGTTCATCGTCGTCTTTTAATATTATCGACATTTTTTACGATAATTATTATCTTACGAAATCAAACACAATTAAACTCAACGACCTTTAGTATATGGACAACAAATCAGAAATACCGATAATATTTAGACTAAAACCTACTTATATCTTTAAGACTTCTTTTGTCCTAATAAAAAAAACTTAAAGAAAATATTACTCTGCCTACTCAATCTATACAAACTATAAGCAAAACGTTAACTCTTAATTATTAGACAAGTGTCAATATAATTAATTATCAATGAACTTTCTACCAAAGGTACTACCTACCTAGTACTGAAATACAGCTAAATTAATGATATTTTTAAACGAAACGAAGTAATATCTAACTAAATAAACTAAACGAGAATACTAGAAAAGTACTTATAAACACGAACGCGATTCGAAGTACTGCCTAACTGTAAATTAAACCTAGAAAACTAAAAGTAGGTACTAAATAACTAACAATTAAATAAAGTATTCAATTGAAACTTCTTTTAATTCTGATAATTAAGTAATAATCAGTAATCCGTCACTAACCATATAATTCCTAACCTGTTTAAATCTTTGAATTAATATAATAACAACCTGCCAATTAACCTTAGCAAACCTCACGAAATAATCAGCGAAATCAACGAAATGCAAATAATCCCTCCTAATCCCTAGCAAACATTTTCAAGCGCAATAGAAGAATGTCGTAAACGACTGTAACGCGGCCGGTTGCCACTTTGCCATATAAGGTTATCGGAAAAACAAAACGTTAGCGCGTTTTAAAATACAGTCAACGCCATCTAGCGACGCGATTTATGTACCAGTCGATTTTTTTATGTACCAATAGTAGAAGGGGGCATTACCATATCTCTAATACAGCTGGGACCAGCTGAGGGTTCTTTGTCAGATATAAAGTTAATCGTTCGACTATTTCTTCTTGTAAACTTGTAAGTATAAGTATAAAAGCCAGTGTAGTCTTATCCTGAGTTTTCCTTTAATTTTATTTATATGCGTATTATAAGCAGAAGGGGAAGCATGCGCCCAGCAGTGGGATGCTATAGGCTAGATTAAATTAGAAGATGTGTCCCACTACGCTGGATTTTTGCAATGACAGTCGATTTTTCTATGTACCAATAGTAGAAGGGGGCATTACCATATCTCTAATACAGCTGAGACCAGCTGAGGGTTCTTCATCAGATACTTCAGACCTTCGATTTTTGACATCAAATGAAGCGGCTCACCAAGTTGAATATTTTTTGTAAAGGCGGTATATGTCGATCTCTAATAGTTTGGTTGGGCTCTTGTGTTTCCTAATCAGGGTCACCAGGTACTCCAGATCTTCGATTATCCTAGTTTTTATAGTTTTCCCTTTATGTGGCCATTAAACCATAACTCTGTACCAAATTTCAGCTCTCTGAGTTTATGGGAAGTACTAGTTCTATTTTGATGATCATGAGTGAGTGAGTGAGTGAGTGAGTGTCATAAATGCGAAACTTTGCTTTCGCTTAACTTCGGAACTAAATGACCTACAGACTTGAAATTTTGGATTTTAAGTATGTGATTATAGCTCACTGGATGACGAAAATTTCTGCGTTCTAGTCTTATCCAGAGGTTCTAAAATAGGGGCCTGAAAATGCGGCGAAATGGTTCCAGTAAAGGATGGTACGGCAGTGTTTGCTTCGCGCTCGACATGGCGGGGGCACTGCCGTGCCCACCGATGTTGTTTACATTGAGCCAAGGAGGCGGTAGGTATTTATATACCAACGTACATTCCATTCATATTTTGCTTTAGCAATTTTCATTGTCGTGGCTGTCCACGTGAATCTTGAATAAAACCTCTTTCCTATACTTACCCTGCAAACTAAACACGTAAGTAAACAAAGAAATTTTCGCAATAACCTTGTTCATTTATTGAGCGCGATAAACTTTTTACACAAAGTTGGTTTTATGTACGAACTCTCTAGCAATCGTGTTTCTTTAAACGAACTTACGTAAAACATAAGTTTCGTGGAAACCTTATTGTCGCTAATTAATCTCCAATCTGGTTATAGGGCTTTTAACGTAATACTCTCTAATTTTTAAACGACTCCAAGGAGGTTCTATGTTCGCCTGTTATTTATTACATATATTTTTAAATTTATTTAACACTTTATTACATATAATCATACAAATTAAACAGGAACGCATTAGGAAAATATTAAAAATAATAGGCGATCTGTAAGAGATCTCTTCCAGCAAACCTTAGTAAGGTGACAATTTAGGAGTAACTTACAATTAGTCAAAGAGTATACAAACAAAAACAGAAGAATAATTTAACTATATGACTAACAAACAACGATTTTAACTATTACTTTTTATGTTTTCGTCTATTGTTAACCTATTTTGATGATTATTTTTTATTTTTATATATTTCTCGCCCCCACTTGGAGCCCACCTTTAGAAAGAAGGCGCCGCTTCGACTTTTAATTGGCGCCACGATGATATGGCGTATGTGATTTCACTGAATCGCTTTTGGTGTTTTAAACTAAAAACAGTAGATTTAGAAAAAAATAGACGTTGACATTGAAATTTGAAACAATTTCAGAAAATGTTATGTTATAGTTAAGTACCAATAACATAACTTTTAAATCGAATAAATACCAAGTGGTATATACACGACTCATTATTGACTTTGTGTTTTTTGCAACTTAGAGATGAACAATAACGAATTTGAAATTGTGTAATACTTTCAACTGCCTCCTTGGCTCAATGTAAACAACATTGGGTTTACGATTCGGAAGTCGCGGGTTCGATCCCCAGCAGGATACATGTTTAAGTACCCGGTTTGGTTGGTGGTAGGGCATTTTAAATGTCCTTATATATTAAATATCTATTTTAAATATCTTATCTAAATCTACCGCCAAGCAGCAATGTTCATAGCATTGTGTTCCGGTTGTCAGAGATAAGATAGCCAGTCCCCCAAATGTGTTGGGGTTTCCGGGTCAGTACGCTTCCACCTTCGACCTCATCTTCACTTAACATCAGGACTGTGATTGAGATATCAAGAACAAACCCGTCGTGCATAAAAAAAATACTCCATAAATTAATTTACACTCCCAAATAGATCTATCCAACGTTATTATTACTTTTCAATACGTTATACTGTTTAATTTATCCATAGACATACACACTTCACCCCTGCGTAGGCGACGCGAGGTGTCCCCAAAATAATAATGAAAACGTAACTCGATTGGCCCCCGTCTGTCGATGAATCAGATGCGACGTACGTTGCTGTAGAATCTTCAGTTATGTCTTAGCTGCAGGTCAAAATTAATAAGTTCTACATAAAAAATAATTTTAAAACAAGGTTTTAATTCTCCTCATGATTATCAAATATTATTCTAGAAGGTACAAGGGTAAGTAACATAAAATTCATCAAGGAATTCCAGTGGCATCTTCTGGCTCCATCTTCAGACCCACCCATCATGTGTAATGGAAACTAATGGAAATTGCTCATGATAACAAAACAAACTAGCCCAAGTTCTGTTGATAAGACTGGAGATAACGAAAGCAAATCTCTTGAAATCAGATATTTTACAAATTTTTGGCGGTTCTATTATACATTGTGTCCTCATTATTATAAGTCTATGCTATATCTGTAATAATGTTGGTATACTAATATTGGAAAAATGGACCTAATGCAGAGGAATAGCGTATCTAAATTTTGGGAAAACGAACCCGGATAGTGTGGTAACCACCGACCATAATAATGTACCACTTGGTTGCCCATGAATTAACTTGCAGTTCATTTGTGTGAATCATAATTGCTTCATGACTTGGACTTACATGTACGAGGCCAGAGTCGGATATGTCACGCACATCATGTAAAACATGTTGATTGCCAGATGATTTTCAGTTGCATAAGTCATATAAAACAGTAGGAACAATCTGTAATTTAGATATTATCACAACTTTAATAATATCAATTGGCCAAAGCAACTGTCAAAAATGAGGGCCTGTTACACCACTTTGATGAAGTTTCAGATAGCCAATCCAGAACCAGAGAAGTTTTAAAATTTTATTACAATAGTATGTGTATATTAAAAATATTAACTATATAAGGTAGGTAAAGTCTTTGATAAATTAACAATTACTTCAAGGTGCTGCTATATTCTTCCTACTGCTATAATGAAGGGTAACGTTAGTTTATACTACTATAGGGGCTTACGCGGTGAAATAAAATAAATATATCAGCTACTGTTAATTAGCATCAGCAAGTGGTGAAGAGACCTTGAATGGGGGAACAAAAACCAGCTTAATTACATATTTATAGATCTAAATACGAGTAAAGATAATTAGATAATAAAGAAACATTTTGAAACTCGTTCAGGATTATAAAGTAAACAATAATCAGTTGGGAACTGCATTCTGGAAGTTGTAGTGAGTACGTCTACTGCGGCGGTTAGGGTTGTTCTTAGGGCGTTTAGCGCCCGTTTAGCCGCCAGCAGGTAGGTATAGAAAAAAAGAATACCAATTTGATTGAATTTAGTGGGTTTATTCTACAAACAGCTCACTCCCCTGCACCCCTCGGCAAATCTCCCGTACGGTCACTGGCCTGAAGGTGTTGGAGCTGCAGTGGACGTAGCCCTCGAGTCCTCTCGTAGACGACGACGAGGTTTAGGCTGGATCAGCGGTTTTCGGGGGAGGGTAGATCTACCCCGAATGTCTCCCAGGTGCAGACCTGGATGTCGACGCCGACAAGTAGTCACTCAGGACCTTGATCCTGTAGAGCACAGGCAGTCATTAGTGAGTGCCCGCAAGTATCCTCGTCCACTGCTGGTGTTCACGGCTCAGCAACCATAACGAACACCACGCAGTTGACAGGCACAAAAGCAGAAACAGCTTACATTAAAATTAGCCAGATTATTATGGAAACTCACCCTAGAGGGATCTTCCGTAGTGTACTTTAAATTTGGTTGAGGGTTGAGGTGCAACCGAAGCAGTGTTCTTCCGATAGCAAGGTCGCGGTCAAACAGAGGACGATTCGGGTTCCCCCACTCTAATTAGAAATCGTCTTAACGACGTCATCGCAACCGGACAAATTAGCGTACCGCAAAACCGTGGTGAGACCCTTTTTAAATAAAATAATAATTTGAGGGTTCCGTAGGAAACTTTTATTATAAAGATGAAGTAGTGTGTGAAATAATAAGTAACTTTAAAGGTACAATCGTAACGGCGCTAGACGCAACGTTACACTACCTAGGACAAGATATCCAATTAGTTACAATATAAGTCCAACTTCAGAAAGACGCCAATTCTCGAATCCAACATGGATGGCCAGCGTTCGGAAAACTGTGCAACATTTTCTCGTCTCAAATATCTCAGTGCTTAAAGACGAAAGTCTTTAATCAATACAATCAAAGAAGACTTGTGCACTGAAATGTGGTCTCTCACCAAGGGCCTCATAAGAAATGAGAATATGGTGAGAACGATGCTCGGCAAGGAGCCTATATAATGAAAGTACAACCATGTATATCACCGTCGTGCTAGCCATGGGGCCTTGGACTAATCATCATCATCATCAGCTCGTAAACGTCCCACTGCAGGGATATAGGCCTTCCCTCGTATGATGAGGGAGTATTGGAAGGAATTTGAAGAGGAGGGAGATTTGGACCTATCATGTGACCCTAACTTCCTTCCTGGTTGGGCTACGAAAAGACAAGATTTGAGGCAAGAGAAACTTTTTCGAGTCGTTAAGTAATGAAAAACTTTAGTTTATTACAACCAACTAATGCTTTGTTGTTGGATACTTCGATATTTACTTACACTTGTGGCTGTATTTGATAAATGAGTTATATAGTCTCTGAGCATGAATTTCGTTTTCAAATTAATATAATGCCTCAAATGTCTCTTCCAGATTTTTTGTCTCTTGACATTGAATATATCATTCATTCGGTATTATGTAAATATAGTAGCGGCTATCTGTATTGGCGGAAGTTAAATAAAAATTCTAATTTAGGCACAAATTGGCTTGACGCGGCGCTAACAGCAAATTGCATGCTCCAATTGATTAACTACAAATCGATGCATTATAATGTGTATGTTACAAAAGAGATAAATAAGTTGAATTATTTTTCTCCACGTAGTACTTACTCGTACTTAAATAAACATATATGTTCAGTCCTTTAGCTTTAAGAAATTGGGTTCCGCGTAAATTATCACATTTTTAGTTTGAATCTCTATCGTGATATTTGTCCATTCGTTTTGATACTCATTATTTTCGTATAGTAATCTCAACCGACCTATTGTTTTGGCCCGATTTGACCTTGGCAAATACTCATGACATTTCGATAGTACTAATTTACTGATCAAAATATTTTGCAATATGACCTGGACAACCAAAGTGAAGTCTTTGTGATTTTCTGTTTACAACTCAAGGTAGTCTCGTCAGTCAGCGCTTCGTATGAGTTTTGCTTCGAAAAACTGTTATTAAACAACCAATGAAAAATTAACGTTCGTTAGGAATCTCAGTGCATAGTTCTTACCAATACAAATCACTTTTCACGCGATTGTGAAGCTATGCATAAATAAAACCAAAAGTCAAAACCCCTAAGCAGGAAGTGCTTCTGGTTTCGGACACCAAAAGACCGACGTATGTACGTATAATGTTTTACGTAAGGTTCCACATGTAAAACTTTTGCAAATTTTTCCAATAAATTATTGCAGGAGATGGATCCTATTAGTCTTGTTCACGGAGAAAATTCAATCCGTGCGTTCTTATTAGATTAAATGTTCAAATATATCAAACAATTTTACTGTTAATAATAACAAATTTACGAATCCAATTCACCGAGCCTAGTGTGATTTTTACATACAGTTTCCTGTGACAAAACAGGTTGATGATAATTATGAAGTGATCATCGTGTATACCATTTATTAATAAACATTTTTATTTTTTGAGTCCAGCAAGCGAACATCTTTCAGCACTTTATTTTAGGCACATAGATCAGTACTAGATTATCAGTGGTAGAATGAAAGTATTTTCTAACAAATCAGTAGCTCGCTTCAGGTTTAGTAGATATATGTATTTAATTATAAAACGTAAAATATTAAATTAAAATTACCCATGCAAACTATATTTATTAATTTTCATTATGCCCGTAATTAAGGCTGTGCGATGAGACAGCAAATAGCGTTGTATGGCGCGTGCGCAGCGCCGGCACCCGCAACCTTAACCTATCTACGAACGGGGAACAATCCAGGCGCCCACGCACCACGTCGTATAACAGCCCCATGTCCAATATCTGTATCACATTCCTCTAGCGTTCGAAGGTCGTAATTACGGCAGTAGTCTTTAGGTTGCTTTCTTTTTCGAAATTTGTAATGTAAGTGATTGAAAAATTTCTTTTGATATACTGTTGATTCGGTTTATGTGTAGATATAGCATAGTATGGAGACCATTCGACCTTTTAGAAAATAGTTTTAGACCTTATAGTATTAGTATTTCCTACAAAGGAATGAAGTTCAAAGTAGTGGTAATTTTATTTTTTTTTTCTTTTATGCACAACGGGTTAACACTTGACCTCAATCACACGATGCATTCATTATAATTATATTATAATTAAATATTTTTAATCTATCAGTCATAGGTACACTCTACCCATGTGTAAATAATTAGGAACTTTAAGAAAATATAAGTTACACCACAAAATTTACATATTTTACTCTTTATTAATCTCATTACCCATGGGTAATTGCTTACATAGTACAGATTTCACATTTAGTCCCTAATTTTTATATTTCTAAACTGTAATACATACATATGTCCAGAGAGGCATGGCGAGAGAGGAGGAAGCCCTTTGCCCAGCAGTGGGATAATATGGGCTCCTAAAAATAATAATATGTTTAATTTAATTAATACATAGATTTAAGCTCTACCTGGATATACTGTTAGTAAAATATCATAGGAAAATTATATCAATATAATATAATTTTCCTATGATATTATTTTTTATATTATTTTTTTCTTATTTAAACTAAAATATATTTGAGAGCTAATGTACTCGTATCTTGAAGCTGACCATCCCATTAAGATCAAAACATACAAACGGCCGAATTGAGAACCTCCTCTTTTGTGAAGTCAGTTAACAATGTTCTTAATACGGAGAGCTTAGTTAAATTTCGATAGCCACTTCTAGAAGTACATAAGTACTTAGGCATATGCCCAACAATAACATTGATTTCTATATACTACAAGGGGTTAGAAAGCAAATTGCAAAGCCTTATGGGGGTGAAAGTTGACGTCATTAAATAAATTTACTTTAGTCAAAATCATAATTATATATTTTTTTATACCTATTGTTAACATACTTACTTTTAATTAATACAGAAGTGGTAGTGGAATGTCTGTAGTGTGTACTCTTTTTGTTCTTACTTTTCCTTTATTTTTTCCAAAAAAAAACCATGAATATCTTGAGTACCTACCGTATTGTTTGTACTATAATAAGTTGGTTTCAAATGTCCCAAATGACTTCAACTATCGCTCTTACGGCTTTGCCTCGATTTCGTAACACTCTGTATGCCTACATGTTCTTACTATATCATTACCATATAGGAGCTTTGCATTTTGACTTTACAGTAAATTAATATAATTTAGCTCCATAGGGTTTAATCATTTTACTTAGATTCTAGTTGGAATATTATTACTTCTGAGAACTTATAACGGTCACAAGAAAAAAATTTAAATACTTAGAAGCTTTGTAAAGTAAAATAGCAAATATAATGGAAATTTATTTATTATCTTATAATAAACATAGTTCTATATTGGTGTTTTAAAAGTTACTTCTTTCAATTACATTGGACGCATGAGCTTCACATTTTGCAGGATTATGTCCCTCCGACACGTGGTTGCATTGCACCCTCTCAAACGTATTGCTTCCCCTCATGGAGTGCTGACCTCCGGATTGTGTCGTCGATCAATTTATGAATCATCCCGGTAGTTACTCTGTAGGGTTGAAGCTTTATTTTATTTAGGTTTTTTGTGAGGGTAATAAAAACTTTAGATTCTCCCAGTAATAGACATGAATTTAAGAATTTGCTTAATAAGGTTACGCCACTTGACACGAAGTAAACACTGACAATTAACAATAATACTTCATGACGTGACATTTTCTAGAAACTTCTAATCGGAATTTTCCGTACTAAGGAATCACTTAAGACGAATAGGATAATTGCGTCTCTCTTGCTGGTCGGATCGGCTTGAGACGTTAATTGGAAATAACCCTGTTTACATGAGTAAAGTATAGTCCCATGAATACTCTTGCGTCATGCATTTAAAAAGAAGTAATTCACAATGATAACCCAATGCAGTGACAATTTATAAAAATATTACCTATTTAATAATATAATTTGATAATAATAAATCTATCTAACTATGCTAAAATTAGTATAAACCACAGATTTTATCACATAGGTTTCATTTACATGTCTAACTTAATAATAAATTAAGTGCAAGCGGCAACTTAAGAGAAGTTATCTATCATTCGTTTGAATGATCATGACATTGGAAAATGAACTACGTAAGTAGCAGATATCACAAACTTTCAATATACTTAGTTGATAATAATAGTCACCGTATAGTAGGGGCGACGCAAAATTAATCATACAGGGCTGTTTAGCATGAACAAGTCTGATGTCGACGATATACGAAATAATAATAATAGTCCACGGTGTAATAATAAAAGAAAACACATTAAATTTCATTAAAACATATTAAACATTAATTATTAAAATTATGACATCGGCCAGCTATTCGGAGGGAAATCAATAAATAATAACTGAATTTAAAGGGCATTTAGCCTGCAAAGTAAGTCAAACAAAACTTACGCAAATAATTGCTGTGGACGCGAAGCAAATAATAACTCTATGACTTAAGTCTTTTGTAACACCAGAAATAGCTTTAAATATAAAGATTAAAAAATAATTACCTTCTATGCACTTCAGATAGCTACACTCTCAGTTGATTCACGATTTGTAACTTGTTCGTAAAAGGGAGAAATATAATATTGTTAAACCTTATCCTTAAAGTAATAATAAATAAAGTCAATAATAACTTTCAATGAGAGTATTGAATTTCCTTTCAGAGGAAAGGAAAAAGATTTGTATTGCAATAGCAACAGTAGACAAATATGTCTACTGTTTTTCAGGACGTAACACTTCTACAACTTCTAAGGACGATACAGAACTCTCGCTAGTTCTTCTACCGGTACAATTGGTGAAGCAAGTGTCTTTAACACCGAAATTTTCACCATCTTCAACAGTTTGGGGAAGATGTCGTCCAAGCGTTTCAGGAAGTAATAAAGAGCTACAACCAAATAAAATAGCTAACATACCAAAAACTGCTGTTGGAATTTTAGGATTGAAAGAGTCAAGTAAAATTATCATAGGACTCAAGGCGGCAGACACACTTGCCCACATTGTGCCAACACTAACACCTGTACTACGCAAGACGGTGGGGAATAATTCAGTTCCAAATTTATATGTAATTGAAAAGGCTCCAGATATAATAAGTTTTCCGACCATCGCTGCAGCAGTCGCTTCAGTAGATCCATACGGTAGTGCGAGTACTATCAATAAAGAAGCTCCACTTAGTAACATTGTCGAGCATAGAAGGGCTCTATTACCAATTCTATCTACAAGAAACATCGCAGTTATGATGCCAGGCAAATCCATGAGGCCACTAAGAAACAACATTAAAAATGGATTACCATTTAGAGTACTGGTATTTAGGCCGAGGCCATAGTAAACCACAGCATTGGCAAAAAAGCAACCAAATACTATTATCGATTTTTTCAGCATATTAGGAGTCTTAAATAGATCAAGCATTCCAGCGGAATTATTTTCTGCATCGTCTACAGTACATGTTGATTTGTGATAAGATAGCAACAACTCTGTATCTACTGCCTCAGCTGACTTATTCATTTTTAAAGCTTTGTTCACGATATCTATAGATTCACGAATACGGCCTTTCGCCCAGAGCCATCTTGGAGATTCATCCATAAGAAACCAATGAGGAAGTATTATTACGGAATGCAATGCGTATACAATTTGTAGGTAAAATCTATTATCAATAAGATATCCCCATAGACTAACCATCATCACGCCAATGGCAAATAACAATTGAAACATAGTACTGCACACTGCACGTTTACTCGGTGCTACAAGTTCTATGGCCAATACATATCCAGCTTTGAAGGGACTAAATCCGACAATTCCGTAAAGGAATCTAAATGTTAAAAAAGTATAGTATTCTGTGCAGAAGGCCACTGCAATGCCTGTGATCATTTGGAGGAATCCTGTCCACACAAAGATGGTTTTTCTCCCGAAATTGTCACATAAAGGGCCGAGAATAAAGGAGCCTAAAATAACACCAGACATGAAAACAGTTTGCGTCACGGCGCCCATCCAACGACGACTGCACACGAAGTCCCATTGGATTCCACGGGTGGATGTAAAATACTGTGTGTCATATACCCACGACTGGCATTCCATTAAAGTGTTGTTAAGTCCGAAAACATGGCATGCAGCTAGTTTTCCGTTTTCATGAAGAGGAATTGCATCAAGGACTAAAGACGAGTTCCATGGTTCAGTGTAATTTGGAGTGTCTATACCTTCTAGTGCACATCTGAAATTAATTTTTAGGGTATCAGAGGAATTCAATATATTTGTAAGCACTTGAAGTATTTTAATTGGCATTAATTTACTTAGTTAATTACCTGTGTTCCGGAACTGCAGCCACTGTCACCAGGGAGAACATGTGAATGCTGGTTGGTATAGCAGACACAACGTGTAGCATGAATTGAAAGAATTGGTATCGTCCGAACTCTCCTACAAACAAGAAAATTTAGTTTTAGTATGTACATGCTGGCTTGCGAGTCACATGGGCCTTGGCCAGTGTGGTTTGTCGTATTGTAACACATACCTCGCAATTACTTCTTCGGTAACGCAAAATCAGGCTGATGTCAACTGTGACAATTTAATTAAAAATCATGTATAAAGGTCATGACATGAATCTTATAAATAATATTAATAACACACTAAGATGTACTTAAAATACTCAATAAATATTGATTTTATTACAAAGAAATGATTATTCAAGATGAGTATACAATTTATAAGGTAAATTATGTCACTCACCAAGTTTGTTCATAAGTTTTTCTATATCGTCGCTTTTTCCCTCCATGGTGCCGAAGTTTTTCTTTTATCAGATTATTTTAGCATTTAATTAAAGGGATCGATTAAATATAGGAATAGAATATTATAGATTCGCTTGCTTTCTACATTTAATTTTTAGTGATTTATTCTAACCCTTTTTTATTTCATTACATATTCACTAGGTAATATTACACGTTACCGAATTTCAAGGCGTACTGCGTTTAGGGGTATCTGGTAATTACTGCGGTGTCTCACATAGTATATTTTCGCCTATATCGTCAACTGTTTGTGTAACTACTCAACGTTACCCTATGGCATTGGTGAAACAAAGAAGCTGACACAAACACTTATTTAGCAAACGGGTACTAATGCGACACCAGCTACCATTGTACAAAAACGGTCAATGGCTTTATTGTATGTATTACATGTTCTAATTTCCGGGATTTTTTTATAAGGTAGTCCGTCCAAGTGATTGCTAAGAGAGGAACTAAACCATTGCATTATATTACAGCACCTTTTATATACTTAGTATGTTAAAAATAGCTTATCTTTAAACCAAAGAAACTATTTTTCCTACCTAACATAAACATAAACAGCGGTATCGTTTTAAATACATAATGGAACGAAAGAAAAGAAGATGATTGATAGAGTTAATTATTTTATTACTTTCTTATTTTATTTAGGCACTATTAATTTTAAAAATCTAACAAAAAATATAAAATCATATCATAACATTAAAAATAACTTTGTCACATTCATTAGTACGTTGTAATTTAGTGTAGCGCATTCACAATAATAAAGTAGTAAAAGAACACTTAGGTACAGTAAGGTTGAAAATACAATCGTGGATTATCTTAAAATTTTCGTGTTCAATTCAGGCAGGAAAAGGTTAACAGAGAGCAAATATTTTAATATGTCACTTTGAGTTTTATCTACAGTTATTCCTGGAACATATGGAGTATAATTTCATATATATGCAATTTTCATTGTACATTTATAACGACATCGTGCCGGGAGAATCTGAAGAGCTATCACTATTTTTCCTGCCTCGACAGGCTGTGAAACAAGTATCACCAAGTCCAAAGTTCTCACCATCTTCCAAAGTTTGTGGTAAATTCCTCCCAAAAGTTTCAGGAAGTAGTAACACGGAAGACCCAGATAAGATAGCTATGCATCCAAAGATAAGTGTTGGAATATAAGCGTTGAATGAATCGAGCAGAATAATTAATGGTGTTAAAGCCCCTGACAAACTTGAACACATGGTCGCCAGACCAACACCTGAACTACGAGCCACTGTAGGAAACAGTTCCGCCGAATATTTGATCACAACCGAAAAAGTACCAGATACTATAAGTTTTCCCAACAGGACAAACACAATCACTGCTGTCGACCAACTTGGAAGAAGAACTACTATCAAGCAACACGTACCACTCATAAACATCATAGTACTGACAAGGATCCGATGGCCAGCTCGGTGCACAAAATACATCGCAAGAAGAAAACCTGGAACCTCTACAAGTCCTACTAGGAATAGCATAAAGTAAGGATTTCCATTTAGTTTACCGGCATTGAGAGTGAATCCAAAATAAACAATAGAATTTGCGAACCAGCAACCACAGATAATGAGAGTTCTTTTAAGCATATTTGGAGTTTTGAAGAGATCTAATGTTCCAGCATGCATATCTTTTACATTTGGTTTCGGTGCCGTTTTTTGTGAAACTAGTAATGGAGAATCTATTATTTTATCGGGTAATCTGTTTATTTTTAGAGCTTTCTTAGCAATAGCAATAGCTTCCTGAAATCGGCCTTGTGACCACAGCCACCTGGGAGATTCATCCATCAGGAACCAGTGTGGAATCAATATTGAAGCATGTAAAGCGTAAACTATTTGCAGGTAGAATCTATTTTCAATTAGATAACCCCAAAAACCTAGTAGCATCACGCCAGTTGCATATCCAACTTCGAATAATGCCCCACATACAGTACGATAACTAGGGCCAATTAGTTCTATTGTTAATACAAATCCTGCTTTAAAAGCGCTGATTCCAAATATTCCGTAAAGAAATCTAATTGAGATAAATGCATAATAATCTGTTGTGAAGGCTACCATTACACCAAAAACTAATTGTAGCAGCGATGCCCAGTTGAAAATAGTTTTTCTGCCGAATCGGTCACACAAGCGGCCCATCAGAAGGGACCCGATGACGGCACCGAATTTGGTAGAGCTCTGTGCGACTGCAAACATCCATCGGCGGTCGCAGACGAAATTCCACTCTATCCCACGAGTCGACTTGTAATACTGGGTATTGAAAACCCACGAGTCACATGCTTCTACTATTGTTTGATTTTCTCCATATATCTTGCACGAATCTAATTTACCATCTTTCATGGGTATTGCGTTCAAGACTAATGAAGAATTCCACGGCTCCGTATGATTGGGACTATCCACTCCTTTTATCGCGCATCTAGTGAAAAATTACGAATGTGTTATTTGTGTCTTAATTATAACAATAAATAGTACATGTAATATGTTAATACCTGTGTTCCGGTACAGCAGCGACGGTCACCAAAGCGAGCAAATGTATGGCTGAAGTTATGGCCGCAAGAATGTGAAGACTAAATTGAAATCCCTGATAGCGCCCAAAGTCACCTGATTTCGGAAATAATTAATACGTAGATATATCAATATAAATTTAATCCGGTTTTCTATGTCCTTATTGTGTTGTTTACTTACCAATTTGCTTCATCATAACTTCTAAAGCATCATCCTTTTTATTATCCATAGCTGGTATTGAAATCTTTTACACGAAAACAATGTTATTAATTTTAGTTCTTGTAGTATTAGTTTCTGGGGCTATTCGTCTATAGATTCTTCAAACCCACATCCGTTTTCAATAGTTCTTGTCTTTGAGAGTTTTGTTATTTTAATGATTTTCTGTAACTTTTTGGTCATCTCTCTATCCACTTTGAATTTTCTATGTTCTTAGGATATTCTTGGCTGTATCGATCAGATTGGATTGCGAACTGCAAATAAATATTTCCAGTCAATACAAATAGTTAAAGGAACATAGTTAAGCTCTCATGGAATAAAAAATTATTACTCGGAATCGTTACATTATAACGCTGACTGCTAAATTGCAGAGCCTTGAACACCGTCGCAAAGTCGCCTGTCTCTCAGTTTTTTACAGGATACATTTCGGGGAGTGTGCGTTGGAATTACATAATCTTATTCCACCGTCACCCTTCCATCTTCGCACCACTAGGCGTGGGGAGGGATTCCACCCGTATATAGTTAATATACCGAACATTCGCACTAAGAAGTTCGATTCTTCATTCATCATCCGAACAGCCAAGGCATGGAACTCCCTTCCGGCGTCAGTCTTTCCTGAATCCTACAACCTTGGGATCTTCAAGAGCAGAGTGAATAGGCATTTACTGAGATCGCGTGCTTCATCTCCGACCACATCGTCACTTTCCATCAGGTGAGATTGTGGTCAAACGCGTATCCAGTCAATCATAAAAAATAAATAAAAAAAAAACGTGAAATTAAAATTACTGCTCATTCAGAGGGCTGATTTCTTATCAGAGAAGAATGAGCAAGAATATCGAGAGTTGCTCTTTTTAAGTATGTATTGTTGCGAATTCAATAAAGCAATATAATTAAACTTGGTTCATGTCCATGCTTGCTTATCTATCACCTATTTTGTTAGAAATTTTATTATAGCCTTCTGCACATAGTTTCTGTTTATGTGTTGTTTTATATAGTATATAGTAGTTGTATATAGTAGTTTTGAGCTATTTAAAGGAAATTTTTTAATGTCTAGTGGAACCTCATTATAAAAGCGTAATTGTTTCTCAAATGGTAAATAGGTATAATGAGTTAAAAATAAGTTAGAATCGGTTGTAACATCTAGATTGAATAATTAAAGAAAGTTTAAGGCGAACTCGGGCCATTTTCTTTAAAAATATTAGAATGTGTTTTATTTTGCAATAATTAATACTTTAATTTGCAATAATATTGCAACAAGTTATGTCGACAAGAAAAAGAAAATTCTCGATTTCAGAATTACTAATGCCTTTGCCCAACAGTTGGTATGAGTTAACTAATCTGTGGCATCAGCTCTAATAATAATAATCGATTTTAAACGATTTACGGTAGATACACGTGCTACATTCTAAAGATAAGGTCGATTATATTGACGTCAATTTATTTTGTGGTTATATTGTAGTAATTCTCTAGTCTAGCCAGTATACATAGAAGCTTATTTTTTAGTAAAAAAAATATTTTTAACGTTGAGTATATTTACTTCTTTATAATAATAAAAGTAAAGCAATCTATTATGTTAAAAAAATGATTTATACATTTTTACTTCTTTTCTATTTACCTACCTAGGTGAAATATTTTTATTATGAGTCCGAAACAGAATCAACTTCCGAATCAAAGGTCATTTACCTTGTGGTGCGAATCGACCCATTCAAAATTTGCAGGTGGCGATTCACACCACCGGTGCGAAAGGGGCTCTTCAAAAATTGAATGGGTCATTTCGCACCGCGGTGCGAACCGTTTGTGGTGTGAATCACCACCCGACCCGCGTAAAGTTGGATTTTTTCCCTATATCTACTTCTGCAACATTAAATTCTTTCTATAATTAGAATCCAAAGTATCAATAGCATCATGTTGGACACCGTCTATTTTCAGTAGGCACCTTACATGATCTTGGCTTACAGATGTTGCATTGGGAGGAGTGCGATAGCGGGATTAGCATCATATCACAGTTACGCTATTACCCTGAGAACTCTGCAGAAGTACATTATAAGTCAATGATTTTACTGGCTCTCCTATATTGAACATACCTCGAAACACAACAGTGCCAGAAAAAAGCAATTATGGTAAGTATCTATGCGCAAAGTTTTCTTGTCCAAAATACTTAAGAGTTAAAGACGATGTCTGTTAATAGTGATGACTTATGGGACTGAAACGTGTTCTCTCACTATGACCATAAGAAAGGTCAAGTTCACGTAAGGGACTATGGAGAGGATGATGCGCGGCGTTTCACTCGGTCGAATCAGGAATGAGGAAATCCGTAGAAGAACGAAAGCCACTGACATAGCCCAGTGTATTAGTAAGTTAAAGTGGGAGTGGATAGGGCACATAGCTCGAAGAACTGATGGCCGTTGGGGACATTAAGGTTCTGAAACGGAGACCACGCATCAATATACGCAGCGTGGGATGTCCACCTACCCTGAATCGACGAGCTGGTGAAGGTCAATAGAAGTTGCTGAATGCAGGCTGTCAGTCTAGGCATGGCTAATCAGTCAGGTGAGGCCTATTTTCAGCAAAGGATGTCTTGTGGCTAATATGATGAGGATGATGATGGTCCATGCAGTCCGCCTCCTGGGAAAGGGTAACCATTTGCCACTTAAAACCTACGATTGATATACGTAACTACTATTATACGACTATAACTTGGATATTGCTTCGAAGTCAATGAGACGGTAGACAAAATTAGCACTAAATTGTGAAAATCACATCATCGATATACAGAAGACGATTTGGATTGCTCAAATTAATCTAACGTACATAGATTGTAGGTAGACAATACACAGGAGTGGCGTAAACGCGTCGGTTCACTCCCTTACAAATTTACATATTATTAATTTACGTGGCGACGTAGCCTTAGTTAGTTAAGTGTGCGTTATTCAGTGTTTAGTAGATATCTCCTGTTAAATTCAGCATGTTGTGAGGTTTCCAGATTGTGTTATTGAAGTTATTTCAGTGCTGATTTTGGTTCCAAATCCCGTCTTACACTTCAAGTCTCTATCTTCAAGTTCATTTTCAACGATCATAAATAATGCGTAAATATCCACTGTATGAACAAAATAATTAAAAGATACAACTGTAGTTCTCTAAAACCACATAGTAATTCATAATATAATGTCCACAGGAATTTTAACATGTTATTTTTTTTTTATAAATGAATAAATATTTCGGACACTTACACCAATCATCTAGTCCCAAACTAAGCAAAGCTTGTGCTATGGATAAACATACATAAATATTTATATAAACATCCAAGACCCGGGAATAAATGTCCGTATTCATCACACAAACATTTACCTCTCGCGGGATTCGAACCCGCAACCGTTGGTTTCGCTGATAGGGTCATTATCTACTACACCAATCGGTCGTCTTTTATGGCTTTTGTTTTTAAGATTTTAAAATGAAACTTAAACTGACAATAACTACCCCAAAAATATCTATTTGCATTCCGATATATATATTTAATTCCGTCGAGTAAACCTAAATAAAAATGAAAAAAGCGAAAAATAAACTGTGGCTTAGATCATTAAAGAAATTTCAGCCCAAATAAGAGAAATGAAAACAGTTTTAGGTTATCTAATATTTAATAACACCCTAAGCAAATCTCCAAAACAAGAGAGTCCCGCCCGCTCCCGCACGCCTAGGTTATATTTTCGCTTGTCATCACAGTTAGGGTGAGAGCACTACTTTGCATCCCCATTGATTCCAGCTCCATCGGCTCGGAATGAAAAGTAGTGGGTAATATCTTCTATTTGCATATTTTAATTGTAATACGAGGGCGTCCCCCGCAGTGCGAATGTGGCATAAGCAACCGATTTGCATACTTACATCGTTCCTACTACCGGCGGCGGCTGACAACAAATTGCGCTATCCATGAATAAAGCAAGTAATTGAAATATAAATGCACTGATAATATTCGTATCGTAGTGTAGGAGATGTCGCGTTATCGGACTTTTGGATTTATTAGACTGTTTATTGATTTTGCACAATGATTGGCTTGTCGGGTGTGCTCTTGATAAATTACTATAAATTATCAAAATACATTGTAATAAAAATTAATGGATTTCATACGTTATTTATGTTAACCTACAGTGTTTATACAGTTTGTTTATTGATTTAAATAGCAACAAGACTTCATTAAGCACAGGGGCCCATTTCATAAAACTGCAATTACAAGTTCTATATGCGTATGATATCGGATATGTATTATACAGTCGACCCCTCATCAGACAGATCATTTGAATCTTTCCGCTGGTTGCATGAACGAGCTGCGGTACGGGAGCTCAGCTTTTACTGGCAGTGTTAGCGCCAGGCCAGAGATTGCGGCGCGGCGCCGCCAGCTGCATCATTGATATACTCGTAAGTAGTACATTGCTCTCCGCAATGATTTTACCGATGTTTGCGTCCGACGTTCCACAGCAATGAACTACGTACATCAACGACGCAGCGTCAGGGCGTATTGTGTGCGGCACTTATGCGTGCGATCGACTGTACATAGAATTGTAGTTGTAAATTGTAGTTATTTGAAAAGGGATCCAGATAGTAGATACAGTCAATGACGCGACCACCGTAACCCCACCAGTGTGAGGTGGCCACGCATCGCTACCAGAAATATGAACGCAGCGAGACCTGTTTATACTGGAATTGTTACATTTATCGTGCGGCCGCCGTGTCTGCGTACTTACTATGAAAATTTCCAAAAATATAACTTCAGTAACTATATCCGGAAGCAAAGAATTATATTTCTATACACCGGCCTGTAGATATTTCTTACAAGAAATTACACGCACATATGTTTAAAAAAATAAATATATTAAACGATAGAATTGTTACACGCACGAGAAAATTTCCATTAGAAGCGCGGAAAAGGAAACATGCTGCATTTGGTGTTCGTTTTCAATTAGCGAAGTTAAGCAACGTATCGTGCGGTCAGTCCTTGAATGGGTGGCCTATGTATTTTCATACGAGTATTTCTGTGTTTCGAGGGGCACGTGAATCAGACGGTCTTGGTTGTTTTCAATCTAAGGTAGGTTAGGTTAAAAGGGGGGCCTATATGTGCAATTTGAAAACATCGACTGTCAGGTGGCCACTAGATGTACACAAATCCATGTATGACTTTATGACATATATACCCTGCCCTATTTTAGAGAGACGAGCGTTCCACCAGTAGGATGATTTGGTTGTAACGAAATTCATTCGAATTGTATGAACTGTGAAATTTCACACAAGCAATTGCTATTGTTTAAGTTTCTAACAATAATCATTAAAGTTATGAATTATATTTCGCTGTTCATTGTAATTCATCTAAAGAAATGTGACAACTTAATTAAAGTCGATGGAATACTTTTCGAGTTACTAAATAGTTGGTAAAAGCAGCAGTAATCCACCAATCCCCACTGGGCCCGCGTGGTGGATTATGGCGCAAACCCTCTCCCAGGAAGAAGAGGATGTGCCCCAACAGTGGGGCCCATATAGGATGATTTTTCACCATACTTAATCTACTACCGGGTGTAGTAAAACACATCAAAAATCTATTAAAAATCACTAAATATGTGTGTACAATAAAGTGTTAAAATAAATAAATAAATGAAGTTATACTCGATTTTACGGCGCTATTCGCATAGCTTTCCATAGGAGGATTTGCCCTAATCGCCACGCTGGGCAGATGGGTTGGCGTTCGCAGATTTTTTATGATCTCCGCACCTAACACTGCTGCTCATCAGCGGTCTATGCGCCGGTACCCTAAAGATTCAGACGTAACAGGTAACAACCAGTTGAAATTTTTTCAGAATATACAGGGCGTCCCAAAGTTATGGGACATGAAGGGGAAGTACCTTAAATATCGTAGATAGTGAATTTTGCTCAAAGAAGACTTTATGTTATTTTTAAAAGTTAGTAATTCTGCATTCATAGATTTTCTAAAAATTATTTGCTTCGGCTGGGAATCGAACCGACTCAAATGTGAAAAAAAAAACACCCTACTTTTATGATGCCAATCGAAAGAATAGCTAAAAAATAATAACTCTGCCTAAGTAACATAGTATTTTAAAAGAAAGGAACAACGTGAAATTAATCATTTTAATCAAATAAAAAACATACATGAAACTGCCGTAGTCAATTAAGTAGGTATTTTTTTGTAAATTAATTAATTAAATGCTCAAAATGTGATCCCTCTTGTCTTACGCAAATCGCCAATCTTTTAATGAGCCCGCTGCCTGTTGATTTTCTAATCATTTTATGGTGAACACTCGATGTGATATGGCACAATTCTGTTTGCAACTTATTTACGAATAATCAATGCTATCTTTGGAATGATAATATCGCTACTTTTCGAACGTCGTCGGCAATAAATAACTTTCTTGAAATTTGACTCAATCATTTTATGTTGTTCCTTTCTTTTAAAATACTATGTTACTTAGGCAGAGTTATTATTTTTTAGCTATTCTTTCGATTGGCATCATAAAAGTAGGGTGTTTTTTTTTTCACATTTAAGTCGGTTCGATTCCCAGCCGAAGCAAGTAATTTTTAGAAAATCTATGAATGCAGAATTACTAACTTTTAAAAATAACATAAAGTCTTCTTTGAGCAAAATTCACTATCTACAATATTTAAGGTACTTCCCCTTCATGTCCCATAACTTTGGGACGCCCTGTATAATAATAAAGTAGGTACCTTGCCTCGCGGCCTCAATTTTTTACATTTATTCTAGTTTATATTTAAATTCCATCTCTTTATTTGTTACTGTTTTTAATTAATAATAAATAAATATCCTTGGACATACACACAATGCCATTTGGTTCCACACTAAGCAACTAGGCTTGTGTTGTGGATACCAGATAGTTGATATACTACATAATTACAATTTTTTTTTTGTAAATAAATACTTATTATAAATTATTATTATTTAAGCTTTTTTAATATTATATATCGTAGCTTTTTTGATGTCCTTATCAAGGACTGGTTCTCAGGATGTGCTGCTGGAGTGCTCCATTTGTGCCGACAGCAAATTATATAAGGGCCATCGCGGCCTTTCTATCCACAAAAGCAGAGTTCATATTCCACGTATAGATCCGATTCCGTCAAAAACAGCCGATAAAGTTGCTTGTTGCTCTACCTCTGCAGTAGGAGCATCCTCCAGCATCACATCCTTGTCGAGAAAGCTCTCTCACCTGAAATCTTGTACTAAAGTTCCGAAGAGGATTCCAAAAGGAGCGCGTGCGACCGTTGCCCGTAGCCTGGCTGAGTGCATATCAAAGGTATATTCTGCAAATTCTCGGGATGTTTGGGAAGAATTATTTACATTTGTTTTTAGGAACCTTCATATTCCGACAGTCAAAACTGATCGAAACTTAACTTCTATTATTAAAAACAATATTCTACACCCACACCTTCCTTGTGACGATTCTCTTACTTTAAATAATTCCAGTAGTACCAAACAAAAAATCAGAATTATAGAAAATAAAATTTCAGATGGCAATATCAAAGGTGCTGCGAAACTTCTTTTCTCCAATGATACCTTAGCTATGCACTCCCCTGAGGTACTGGCAGCTCTCGGCGATAAACACCCCGTCCCTTCTACATCAACAATACTCCCCGACCCACCTAGTAATTCGCTTCAGCCATTGCAAATATCTGCTGAAGCCCTTTTGGCTGGAATCCACTCATTTCCCAATGGCTCAGCGGGTGGTTTAGACGGCATTAGTCCACAGCATCTGAAAGACTTAACCGGGCCTCGTGTGGGTGACGCTGGAGTCGCTTTGGTTAAGGAATTGACTTGCTTAATAAATTTTATGCTTGCAGGGAAAGTATGTGCTGATGTCACCCCAATTTTATATGGTGCAAATCTGGTCGCCCTTAAGAAAAAAGACGGGGGTATTCGGCCCATCGCCGTGGGCAGTACTTTACGTCGTTTGGCTTCAAAGCTGTGCTGTCGGGAATTCAACACGCGATTGTCGGAAAATTTCAACCCGAAACAGCTAGGCTTTGGCGTCAGAGGCGGCTGTGAGGCTGCTGTACACTCAGCCAGGACCTATTTGGCCAATCAAAATTATGATGTGTTTATTAAAATTGACGTCAAAAATGCTTTCAATTCGGTTGACAGGGGTACCCTCCTAAGAGAAATTCTAAAATAAATACCAGAAATTTATAAATATTTGTGGCAATGTTATGGTACACCTTCAAAATTGATGTTTGGCGATAATGAAATTTCATCCTGCGTAGGCTGCCAACAATGGGATCCGCTTGGGCCCGCTATTTTCAGTTTAGCCATCAATCCTATCATTTCCAGTTTAACTTCATCTTTTAACCTTTGGTATTTAGATGATGGTTCTCTTGCAGGCAAAGCTTCAAGTGTTCTCAGCGACCTTGAAAACATAATTCGTCGTTTTTCGGAAATAGGTTTGACATTAAATTTTAATAAGTGTGAGATCTATATTTCCGATTCAATTTACTCTCAGGATAAAACAGATATAATCAACCGTTTCAATATCCTTACTCCTAATATTTCAGTTCTCACACGTGACACGCTCACTTTGCTGGGAGCACCTATTTTTGATGACGCTGTTCCCTCCGTCCTAAATTCAAAATTAAATAATTTTCACAACACTTCGAAACTTCTTTTTGAAATAAAACCCCATATGGCAATATTTGTTCTTCGTTTATGTCTCTTTTCTTCTAAATTCTTGTACTTGATCCGCTGTAGCCCCGTTTGGAAATTTAATGATATAATGCTTGACATTGATTGTGTTTTGAAGGAATCAGTATGCAAAATTTTAAATGTACAGTTAACTTCGTCGTCATGGGCCCAGGCGGTTCTTCCTGTAAAATACGGAGGTTTGGGCATTCGAACAATTTCAGATTTGGCACTGCCGGGCTTTATCTCCTCCATCCACAGCACTTCTACCCTCATCAGCAAGATTCTCAACGTTTCTAATCTTGCTGACTTGCGGGTGTCGGGCTTGCTGGAGGCGGAGTCAGCTTGGTGTGTTGCTAATCCTCATGGGAGTATGCCTATTGAAAAGGGTTTTCAGAGTGCTTGGGATTCAGTTTCTATTAAGTCTAAGCATTCTGCCCTAATCCAGCATTGTCCAAACCCCTCGGAAATTGCTAGATTGTTGGCAGTCTCCGAGAAGGAATCCGGGCATTGGTTGCACGCGTTACCTTCTGTCAATTTAGGGACGGTATTGGACCCCAGTTCACTACGTATTGCTGTTTGCCTTAGGCTCGGGGCCAATGTTTGTTCAACGCATCGTTGCATTTGTGGCCAGCAAGTGGACAATCTTGGTCGTCATGGCTTTTCGTGCTCCAGAAGTGCCGGTCGTGTATTTAGGCACTGTACCCTCAATGACCTCATTCGTCGGTCTCTTGCTTCTGCCTCAGTTCCCTCAACACTGGAACCCTCGGGAATGTCATCTGTGGATGGCAAGAGACCTGACGGTTGCACTCTGGTGCCTTGGCGACTCGGCCGCTCTCTGGTATGGGATGCCACATGTGTTGACACCTTGGCCCCGTCTTACGTGCAGAGCTCTGCCCGCAAGCCTGGTGCTGCTGCCGATCTTGCCCAGATAGCAAAGTGCCGCAAATACGCATTTCTATCTGCTAATTATGAGTTTGCGGCACTTGCCTTCGAGACTCTGGGCCCCTGGTCTTCAGACACCAAAAAATTAGTAAAGGCGGTGTCTGATAAGCTAATTGCGGCATCAGGTGATATAAGGGCGGGCTCTTTTTTCGCTCAAAGATTAAGCCTAGCTATTCAGCGGGGCAATGCAGCCAGTGTGTTGGGGACAATGCCCCAGGTGGGAGAGCTGGACGCGATACATTTTTTGTAATTATGTAAATATTATGTTATTTCTATTGTAAACTATTTGAAATTAAGGCTGGATAAAAAAAAACTATTTATTATAAATTAAAACATCCATAACTCGGGAACACATGTCTGTATTCATCATAAAAACATATGCCCCTAGCGGGACTCAAACCCGCGACCTTTTGGTATAGTGGTTCAAAGTTTGAACGATAATACCAAAGCTAAACCACAAACAAAAACGTTACGATAAACGCATTTCGTATCGCGCTAATCATTTGAACGGAAATTATACTAGTTTTTTTTAAACTCGTTGTTAGCTCTAAACATTTTTGCTTTTGTTTTACTTTGGTAGCGTCAACGATATCATCGTTCACAAAAAATAGCGCGATACCATTTTTTAATTTAGCTAAACTAAAGCTAAATCAAAAACATTCCCTGCGAACGGTAAAATCGTTGTAAAATAGCTCGATTGGTCCCCAGGTTTAACACATTCCAAATACTAATTAAGGCCTTCAATAAGAAGGCTGGCGGGGAAGCACGACACTTAGTAGGAACTCTCGGTGGAAGGAGTTCTCGCAAGGGCACACATGTTAAATATTTGCACGTCATTGCATGATGACAGAACTTGATAGAACTATTTCTGATTGACTGAAACCATGTTTATTGTAACACTATACTATACTATTATGTCATGTTTTGGCCAATCTATATTCATTGAATTTCACTCACGGGGCACTGCTGTCTGAACAAACACACGCTCAACGGGGATGTACAGACTTTGCGGCCTTGCATAGGAAACACCTGCACATCTGCTGTGTTAATGTGGCCCATTGACGCGTAAACTGGGTGGCCACTTATTGCACCAGGATGAGTTAAAAACTATCGGCGCCAGGAAAATAATCCAATTCCTAAAAGAGGTAAACCTAAGCAGCGGACTGCAAGGTTAGTGGCGATCACAATTGATTGGCAACGGTCGCAGTGATGCAGATTTCTAACAACTTGCAACAGCCACACATACCTACAACCAATACCAATGTACTATCGTTGCGAATAAGAAAAAAATCAATGAAGTGTACGTCATTCTACAGTAAGCCCGATTATCGTAGGTAGACAGCCCTCATTTTATTATTCTGAGGAAAGGCATGTGCCCAGTGGGGTATTTATAGGTTGATGATGTAATTTACGTAAATTCAGACAGAAGTTAAAAGACATTCAACCTTATTAACACTTTAATATGTATTCTCAATGCAGTGTCTCAATCTATTTCAGTAGTTCGGTTTAAATTTAGCGACAGGGAAGCCAATTCATTTAAGATTATTTTAAAGAATAAATCTCAGTGGGGGCATTGTTCTGTCTAATGACGTTCGCTGCGTGTTAATTTTTCCGATGTTTAGGATACGATTGCGGACGTTTATAAACTTATTATTTGCACTCCGAAAGCGATGAGGTGTTGTGATGTTGAGTCAATTGGTTTGATGGAATTTCAGGATATCTTCTTGCACTGGTTTGGTGAGGCGCCAAGTTCAAAATAGTGTGCTTCTCTGAACAAAGCAAATGTAAACTTGGCGGTATGTTACCGGGTATACTTGAAAATAACAATCGTTCATTGTATTTTTATCTGTAGTATTGACCACTGGTGAATTTCTACAATTTATATAGGTTCTAGGAGATAATGTGGAGTACGTACTCGGTCCCACCTAATCAGTCAATGCGCTTGGAAAAGTTTTGCAACAAGCCGTATACTTCAATAAATACCTACAATTATTTTTCAGAACATATTCCAAAAACTTATGAACGGGCACTGCCTATCCAAGTCCATTGCTGGACATAGGCCACTCTCTGGGCGTATTGCTGAACATCTTCGTCCACCGTTACTATCAGGCGCCTTGTGCATATCGTCGCCCCATCTAACAAGTGTAGGTCTCATAGAGTTTGCCGAGACGTGGTCGCCGCTACAAAATCGTTTTCTCCAAACGCCATCGGTTCTACCACAAATATGCCTAGTCCATTGCCACTTCAGCTTACTAACGAGTTACGTCAGGAACTCTCTCTCTGACGAATCTCAATTCTGATCTTAAGCCTAATAGTAACACCTAGCGTACCTTTTTCTATATTTATGGAGTAACTGCACCAATCAGTGATCATAATGTGGACTCCTTAGTTAATTATTGGCAAGACGCTCTGATTGAAGATTTAATTAGTGCGTCCTTCCAATCTTCAGGCTTTATATATTGGCGACGAGAAGATATATCACGCCTTTTCAAATGCTGTCCAGCCTAGCTGAATACTCCGATAGGAAAATACACGGAAGGAAATTAGACAAAGATAGAAAAGACCTTTCTATGAGGCAAAAGTAACTCCTTAACAATTTGAAAGTTGTGCTGTCGATTATAACTGGTTCTGGGTCTACGTGTTCAATGAACATAATCTTATGATTGTCCAAGTTCTACTTAGACTACGCGTCTTGAAACTGGCAAGCATTTGGTTTAGCTCTTGCGTTATTATTCCGCCATTATGACAATATCATTGGAAGAGCGTTTGATATGCCCACGCCATTAATCAGGTCAACATCTCGAAAACGTCCTCCAATACGTTTGTGAATAGTCGGCGATATAACATCCCCTTGTCTCACACCTCTGCACAATAATTGGATGGCTCTTGTTTGCTGGCTCTATAACAGATGTGTTGCCAGTCCACTTGGCATTGCTGCAAAGATTTCAGGACTGCCCATATTTTGAGCACATCATTTGGAACCAATACTAGAGAGGGTTATTCGTTTTGTTTAGACAGTATCGGTGCCAAATTTTGTATGTATTGCAGAAAACCGTAGAAAAACAATAGTCACCGATATTGTGGGCAGAGCACATAGACCGCATATCGGCAAGCGCAGAGTGGAACGGCTCCCATAATGCAGGACAGTTCCAAGCGGTTGCTGTCACCAAGTCAATAGGGGAGGCCTATATTCATCAGTAGACGTCCTAGTGCTAAGATGATGATGCATTTTTAACCGACTCCGACATTTTGCAACGGATTAAGGGTTTTTTCATAGGAAAGAAAATATTATCGAGATATTTTAATTTTAACAACATCTTATGATTAAAGTAAGGAGAGATCAGAATTCCTTAACAGTTGATGGCAAAACTACCGTGATTTTGTTTCTAAATTAAGTATTTAAATATTTATGTATTTAAATATGTTTGTATGTCTAAGTGTGTGTGTCTAAGGATATTTATTATTATTATTATTTATTATTATTATTTCGGATACTTCAATTATCTAGTTCTAAACTAGCCAAAGGTTGTACTAGGGATACTAGTTATATGACGGCTAATACACATAATTATTTATATACAAGCTTACCTCCTAGCGGGATTCGAACTCGCAAGCATTAGTTTCGAAGGTAGGTTTGCTAGGCACTACACCATATATTTGATGATGAATGCGGGCGACAGAGAAAAGAACCGCGCTGTAGAACTCATTAAAATCAATTGTTCTGTTCTGAAAAGTGTTGTTCAGTTAACAGGTAGTAACATGGCAAATTTAGACATTCGTAAATTTTATTTATTGATGCAAAACTTTTCCACTGAATGTATAATCTTTGTAAAAATAATATTTTGCATCTAAGGGTGACATTCACGGGTTTTAGTTCGAATTTAAAATCTTCAAATAAAATCTTAAAATTTACATACGTGAGGTTGAGTTTATGTCTGAGTAACGGCGTTTGGTTTCATTTAAATGTTTGTTGTTGGGACACTCTGTTTAAGGATTTCGAACAAGAAAGTCTTCTTTTTTAGTTTATTTACTCTGTAATTAATAAACAAACGTAATAATAACATTTGTATATATAGGACGTCGATGCACGTAGTATCATTTTCTATTCAGGAGGCATGGTGCCTGAAATGCCAGGGGCGCTACGGTAAATGAACAGCTACGCTAAACCTCTTACACGAAGTGCGCACGCGCCTGCTCTCATGTTACTAGATTTACGACAACCCGTGCTTGAAATATCCCTTATAGTTTTGTATCCGCAGGACTCACGGTTTCGACTGTATGTGCTAAAGCCTCTTGAATATACCTAAATTACTTATTAATTATTTATATAAGTCTTTTGGAATGTTATGTATCTCAGTGAACACGTACGCAGTCGGTAGGTAGTCACGCCAGCATGACAGTCAACATCCTCTGGAACTTTTATGAAAATCGTATATAGATGTTTATAATAACATTTCATCTCTATAACATAATTAGTTGACAAATTGCTCTATCTTGGAGCAACGTGATAGATAACTAACTTTGATGATAAACATCATCGGTAATTTTTGACATATTGTGGTGGAAACTCGTGTATATTGCGCTGGCATTACGTAAGTGGCTATTGCACTCGTCGTTTATTAAATATGGGAAACACTGTGATTATTAACAGATAAAAACGACAGGAACACAAAGGCTGGCAGATTCGTGCTATACCGCGTATATCTAATTTTTGTCAGTGCAGTACCTCATTTAAACGTACTATTTAATTGAGACAATGGCATAACTATTATACAATTCGTTTTAAAATTCGTTATTGCGATTATCAAAGACAGAATATTTTTTAAACACAATTTTTTTAGTAATCAGTTCAAATTGACAGTGAGTTCAGCTATGTATGTCAGTCCACGGACGTGTAGTCACAACAGACTCCGGTTTCACCGCTTGCCTCCGACTAACCAGTAAAATCTTAAACTAACATTTAGCTCTTATAACAATTTAATTGTACTTACGTAATTCATTTACGATTAAATTTTTTTAAATGTATTCACAATCACATAAAATGTCTCTAAATTTCATTTATTTATGTTAACTTAAATTTGAAACATATTTTTTCACAAAATTCCGCAACGAAACAGGCATACTTTTGAAATGAGAATGAATGTTGTGTATATGGAGTTGTAATGTTTCAATCTCTGGCTCAATCTTAACACAGAATTAGCCGTAGACGTGCAATAGTGCTGCACCACACGCGTATGCGCATGCGATTGTAACGAATACTCAATGAAAATGGAATCACCAGTACACACCACTAACGCTGCTACCATTATTATTACAATATCTATAATAAAATAACATCTATAAAAAATAAAATAACAATAATATAAATAAAGTCATCATTATTAATCAACATCCTGCTTCAAACTTCAAGCATTTATTTCAACGTAAGATACGTGATATAATATGTTGAATGTTAGTTTAAATCTACTGGAAATAATAATAGCGAAAATCTGTCACTCAGTATTAGGCATACTGAGTAATAATATAAATAAAATAACAATAATATAAATAAAGTCATCATTATTAATCAACATCCTGCTTCAAACTTCAAGCATTTATTTCAACGTAAGATACGTGATATAATATGTTGAATGTTAGTTTAAATCTACTGGAAATAATAATAGCGAAAATCTGTCACTCAGTATGCCTAAGCTACTACCGCTTCGGAAAGAGAAAATATTGAGAAAAATAATTAAAATAACTTTACAATTTTTGGAATCTGGTCGAAGTACACCAATCATGTTTGTCATTCCGGTAGTCACTAATTCTGTAACAACCTTTTCTTGCTTGATCACTATATTCGCTTTACTTGTCTAACTTAAGTCTACTGCTGGATACTAGTCTCTAATAACACTCAATTTGCGTCGCTTTCCATGATTCGATTTACCGTTATCACAATGTCATTGTCCTACAGCATTAGTCTATGCTGTAATACTCATTCTGGTTCTTTGGTAGCCTATAATGGCACCAGAGAGGAGACAGGTTAGCGCTATTTTCCTCTGCCGGGAACCAAACGATGAGCATGTTTATAGTCAATCCTTAATTGCATTATTATTTTCAATTAAAATTTATTTTTCTGTTTAGTGTTCCTCTGCCTTAGCATTACATAATTCCTTAAAGTTATACCCACGCTTAACGTACTTTCTGAAAACGAACATTATCTAACAATAACGAATCTATTGCATTAGGTAGAAGTTCTATCTAATGCAATGGAAAGAGTACTGCACAAACATAACCAGCTTTGGCAGAAATTTAAGAATAATTTTTTATGGTGGGCTGGACACACGTTTGACTATATCTCATATGATGAAAAGGGACGATGTAGAAGCACCAATAAATGCCTATTCACCCTGCTCTTGAGAATCCCAAGATTGTAGGATTTTGATAAAACCGATGCAGAAATGGAATTTTATACATTGACAGTTGAAGACGAACGTTACGAATGAAGACTGCAGATCCAAGCCATTTGTCTGTCGGTATGTCATCGATATGTCGAATACTTACTGGTAGAAACCTAAGAGGTAGAATTGTGTGTGGTGTGGTAGGTGTGTGGTAGAACATCATTATGATTTATGCAATATCATCATCGTCCACAGCTTGTCAGTGGTCAATTACGACAATAACTGGATATACAATGAGCTTTGTATTAAATTAGAAGAACTCATTGTCAGTCATCTTATCTTCTTGATTTTGGCAGTAAACATTCCATTTTTCATTCTAAGTCCCAGCAAGTACCTCCTTTGGCGGATGGCCTGCTTGTACCCAGTTATGATATGGTATTTTGCCAAATTTGAAATCATAACAGTGTATCGTCTCTATTTATCATCGTCTAATTCAGCCCGGCGATGCATTTAGTTTTAGATAGGTTCAGTCATGTAGTTATTGTCCATGTAGCATTCAAAAAGTTTTGGGTGTAATGTTTAATAAACCGAGGTCCACTTTGATTTGTGAAACCTTTCTATACGTTGATGTTTATTTTAATTGTGTCATGTAAAATCAGTGCTTTCTGATGCAACCATTTTGCTTCTTCGTTCGTAATACTTACTTCTAAGATATCGAAGTCCGTTGCAGCGTCAATTTTCCCTAAATGTTACAGTCTTGGCATCTTCAGGCATTACCTGCGATCGTGAGTTTCATCTTTGTCCTTCAAATACATCGTCACTTTCTACCAGATTGTGTTCATCATATTCGGAGTAGAAACTTTGTATACACCTACTGTAGTCATCTATAAATCTTAAATCTTTCATCATGTCGCATATTAGCTTCAGTTCAACGTCCTTGACTCTTGAGACTATTATTAGTTTCGTTTGTATAAAACTGATCTTGTGTCCTTTCCATAATCTGAATAAGTCTGATAGTAACTGCTACCGAATAATACCATTCCATACCAGACCATTTTCTCTAGCTTGACTCGCTATTAGGAACCGATGCCCAACCTGTGTTACGACCCCAGTTGCTTGTTGAATACGTTAAATAGTTTAAACAGTGATGGGTGTAATATCAGTTTCAGCTGATGAGTATTTGCAGCACTATTAAAGTGTATCAGTGCTGACAATTTTTCCCGCTAGAGGCGTTGGCGGTTGACAAAACGTTAATCATTTCTGATTGGTCACCACATTGTATACAAACTTTAGTTTTGTCAGCTTCAGTATACAAAACAAACCGTACGATGCCTCTACTCGCACTGCATGTTTCTAATTACGTCACTTCAATTATGTCATATGCTTGTAATAATAAATAACCCAAAAACCAAAATAACCTTCTGAAATACATGGAAAACTTTGGGGGCGTGATTTTGGCCACATAACTGAATAACATCAATAAAATAAAATAAAAATAAAAAATAAAACATTTACTGTGAGACCAACTGGAATAAATGGTTCTAGAAGTCTGCGGCTCGGTTAAAAAATGGATTAAAATTCAAACTTCAAGCATTTATTTCAATGTAAGATACATGATATCATTTGTTGAATGTCAATTTAAATCTACTGGAAATATAAAAGGTTTATTGCATTTATCTGTCAGTCGGTATGTCCAAGCTACTACCGGTTCGGAAAGGGAAATCATTAGGATCGGAGAACTAGTAAAATTACCAGCATATTAAGTCTTTACAGTGACAATGCATCTGGTCACTGAGAGTAGGTAATTGGATTGATTTCGGTGGTGAGATATGATGGGTATTGATTATTTTTCACCAAGGTATCGATGTTTGATTCTACTCTCGCATTCCGGAAGTCCTATTCTAATCATTGTAATACATTGAAAAATAAAAACTATACGTCAAAAGTGCAGACGTTATATATGTATTATATTACATCATACCGACATTTGAAATAATCGGATGTATGTATTCACAGTCCACTCCCATGTTAATGGATATTAACATATATACTTTTTTTTTGGTTGTTTTTTAGCAATAAGAAATTTATTTATGTAAAAACACTAACAAATAAAGAGATGGAATTTAAATATAAACTAGAACAAATGTAAAAAATTAGGGCCGCGAGGCAAGGTACCCAAAATTTATACTTAAATCATTTATTTAACGATGAGTTTGGTCGTTTTAAACATCGGGGCATCATGTGATAATTAAAAAAGTTTCGATTTTTTTTTTAATGTTATTAAGAGGGTGATCCTAGGCATTTCACTATGAGATCGAATCAGAAGAAATGAAGAAGTAAGTTGTAGTGGCAGTGGACACGGAATATAGCTAATGGACTGATCGGGCATAGTGGAGACCAAATACAGGAAAGCGCAGCGTAGAACGTCCACCTCAAGATGACCTAGTGACCGTTGCAGGTATAGGCCGCCTTCTAACGCGACCGTCTGGATATCTATGGGAGAGGCCTGATGATGTCTTTGTCCTGTGGCTGACATGATGATGATTTTATTTTTTTTTTTTTATGCACAAAGCTTTGGTACTTGACCTCAATCACACCTCATATTAAGTGAAGATAAGGTCGAAGGTGGAAGCGTACTGACCCGGAAACCCCAACACATTTGGAGGACTGGCTATCTTATCTCTGACAACCGGAACACAACAATGCTATTAACATTGCTTGCATTATTATTTACATTGCTATATATTATAAAGTTAAAATTATTCGTTTTTGCGAAGATGTTTCTAACGTCTGCAGTTGAGAGGTAGAAATCCAAGAGTAAGAAGAAATTTAAGAGTACTATTTTTTTTTGGTCGTTCGTATATTATCACCAAAAATGAAAATAACAATGTTCCAACATTGTGAATACAATTCTGTCTATACAAAAGAACCTCTTATTCTTTTCTTGTTGCAAGTCTGCAACATAAGATCTATTAGGTTTGTTTATTATAACGAGGAAACTTTGTGAAGAAAGACTTCATCTATATAGAAATATTTTACTGTATTTGGATAGTTTTGAAAGGTTATAATGTTAAATCGACTAGTAGTGAGAAGATTGGTTTCTCATATGATTGGAGGCATTGCTTGACTTAACTGATCTTAAATAACGCACTGCTATTCTGCGATCTTCATGTCCTACATATTTATAGTTGAGATAATTGGTTTAATAACGAAGATTTTTAGAATGATCAGAGTAGAGTAGTAGGACCTGGAGAATTTTTTTACGTGCATAACTGTTCGGAGTTTTAGCATTCGCTGCGTGCTCGCCACAACAAGTCTGAGATAGATATTATGATGAACGCGCAGTGCATGGCAACACCAGTATCAAATACACGCGCATTTCGCGTATTCTTGACAAGATCATGGTCAAAGGCAAACCGATCCCCTGAAAGCAGTTAATAAAACGACCTAATTTTTGAGTCAAGTAATAATAAAACTACATTATATTACCTAGGAATTCTGTACAATACTTGAATGCCTAGGTCAACAACAGCAGCTGTATATATCCAAATTGAAGACGTAGAACCAATAAACGGTAGATGGCTATAACACGTGTCGCTTGTTTTGTTCAAAACTGAAACGGGACTGACTGTCAAAGAAATAACAATATTGTCACGCAAACACATCAATAACCTAGTCCTAGTTTAACCGCCTCCGTGGCTCAATGTGAACAACATTGGCTTTACGATTCGGAGGTCGCGGATTCGAACCCTAGCGGGGTACTCGGTTTGGTTGGTGGTACGCATTTTAAATGTCCGCCTGGCTAGCTACCACCATCTTATCTAAATCTGGCGCCAAGCAGCAATGTCAATAGCATAGTTGTGTTCCGGTTGTCAGAGATAAGATAGCCAGTCCCACAAAAGTGTCGGGGTTTCCGGGTCAGTACGCTTCCACCTTCGACCTCATCTTCACTTAACATCAGGTGTGATTGAGGTCAAGGACTAATCCGTTGAGCATTAAAAAAAAAAGTCTCAAACTATGATACCCTGCGCTGTAACAACCAGGTAACTGCAGCCTATCTGTAACTATTAACTGTTGTTCGGTTTGGAATAATAGCTTTGTTGTTGTGTGAAGCCGCACTTTCTCGCTATCGCACCCGCTCGCGCGCTTCTAATGTAACAGAGCCCTTAAATTTATTTTGTACTCTACTACTGTCATTCTACTTACACCTAGCGCCATCTGTTGTCGAGTGGAATAAATAACACCGCCATACTGCCGCTGCAAATTCTCCACCTAGCCACTTCCGTGCCCATACATTAGTTACCGCAGCCATAATTTTACTACTGAGTAATTCCGGACCCGATTTCGGCTGTCACCATTCCGTAGGGCGTGAATGTATAGCCGGTAGAAATGTAACAATCGAAAAATATGTTGTTGGTACAGTTTTGTTACGATAGTTGGAACAAGTTGTGTTGTATTACTATAACGGTATATTTGATTTTATCAATATCTACCATAATCTTAGTGGAATAATGTTAATAATATTTTATTTCAGTTTTATTTTGCACAAAATTTTATATTATAACCTTAAAATTAGAATAAAGGAGGTGGTTATTTAACTTTGTTAAATTATTTCTTGTGGTTTCAATCACAATATGACTTTAAAATAATAATGTCCAATCCATACTTTTTTTTTTTAGTTTTTTATGTACAACGGGTTGGTACTTGACCTCAATCACACCTGATGTTAAGTGCAGATGAGGTCGAAGGTGGAAGCGTACTTACCCGGAAACCCCAACACATTTGGGGGACTGGCTATCTTATCTCTGACAACCGGAACACAACAATGCTATTAACATTGCTCTTTGGCGGCAGATTTAGATAAAACGGTGGTAGCTAGCCAGGCGGACATTTAAAATGCCCTACCATCAACATATACTAAAATTTTTAAATGCTCGTATTGCAAAAGGTGATGAAGGGGTTTTATTAAGCTATCATAATAACAAAGACCATTAATAGATATGTGTCCAACATGCCTACCTTTGCAATTAAAGCAAGTCCTCCTATAAATAAGGGCAACGAAGGGTTATTTTTCAACAGTGTGCTAATCCAAGCATTTGGTGTAATATACTCTTAGTAATGCGCAATTAGTAAAGGCGTCGGTGGCTCTGCGCGGTGGTTAAGACGCGGTCTCCCAATTTGGGAGGCCCGGGTTCGATTCCCAGGCAGGCCATGTCCCAATGAGTTTTTAAATTTAATTACTTATTACTTATGTGCATTTATTTGACTGCTCTTAAACGGCGAAGGAAAACATCGTGAGGAAACCTGCATGCCTGTGAAATAAAAATTCTAAGGTATGTGAAGTTCCCAACCCGCGTTGGGCCAGCGTGGCGGACTATGGCTCATACTCCCTCATATTTAATAAGAGGGAAGGCCTATATTCCTGCAGTGGGATGTTTACGGGCTGAGATGACAATGATGAATGCGCAATTATTAGTTACATCTTCTTGGTGTAAACATTCAAACAAGTTATGTAATTGTAAATATTAAAATAACCGTCTTGGTAATTCAGTTTGGGTAGAATGGGCCGCAGGGCGAGGGCCCGGAGTTTGTTCTAGTTACGGATCCAAGCCTCCGGGAGTAATTGAGCTAGATATACGAGCACCTATTATATTGGTCGGAGTTATAGCTAACTGTTAGTGTAGTTGAGATGACCGTTCACCCAAAATCACGACACAACGAGGATTCCAAATTTAGATTAACCGCCACTGTGGCTCAATGAAAATTATATAACATTTGCAAAACGGACGTCGGGGGTTCGGTTCTAATGAGGACGTGCTTCGTACTGCTGGCTGTAAATCAGTGCTGTTCCCACCACACACTCAGGTATTTTTCGGAAGAGATCGCTTTTAGTGATAAGGTCGCCAAATTGTACAGTCTATTCTTACCACTTTTCTGAAACTGTATTTTCTTATCTGTTGTGCAATAAAGTGTATTTGTATTGTATTGTATTTTTTTTTTTTTATATTTATATTCTCTATTTAATAGGTATATTATTTTTATTACTTTTTGGTTTCTGTTTTTTTTTATGCACCACGGGTTTGTACTTGACCTCAATCACACCTGATGTTAAGTGAAGTGAAGAGTTTTAAGTGAAGATGAGGTCGAAGGTGGAAGCGTGGGTGGGCTATCTTATCTCTGACAACCGGAACCGGAACACAACAATGCTATTAACATTGCTGTTTGGCGGCAGATTTAGATAAGATGGTGGTAGCTAGCCAGGCGGACATTTAAAATGCCCTACCACCAACCAATTTTCTTTCTTTTATTTCTCTTTATGCACGACGGGTTTCTCCTCATGTATGTAAAATTGAGGGCCGTATGGATGGGGCCATCTCAAGATTGAGATCGAGTCTCACTCTCAATAATATTTTTTTTGATTCTGTTCAAATTAAGAATAGTCGAAAGAAATAGAGTAATTTCAAGTATCATCTTTATGTTTGTCTCAGTTTTCGGCTAGTTTCATTAGTACAAGCTTTCTTTAGTGTCTTCTTGGAATAACTGTATACCTTATATGTATTTATTTATTTATTTTATTTATTTATCATTTATTGCACACAAGAAATGTATGTGTTTGTGGAAAATAAATGATATAAATAAATACTCGGTTTGGTTGCTAGTGCTTTTTAGATTGTCCGTCTGGTTAGTTACCATAATCTTATCTAAATTGCTTAGTAACAATGTTTATCGCTTCGTGTTTCAGCTGTGTGAAATAAGATACCTTAGTCGCCCAAATATTTTTTGAGGTTTGTATTGAGATCGCGTCTCATACATTTTTTTTGATACTGATTTAATAAGCAACAAATTTTCAAGCGCCGACGTAAGATCATCTCAGTTTTGAGAACGGTTTATTAATACGGACTTAAGAATATCAAAAGAGCATCGAAACCTTTACAAAATCAAAACTGGTGTACTTGATATGACATGGTTTTCATATGAAAACATAAGTAGTAACATAACATTACACTGATAGTACATAAGTAATGTGTACATTATAGATCTCATACATTACTTTGTAAAGAACTATATTGTGAAGGTCTTTGTAGTATATTAATTACTAGATACTTATAAAAATGCCCTCCAGCGGGCTGAGCGAGGCATATTGCCGAGGATGGTGGCAGCGTTGCTTCTTTGTATCGCCAGGCTTATGCTCTGCCCTAGATAGCTGCCAGCCCTGCGGTCCCCGTATAGCAATATTTTTAATTATATGAACTTCAACACTGGTTTACGTAAAAAAATGGTTTAGAATCCTATTGACTCGTCCGTACTCTGTCCTTCATACAACATACATACATATAACGTACGATCTTTATTCCAAATGGGGTGGTCAACATATTAGTGTTTGGGTGATCCAAACACGGTTCACCTTACGTACAGAAATGCACACATGACAGGCTGTGAACTCATCATAATTAAACTTGCAAATCTCTAGATGTTTTTTGATGGAAAGTCCATTACACGCCATTTACAACATCCGCGGTAAGAAACGGAGATGTTCTATTTTTCCACATTATTGTAGGTTAGAATTATAATAAAATAATCTTAATTCTAGTCCTTAATTGTATAATTATCTATAAATTTTTAAGAGTTAATATAACCGCCTCCGTGACTCAATGTAAATAACATTGGGTTTACGATTCGGAGGTCGCGGGTTCGATCCCCAGCGGGGTAAATATTTAAGTACTCGGTTTGGTTGGTTCTTCTTATCCAAATCTGCCGCCAAACAGCAATGTTAATAGCATTGTTGTGTTCCGGTTGTCAGAGATAAGATAGCCAGTCCCTCAAATGTGTTGGGGTTTCCGTGTCAGTACGATTCCACCTTCGACCTCATCTTCACTTAACATCAGGTATGATTGAGGTCAAGTATGAACCCGTCGTACAAAAAAAAAAGAGTCTATTTTTCTCAACTATTTACTAAAATAATAGATGCCGTGTGATTTTTGACTATCTATACGTGTATGTCGAAGAAGAAGGTATTAGTCATAATCAGGAGTAGATATATTTCGAAAATGAAAAATATAAATTTCACAATAAGAGATTTCAAAATGAAAACTTTCGCATTTATTCCCAAACACTCATGCGCTTAAATTCTACTATAATTCTTTCAGTTTTAAGGTCTAATTTACTGGGTACGATGGTAAAACGAGTAATTTTTTTCAACCAGGCACCTTTTATCGTCCATAACTTCTAAACGCACCAACGAATCTTATCACTTTTTTAATGTTTACATAATCACTGTGCTAATTATAATACTATCCTATTTTCAGTCTTGCAGCTGATCGTTAATTTTTTTAGCATTTAACAATAGCGCCCCTTTAAATGGCTGTAACTCCTGAACGCACCACCAGATCTTGTCAGTTTTTGTACAGTTCTTATCTTCACATAGATACTGTACATAACAACTATTCTATTTTCAGTCTTGTATCTGCTTAACGCACCAACACCAGGCAAGCAGACTGCGTCCATCCTCGTCACAAAAAGATCTGCACGCTAACTACTAAATCAGCCTTGCGCAGGAGATGTTCCAAAAGGCGCTTATCTAGAACATTTTATTTTTTATGTGTATTTGGTGTGTGCGTAGAATAAAGCGTTAAATAAATAAATAGTTAATTAGAAGCCAACATTATAGTAGTAGTAACATTTCCTTCTTTTATTGTATTTCTGTCAATTATAGTATGTTGTAGATACTAAAATAGATATCTCTCAGCATCCACCCTGTTAACTGGATCATAGAAGCTTTGAGTAGCTGCCGGGAGGTGGCGAGGGGTGCGACAGTGTAGGTCATAGTTCACAATTGCGGTGGCTGCATTGACGCCAGTATTAAGCAAGATACGACACGCTACTTGATTCGTTTAAAAAAAAATAATAATCGAGATATTGGCGAAAAGTATTCAATATAATATTTTCGTATTAATTCGCATAGGTATATCGGCAAATATCGTATTTATGCATCGGCATAATACGTAATTCGCATAAAAACATTGCATTCGCAAAAAAAAAATAAGCAACATTGGGTTTACGATTTACGGTGCGATCCCCAGCGGGGTAAATGTTTAAGTACTCGGTTTGGTTGGTTCTTCTTATCTAAATCTGCCGCCAAGCAGCAATGTTAATAGCACTGTTGTGTTTCGGTTGTCAGAGATAAGATACCCAGTCCCCCAAATGTGTTGGAATTTCCGGGTCAGTACGCTTCCACCTTCGACCTCATCTGTACTTAACATCAGGTGTGATTGTGGTCAAGAACTAACCGGTTGTGAATAAAAAAAAATTACTTACCTCTCATCGTAATTACGTCTTTGTTGCAACGCTCCTAACTTAGTGATCGGTAGCCCTATGATGCAACTTTCCTTTTTTCAAAAAAAAATGCGAAACAATTCCCGTTACACTGGTCAAGCATCTGTTTTATGTAAATTGAACACGAATAATGTCATATTTTTTAAAGTGAGACTATATGAACCACATTCAAATTCAAAATCGTTTATTTTCTCACCAGAATACTACTAAGGTATACATAGGTAGTACTAATAGATACAATTACAAAAAAAATGTGGGTGACCGTCGCCTAAACTAGGCGGTAGCCTGTATTTCAGGTCATCTCTCTCATCATCATCTCTCAGCTCTGGGGATGGGGTATCCATTTCAGTGTTTTTTTTTAAGCACTACGGGTTAGCACTTGACCTCAATCACACCTGATGGAAGCGTACTGACCCGGAAACCCAAATAATTTGGGGAACTGGCTATCTTATCTCTGACAACCGGAACACAACAACGCTATTAACTTTGCTGTTTAGCGGCAGATTTAGATAAGATGGTGGTAGCTAGCCAGGCGGACATTTAAATAGCTCTACCACCAACCAAACCGAGTACTAAACATGTACCCCGCTGGGGATCGAACCCGTGACCTCCGATTCGTAAACCCTATGTTGTTTACATTGAGCCACGGAGGCGGTTAAAAGTGTTCCGATATTTAAACATAATATTAGGTTGTTATAGATTATAGAACATTGATCAAACGTTGGCACAAAGTTAGCCTAATATTCGAATGTATTCGGTATTCTCATGAACGTAGAATGCCTATCTGAGGATGCCCCATTACTTTTTCGGAATAATATTTTTACGGTCGCAGTAGGTAAAAGTACCTATATAACGAAAGATATCTCTTCCCGTGTCCTGATTTTATCACTCCAATAATTTCCTAGGAATAAGAATGGTGACGTCACATATTTTTGGGTGTTATTGTTGTCTCTGTTACTTACTTTGTAGTTATATAACAAGATTAATAAAAAAAAATATAATACTCACCTATAAATAAACTCTACAAAATGATTATGCACTTAGTTATTACTTACTTAGTTAATAACTAAGTAATAACTAAGTATATAACATTGAAAACTTACTTGATAATTCTCGAATAGTGATGTTGGGTCCGGGTTTTAAGGTCACGTGCCACAGATTATCCCACAACAGTCCTGTCATCTTCATTTCTTTCTTCATCAGGTCTTCTTTCTTCTTCTCCGCCCGTTTTTTCAGGCTCCGAGGAATTATTAGCCTCCAGTCTGTTAAGGTAGTAATTGTCTTTTGATTATCTCCAATGAATACAGAACTGTACATTAAGAACATACCTATTAATATACCGACTCATACACTTTATGATTTTATATAACTTTGTAGGTACCAGTTACGAACGATCTGAAAATAGAACAGAGTTAGAGCGAACGTATATACATCTATACTTACGTGCCCTACCAAGCGTATTCCATTAAGGCAAGTTAATAATCCTAGAACCAGGGTTCCGCTAACCTAGTAGAGATCTGGTACAACAATATCGAGACTACAGGCGTAAGTAGGTCGAGCAACGTCCACTCTACAGTGACCTCACTCAAGCTGACTATGCCCTCTTCCTACGTCTCATTTTCTAACAGGGCAGGAGATGAGGGAGGTCAAATTAGTTTGGTCGGGAAAACTCATGCGGTGCTTATAATTTATTCACACCACAATGCCTGAGGTGTGTTTTACAATTTTTCAATTCCCCTAACCGGGAGTTGTCTGTTATTGTATTCAGAGTGTAAACGCACAAACATGGTCACGTTAAAACCCTTTGCAGTCGGTCCATTTTAACCCAATTTGTTAAACAGTTGCTACATCGTTTTGAAAGTTTGAATTTTAGGTTGTTAACTGATAATGTTGAGTTAGTATATATATGCCTTTAATAATGAATTCGCTGAGAAAGTGGAAAAATCTTTTACCTATTAGAACAAAGGTAGAACTTGCTCAGTCACTTCTTCTTCCCATTCTTGACTACGCTGATGTGTCATATCTCGATCTCACCGAAGAACTGCTGAATAAGCTAGAACGCCTTCAGAATATGGCCATCCGTTTCATTTTCGGAGTCCGAAAGTATGATCACATATCCGCATACCGGGCGCAATTAAAGTGGCTTCCTATCAGACTCCGACGTAACCTGCATATCCTCACTCTTCTTTATAATGTACTATACAGTCAGATTTCCCCCCCTTACCTTAAAAATCTGTTTACATATTTAGGATCCGATCACGATGTGCCCCTTAGGTCTAAAACACACAATTTGCTTAAGCCCATCAGCTGCCGTACAAATTATTACTCGGGATCCTTTGGCATTAAGGCTGCGCAGTTGTGGAATGCACTACCACTAAATATTCGCCACGCAGAATCGCTTGCAGTGTTTAAACTGCGTCTAAAGGAATATTATTTATCTCTCTAATGAATTGTATATACTGTTATATATATTTATGTGTATTTTATTATTGTACTTATTTATATGGTTTGTTTATTTTAGTAAGTGTTTATCTTTGTATGTATTCCACTATACGTATGTATTTTCTATGTATCGTCTATGTACCTACTGATATTTAAGTTATTCAGCTTTTTCTTTGCACTATCCAACTACTTATTAAAAAAGCTTCTTTAACTGAGGTTGTCTGGAAGAAATCGCTATCAGCGATAAGACCGCCTTTGTACACTTCATCATCCATATTAAATGTTCTTTGTATTTTATGTTTGTGTGCAATAAAGAATTTAATAATAATAATAAATATTTATAAGATTTTCTTTTACAAACGATAAGCGCTTAACCCTATGATTTTAAGTAAATATGAATAATCTTGTTTAAACAGTCGGAATCTACTGCTTGGCTTTAGACTCCGATTCGGTGGTGGGTTTATAGGTGGCTACGGCGTCAGGCCGATTCACGGTCAGCCTTATCTTAAAATGTTATGTCCCACTTTAAAAAAGAGTGTGAAACTCAATGTTACGCGCCCCTCCGTAATGTTTGGCTCTCATAAAAAGAAGTTTCTAATTCCATTTATAAAACATTTTTAACAATTACAGATTACCCTTGCAACTTGCTCAATTAGAAATTTTGGATGCCTAATGTTCATTTTTAGCGATTCCTCTGGGCCAACAACAAAATATTCCCCTGCAACAAAATCGCTTTTATTCTTCGTCGGCTACCAAATTCACTTAGAAGATAGCAGTAGAGTCACGCACGGCACTGAAGATGCCGTACAGAGTAACATAGGGGGATGAGTATGCAGGCTAGTGTTGGCTTTCAAATCTGCAAAACAATTCAATGCAAAATATTGTCAAGAACAGCAAATCTTTTTCTTTCTTCGTTTTCGGTCAGATGATGTTTTTGCCATCGACGCGCTAAGAAGAAGATGATGATATATGTTTGGTCATGCAAACAAGTTGCAACCACTACAGTGGCGGCATCGAAAACGGAGTTGAATTCAGCTCAACGAATATCACGGGTCATTTGTAAAATAATTGTAGTACATTTACCGTTTACCAAACTAACGTAGGTATTAACATTTACGATCCACATTTATCTGCTCCGATAGACGCACACCGCACGTGTTTTTCGCAATAAAATTCTTTATAGCATAAAGAAACTTGGTTTTCGTCATGGTGTCGTAAACAATAGTCAATAGTCAGACCACCCAAGTGATGCTCTTATCCTCAATCTGTGGTCAGCACCAATTCAGCATCTGGTCGTATTTATATCTGTAATAAATCACTTCGCAATATCGAAAAATATAATAGCCACTAACAACGAGTCGATGTAGGTCACACGTTCTGTATTCAGTGTTTCGTCAATTTTCAGGTCACCACGTAATAACATATTATTAGTTCCTGCTAAATAGATCATATTGCAGGGGGTGAACTTCGAGGACTTCATTCTACCTATTTTAGCTTTCAAAATATTTGTGATCGCCAATCCGCCTACCCCGCGTGGCGAGGAGGGCAAATCGTCCCATGGAAATCGATGCAAACAGTGAAGCTATGTCCAACACTGACTCCTATGGACTGGTATTGATGATAAGGAATGTAGAGGGTAGTCAGATCAAATAACAAAATTATATAGCTGCTCATAACCACAACATTTTTTAAGGGAAATATAGTGTCCACAAGTTTTGTAATTGTCGGGATTTCATTTCAATTTACGCCATCATTTTTGTAATCTATTAGCAATTTGTCTATCTAGTCATTGAATACGATTACAATACCTATATATGGTAGCATCTATCGTAAAGCAGACGGTAGATGGCGACCGATATAGAACAGTTGTAAATTAAAGTACGTGCTTATGCGTAAATCAAGGCGAGATTTACGTCCACGCCAGAAGAATATGTAAACCAAGCCAAACTCGGACGTGTCAGTCTAATTTTATCGATAAACTGGCTTCGATACTGCAACGTTGTTCTAGTAACTAATTTTACTTTGACATTTCTCAGGTGGATAAGGATTCAATGTAGCATTCATAATTTTGAATTAGTGATACTGACACCTTACAGATTGGTCACGAACTAATAACATCAAAATATTGTTTAGAAAGAAATTATGTAAACTCGAACAGATACGATACACAGTAATGTACACGAAGTGGACGATGTTGCGAGTAAACAAAAAAAGTATTATGGATACCAGATGGTTTATAAACTACATAAATACATTTTTTTTGTAAATAAATACGTACCTAATTAAATGAAATATTCATAACTCGAAAACACAAATCTGTATTCATACAAACATATTCCCCTAGCGGGACTCGAACCCGCGACCTTTTGGTATAGCAGTCAGAGTTTCTAACCACTACACCCAACAGGTCGTTAAATACATTTACATTTGCAATATGCAGGCATATCAGTTTCCAAAAAAATGTATTCGTATACCTAGTAGGTATAATTATTGTCTGGTATCGATAATATAGGCTTAGTTGTTTAGTGCGGAAATAGATGGCGCGGTGTGAATGTCCAAGGATATTTATTATTATTTATTCAAAAAAATCCCATTATCAGCCAAACAGAGTGTAAACATGTATGTACATGGGATCGTATCCGCGTCCTCCCTGTTGTAAATTTTATACCTCTATTGATTATTTTGCGCCACAGAGAGGGTTTAATGGTATATGGTTTACAAGTTATTGACCTATTTGTATTATTCATGGTAAATGAAGTAGTCCTTAATTTTTCATGTAATTTAATGACTACTGCCCCAGGAAGGAAGGCAATATTTTTGGAGTATATTTATGTAAGTATGTACATTTGTATATAGATTTCCTTCTGTAGCCTAAACCGCATGACCGATTTTGAAGGTCAAGGTTGTATTCGTCTGGATTTTATAATAAAAAATCCAACATGGCGACTGCAAAATACAAAATATGTCGGTTTTTTTGGTTTTTAAATAATTACAATTTAATGAATGTATAATATTGAATTAATTAATTTGAATTAATTTTCTTACGGAGGTCTGCGTATGACGTTACCACATAAATATGTATAAGTGTTGATATCCGAGCATTTTGTTCATCATGGTAAAAAACTTTGTTTTATTAAATGAATAATTTTGGTATTCGTTTTAGATGAGCCGTTTAAAATTATGAGAAAAGATAATTATTGTTCAGTTCAAAGATTCTTTATTTCTCATGAAGACAGCAGTCACTTACATGAGAAAAAGGATAATTAAATAATGGTAGGTAACTAAATTAAATCGTTCGCACTACACAAAATCACTAAGTAGTTACTATCTGTTTCGCACTATCTACACAAAGCGGAATATCCAAAATTCGGGAGTAAATATTTCACATTAATATCTATATTATATTGTTTAATGACAAATTAATTTGGTATTTAGTTTGTGTGGACGACAAGACCAACCAAATATAATTTTAAATTTAACTATCAACTACAATATTAATCGTGTTATTTCAACGACCAAGTAATAAAACCTTTACAACATTGGTTATAAAAACATAAACATTACATGGCTAAACGTTAAGTAATTGATACAATTTATAGATTTTAGTGCTTTGTGTAACCAAATCAAAGATACTGTACAATTATTATTGCTACCCAATTTCATAACAATATTTTAGGAATACTTGCGCAATACAGTCTCTTCGACGAGTATGTAGGTTCTAACTAATATTTATTATAGATGCGAAAGTTTGGATGTTTGTTTGTTTGTTATTCACGGCGAAACGGATGAACGGATTTGGATGAATTTGTTATATTAGTAGAATTTTATTAGAATTATATTAGAAAAAAATAGACATAGGATATCCCGATAAAGTGAGTAGTTCCCGCGGGATAAACAAATTTTCACGATAATGTTATTCCACGCAGGCGAAGCCGCGGGCGGAAAGCTAGTGTTATTTATATAAGTTTCATTTATTATTATTACGTTTACATTGATTTTATTATTCTTATTTTACTATGTCATTGAGGTATGTCAGGATCGTAGCAAGTGCAAGTCTGTGGTCTCTGCCTACCGCTACGGGAAAGGCGTGACTTTATGTAAGACTATGTATGTTATTATTTTTATCTTGCTATTGACCGATTGCTTTCCTTCGCTCTTTGTCAACAGACTATGGATATCGATTTGACAATAATTATCATAATGTATGATATATTATAATTATATATACCTAAATAGATACTTATTAGACACACAGAATTTTAGAATGATCGTCAAGGCAATGATTTGCTTATTTTAGTTTCTACCCTGTATCTCAATTTACAATAGACAATAACATCCTCTCTGGCCGCAGGAATATGAAACTCTTTGTATTTTTAATTTGTGTTAATAATATTTAGATTTTTCTTCAAACGGGCATTTTATGATCACGACGTAAAGTAGTTTAGAGTGGCTCGATAGATGGCGCTGACTGACGGGGCCTCTTTGTTTTACATTTTAATTTAATTTCCACATTGTCCAGAGCCACATCTATAAGCATAAAAAATTGCCAGCGATTGGAAAGTCGCCCATTCCTTCTTTGGTGGCAGCCACTACACTGGTGGGGGAACTGCTAACCAGCAACACTGGAGAGTCCCTACCCATTCATCACAATACTGTAATTATCGATGTATGCTTATGTTTTTGTGATGAATAAACGGTTGCAGCCCTGCTGACGTGAATGATCGGCGCTGCTCATCAGAGATGCAAATGTCTTGTAAAAGATGTCCAACAGTGGTCTGTTGATGCTAAACTAGTACAAACCGTAGCTGTAACGTTCACGGTAAAATTAATTTAAATACCTAATCTGAAAATAGCATGAAATACAATTACACTATAACATCAATTTGTTTACCTTTTCAGGGTCTCAGTTATTTGAAAACATTGCGTCACTCTGGGTAACACGAGTTAATCTGTTTACGCCATGGAAATAGCAAGGAAAACATGCAGTGGAAAGAGTTTGTTCCACTATAATCTAAATCACCTGGCTAACGATGGGCGACTGTGATCAAATTATCTACGAAGAACTAGCACTTGAGCGTTTAATTATTTTCATGGCAACTCTATACTGTATATTTTAATTATAGTAAATCTAGCCTTCCGCCCGCGGCTCCACTTGCGAATTTATCGTCCTGCGGAATTTCTTTGAAATGGCCTATTACTCATTTCGGCGCCATTTCGAAACTGGAAATGCTTAATTGAATTTCTATACCTAGTATTTTCTTCTTTATACTGGTAATTGTCCACGAATGTTTCGTTTTCTATGAATTGTTTCATTTTAGTGATGACAACAATAACTGATTGATTAATATTACTACTCTTTTATTTCAGGACAGATTCCAACTTAGTATCAAATCGATTGACCACTGATGATGAGTGATTGAGGAACAAACAGTCAAAGTTTTGCAGTAGTAATATTACCTATAAAATGTCATACCTAAAGGTGGTTAATATTTACTATTATGAAATAAAAACAGCAACAACTGGTCAATGTAATGAATATGGGAGAATAATTATATTATTCTGTGTAACGTTTTTTAACACTTTCCGAGCACACTTTAACATTGCTGTCGTTACCTATATCTAGAAGTATCAGTAAGAAAATTAAAAAAAGACCATAAACAATGGTAAGAGGTATCTACATGTGGCGCACTCAGTGTACGACTGCCGACTCACACTTGGCCGATTTTGTTTTCGTTTGTAAACAAAAATCAAAAGGTGATTGGTCATAGTGGAATAAACCAATGGAAAGTACATTCCGTCCTCGCCGCACATTCGACACGATTAAAAATCGATTAGGAAACCTACTGACATATAAAATTACTGAAATAAAAGAAAGCAAATCGGATACTGGAATAACACGTGGCGATTTGGTAGCTCGCCGTAAGATAAACATTCGCCATCCAGAAATAACGGCCGGCCGAAGAATTTCGATTCGAATTTGAATTAGTTGCAAGGCTGTAAACTAGTATCTACATTCACTTATTTAGATTTGTAGGTGAGTGTACATAAAATGTTATGTTAAGAAAATCCTAATATACAGCCACAAGTATAAATTTTTAACAATATTTTTAGTCATTTAATGAATTACCTGTTTTATGTAAAAAATTATATTTGTGGTTGTATATATTTAAGTACATGTGTGTTATTAATAGGAAATATTAGACTCTTTACTCTACATTTTATTTATAGATAATAGAGGTAGGTAAGCTTTGGTGGTTACGTATATTCGTATCAGAGATCACACGTGTGTTTACGTGTCACGTCAAAGTGATCTACGTAGGATATGTTAACTATAACGTGGCGATTATAATGATACGGAGTAATGATTGACATTATACGTAAAAGTCTAATGAATCATAATGTAACTTAAAATAACACCTATCTAATACATAAAATTAGTAATAACCAGTTTCACATGATTAAACTTCAATCAAAGTGTTATTTACCGCTACTCGACAGCAGATGGCGTTAGTGGTTCCAAGAACGTCTGTTGATGCTCGACATTTTCACAAGTTGTTACCAAGTTTGCATTTCTTGCTGCAGTTGGCAGGCTGCAAGTAGCCCCGTTGTTATTGAATATTTATTGCAGTTTTCTGCAAAAACATTTGCTTTAAAGTTATTTACCTAGCTATTTAATAGTTTTCTTAGTAAGTCTATCGGTTTCGTTATGCAGAGTGAGGCGTAATGGATACGGTATATATATAGCATATTTGAAACATATTGTTGTTAAAAAGTACATTGATCCCTAAGATTGTTCTATTACATTTGAATCATTTAATCAGGCGACGACAATTTAGACGGTAAATAAATAAAACATGAACATAAGTGTAATAAATTATGTGACAATCAACTGTTTTACAATGCCCGCGAGTCAAGTACGATATTAATTTATTATTAAAATTTGCCGCGCGACACGTTAGCATTCGCATGTAGAGTCGCACGACGAGTCACCTGGCGGCAACGTGCGTCATGGCTCAAACCCGCTCGTTATTCTATCTATTTTCTGCCACTACTCCACTTGACGGCATAAAAAGCCAATATAAACCTAAACGTCGCTGAGATCGCCCGCATTATCTCGTGATTATCGCGTGTCAAAACATCGCCACGCTCGCGATACTTCGCATGTAATCTGATAAACGATGTACGCTGCACGCTTCGCGCTCATCCGCCGTCCTTCTCGCGTGCCAGCAAACCGTAACGCACCGTCTCATTCTCACGGTCATCCGTTTCATTCATGCGCGGTACACCTCGGCGGCGCTGTTTACAGACACAAACAAACAGTACAGCAAACCGCTTAGCTTTAAGTACGAGACCGTGAAAGTGATATTGTCAAGTACATCCGTCTCGCTCTAAAAGCCGAATGTTTAGTTCCGTCGGAAGGGGACTAGATGTCGCTAAAGGTAACGTTTCATGGGCCGTATAAAATAAAATGTCACAATAATTTGGGTGCGACGTTGCCGGTCTTCGCCACCCAGTGCGGTGGCGGGTGCAAGTCTATAAACGGGCAAGGTTACAGCTGCCGCTGCGATGTTGCTTAAGCGAATGGTTTAAGAGTTATATTATCTTGTTTAAGAGTTGTTGTAAGTTTGCGGTTGTGTGTGAGCGTCACGTAAACGTAACCAGCGTGGTACACACACGTACGCGAGCTGTCTGTCAGTAGCTAATGCGATGCGCTGTGATCGCTTATTGTGGCGGTGTCCGCTCACGCGGTTTGTGCCGTTTAATTCAATTTAGTAATTGATACGTTTGTCGGTTGACTTTGACCGCTTATACGATTAACGTATTTTTAATAATTGGAACTTCATAATAAATATGATTTTTGGATCCGGTTTTTTTATATTCCAAAATTCACTAATACCTATCAATTACTTCATAAAACTTTTTAATTAAGTACTATAAGTAATAAAAAAATTTAAATGAAGTACAAAGATAGATGTTCCTTTTAATCCGTAATTTAAGTATCTACTTAATTAAACACATTATTATTAATAATAAATACTTTAATATTTACAAATTACAATAAGCGTATATGCTATACAAAACAACTGTAAAACATATCACTAAGCTACGAGCTGTAAAAAGCAATAAGTGCAAATTATTGTCAAAATGACAATTCCCTAAACTAACATGGTAATTCATGTTCACGTTCTTCGATATTCCAAACCGTTGCTCGCACACATTTACAAAACATATTCTCATTGCCTCAAATCCCCATGCTAATCACACTTTAACAGCCCGCATTAAAGTTTAAACTCCCCTAACAGCCGCTTATGTCATTTCTAACCTCAATTGGAGAATCGCACACATAGAACATTTACGATCGCGGTAGTGTTGTGTGTTGTGTATGACGTACGCGTATTGTACCTATTATAAATGAAATGTGTAGCTTTCACGAAGGCACACAAGCGTATCGCGATATTTCGTTAACGATCCCTATAGCGTTATGAACCGTATCGAGAGACCTGTAGAGTCGATTTTATGGACTGACGAGTTAATTTGGCTTGTAATCTTTTTGTTTCACACAAAACACACGGGTGTCGGTAAACGCGTGACCTGTTATGTGTGTATTAGGTTGCTTTAATCACAATTTGGAGTGGGCTGCGATATGGCTTTCGAACTGGCGACCTAGCAACACCGTTAAATTGATTCCTTATATTTTAATAGATATTGTAACTTTAACTATGTATTTTTTTTATTTTGGTTGACAAATATAGTCGTTGAGAAGTAAAGTATTAGTTAACGCAGTTATGGAGTTTTTAGTTATTTTCTTTATTAGGTACTTGATAAGTAATTGGGAATTTGGGATTGGTTCACTATGAGCGTTAGTAGGACTTTAGTTTCCTACGATATATCGTAGACTTACCAATCCATCGATTATCAATTGATTGATCACAATTAATCGATCGTTTCAAAATAGTCGAATGTTGATTTTCATCATAAGTCAATAGATAAAATTCTCAGCACCCGTACGCAAATGTTAAAAAAAATCGTAAGAGTTAAATAATCAAAAATACGTCACTTGTATGTAAATCGTTACAAACAAACAATGTATATATTACAAATATATAATTAAAAAAAAAAAAACAATTTATCGATAGGGTCAATAATTACTGTCGATCGAATTAATATCGATGATTTTGTATTCGATGTCTCGTAGGAAACCCATAACATTTTGATATAGATACTTGGATGACATCAATAATTCGAAGTCCTTAAAAACTGTAGGGTTATTGACTGGAGGATTTACTTACACAACAAAAAATTGTAAAAGTTTTATTTAGCCGCAAAATTGTATGATCGGTGTTATTGTTTACTTAAATGGTGTTATACAGAGGATTTTGTTGTTGTATTATAATAGAAGATTCCATTACTTTCCACCTGCTAATTAAGCCCTCCAACAAGCCCAAATTAATGAAGCTATTTTCAGCTCGATTATCGGCGAAAATGTTATTGACTAGCTATATTTGGTAAGTGAATACCAGTGTTATTGTGTGGTATCGAGTCCACGGGCGGCGGCCAAGTAAATTAGAGAGCGCCCGGACTATAACTAAGAGGAGTTGAACTGACGCTCCCGAGGTAAAGGTTCGTGTGGATATTCCAAGAGCAAAGAAATAACATTAATATAGTATTTAATTAAATTACTTGTAAAAAAATTATATTAGGTCTTTACCTATGAAATGGGAGATTTTTTTCGATTCTATAGCTATTTCCAAATTTGTTTCTTATTTGGAAAATAGAATATATTTTGAAGGTTTCACATGAAATATTTTTTGTCTGAGCTATCTCACATAATAAAAAAACTTGAACACAGCTCTTTTCATATTATTTTATAAAGCAGTTACTTTTAAAAATTAACACTGCCTACAATTAACTTAATGTTAGCCGATAATTCACACAAAGTTTAGCTAAATTTGGATTTGCCGTTCAGAAAAAAAATTTCAAAAATGTTTGTATGCAGAAAACAGTCGTAATGAAATTCTTTATACTAAACGCCAATTTCATAGGTAAGGACCTAATATTTCTGGTCAGTCGTTACGTATCAATGGGAGCGTTGCCAAGTCTCTTTAATTTTTTTATGCACAATGATTAAGCACTTGACCTCAATCACACCTGATGTTAATTGAAGATGTGGCCGAAGGTGGAATCGTACTGACCCGGATCTAATTTGAGGGACTGGCTATCTTACTCTGACAACCGGAACACAGATAAGATGGCGGTAGCTAGCCAGGCTGACACTCAAAATGCCCTACCACCAACCAAACCGAGTAACTAAATATGTACCCCGCTGGGAATCGAACCCATGATCTCCGATTCGTAAAAAATATGTTGTATACATTGAGTCACGGAGGCGATTGAATTTCATTTTAGAACTTAAATTTTCATTTTAGAATTATTCATAAAGGTGTTATTTAAAATTAAATTGCTATTAAACATTAACGTCTGCCCAAACGGTCATCGGCTCTGCCACAGATGTGCTAGCCACTGTCACTTTATTCATTCAGCATCCTAATTTTTATTATAATAAAAGTATGAAGTATGATGACCATAACTTCTATCACAAATGAAAACATACGTATATTTTTTTAAGAAAGAAGATTATCGAAGTCTCTGCAATTATTAAAAAAAAATTAACATTTATTCGAATGACCGTCTATTGCTTTCATATAATTTCTCTAGTAACTAATGTATGAATTCACGCACTAATACTGACTACAATTATTTTTAGTTCTAAGGGTTCAGTTCTACCCTCATATTCTAAATGGTTCGGTAATCGATATTTCAATACCAAATCGAATGTCCAGTGTGCAACCATTTAGAATACAGGCCGTGGACGGGACAAGGTTCAGTTTTCACCGATTTTGAAGTCCGGAATGTTTTTTCTCGAGTCAGGTATGAATTGTTCATATCTTGTATATTTATTTTATTTTGATGATGGGCAGTGTCAGAAACAAACATTGCTTCCTTTTGTCATAATATGAGTTAAATGCAAGTTAAAAAATTAAAGGATGGTATATTATTATTATTTTTTAAGTATGAAAAGGATTATCCACAACATTTCACCGTTCGCCAGTAACAGGAATGCAGCTCCGCGACTGCAGTGATGCATATCGTTGTACGTATGGTGCATATGCGTCCCGCCCGCCCCCGACCGCCCCGCTACCTGCCGCTTCTTTGTCTTTTGTTTATGATTAGTGCCCTTTTAGGAGTTCACTCACTAACGATACAAGAAATATTGTACAGTCCACTACTTACGTGCGTATGTAATATTGTATTCAATAAATCAATATTAGTGGATAATGTGATGATAATGACAGTTTAATGGGTATGCTATTAAACATTACTATATTTTAATTTAAGTTTTAGCAGAATTTATATAACACTGTTATCATTGATATACCTTTAAAGTTTATATTATTAAATTTTTGATAAACCATAGTGTTTAAAAAATATATAATAGATATATAAAAAAAGAAATTCATAAATATGTTTCATTTGTAATCCATAATCATATCTAGAAGTGAGATTTTCATAACAGACGTAATGGATACATTTGAAGAAAAAATAACTGCTAAGTGTAAGTCGGGACTCGGTCAACGAGTATTTCTTACTATCCTACAAACTATCAGTTGTTTTAAAAGTAATTGTAATCAATTACCTACTACTTGAAAAATTACATTAAGTAAAATTAACATAAAATAGCTGTAAAAATGGATAAGTATTTAATTGCAATTGTTTCTGTCTAACTCTAGTTTCAAACAAATATTATATACACCGTAAAACAAAGCGTGTCAAAGAGCTTTTTTTTGTAATTGTGTCCAGTGACGAATTAATAACTGGCAACAAATAAAGTGAACGATTTAAAAATATAAAACTGGAAAAAATCTACATATAAACTACTATTGTCCTAAATTGTATAATTAACTAATTAATCCAAAACTCCGAATCACAAAAATACTCAAAAGAATTTGGGTTCAAATTTTTTAAAAATTTAAACAAGGTCGTCTGAGAACTTGAATATCAAACATCTGTGGCAATGTACAAACTCAAAAATAAGTACCCCATATTATTACATACAGAGCGAAACTATCGCCGGCCCCTGTCAACAAGATCATCAGCAGAGCGATAGGATATGGTGAATTGAAAATTAGAAGCTTACTTTTAGATCGTAATCCGATTTATCTATGGTAACATTTTAATCTTACCATAGATAAATGAACCCTAATTGGCTATCGCAAATTTATATGTTTGGTAGTCCTTTAAAATGTCAACTTTAATTGCATGGTTATTCTGTATATACTTGTGCGGCTAGCGTCTGAATTCGCGGTAGGATTTGCCGTGGCCATGGACTTCTGTCCTTACTTATACAATACTGTCTATTGTCGGTGATACCAGAATAACATTGCTGAATTGATGAGTCTTTAAGACATGCCTTTGGGCAGAGCCAGGTTGATTCTATTTTATCTTTACGGGTTACACAAAGAAAGCGTTATAAAATTTTATTGACACCTAATTTTGACAACTTGATATATATATTCTAATCTCAACTTCAGAAAATATAGGTAATGAAATATGCAACCTTTAAATCCTTAATCTGAAACCGAGACGCTGCTAACTGTAGGGTCTCCATTGAAAAGCTGCAGCAATATAGTTTTTATACTCCTGATAAAAAGCATTATTGCTGATACATCGTGTCTCATGTTTGTGCTTTCCTCTCACGGTATTAAGTTTGAGTATTGCCTGGTAAATTTTAGAACTTACGACGTTTTGTATTAGAGGATTGCTGGGTGAGTGAAATTAAAGGGTGTTTTTCTGTTCGAGGGAAAATGTATCAGGTAATAATATAGCGTGGTTATATGAGCATTTGGAGGGAGATGAAATTTATGCTACAATCTTTTGTACATATTCGTATGATTTGCTAATGCATCCCTTTGTTTGCGCAACAATATCGTATCTGAAGGAATTTGTGTTTAATCTCTGGAATGGCATGGCTTTTTACTTTTTTTTTGTAGACACGCTCTAGTTTGTGTTTTAGTGCGGTGAAATTAAAAAAAGTAGCACATTATTCAAAAGGAGCTTGATTACACGTCACAGTCTTAAGGCCTTCTTTGTTTTGCAGGGTTTCTTTAAAATTGCACGTTTTCAAATTTTTCTTTACTCAGTTTTTTTTCCTAATAAGCCTTTAACTATTTTTACAATAAAAATATCTATGAACTGCGAAAATACTTGCAAATTAACTTTTTTCTTTTGATGCAAAATATTTCCTATTATTTACGCATTTAAATCATTATTTTCATCATCAAGGAAACGATTTTCTTTGTGAAACGAATGTATAATCATACATACATTCATATTCATTTTCATACCCTTTGCTGAATGCTGAGGTTGTAACTATTTTGCACTCTTGCGCACTGCTTTTAACTAAATATATCATCTACCTACTACTTGTGCCCATTGGTGGAAATAAATTCTTCTTCATTAAATTCATGAATTTATTTATCAAACATTGAAGTTATTTTAATTTCTTGCAGAAACTATTTTGCCAAATAAATGTAATAGTAATAGTAATAATAATATCCTTAGACATACACACAGCGCCACAGTTCTAGTTCCACAGTAAGCAACTATAGCTTGTGTTGTGGATACCAGATGGTTGATACTACATACATTTTTTTTTTTGTAAATTATTATAAATGAAAACATCCATAACTCGGGTACACATGTCCGTATTCATCACACAAACATAATGCCCCTAGCGAGATTCGAACCCGCAACCTTTTGGTATAGTGATCAGAGTTGCTAACCACTACACCAAACAGGTCGTCAAATGTAGTTTACTCTTAACCAGAACATACTTGTAAATGTCAACTTTTTACCATAAAACATTCGCCTACTCTAAATTGAGTTGTCTCAGTATAAAAAGTGACTATACGTTGTTTACCAAGTTACCTAATCGAAATCTATTGGGAGGTGGGTCTAAATAACTCCACAAGAAGCATTGATCCGATGTCACCGAGTATTGGACAGAAACAGGAAACCTTCAGGATAGATTTATAGAGGTATAGGGTGTTATAGGGACTTGCTATGTACTCGTACGAGGAGGGGGAGTCGCAACGGTAACCTTCGCGCAATAACCTAATCCCATACTTTGACAGATATAATTAAATACATGGAACTACGTGTTCCGTTCCAAAGTCAAGATGTTTGTTTAATTTGTATTAGTAAAATGAGTAATTATTGCCATTAAAAAACAAAAACAACTTTTGATTTTCTTGGGTTTTTTCTGAATTAAAGGTATTAATATTCTAGTGTAAATCATTGCCTATGAAAAACGCAGAAACGGTCGAATTGAGAATCTCCTCGTTTATAAAGTCGGTTAAAAATAAAGACATCTTGAATTGTTTAGTAGCTTTATGTTAAAAAATAGAGCGGTTACCTATTGAGTGATAAAGATGTAGACCATTCTGTTTTTGTTTTTTTTTTTATAACCGGCCACCTGATAGGTAGTACTCACCCTTTTCAGTGAATACTTGCGGAGTTGCGCACACGCTGGGAACCTCTGAGAGCTGCATTAAAGTAGAATGGTAGTAGATTTCCGTCACGACGTATATGACAAGGTATAGAATTGCCGAATAAACACAGAGAGTTATTTGAATGGCGTTTAGTGGAAGAAAGTGGTACTTGGAGCACCAGCCGAGGATGGGAAGAGAACTCAACATGAGGGTGAAGAAATCTACCATCATTTGCATATTTGCCAAGTCTCTGACAATAAACCCAACAGACGTAACCACTCCACTGTAAGCTGGTCTCTCGGAGATCACATTTCAGAAAGCGACGCGCGGTCAACTTACACTGGTAGTGTTACGGTTCACGTGCTGTGGATTGATAAAACTGCACATTTCATTAACGAATGTTTATAGATTAATAATAAGAACATGACGTTAAAGCAGAGGATTGTTTTACATAAAAAAGTATGTTTAGTCTCTTACGTGTCGCGCACTGCATTGGTTGTTGTTAAGGGTATGTGATACTTGGATAGTCAAAGACTGACTTGTTGAAAAAAGAACTAGGACTCTTTAACAGTGACAGTCTAAAGCGTCAGTGGTAGTTTAGACCACTAAAAGGCAGAGGTTATACGCAGATATAATAATAATCTGTGTTCGCCAACCCGACGTGGCGTGACGGTTAGGGCGAAACCTACGTCTAGCAGTGGTTTTAATAGGCTTTTTATTTCATGATAGATATTTATTGAACTAGAGAAGTACTATAACGTCGCTGGCTCAGCGGTTAAAACACAGTCTCCCAATTTGGGAGGTCCGTTTTCGATTCCCAGATAGGCCATGTACCAATGAGTTTTTAAATTTAATTTAATTACTGCTTTTAGGGCCCCAACCCGCTTAGGGCCAGCGTGGTGGACTATGGCCCATATTCCCTCATATATGAGGGAAGGCCTATATCCCTGCAGTGGAATGTTTACAGGCTGATGATGATGGTATAATAAATTTCCCATAGCTGTGGGTTGTCTGAAAGAGATCGCTTTTAGTGATAAGACCACCTAATTGTGTTCTATTGTTGTCATTAAAAATTATTGTAAATTATTTTGCGCAATAAAGAGTATTTGTATTGTATTGTATTGTATATAATATAACAAACGTATCCATTGAAATCGGTTAATTATTAGGTTTGTGGTCTTTTTTTCGGTGTTATAGTATAGCTTCCGAAGAAAAAGAAAGATCAAGTAAAAAGATGTCTTCGTAACGACTACAGCAGTTAAATACTTTTATTATGTTGCAGTGAAAATTTTAATTTTAAATGAAGGCATTTCAAAGGTGGCGATTTCAAGAAGGCTTACATACAGCTAGTCTTGGTAACACGTGTGTTAAGTTTTCACATGATTTGGAATTCAAAACGGTTCCTTTTAAAAAGTATGTGACTTGAAGTTTCTTCAAGTCTTAGAGTAGGTACTAAATATTTCGTTTTCAGACATTTTTGTGCAAAGAATTTTTAAATTATATGAACTAGTAAATTAATATAAATATTATATTTGTCGACGTAACTAATTTTTTGTATGTATTTAATTGTCACTCCAACTTATTATAGGTACTATGTTTATTATTGAAAATTCAATAAATTTAAAGATACTATAGAACAGAAACTTATTAAGGAGGCATATTATAAAATATCAGACTATTTAGATGATAATCGTCCCTTGACATAACCAGCTCGTTCCCAAGCCAGGCTATTTCACAATTAATTATGAAATATATAATCCTTTTTGTAATATAAAAACCTATTTTATAAAAAACAACCCCTCGAGTTTCTTGCTTGTTCTTCGCAGGGGAAAATTGCCTTTTGAGCAAGTAGTACCATAAAAATGTTAAATCTGACTATTGTAAGTGTACCCTCCCTACAAAATAAAAAAATTTTGACTTTGATTTTGACCGGGCTTATTTTAAGGTAAACCAATTGCAATATATTATTTGTAAAACAGCTGTTGGTTTACTAAATAAATAAAAATAAAATAAAGTATATTTCACAACGGCGTGCGAGAGAATTTAAAGATTCAACACCAGGCTGGGACGTGCAGGACGAAATATAAATAATAAGGATAGTTTTTTATATAAGTAGATACCTGTCTCTGTCCTGAATCTTACCTAAGTGAAGATGACAAGAAGGCGGATATATGTATAAAGTCAATTTTAGTATTCATCATTATCATCATATCAGCCCGTAAACATCCCACTGCAGGGATATAGGCCTTCCCTCGTATATGAGGGAGTATGGGCCATAGTCCACCACGCTGGCCCAATGCGGGTTGGGGACTTCACATGCCTTAGAATTTTTATTTCTCAGGCATGCAGGTTTCTTCACTATATTTTCCTTCACTGTTTATGAGTCGGATAAATGCACATAAGTAATTAAATTAAATTTAAAAACTCATTGGTACATGGCCTGCTTGGGAATCGAACCCGGACTTCCCAAATTGGGAGACCGTGTCTTAACAGCTGAGCCACCGACGCACTATATCAGAATGAAATTAATCGTGTGTATGACTTGTGTAATATAATAATTGAACTGAACTGTTCTTGCTGGATCTGTCTCTTCCTCCTACACACGGGATCGTGACATCCAGCTACCCACCTTGAACCCACTTACAACATACTGCATGCTAAGATTTGCGAATCTTCGTAAACGAATATATATCTAGCTTCACCTAATTTTATCTTGCATTTTTATATTTCTACTATTCTTTCTCTATTTTATATTTTTATAATTTTGTTGTTATGTATTGAACTATTGCCGCCGCCTAGCTAACCTCCATCTTATCTAAATCTGCCGTCAAGCAGCAATGTTAATAGCATTGTTGTGTTCGGGTTGTCAGAGATAAGATAGCCAGTCCCCCAAATGTGTTGGGGTTTCCGGGTCAGTACGCTTTCCCCTTTCGACCTTGTCTTCAATTAACATAAGGTGTGATTGAGGTCAAGTACCTACACGTTGTGCATAAAAAAAATTTTGGAGGACGCTTATAATTGCCTCCACTTTAACTGTAATATACCGTATGCCATATACATTCTCTAGTTCATTTCGTAGTTGTATTATCAAAGTTCTTCTTTTATCCGATCATTTTTGTTCGTTTTTAGTTTTCATGTATCGACTTTCAGCTTTCGTTTTGAAATTTTTTTATTGAATCCAGTCCTTTAAATATAAATTTTGTGCGAAGAAATTGACTTCACCCTGTCTACGGCCCGTATTAATAAACCTGTCTCAAGATTGACATTGAGAATCTGCTGCATATTAAAACAGCATCAGAAAAAATGGTCTTGAGACCGAGACGTGATCTCAATCTCAAGAACGTTTTATTAATACGGGCCTAAGTTTCTGACGATATTTATAAGTGTATTTATAATTACTGGAAGTAAAAGCAAAAACAATATTACATTAGAATCAAAGTATACATGAATCCAGTATGTTAAGAATAATTTTATTGATAATTATAATTAACCTTCAGTTACAGAAAAAAGCAATACCAAAACTAATATAGTTGTTACCTAACAAAAAAAAGTTAATGGATTATTTATTATCAAGATATAAATATTGATGACCTAACACCTAGCGACATCTGAAATCTGAAAAACATTCTATTCCTTTAGCATAGCTATCAACAAGTGAACATGTTTTATAAATACAATAAAAAGACAAAACAGACACCATAATGGTGTCAACTACGTATAATAACAATAATCAAAACATGAGGATCATGAACATGACGTAACAACCCCCACCAATGAGAGGCGGCGACATTTTTTCACCAAATTACGCGAGCACCAAATCATTACACACCCAAACAGAGTCAAAGAGGCAAACCGAAACACTCCTGAAACTTCCGAAGGCTTTCCGCCCGCCAGAGTAGGATGGAGGACCTTACCCCTACTACTAGACTCTCGTATAGAACCACACTAAAAATTACTGCGTCATAAGCAAATTTACGTAACATTGATAAAATGACCGACACATTTTTTGCGCAGGACTAACGATGTGAGTAAACAATTTATAATTCATGAAAATCTACTTTTTATTTGAATTGGCTTTCGATTAGAACCAGAAGTAGGGGTTTTAGTGGGATGGGGGAGGGTATGAAGGGGTGCGAGGGGATGAACTGGGGTGGGAGGCGAGAAAGTTATTAATTCTGGAAGCGAGAGGCGCTACGGCCTACGTCCCGACTGCAACAGAGTGGAGGCTTACCTTACTCGCTTAATGTTCTCCTGATATTATTATTCCGATACCAGTGAAATTTTCATGCTGAAAATGTGATTATTTTATTTTTGTCAGTATCATTAGCGTGATATAAAATTAAATAAGTATTTTATCACGAACTTATATTTTCCAAATACTATTTCAATGTTCCTAAGATCCTCAATGTAGGATTGTGAAGAAATTTTATAATTGTATAAACAATATTTTACGTAATTTAAGTAATTTTTTGTAATAATATTTGAGTTAATTTATTTCGCAGTTTATTGCATACTAGCTATACTTTTATGAAAATCAGTTCTGCAGAATTTTTGCCTATATGCTAATCCAGGTCCTAATCTGTCTACTAATCTAATTTCATCCAAATCCGTCCAGTCGTTTAGGCACGAAAAGGCAACAAACACACGGACACAAACTAGTTGGGATAACATTAGGTACTCATTAAACACAAAAATACCAGTATAAACTAAGAATAAATAACTAAAAATATATAAAAGCGATCTTATCAAAATGAAAATGACTAAAACATACAATCCTTTTGTATAAATTCATTTAAATTGTTTCTACCGGAAATAAAATCTGTAGCTGGTGCGGTGTTTTGACATGCTCTGGGTATAATTAACCGCAGGAGTAGTCTATCCCTAAGTGAGTCCCTATTCTGGTAGTAGTACAGTCGACCGTATAACTCACTCTACCACTGTAAGTTAGCTGCGCGACACTACCAAAGATGTATACTAAGGTAGATCAGCTTGCGTAACGTGACAGCGTTTGTCGCGCGTGACGCGACGGCCGAGCGGCATAGTTGTAAATTTCGTCCAAACGAATGATCAAGACAAATATTATCTCGTGTGACATAAACGTTTATCCCGTCTGTCATACTCCTAGTGCTGCACGATAAATGGTTACGTCGGGCGAGTTAACATTTGTCCTGCTCATTCGTTTGGACGAATTATACAACTATCCCACTCTCAGTCCTACGTCGCGCGCGACAAACGATGTCATGCTACGGGGGCTGCTTATACTATAACTGCCAGCCGTCGCGCGGCCACCTGTACAAGAATTTTTAAAATCTTTGTAGCCGTATTACTTTACTGAGTTTAAATAGCATAGTATCCCCTATTCGAACAGAAGGAAATAATCTGCTATTTTAAAATTAACCACTCATTTATGATCCTTACCTTGAACCCTGTTATCTAATATAAATAAAATTTTAAGTATTTAAAAACCAAAAACTCGACAGCATATTGCGGGGCTATGTCATATTATTTTTCATAAAATTTATTAGAATACATTTTGGACACTGGGTATATCAATATGAATCTAACGACATTCTTCACTTCCAAATCGGTTAATCGTTTAGGCTGCGGGAGGCCTAAAAACATCAACCTCCTACCTGTAAGTCCGTAAAAAAATAATAATTAAATTTTAAACTTTATTTAATAGTTGCAAAATGTTTTCCTTTAAAAGAACACAGCGAAAGAAAGAACATATCATCTCTCTATCGGATCATTTGATTTTAACCGTATTTTGACATAATTTTAATTGAACTATATTTCCATCTCTGATCATGTCAGAATACGGACAAATATAACTTAACATCAATAATATATGTTACCAAATCAATTCACTAAGTTAACCTATAACATTTGTATAGCGAGCCGCGGCAAAACAGCTCCGAATACAATATTAGTTCGGAATTATGTTTTGATTAGTGTAGTCCGACCTCGGGCCCGACCAAGCTAGCGCATAGTGTTGTACCTACTCATATCGATCTTGGTATGAATATTTGAAGCGGACCGTCCTTGCAGGCTGCCACAGACCTGCGAACGGATAACGGATTGAAGTTCAGTTAAAAATATATTGTTTGTAATGTATAAGCATACTTACCCACATAGCCCTTTAATATAATAAACATTTCGGACACTTACACCAATTATCTAGTCCCAAACGAAGCACAACATGTACTATGGATACTAAATAAATATATATGGATACTAGATCGTAAATAAATATTTACATAAACATCCAAGACTTGGGAATAAATGTTCGTATTCATCACACAAATATTTACCCCTCGCGGGATTCGAACCCGCAACCGTTGATTTAACAGAGAGGATCGCTATCCATTTTGGAGATTGGTGAATTGGTCGTCAAAGTTGAAGTGACAGTGAGGAGGGTACATAGCTAAAACTAATGGTCGTTGGGGCATTAAAGTCTAGAGTGGAGACCACGCACCGGCAACCGCAGCGTGCAGCATGATCGTTGGTTGTAGTCCGCTTCAAACCGTTCGCGTGGAAATCATGGAGGAGACCTATGTTGAGCAGCGGACTTCTGTTGCTGATATGATGAAGATGATAGTATACAACTCGGGCTAGTACTAGACAATATGTAAGTTTTATTGTTACAAAGATTAGTCTATATAAGGCCCGTATTAATAAACCATTCTCAAGATTGAGAACAGTCTTGTGACCGGTCTCAAGTAAGCGTGTTGATTAATAAACCTAACTTGAGATCTGAAAAGCACGTGCATACAGAAGCAGTACTCACTTGATAACGAAACTCAAGACTATCATTCATTCGCCGCTGAGGCGAATACTTGAGAAGTGATCTCAGCTGAGTAGACCTCAAGATTGATTTATAAATTAGCACGGAGCTGGAGATAGCGTCAACTGCTTAAGACGCATCTCTGTTGATACAGCCTCAAGACTTGTATTGCGATTGGTTTATTAATACGGGCCTTAATTTCATTCCTGATGAAAGGCGCATTCGTTATTCGTTTTCACTAAGCAAAGTATGGCGCGGCCAGTTATTGAATAGGTGACAAATAGTTGCGTGCTTCGGAGTGCACAGTTGGTGCTGATTCTTTTTAATTTCAGCCAGGTTGATGGGCAACAAAGACTGCTTCAAGACACTGACTATCAGGTGGCCACTAATCTGACACATATCCACCAATCTGCACTGTGTCTACATTTATATTTCTGAATAAGAAAGATGGTAACAGGGGGACTATTATCCACCACTGTCACAAGTATATGAATAATTTACATATAATAATAATAATAATAAATGTATCTTTATTTGTTCTTCACAAACTCACGCTTAGAGGAATGTACAGGATAACAGTGTTACTTAAGTCTGGTGAGTACGTGTGAAGACTGATGCCTAAAATAGGCGGTAGCCTGTGCTTTAGGACACCAGTACCCCAGATGTACTTCCCGGATGTACAGCTCAGACAGCGAGAAAATGTCATAAGAGTTAGTTACATTTAACGGAAAGAATAAGAATAATCTTAACTAGAAAAATATAAAAGTTATATATCAGGATGTGTGTGTGTGTGTGTGTGTGTGTGTGTGTGTGTGTGTGTGTGTGTGTGTGTGTGTGTGTGTGTGTGTGTGTGTGTGTGTGTGTGTGTGTGTGTGTGTGTGTGTGTGTGTGTGTGTGTGCGTGTGTGCGTGCGTGTGTGTGTGAGTGGTTATTTATTTGACATAAAGAAGACCAAGCCACATACATACATATATACATAAATCTCTCAAATGTGGTGGTTAGAGATATTCTAAACATACGCGTTTAGGTGTTACAAACATTAAAAGTTAAATGTTTGAAACAACATCCATGGTTCACCTTTCGAAATATACAGAAATGCACACTTGACAGGGCGTGAGGCCGTATCGCCGTGAATCGTGTAAGTCTATAGATGTTTTTTGGTGCAAAGTCCCTTAATCGCCTTTTACAACACCCATGGGAAGAGACGGGTTGGGTCTATTCTTTTAACATGCTGAAACCACACGACACAATTTCTTTAATAAACCTATCATAATGAAGTTTGCGGGCAACAGCTATTTATGTAAATCTTATAGGTATAATTTTTTTTGTGTAGTTTATCAACCGTCTTATATCCATAATACAAACCTAGTTGCTTAGTGTGGAACTAGATGGCGTGTGTATGTCCAAAGACATTTATTACTATTATTACTTAATATTAACCTCCGAGTTATAGATTTTCGCGAGCCATTAGTTTTCCGACACTCCAATTATAATATACCTATTGCGTGTACTTTGCATGGTGGGTTGGTGGCACTACTCTTGCCACCCCAGCTCTTTCAGCCTGAACTTAATCCGATTTAAAACAGAAGATTCATTGCAGGCAATTCTACGATCGCTTAACTCTATGGAGTCTCAGTCTGTGGATGCATTAACAACGGTAGAGCAATGGGAGTAAGCGACTTAGCCTCACTCGTCTACCGTTGAAATATACAGTTGCTCGATTGCCAATCGAAGCCGACCCATGTCAAGGTTCTTTTGTTTACAAAGTCACTTATATGTTGTTTACTTAACGAAAGTTTTGTTCAAATGAATGGGACGTGGTGACTTCGTCTGGGTAAAGTTCAAGTCTTTTGCACCGCGATGCCTTTAGACATTTTTAATGCTGTAAAGAGGTATTATAAATTTGCAGTCGATATGTTGGTCTGTCTGTGTTTGTGTCTGTGCTAAAACAGCTGATCCGATTTGGAAACGATTTGATGATGGAAATCGTTTAGAGTGTTGCAAATAATATTCAGCTGACACTGTGAATTGTTTATCTGCATTATAGTAACCATAGTGCCTTTGGGGCTTGCTAAATTTCAAATTTATACTTATTTATTAGATCCTTGGATTTCATTACCAGGGTTTGATATCTGCTTAGTTGAAGATGAAATTAACCTTGACATATAAAAGGCACGACAGCTGGACTATCCAAAATCAGAATTTATGAAGCCAGTGTTGTAATGGGCGATATGTTCATAAAATAACGAGTCCGAGGTCGCAAGTCATTTTGATTACTAATAGCACATAGGTACCTAATGTTCACTAAAATCATTACCGAACTTCACTCTACTTTTATAAATCAAGACCAATATGGTCTCATTGTTTTAACCTCAAATAAAAATGAAGTTTTTGTGGTACAATTACCTACACATGCCCATAGCTAGTAGGCCCATATAACTGACAGTGTGCGCCTACGCTGGGCACTGTTACAACACTCGATAATTGGATTGTCGAGGCAGTATTTAGGTCGCCCGTTAGCACTGACCTTTTTATGGACATTTCACCTCTAGACTTTGTTACGTTAAATATTATAGATTTTCTTTTCTATTTTACTAAAGACTTAAATAATGACGTAAGAATTTAAATGTAAAACGAATGTTGTAGCAATTACATATATTAATAGTTGGAAAGATTCACAACTCGACTTGCTTTAATCGTGTTTAGGATAATGTTGATCCAAGTTTTATTTTCTTTTAGCACCATACAACAAGCTTTACAATACATTCTCAACCCTATAAGGTAGGTTTTCGTTCGTCAATTTTAGGGTTACGTATTCAGACGGCGGAGTGTGAGATTTGATTCGACTTAACTTTACTACCGCGTTCACGTTTACGTGACGATTTGTATGAAGAAATGTGCAGCGCCTCTAGCAGATTTTTTTCATAGATAATTTTTGCGTAAACGCGAACGCGATGGTAAAGTTAAAAACGAGACAAAACTCTCACTTTGCACACAGATAAGGAACAATTTCTAGTTCAAAAATTATAAGGCTAATTTCGGTAGGTCCGTCTTTATGTCACAGCTGTTTACTCGCAGAGTATGATGTTTATAATCTATAACATCAAAGTTATAAAAAAAATCTAAAGAACATTTCTTTACAGTGATGTACTCTGAATTGAAGTGGAGGTGATTTTTTTCCATTATTATGCTTGGTTATAAACCTTTCAATAACAATATAAGCGTGTAAAAAAAAATCCGGCCATACCATTATCATAAAATGTACTTAATCTATGACACTCTGGAGATTAACACGAATCTAATGGCTCCTTTCACTGCAAAATCGGTCTACCGTTTAGGCTACAGAAGGTAATATAGAAATCTACACACCTCCGAAAGCAATACCCTCTTTTCTAGGGGAGTCGAGTAAAAAATGGTGATTGCCTTAAATACAATACAATACAATACAAATACTCTTTATTGCGCAAAATAATTTACAATAATTAAATACAAAATAATTAAATACTTTCGCCACATGAGCATTTGTTCTCTTTTTTTTATGCACGACGGGTTCATACTTGACCTCAATCACACCTGATGTTAAGTGAATACGAGGTCGAAGGTGGAAGCGTACTGACCCGGAAACCCCAACACATTTGGGGGACTGCCTATCTTATCTCTGACAACCAGAACACAACAATGCAAGACATTTAAAATGCCCTACCACCAACCAAACCAAGGGGATCGCACCCGCGACCTCCGAATCGTAAACCCAATGTTGTTTACATTGAGCCACGGTGGCGGTTACGGAGGCGTTGTTCACGACATATTAAGCTTTAAAGTGATAACTTTTGTTAGATTTGTGACCTTATTAACCAAACTGATATTTTTGAAAATGCGTAACGTGATATTGAATAGTAAAATCATATTGAATTAGATAATCTCCATATCGTCCCATAATTATCTACATTTTTGCCATTTTAATGATTGTTTGATGCCCTTGTTCTGTAGTTGAATTTAGTATTCCTACTCTAAATACATATATGTGGTTAGTTTTTAAAAATTGTAGTTTCATAGGGATATTATTGTTTTCGGAGCACCTATTAACTTTGGATTTTAAGTATGTGCGAGAATGTTCTAACAACGGAATCCTACTGCGCAAGGTTCGGCATTAACTTGACAATTTTTTTTTCATCTAGCTCTTTTATTCAAAGATTTTTTTTAAATGTGATGCGTGTTACCGATTTTTCAAAGAAAAACACACTCGTAGGTTAAATTCAACACGGTTTTACTGTCAAACGCGGCCTGGCTCCGTCATTGCGTCCCTCCATTTTCTTCAACATTAATTTACACCCTAGAGTCTAAAGTTATAATTAAGAGCAAATTGAAATTTTGCTGGTTCAAAATAAGTCTAAATATTTTAACAAGTTTCGTACCAAAAATATTATATCACTTTTGTGTACTTTTATTATCCGAAGAGTTATACATATGTATAGGTAATACAAGATTGGTGTCATCATGAAAATGCTATTACTTCAAACTGACAAAAGTTGCTAAACACTACAATATTTTGTACTACTACTACGTACAATTTCGTACCTACGAAATAAAAGGCCTTAATGAGACGAGTTCCGATATTTAAATCTTAAACTTAATTTATATTAGTAAAAACAGACATAACTAATTATTTTTTTAATTTTTTTTTAATTAGCCTATCGTGTAAAATTTAAAAAAAAAAACTAATTTATAAAAAGAAAACGAAAAACGAAATATCTGAAAAGACAAATCTAGCATTCTATTCTGTGTAGACTTAGGTTAAAAGATATCCTAATGCTGAAGATTAGTAATAAAGAATTATTAGTTTAATAATAATGTATTCTATAACTATGTGTGTGTACAGAAAGAATTAAAATAAATAAATAAACAAAGAGCCTTTTGGCGTTTGTCTGTTTGTGCACTTACTTATTTTAATATGGTTTTACCTATCATACATAGAATTTCTTCAAGGGATAACTATTTTTCCTCCTCCTCCAAAAAATGACGTGGTACGTTCTTTATGTTTTTTTATGTATGATTATCAATAATTTCGTCAGGTGTAAAACGATTTGGATGATTGATTTTTTGTTTGATAGGGTTTATCACCAGGGTGGTATCACATAAATTTGTTTAAGATCTGATGATGCACTCCGGAGATAGAGAGTGGAAGCATACTGAAGTCGGTTGTTTTCCTTCCGGATGAAATTTTTTCTTAGAAATATATTTCTATTGTTTCTAGCATTTCAATAAATTTAAAGATACTATAAAACAGAAACTTATTAAGAACGCATATTATAAAATATCAGACTATTTAGATGATAATCATCAGACAGACAAACAGCTCGTTCGCATGTCATACTATTTCACAATTAATAATGAAATATACATTGTATAAGCCTTTTTGTAATTTAAAAATCTGTTTTTAAAAGAGCAACCCCTCGAATTCTTGCTTGTTCTTCTCAATAGAAAATTGCCTATTGAACAAGCAGTAGCTTAAAAAATGTGAAATTTACTATTTTAAGTGCAGGGTGCCCACCTACTTACCTTTAAAATAAAGCATTTTTGACTTTTGAATCTGTTTGTGAAATCTCTGACCACCCCAATTGAGATAAAGATCGTGATGTTATGTATATATATAGAAATATGTATCTACATCTTATGCCATTTGAAGTAAAAGTTATTTCTGCCTATATCCACATACATGACGTTGATGGTAACATACAACATAGACCGGTATTTACTGGAGTACTAATTGGATTGAATTGAATCGGTACGTCGCTCGAATTCATTTAGGTCACAGCGGAAGCTGTAGGTAGTAGCATCGTCGGCAGTGACATTTGAACTTTGCAATTATAATTTCTTTAACAATATAACGTATTGTTTAATTTTGGACTACATATTAATAAATTAAGCTAGTAGCCAGCAATATTTCCTATGGGCGACTAAGCCCGCGAATATACGTCCGATTGTGTTTCCGATCAGACTATCTGATCGTATTCACTCGATACACGTCCGATTGTACGTCAGACTTTTTCTGAACTCAGTCGTTCTCGAGCTATTATCCCGAGTGCTACTATGCAGAGCCGAAAGAAAAAATGAACTACGAATAACTGCTATACTTATTGCATTTACTTATTGCAAAAAAAAATTGTAAATTTTTATACTTTTTGAGTTTTTATACAGTGGGGTTTTTAATTTTATTAATTAGGTGATTTGACGACCGGTTGGTATAGTGGATAGTGACCCTGTCAGCGAAACCAACGGTTGCGGGTTCGAATCCCGCGAGAGGTAAATGTTTGTGTGATGAATACGAACATTTATTCCAGAGTCATGGATGTTTATATAAATATTTATGTATGTTTATCCGTTATCTAGTATCCATAGCACAAGCTTTGCTTAGTTTGGGACTAGATGATTGGTGTAAGTGCCCTAAATATTTATATTTATTTATTTAATATTATTATAATATAACCTCGTTTAATGCCGTATGCCTGTAGTATTTTCAAAAGCCTAATTCGTGTATGGTACTGGTGTACTTAAGCAACTTTTGACCGCTGGACGAACACGTTGACACATTTCAAAATGCTAATGAAAGCCTTCAACACAAAAACTGCTGGTGAGGTGTAATCTGATTAAGCATATCTGACACAAGAAGTTGCAGAGGAAACGCCTGTGCATCTTCTATGTGAATGAGGCCCGCTAATGCATGAATGCAATAGCCACCTGGCCCTTGTGAGATAAAACCGATCCCTGCTAGGAAGAGTGCTATACAGTTTAGTACAGTATAGGCACAGCTCGAAGCGGCAAACCTCAAGAAAGAATTCAAGAAATTATTTATCAGCACCGAAACCGTGCAGAAACCTGAAGGTTACTCAGCGGCAATGGCCCACCTTAATGGAATGCCATTGCGATGGGTCTAAAACGCCAGTTAAAATATCTACCTAAAGATATTGACCATTGATAACAGTGTCCATGGCTGTCTTTATTCTGTCAAGTCTTTAAAAAATCTGCGATTACCAACTCGCCGCGTGGGGCAAATCCTCCCACAGAAGTAATGCAAACAAAGCCTTGGGAAAGGCTAAAACGCTCAGAACTGTTATGATGGATTGGTAATCATTCCGTGATCGAGCAGCCATCAACATAGCTACCTTGTCTTCGATCGCTAATGAGGGATAAAATGAAGGAAGGTTTTGAAAGGTAATCAATAAAAGTAATAGGTAGTGGTACAGTAAGCGCGCCATAGGTACTTACCTATAATAAATGAGTACGCCCTGAATCCATACAATTCAGGTCAGTCTTTTGGAAGACACTGTGTTGACGGAGTACCTACAATATGTTACACTAAGTACCTATGTTATGTATAGTATTGACTTTCCAATTGACTTGACGTATTTTCTTAAAGTTTACCAAAGGAATTATACATGTATTCCGGCTATTATTAGCCACTCTAAAGTTTGATGTAGAAAGCTAAACAGTAGGTATGTCTGATGGTTTTGTTAGAATTTTCGGGATGATACCAAGCTGACAGCAACATGGAAGCGAATTATTAAAAAAAAAATTGATAACCGATTTCCATTGTTTTTTGAAAAGAAAGAATAATAAATTGAAAATTTAGAAAATCCCCGAGAAAACAGGCGATTATATCATCCAGATTAACCAAACTGTGTTAAAAGTTAAACATCTTCGCAACGGCTTAACCGATTTCCATCTAACATCCTTTTTTTTTTTTTTTTTTTTTACCAGGAGAAACGCTCATGCTTATCCGCCCTCCTCGGGGGAGGGGGGCGGATTATGTCGGACTCCGGCACAGAGGGTGCCGGCCTACCGACTAAAAACTCCTGGGTGTTCCCTCGCGCGCGCCGTTGACGGCGTGGCCACGGGTACCATCTGGTATTCGTCCGCAGCCACGCCAGCGCGGTGCCCGCCGCCAGGGCAAAAGCGGCGGCAGGCCCACCTCTGGGCTGGAGCAGGGAGGAATCGCCTGGTCCAGCCACCTCTAGAAGGCGCGCGGAAAACACCGCGCGCGCCTTCTCGCGGGGCCTATGTGTGGGCGGTGATCCCCCCGGATCGCCACCCACGGCCCCGCAGGGTAGGGGGGGCAGAGGATCGCCTATCAGTAAAGATAAGCTCTCCTCCGTGCCCCCCGTGCGGCTGCATTTCCCCTCGCTCCGCGAGGCCTCTGCGAGTGACCGACCTCGCAGAGGTTTCCACGCCTCGCAGAGAGAGAGGACCGCTTTCCACGGCCCCTCCTTGGCGTCCGCAGCTCAAACCTGGCTGCGGGCGGCAAAGAGTGGCCTTAGCTGCAGTCGTCAAGGAGAGGTCGCCCACGTGCTGCAGACGATTTCACGGCGCCCCCTGCCCAGATGGGCATTCCTCAGGGAGCGCCGCTTCCTCGCCGCAGCCCGCTGTGGTGGAATTCGCCCTCCACCATCCCTCGTCGTTCCACTCCCGAAAACGAATTTTCGGGAGTGGGACGACGAGGGCATTTCGGCGCCGAGGCGGGCCTCGGAGCCGAAACTTGGGCTGGTTTTTTATAGAGGTTTTCCTTCCTCGCGGTCCGGGCGGTTAAGCCAAGACCCTCGGTCCCGGACTGCAGCTGAAAGCCGCGGTCCCGGATTACGAGCCCGGCGGTGGCAAGGGGTAGGAGGTTCCCCCTAACCTCCTCCCCAGGCCTGCTCGGCGGCAGTGCGAGTGCACACCGAGCCCACCCTTACTCCCCCGCTAGGAGGGGAGCGTCTCCTGCTCCATCCGCAGTGCCCTCTGCTAAACCAGAGGGACACGCGGAGGAGCCCACCCCGTCAGACTATTAGCCATCGGTCAACAAGAACCCTTAAAGGGAAGTTGTTGACCGATGCCCAGGGTGCACCGGCCCAACGACTACCGTTCCCCCCAGACGTATCCAGGGGGACAAGTAGCCATCAGGCACACGAGGAGGTTGTCTGACATCGCACCCCTCCATCTAACATCCTAACCTAATAATAACCTAACCTATACCCGAGTTTTATTTTAAATATATTAAAAATAATTAGAAACCCTTGAATGAATATGATGTTATCCAAATACACCAAAACTCTATGTTAAAGTTATCTTCAAAACAGCTTAACCGAATTTCATCAAATATACCTAAGAATCTGTACCTTCGTTTGGTCGTTAAAATAGAGAACTCTCACCTAAATCGAGGTATTGAGATACGTCCGGATAAACACTGGACTTTCACACACACAAACATACAACGCCATCAAATACATACAGCCGTAGTTTTTAAGAATAGGACTAAAGACAAAGCTGTATAGTCTGAATACCATTTGCCCAGCGAAGTATGTAGCACATTTGCTTATACTCTTTCTAAGAGGAAAAGTAAAACAAAGGGAAACATGGCTTTTTGGTGGAATTCAGCGAGTGACGTTGCATTTTTCTTCATATTTCCTGAAATTGAATTTTGGTTTGTAATGCAGCAAATTCAGTGATTGTGTACAAGTAAAGAGAATTGTAATTATATGACTGAACGTTCGTGTTTCCCTGAAGCCGCTATCGTTAAACTGTCACCTAACTAAACATCAATTAAAATATGAACAATTTGCTCACAGAAGGTATTGTTACTAGAAATGATCGCCTATTCAGGCTGACGATTATCAATAGTAAGACAGAAGTATAAGAGAAATATCAACGAATAACAAACCGGAGAGAGATAGACAAAGTTTAGAAGCATTTGAAATGTGGTGTTGGCGAAGAATGGAGAGAATAAACTAGACGGAAAGAAAGAGCAATGTAGAGGTGCTGCAGATGCTTAATGAGAAGATACTTTTTGAAGATCATTGAAAACGGAAGGGGAAATATTTTGGGTCATCTGATACGACACGACAACTTCATCAAGATCATCATTGAAGGAAATGTGGAGGGGAAGAGGAAGAGAGGAGGGCCTAGAAGAAGACTGTGCCGTGTCGTATCAGGAAGTCAAAGACAAGGCGGAATGTGGAAAAGTGTGGAAAGGACTCCACCGACAAGACGTAGCTCTTAAATATAAGAGAAGAGAGAGAACAAACAGGAGGACGTTGTATGTCACCCTGTGCTACGTTCTGCCGTCGTACCATGTAACAATTTTGGCGTTCGATTGCTAAATGTTGAACCATGTAAGCACCCCAGAAGGAAGAATAAGAAGAATAAGTGTATGGAGTTACCATAACGCAAAAAAATGATGTGGTACGACTACTGAGCGTAAAAATCCGTGGTTCTTGTTAATCTAGAGCGGTCTCTTCCATACAATCCTTGCAAAAGTCATTATAAGATTAGTGCATCTGCCACACATCACGGGTTGACGGAATACCAATAATAATAGGTAGGTATATTCAGAATCTCCATAGTTGTGTACCCACTGTTTCTCGCCTATCAAACAGGGTGGGTCCGAATATAAGGTTGCTGGTCACGTATTCGGGGCAGGATGCGATTCCGACGCTATTATTGCTTGCCTCGTGATACGAATTTAGCCATAATACTCACGGTAATTAGTTAATATTCCCGATAACAAGATATGTAACGATTGACTGCCAATTGGACCGTGAGAATGTGATGAGAACCGATCCTATTCTCATAAAACTTATCCAGAATCTCGCGACATATTCAATTCAAAAGTAGAATTTGGGAGTTGATAGCCACGCCAAATGAAAGTTGTCTACTTCCCCAATCGTCTTTTACATAAAACTAGATCTCTAATGTTTACCGGTAGACTGGATACGCCTTAGACCATAATTTCATCTGGTAGAATATATCTTTAAGTGACGATGTGGTCAAGAATGAAGCATTCGATAAGTAAATACTTATGAACCTTGATCTTTAAGATCTCAAAATTAGAATGTAGGGAAAATTGACTTCGGGAAGGCAGTTCTGTATCTTAACAGTTCACAGGGAAGTAAACAGCTAATTGGGATGTGAACTCCTAGATTATCGATATTTCAGTGTCTGCTATCCAACACAGTGGATCAAGTTTCTCTGATATGTCCTGTTCGTGTAATGTTATTTTTCTCTAAGTTTCTAATTCCATAAAATGTCTTTCATCCGAATGTTATTACTCTAAAACCTATATCCTTTTATGCTATTCCTTGATGATCTTGAATATCGTAAAATGAACCGCTGACTTGAATTTAAGAAGAAACATTAGATACATCAACTGAAGGTTAGGGCAGACTAATCTCATCCGTAATTTAGATGCAGCAACCAGTCTGCTCGCTGCAAGGAACCCATCAGTTGTTCTGAAGTGAGTTTTTTTCTGAAACAAACAATGCATTTGTCAACCTACAGAATATGAAGAGCGACTTTATATTTCCCAAATCCAATTTCAATTTACAGAACTGAATTAATGCAGTCTGAAGGTATTTTACTGTTATAATGTAAGTATATTACTTGTACAATTTTTACAGAAACAGTATGAAAATCTATAAACTTCCCTACAAAACAACGTTTTGGTTTCTAATTTGAAAATTCAGAAAATTGAAAATACGCATGAAAATCAAGTCCATAGTTGGTCGCGTAGTAACAACTCACCCACATTTTGAAAAGTGGTTTCACTTTATGTTGTACTTTCGATTTTCCTTGGTGTGAGGGTTGATACTTTTAATGATTTCCACTGAACCCGAGTAGACATCAGTTTATCTACCTACAAAACCGGTAACCGCAGGATACACGTGGCATGATGGGACCCTTTCAAATGGAAATACGGGACGCCTTTGTTCAGTAGTGGTTTAGAGACAAGCTCAAATGATGTCGAGGATTCACTGGTAGAATGATTGGAAAAACACATGTAAGCTGATCTGAATTGTTGCTATAGTAACAATTTTTGATCTAAAACATTATGTTTGGAAATTTCAGACTCTTGTAAAGATTCTCGTAAGAATAAGCATTCGTGGTGCAGTCGCATTCCCTTAATGACCACTAGTGGCATTTTAATATGAGCGTTCTTGTTTTACACAGGGTGAATTTGAATTCACGTAATTTCTACTTCGTGTAATTGTCTACTGGTGACTCCACTCCTGATTACGAACAACTTTGCCCAAGGAACCGTAGCCGAATGCATTCAAAAAATTTTCGATTACCCATACGAAGTAACTATTCTAAATCCACCTTTAGTATGGAAATCCAAAAACTTTCGGCTGAATTCAACTATGGTTCCTACTGCAAAGTTGTGCGTAATCAGGAGTGGAGTCACCAGCCGAAAATTGTAGTAATTCCTTAATAAAGTTGGTTTCAGAATGGTTTACTTTGTATGAATCGAAAATTTTTTGATCGAATTTGACTATGGTTCCTTGAGGAAAGTTGTTCGTAATCAGGAGTGGCGTCACCAGTTAATGAGGATTACACGAATTCAAATTCACCCTGTATATACACAACGGGTTGGTAGGTACTTGACCTCAATCACACCTGATGTTAAGTGAAGATGAGGCCGAAGGTGGAAGCGTACTGACCCGGAAACCCCATCTTATTTGGGGAACTGGCTATCTTATCTCTGACAACCGGAACACAACAATGTTATTAACATTGCTGTTTGGCGGCAGATTTAGATACGATGTTAGTAGCTAGCCAGGCGGACATTTAAAATGCCCTACCACCAACCAAACCGACTACTAAACATGTACCCCGCTGGGGATCGAACTCACGACCTTCCTATTCGTAAATCCTATGTTTTTTACATTGAGCCACGGAGGCGGTTAAAACGCGAGGCGTATCCGTGCTTCAGAGGGTACGTTATATAGTCGGTCCAGGTTGTTTTCAAGAGTGGCTTGAAACACTTGACTGTCAGGTGGCCACTAGCATGACACAAATCTACCTATCTGTAATAGTCCAGCGTTAAGGCTCCTCAGTGAAAGGAGGCTGTGCCTCAACAGTGGGCTGTTGATGATGAAAGAATTACACACACCATACACAAGTATATGTACAATATTACATCATATATCAATATACTATTAGGTATTTATAAGCGCTCTTGTATTATAATAGCATTATTTCTATATCCACTTAAGTGTCTAGCAACAGTAGGTATAAAGGTTCTACAGCGATATGGGGCGCCTGAAATGTTATTTAATTTATTTGAAAGCTTTTAATAATGCGACGCACAATAACGGGCTAATCTGCGTATAGGCCGAGCCTCTTGTTCACTTACAATATAGAAAAGGTCACGTGTCTATCTGCCTACCACGGCAATCGATTCTCATTTATGGTTCAAAAAATTTTACTTTTATTTATATTGGACTAGCTGTTGCCCGCGACATACCTACTCTCATTTTTCTACTTTCGATATTAGTCGGGAAATGTTAATTTAATAATGTACATCGCGCACAGTACTAGTACGGGTATTGCCGTTACATTTAATTTAATGGCGCGCTAAGTACTACGGTTATTCCAGTACAAACACGCCAATGTATTTTCCAGTGTTGTGTGCTGCCGTAAGACTGGTCTGGCCGTACCGGCAACACTCAAGACCGAAACTTTAGGTAATGCTGTTAGTACGGTAATGACCGCACCGGGCTATGACCGTACTAACTTTTTAAATCATTATAGTTTTCACAGATTATAGCTAGGACAGCTATAGATGTGTTGTAATTTTGTATGGAAAATTTACAAAGTATTAAAGCGTATTTTCATACTAGAAACGTTCGATAGTTTGTCAAAGGTGATGTTATGTACGAAGGCCTCAGATCACGAGTCCTACTCGCACTTGGCAGTCTTTTTGACACTGAGATATTTGGCAGAAGAGTGACATCTTGTTCCACGGTAAAATTTTACTAAGAGTTAAATGGAGACTAATATCATTATTAATAATAGCAGCGGCGTCAAGTCCGGAGCTGACGGCGTTACATCAATGTCCACCGCTGGGGCACTGCCTCCTCTCCCAAGGACAAGACGATAACCCACCAATTGGGTCTAGTGCGGGTTGCTGTCATACTGTAGCTAGGTACCTGATACTTTGGGTCTTCAAGTCGCAAGACTTGGCATTACGACTGCCTTTAATTGAAAACAGCCGGGGTCGACTATCTAACGTGCTCTTCGAAACTCGGACGTAACCCAACCGAGCGCTAAACGTTGCTTAAGTTTGCTTTTCCAAAACGAATTGCGCATGCGTCTGCGTCAAAGTGCTTCCAGGTGACTCTCTCATCTCTCATGTCTCATGAAAAAATTTGAAACTACTTGACGTGAAACGTAAGTTTAATAGCATAAGTTCAGCCCAATTAGCAGTCATGAAATACTTTTGCTACGGCCACTTTAAAATTCCGTTCTTGTTATTTATAACCGACCAATGAATATATATAGCGAATTTGCCCAGATTTCCGGTGACAAAATTATTTATCAAGAATGAAATGTTTATGTGTACATGTTAATATATAAGCCAAGAGACAATCGAAATGTTATAATTAGCGATTATCATTCACGTCACGAGGTGAGGTCACAGTCCGCGATGATCGCGTTGACATTGGTTCGGAGAACGTCTGCAGGTCGTCTGGGCGCACTACAATTTATTGCCTGAACATTTATTTTACGCTTTCTTCCATAGATAAAATATTAATTTCGATCTACAGTTTCTTTTAGAACGTCCATCTCGTCTATGTTAGTTCATCTGCAGTGATATTAGTTACTTTACAAGTACGCATAGGACCTTTTCTTACCTACGACGGAACGGAGAGTATGAGGTATAGGCATATACCTTTTCAGGTGGTTTAATATTTATGATATATATATACATAGATAATAATATATACATAGATAATCATTAACGAATGTCCACAATAACATCCTAATGTATAGGTTCGTATAATAAAATCGTAAAACGTTAGTTATTTTAACATTGAGAATGTTTATTTTTGGCTTCTTCGGTATGGGCCCAATTTTCAGCAAAAGCGCGACCTCGCCATGGATTTTGGAACTACGTGAAGGGGGCTGCAAGATTCAAAAGAAATGTTTGGAAAACTAAATAAATTTTTTGAAAATCGAAAAAAATGAGAAAAATTTTGCCCGGTGTCGATCAGGAAAAAAATCATATCTCGAAAAGGAAAAGTATCGTAAAAATAAAAACAACCCCTAGAGATATAACTTTGGGCTACATTTCAAAAGTTATTGGAGGTGTGTATCACTGATGGATTATTCAGAAGTTGTACTTTCGTGACGCGGAGCTCACGCGCGAAGACGCATGAGCGCGGTAGTGACGATGAATAAATGCTTTGGAGCATGATTATGTTTTTGGACGAAGCGATTCTTTGTGAATAAACAAATATGTATTTAAATTAATAGATAAAATTATTTGAATATTAAATAATATTTTTAGAAAATTAAAATATAATACTCAGTGAAAAAAAAACTTTATGAAAAGAAATAATGCTTTATGAAAATAAGATGCTATAATTCAATTCATTTAGGCAAAATTTTGAAAAAATAAAAACTCTTGAATATAATCACAATTGAACCGCGAAAAATTGGCACAACAACCGACTTCAGTAAGGGCCCATTATCTATCCTGAGTGCATCATCAGAACTTAACGAAATATTATGGATCCACCACCGCGGTGATAAACCCTATTAAACGACAAGCAATTATCAAAAACGGTTAACAACTGAAGAAAAACTGGGTGAACATACATTAAAAAAAATACATACAGACGTGTTCGTGGTGTTACGTTTAACACCTCCTCGTTTTTGGGAGTCGCTTAATAATTTTAAATTTTACTATTAGAACTTCAAAATTTAAAGTAAAAATAATGTAGATACTATGTTGTGAGCTGTACCGTAGTTAAATAATAAAATCAGTTTTTCTTTTTCTAAAGATTTTGAAGTCCGATTTGACGACCGATTGCTGTAGTGGATAGTGACTCTGTCAGCGAAACCAACGGTTGCGGGTTCGAATCCCGCGACGGATAAATGTTTGTATGATGAATATGAACATCTATTCCTGAGTCATGGATGTTTATATAAATATTTATGTATTTTTATCCGTTATCTAGTATCCATAGTACAAGCTTTGCTTGATTTGGGACTAGATGATTGATGTAAGTGTCCGAAATATTTATTTGTTTATTATTATTATTTTGAAGTGACGACCGATTGGTGTAGCGGATAGTGTCCTGTCAGCGAAACTAACTGTTGCGGGTCCGAATCCACCGAGGGGTAAACGTTTGTGTGATGCATACGAACATTTACTCCAGTGTCATGGATGTTTATATAAATATTTATGTATGTTTATCCGTTATTACTCATAGTACAAACTTTGATAGGTTTGGCACTAGATCATTGGTGTCCAAAATATTTATTTATTTATTTATTATTTTCATTTTGTTCAGACAAAGAGTACAGAGTTCATACCGCGGTCTTTTTATCCACGCGGCCGGAGTCGTGGGCACAAAGGCAGTTAATTTCTTTTTTTCCATTGGAATATCGACTAATTGTGTAAGATTTTCCACAACTTTCAAGTTGAAAATTACCCAGGTAGGACGCATAATTAGGAACTTTTGTTATTTATTAAAATAAATATTCATTTTGGTTGGAACGGAGCTATCAACAACAACAAAGGCAGTTAATTTTTTTTTCCATTGGAATATCGACTAATTGTGTAAGATTTTCCACAACTTTCAAGTTGAAAATTACCCAGGTAGGATGCATAATTAGGTACTTTTGTTATTTATTAAAATAAATATTCATTTTGGTTGGAACGGAGCTATCAAGTCCAGCAGCGTACATTGACATGCTAATGGCAATTGGCAGGTATATATTTTCGGTATGTAATGTTATTTATTAATTAATGAAACCTATCTCCAGCTAGTAAATATAGAGAGAGAATCTCTAGACGTCATATGTAGAGGTGAACTTAAAGGCATGAATGCGTGGGTGCTTTCAGATACAATGCAATTTAAATACTTTAAGGTGCTTGAACTTCATGTATTTTTAAAAACTATTAGCTTTGTTTATCGTGGATTTTGGAATAACATAAATTATGTTATGTATATATTTCGCAGTAGGTATATGTAATATATTTAGTGTAAGTTTATTATTCAGTTATCTTTTCTTTTTTTTTATTTGTTTTATTATTCGTTATAGGATTTTTTCTTTTGCACACAATTTACTGCTAAACCCCAAATTTACTAAGTTTCCTATTTCAATGATCAGGTTGGCTGGATGAGATCTCTTAAAGAGATAAGTCCACCTTTGTACGTGACCTATTGTTTGTACTCTGTTATTGTAATATTTTGGTGCAATAAAGAATATAACATGGACTCTTGTCTTTTGTATCTTGAGTCGGAAGTTTTATAACTTGTCTTGTCTTTTCTTAAATAGCCTACCTGTCTGCCAAATTTCTATACATTCGACTCAGAGGTTTCGTCGTGAAAAAGTCACAAACAGACAGAGTTTGTTGCTCATTTATAATATTATAGTATATTATGTTGTCTACATATACTTATATATTACATCGTATGGACAGGGTCGCTGAAACAATCAAAATAGCACCACTTCTTTGGTGTTAAAACGGGAGTTCTAAACCAATGGTAATTTAGTCAGAACAGACTTAGATCGCAAAATGTCGTATCAAACACTGATTTATGTTGTAAAAAAATGCATTACTTTACCACAGAAAACTCATATAATACAATACGATACAATACAATACAAATACACTTTATTGCACAACGAGAAAAGAAAATACAGTTATAAAAAGGAGTAAGGTAGAACGTACAATTATAATATTATATTGTATTTTTTTCTTGCACTTTTATAGGTTGTGGGCATAGATTAAAAAAAAATTTTGGTAGTCCGCGGGGTCTTTTAGCTCTCGAGGATTCAAAAAGATGACACTGTTTAATCTACTAAGAAAAGCGCGAAAAAGATGTGTTCGCGCCATAAAACAATGGTTGTTTATTGTTTCTTTTGTTGGTTTTTTTTATGTATAACGGGTTGGAACTTGACCTCAATCATACCTGATGTTAAGTGAAGATGAGGTCGAAGGTGGAAGCGTGCTGTCCCGGATACCCCAATACATTTGGGAGACTGGCTATATTATCTCTGACAACCGGAACACAATAATTCTATTAACATTGCTGCTTGGCGGCAGATTTAGATAAGATGGTGGTAGCTACCCAGGCGTACACTGAAAATGGCCCTACCAAACCAAACCGAGTACTTAAACATGTATTTCGCTGGGGATCGAACCCGCGACTTCCGAATCATAAACCCAATGTTGTGTACATTGAGCCATGAAGGTGGTCAAATTATACGATTAAGGTGCCATATCCGATTTTAGTAAGTAGCTGAAAGAATTAGTACCCTAAAAGCAGATTTTGTATGAAACATTGGCTTAAAAATATATCTAAATAATAGTTAGGTTAGTATAGTATAGTTGGCGTAGCAACACAATTAACTCGCAACCATAGCCAAGTTTGACTGCATGCTGTGGCTGAAATGATGACGATGATGTTTATTCGTTTTGATTTTTGTCCAACACAGTTAGTGATTGAACTAAAAAAATAACTGATAACTAATAAGAGATTGCACAGATGGAAGGACAAACTCTATAAACCTCAAATAGCTAAATAATATTCAGCCGAGTATACGTTTAAAGCTCTACCATCACCTAAACTTAAAGTCGGCATTGTTGTAAAGGGAGCGTCAAGTGAACGAGTCCCAGACGAAAAGTATCACAAATATTAAAGATATCAAACTTTACTGATTAGGAAAACTGGTTAAATAGAATTTGGAAAGTACCTACTTGAGCTGAGCCGGGATTCGAATAGAGAAAGAATGTGGAAAAAAATGCTATCGATTTATAAAGTATTAGGGTCAAATAATACGGTGCGTCGATGGCTCAGCGCCTAAGACGCGGTCTCCCAATTTGGGAGGTCCGGGTTCGATTTCCAGGCAGGCCATGTACCAATGAGTTTTTAAATTTAATTTAATTATGTGCATTTATCTGATTGCTCTTAAACGGTATAGGAAAATATCGTGAAGAAACCTGCATGCCTGAGATTTAAAAAATCAAAGGCATGTGAAGTCCCCAACCTGCATTGGACCAGCGTGGTGAACTAGCCCATACTCCCTCATATACGAGGGAAGGCCTATATCCCTGCAGTCTGATGTTTACGGGCTGATGATGATGAATACAGATAAAATATCTCAAATTAACGTCTAAACGTTTGCTTATAATTATTTATAGATCGAAACCTTGATCGGAGCGTCGGTGGCTCCGCGGTTAAGACGCGTTCTCCCAATTTAGGAGGTCTGGGTTCGATTCCCAGGCAGGCCATGTACCAATGACTTTTTAAATTTAATTTTATCCGACTGTTCTTAAACGGTGAAGGAAAACATCGTGAGGAGAAATAAAAATCAAAGGCATGTGAAGTATGGCCCATACTCCCTCATATACGAGGGAAGATCTGTACCTATCTCTAGTGCGATGTTTACAGGCTGATGGTAATTCCTTGTTCTCCGTGTCCACCGATAAGTTAGCAAGACAGATTTAATGTTATTTTTAATTGTCTTCGCGACCTTCTCCGATACTATATTTTTTTACGTTGACTTCTTACAAATTTCGTTTGGAAAATGTAACCAGCAGTTGTGGGAGTAAAATCGCAAGTTGATCGGGAGGCGTTGGCGGACAATAGGTACTTGTGTTTAATTAAAAATAATGTCTGAGGCAGTGTTTCCTCGACAATAACCGAGCCGGGACGAGATAGCTTGTTATATAAATTTCTCGACTCCTGGGGGACGCGACGGGAGAAGGCGAGGAAGCGGCGGTAGTGTGAGTACATTATACCCATTTTCTGGGTCGTCCTTCCTACAAATACGTTTTATGCGGAAGCTAGTCAGTCTTACGCCTTCGCGGTAATACGAACCTTCAAACTGCGACTTAAAGACTAGATTTGAGCACCCTGCAACTGGTCCCGGCAAAAGGTACTTATTTGATTAGGGTGTCAGGCGTATCACCGCGAGTGTGAGCGCCTAGCCCGAGGTTTTGGATCAAATTTGTGTATTTCGATTTTTTGGTTATATCGTGCCCTTTGCGATAAATGGATGTAAAATTGTTTCCAATAAAATATTTTCTGTATCAAATTATTCTTTACTAGCCTTCCGCCCGTGGCTCCGCTTATGTGTAATCAATTTATTGTCCCGTGAGATTTATTTAAAAGTTTAGGATAATAAATACCATAATCCATCTCTGTACCAAATTTCACCAAAATCGACCAGTCGTGTATGCATGAATGACTAACAAACATCCAAATATCTTAACAAACTCTCACATCCATAATATTAATTTTGATTATACCATATCTCAAATTTGTAGCATACACACGTAGCTAACTTTATACGTAATATATATACAATAGTTGTTATAACAAATCCGTATTAGAATTCATATCGAGTCCCCTAAAAGCCCTTTCATCTCTTTCATGGGAGAGAACCTCTATAAATCATCTAAAAGACGTTAATATCTGAAGTAAAAAAGAGCAGTCGACCTTGTCATTTTAGAATGCGCAGCAGTTAGCGTTTTTGTACATTGCCACCAGTTAACTATCACGTATGCAAACTAACTAAACGACTTGGTCAATATGAAAACTAAAAAGTTAAAAAAGTCATCGAAATGAACGGTCCATCGATCTCCGGTGACGCGCTCCCGGATTTTCCATTGGGAAATGAATTAGCCGAGAGCTGAAGCGGCGAATTTACATTTTTATTGACAAGCAATCTATTTTCCAAGCAGATGGCAGTTGAAGTAAAGAATCTTTTCGCAGCGGCAAATACGAAGTTATTGAAACTCAAAGTGACTTTCACAGGCCATTATTCAAATTGAGAATTAAACTAAAGGTGTTTGTGAAAGCCTTCACAATTTTACATCAACTCCTTAACCTTTTCGAGTAAAAGAATTCCCAGTACACGAAGCAAAACTTCCACAACGAAACAAGTGACAACACGCTTATGAAACGAAGCCGCAAAACAAAATACATTGCCATATTCAAACCTCGATGTAAAAGTTACACGTATAAACGTCACCAACACCGATACGGCGCAGACTCATCTACAAATTGGGCCGAAAACGCGGGGTAATTATTTAAACCGTCATATAAATTACTGCTCAAACTTTTCACGCCGGGCTCCGTGTGTTTGTGTGCGCGACCTGTAAACACGACCCGGGTGCATGTTTGCGTGGGTACCTCACCGTGAACTGAAAATGGTTCCATCATTTTATTCCTCCATCCTTTTTCAGCATTGTGTAACTTCTATACGGGGGTAGTATAGCAGGGGATTTACAGATTAAATTGTGGTTATTATCGAGTGGAATACGCAGTATTCATCAGAAAATATCTGGATTCCGGTGAGTTAATTAAATCGTTTCCATTATACGTCATCATTGGTTAATACCTTTTACTTTTTCGCTAATTAAATTTATTTTGTTTTGATCTGAACAGAAACAATATTTTTTAAGTTAGTTTTACTGAAGAATTTTAAATATAGGTCACGGATATTAGTTGCTGTAATATTGCTATGTGAATATAATCTTCAGTATAGTTTATTAGTTAGTAATAAGGGTAGCTTTTTCTAAATAACACTTATAGGTCAGTTAATTAAAAAATTTTTGGCGAATTCTAATCCTCTCATTGTCTTTAAAAATAAAATTATTATTAATCTGGAGAATATTTTTTTTGGTTAATTATTTTGTTTTTTAATTGTTATCCAGATTGTGCAATTACAAAAATGCCGGATGTCAAACTATTTCTGTAATTTCTTCGTATACTGTACAGGGGTAAGTATCAGCTTGAAACATATTTAGCTTTGTTCCCTTCACTACGGTTAATCTGTCCCGTTTCCTCCCATGTCAAGTGCAGATAGACTTTTTGGGTCGGGTGCTGGGGTGAGCGGCGGGGAAGAACGGGCTGTCGGGAGGGGGGAGGGTTTCCCCACCACCCTTCCTGATGATGAAATATTGTACACGTGGTCTGATTTTGAATGACAACGTTTTCCTCGACCGCGCGGGAGCACCCACTTTCAGCACGACGTTTTATAGCGAATTGAGGATTTGCTCTGTTAGGATGATCTGCTTTAATGGGCTCTTCTTAAATTTTTTTGGTTCTCAATTTAAAAATTCGAAATTATCCAAATCCTTACTGATTTATCTAATATAAACTAATGTTATTTCATATAGCTGTGCTTTCACACAAACTTATGGAAATGAAGTAAATGAGGTTAAATACACCTAGCTGTAGTCATTGGGGAAATCCAGTCATTTACCGACTCGACCAGGGAACATGTTTAATTTACTGTACGGTACGGTATAATTGACACAAATAGGTATCATAATAGTATCTAAGTATAGTAATTTTAGAGAAATCGTGTAAAGTTTACCACTAAATAATTCTTGAGGTAGCAGGTAAAGGGTAGTACAAGGATACCCTGTACCCTAAAGGTCGTGTGGCCTGTGGCCTTGGCCGGCTTGTTTATTAATTCGTGCCCATGCCCGCCGTCCGCCCGCGACCCACCCCGCCCTGCCCTTAATGGGCGGGAAACAACACAGTTTTTAAATTTCACCAAATTTAATCAACTGTTTTGGTTTACAGCTTATAAAGGTCAGTAATTTTTTCCCATAGAAAGAAAAATGTCACCTTTTTATGTCAATAAAATATTTACAGCAGTTATAAGTAAATAAAAGGATATCTAACCACCGAACTCTTCTCTAATTTATGTTACACCGTGGATCCTGCACCTTTTAATCTCCTCGGAGTGTATCGGTGGAGAAGGCCCTACTATTTATTCCCACTTCTTATTTTCACCTTCAGAACTGTAAATAAAAATGTGAAGAGCGAAAGAATCTCGACCCATAGCGCCACAGGTTTAGGTCTACATTCCATTGTCAAGAACCGTCTAATCCACCGATTCGTCGGCCAACCAGTCGAGTGATTAATTCGCCCCTTACCTCAAGAGGAGATTTATTGGTTCCACCGTACGCAAAACTGCGGGCTGGTAAAAAAATCTCTATCGAAAATTGAATAGAAAAGCCATTTCGAAGGCCGCGAACGAATCTGTTGATATGGTTCGTATTCGTTTTCACGGCTATCTTCATTTTATTTATCTAGGCGAGTGAAGTTAAAGTATCGAGTTAATGCCGGAAGGAATCTTAAATAAATTGTTTAGAAATTCTGCTGGTTTACTTAGAAAAAATTAAAGGGGAAAAAATTCTAAAAGGTGGTCATTGCAATGCTCGTTCAACTCCTTGAGCCTATTTACCGTACTATATCAACGTAAACACTAAGATTCCGGTTCAAAGCCCACTTAAATCTTTACCTTTAGGAGTTAATTTGATTTAATTTGTTTTTAAAATGGTAATTTATTCATATACAACAAGAAGAAATACAACACTTACAATTTAGCAATAAATAATTAATTCAAAGTACTCAAATAAAAAGGTTTAGGTTGTACCCGTAGTTTAATATTTTCTGCAGTACTTGATTTGTTGTTTGAAAATACATCCTAATTTATATGATGAGGCTGCCACTGAACAGCAATGGACTCTAATATTAAGTATCTAGGTTTAGGGTGTATATGTGACTGCAGAAAAACGTCCAAGCTCCCTGTGTGACCTTCCAAAACAATTTGTGGTAAAACATGTAAGTACCAATATTGCGGGAAGCGGCGGCGGTTGATTATCGCAAAAAAAATCGGGACGTCCGGAACCTCGACCTACCAACATTCCCGTAATATGTTTGGGGATAGAACCCTCCCCCCGCTGGGGAGTTTTTATTTTCGATCTCCTTCCCTACACCCCGTACGGACATACGTGCCGTAGGTGCGTCAGGAATGGGTCACAGACTATGAGACCACTACATGTAACAGATTTATTGAGTTATATTTGCCTATCATGCTCAAGCTCATCAGATTCAAAATCATTTTTTTTCTATTTCTCTTTCTTTTAACCTTTAATACAGGAAAGGCTTGTAACTAGGAGTAAATCTGTATATCCTTTATGGATGATATCTTTACATGATACATAAAAGAAAAAATTAGAAAGCTTTCGAAAATAATATCCCTTTTTCATACTACAATGTTAGAGACAGATATAGCCTAACTTAAATCAGTGTTTTGCGTACAGATATTATTCAAAGTCATTACAAAATTTACTTAAAATGTACATAACATCGCTACAATTTCAAAATTATTTTTATTTTTTGAATTAGGATTACTCGCATCTCCCAAGGCTTACTCACACAATGCTAATTCCACAGGGCAAAATTGAGCAAGGAACTCAAGGGTCGCTGTTTTTAAGTAAGTTTTGGGTTTACTACACACTTATACCACCCCCTCGAAACACCAAGAAATAAAAAAAAACAAAAAACCAAAACTTTTTTAAAGAATGAAAATTTCACAAAAGATTCCAATTGCTATATTTTCATTCGATCTGTAGCACATTTCCTAATTAGATATAACAGTCTATAAAAATCCAATACTGATCATAATCTTTTGCCGTGGAGTGTTTTATACCGCTTTCCATGGGAAGATTTACCCAAATCGCGACGCGGGTAAGCGGGTTGGCGATCGCAAATTATTTGGGGGCAATAACGCCGCTGCCCATCATTTGAGTGTACTTGTTATGCTCACAAACCATGATCTCTTACTCAACCTTTTACGATAGCTACGGGAGAGATCAGTTGGTCCTATTCTACTCTATTACGAACATAGTTCTTAACAATTTATACCAAAATCTACTTTGAGCGTAACCAAAGACTTCCCAGAAAGTTACACTGATGAAGAACCATTACCTACTTATCCTGTCCTGAATGAGTAACATTACGGACAACAAACTCGTGGGATATGTAGCCCAGTGATTACTAATGGCCTATCTACCATTACTATTCTATGATAGGTGTGAAATAAGGAAGTAGGCATATCTCTTTGTTCCGGCAAGTCTTATGAAGTAACGTTCGCACAATACTTGCAGTGTTTATCGACGGTGAAGCTCCATTTCCGTCTCGATCAACTGTATGTTTTTGAAGCTCTTTTCGAACGTTGCGATATCCCAAAAAAAAACCACATTTTGATGCCTCTCATTTTTAAAATTATAAGTTTTTTATTATGTCACTGCTTTAATAAACGAGCAAACAGTAACTAAGTGATTAGGTAGTACTGCCTTGACATCTGTAACCTCCCAGAGACAAGGTCGATTCGTTCGACCTCAAATATAGGGATCTCAGATGAATTACAAGTCTGTAATTATTCCAGCTAAGAAAGCATAATAACGCGGATGTTAAAAAGGACATTACAGAGGTTTTGCGCAGAAATCTAACATGATGTTAATGAAGAGAATTTACTTGAACTTCTAGTAATTATTTTCATTTTTTTTATAATGATATGTATAAAAAAGTAGAAAAGAAACCCTATATATGTTGTCGTTTAGGCTTCTGTCTGTTAGTCCGTCACAGTCCCATGAAGAAATGTCAGATACCTTAAGTAAAGTGTTCTTAGCAGCTTCAACAAGCTATTTATTGACTCCTTTGGCTTAAGTTAAAGCACCGAAAACCCAAATATTTTGCAATAATGTTAAAAATATTTATTGCTACGCTAGGTAAATTTTTAAAGTAAACTTACTAAGGTCAAGGGGATCATATGAAACGGCTTTTTTGCACAATGTAAAATAATGTTTAATTATTGCTGCATAGTTATCAATTTCTTTTTTTTATTTAATTGGCACAATATGTTATCAAAGTTCTTATTCTATAGAGTATAGGCACGACATTTTGTACAAGAAAAATGTAAATAAGTATGGTACAGGAAAAATTAAACGACGTCTTTGAAATATTTCGATTTATTAAACATACACATTAACTTAGCTATGCTATCCGAAAGATGAAGTTTATTGTATGTCAATAGGTATATTCATAGAGAATGATTTATATGCGGAACCTCAGAGCGCAAATCGAGCTCGCGCTTGTCCAGAATATATTAGGGATGATTTCGTTTTAGCTATTTTATATTTAACCTTTCATAAAATACAATTCCAACCGCCTCCGTGGGTAAACAACATCAGATACAAAACGGAAGTTGCGGATTCGATTCCCAGCCTAGTACATCTTTAGTGATTACTCGGTTTGATTGGCCGTAGAGCATTTTAAACGTCCTGGCCAGCTATAACCTTCTTATCTAAGTCTGCCGCCAATCAGATATGTTCATACCATTGTGTCCTGGCTGTTTGAAATAAGCTGGCCAATCCTCCAAATAAGTTATAGGTTCAGGGTGAGCGGGCTTCCACCATCGGCCTGATCTTGATCATGTCAAGAGCTAACCCGTTGAGTATAAAAAATATATTATGTTATTGGCCTTTTTGGAAATGGCCGATTCTATATTACCTATACGTTTTTGTCAGTCATTGGTATTTAATCCTTAACTCAAAGAGGGGTGTTATGAAGTATAAGTTTAAACCTTTTGTTTGTCTGTCACGTAGTAGCGTCAAATATGTTGTACAGATTTCAAAACTTACTTGAGATATGGTTCTAGTCATGCGTGATGGAATTCTATTCAGATATAGTTTACCTAACTAGATAATTTGAGTCTAATGTTCAATTTAAATAATTCACAGGTAATAATAAATAGTCAAGTAACCTGTTTGAATGAATCTTAGATTACTTTTGCATTTTGATACAAAGTAATGGTTAAAATTCATAACTATATATTTCATACATATTGTGTAAATAAAGTATTAAAATTATATTTCAATTTTTATCGTTACGTGTGACTGTAGAGGTACCTACCTGTATTGTTCTGATGCTAATAGCCGTGACAAATTTGACAACAATAGCATCGAATAGCAATACTTACGCACACAAACATATACATACATCGTGGTCTATTACATAACAATAATGTGTAACTCATACGAGTTTCGTTTGAATGTTTAATTTTTTAGAGATTAAACAATTGTTGCTATGTTCGACTTCTTGCAAATTAATAAATTTGCAACCTAATAAGGTTCGGGAAGCTTAGCATTTTTGCTCGTCTTCAATGAAAAGAAAATCTGGCAAACAGAGTTGTGCTAATTTTTTTTAAGATTCAATTAATAAATTATCATTTTTGATTATCACAGAAAGTAAATAGGTAAGTAGATAATGACTTTTTACTTTCAATACATTTGTATAGAAATGCACATGAGGTAGGGGTGAGCCCATCGCCGTTATAATATGCATATTTATAGATGTTTTTTGATGAAATGGCCCATAGTCGCCTTTTATGACAACCACGGGTAGAGACGGGTTGGTGCTATTCGTGCACCACCACATAGGACTGCCTAGTCATATCTCTAATTGGATGTATTCGAGTTAGCCAACTACTGCGGACCTGGTATTTTTAACATCTAGACCTAAAAATAGCCACCCTCACAGACGACTTATGATGTTATAATTTATTACATTATGTTTAAAACATTAGTTTTCGATTAATCAAACGTGCGTGATGCTAGAATTTACACAGTGGAATTTAGGTATTTTGACATGTCAAAAAACGTGCTGAAATAGTGTAGTCTAAGCCAGACAGGAAATCCAATTGTGACAATTTAACCCTGGAGGATGGAATGTATAATAAATAATAAAATAAATAAATAAATATTTCGGACACTTACACCAATCATCTAGTCCCAAACTAAGCAAAGCTTGTGCTATGGATACTAGATAACGGATAAACATAATATTTATTCTATGCAATAATACATGGAGAAGAAAATCGTGCCGGCGACAAAACATCAGTCGTCTGCGCTGCCTCTTTTCAGAAAGATATCTAAATAAGTTTACGCATTTGTACATTACAATTTTGTGTACAATAAAGATATTAAGTTCGTTGTTTTTGAAGAACTATTGACTTGTATGTTTCGGTGGCACTATTTATGCACAATTTTTGGGATATAAGTTATAATCATAGGTAAAGAAGTCTCTGCTTATGAGAATGAGGGTTTTAGCAATAATATGTGACGCCAGAATGCTCATTTAAAATATTGAATAATTCTTAAACTAATGTGGCACTATATTTTCCTTTGGGCACTAATTGGCACTATTTCAGCACAGTTATTTGATATTGCCAAAATACCTGAATTCCACTTTGTGTATAGAATCACGCAATTATTATCAGTGATGTTACAACTCAGAAGAAATCTACAAGTCCCATTTTAATTATCCTAAAAACAAAGAAAAAGGTAAGGGTCTTTTTGAGTAGTTGAATTTGGAACGTCTAGTCTGTAGTACCGAGTGGAGAAACTCGTTTAATTTTGGATTTTTAATTGTTTTATAATATGTCGATCTGTATCTACTGAATTTTCAGACAATGTAATGCGGTATGTTTTATCATACCCTTGAGAAGTCACCCTCAGTCAACACAAGCGAACTCTGAACTGGTCCTTGGTTTGGTATTCAGTAAGGTCGACTCGACTTTGGTCAAACAATGAAATGTTACTCGTAAATATAGGATTGCATGACTACCTCGAATGACGTCAAAATAAACTTAGTTTCCGCTAGCGTACTGCGCGGTTGCCTGTTACCTACTTAGTGAAAGACATTTTTAAATTACGCCCTATTCTTTTCATTTACTTCATTTTGAATAACATTTGGATATATTTAGGTTGGTAACTTAAAATAAAATTATCATCTATTTTTTTTGGATTTTAATCTTGACTACTATTGTGAGGTACTCGTAGACCAGTCGCATTCGCTATTCGTTTTCGATTAACGATGTTAAGCAACGTGGTTAGTCCATAGACGGGCAGCCACTAGATGTATATACGACTGTTACGTTGGCATGCGCCCTAATTTTTGCTATTGTCGTTTCTTCATGCGGTTCGACTCTATGACACAAATATCTATAATAATATGGTGAGTCCAAATCAACCCCTAAATTGTCCCTAACTGTATCGTAGGTACAGCTTGTATAACTACAGATAAATATTTTCTACAATTAAATCAATTGACTGTTCTCACTAACTCACGTATAAAACATATGTGATTTTGTCGCACCGACTGGGTTCTACTCTCCAGCTTCATGTCTAAGTCTTCACAAGGGCTTTTGCTAGAACGGAACTTTATCCAGGCTTTAACCTACTAGGAAAATCTAAAAGTTTTCTTATTACGCTGATTGAGGATCTAATCAGCACCATGTTGCCTGCATAACTAAGGTTATACACTGAATAGTAGAGAAAATGGATAGCCCAATAAATCTTTATATAACTGCTTGTACTTTTGATTTTACAAACTAGTTAGTAACTTAAAATGACGGTTTTTAAGTACATCTATCAATTGCAATGTGGGAATTTCTTTCCTCAGAATCAGGTTATGCCAATGAGGGTTTAACTCGTTTTTATTGTACGGACTATGAAATCTTCATGTTTAATTAACTTTCTGGCTATAACCTTCCTTTAAATGGAAATTTCGTCTACGTTATTATATTCAGTGGGATTCGAGCTATTAAAAGTGAAATCGGTACGTATAGTACGTATTTGTCAGCTAGTTCGTACTTATCAGTAGTGCTGCAATCCGGAAAGTGCCTTTAATGACCTTTGGATGACCCGCTTTTCAACTCCTCACGTCGTTAACATAGATAATAATAAGAAATAAATTTAACTCAATTTCAGTATCGCGATGCCGGCTTTTGGAGAAAAAAATCCGTACATTATTTTCCTGTTTAAATCTACTAAGTATTTACCCAAGTTATAAGTTTGTCTTTTCAAAGAGAAAAGTTGAGGAGTTAATAGGTTAGCATGGTTTGGACATATTATGAGGAGGGATGAAAGGCACGTAACGAGACGAGTACTAAGTATGAATGGGGAGGGATACAGAAGTAGAGGAAGACCGAAGAAGGTGTGAGTAGACTGAGTGAGGAATAATATGTGTGTGACAGGGGCGAGTATGGAGATGACGGCTGATAGAGGAGAGTGGAAGAGGAAGACATGTTGTGCCGACCCAACCTAGAGTATAAGGTCAGGAAAATGATGATGAGTGTGTCTTTTCAATTTACATGTTAATTTTATTTATATTTTGTCTAATGTCATTTAAAATGAAGTATGGGTGAAAGGCAATTGAGCCTGATCGCTCTTATCTAATCAAGCATGTTATTAAAATTTAACACAGTTACGCATCAAATCAGTCCGAGCGTTATTATCACCCATACTCTACTTATTAAAGAGAAAATCAATGTAGTTTTACGCATCACTATGATTACACCATTGAAAAATACAGCTCAATTTTTTTTAAATAAAAGCCGGGCAAGTAGTTTTTGTAACGGTACAGTAACATATAATCTACAATCACTTTGCATGTGGGAATAAAATATTTACGTAGATCGATCACTGGGCCAGACGACGGCAAAATATGGCATTGTTAGAATAGGCGTTACTTTTCTCACATGCCTTTCACTTACTTATTACCAAACGTTTGTAAAAACTGACCTTTCTCATGTATAGTAAATGTCCAGTGAACTTCAAACTCTATCCCCAGTTCGTAGAGTCAACTAGTTCAAGATTGAGAAGTAAAACAATTTGTGTTTGTACAACATTCGAATTATTGTTGTTGTCCATGCATGGAAGTCATTTTGTGTATGTAGATTAGAGGTCATCATACCTTCAGTACTGGCATTTCACACTGGTTGGAATTGCCTCAAGAATAATGTCAAAGTCAAATTGAACTGTTCGGGCTGGTTGATAAAAGCCTTGGGCACAATGGGGCGTGCGTATATACCTACTAATTAATCTTATGATATCGTAAATAATGGTGCTTACTTTAAAAATTAGACGTATATTAACGTCACGACCTTATCCCAAATAGGGTAGTCTGAAATATCCCAATTATGAGCATTTGGAACAACAAATATTAAAAGGTAAATGGTTGAAACATAAATTTTTAAATATACATAAATGCACACGTGACAGAGGGTGAGCCCTTTGCCATTAAAATGTGTAAGTCTAGGGGGCATTTAAGGCAATCTTAAGATTGAGATCGAGATTGGTTCTCAGTAAAATGATTTTTTGATATTGGTTAAATTAAAAAATATATTTGGGACACTAACACCAATCGTCTAGTCCCAAACTAAGCAAAGGTTTAACTATAGATAAACATGCATAAATATTTCTATAATCATCATCCATGACTCGGGAATTCATCACACAAGCATTTACCCCTCGCAGGATTCAAACCCGCAACCGTTGGTTTTGCTGACATATTCATATTATTGTTATAAAATAAAACCGCACTATAATCGCACCACGTATTTAGGTATACTAAGATACGTCCGGCCAACGACAGATACACACACACACACACACACACACACACACACACACACACACACACACACACAACGCTGTCAAACACATGACACCCCTCGTTTATCGTTGGGGTTTAAAAATAGAATGTAGAAGATTGACCTGAATCTGGACAAGCTCCTTTAAGCAAGCGTTGCCCGTGTTTTCATGTTACTTTAATAAAATATCAAAAATATTGATCTTATAAAACAAGATTAGTTAGGTAAACTCGAGCAACATTTTGAAGTTTAAAAGAATTTTTAATTGCAAATATACTAAAATATTAGTGTAATTATTTTTATTATTAAGGTTTAATAACCTATAACAATGGCTTAAAGATCTGTATTCCAGTGTACAAACTCTTCGGTACATTCCGATGCAAACCCAAGTTCCCTGGAAGTTACTTTGTTCCCATTTCATCCCATTTTGACATTTAACTACCTACTTGACAGACAGGGCTTATCGAAATCAAAAGCTTACTTACCTGGTGCGCCAATATCCGACATTAACAAATGATCGTTTTTATTCTGCTCCTGCGCCGTTGCCGCGACGGTACACCGGATATGCAGCGGTTCCTGTGAGAATGTCGAACCCGACTTTTTTTATTTTACCCACCAAAAAGCGGATGTCCTTCGTTCGACCGGTTATGAAAGGTGTTGAACATATGTCTGCATTATTTCAATCCCATTATGATTTTGATTTGAGTGTTTTACAATTAAAAACTTGTAAAGCCAAGTACCTACTTCGAAAGAAAGCAATATTAACAAAATATTAACTAAGTAATTCTGTTTTTATTGTGTTTCTATTATCCTAAATTTATTCTGTAGCTTTTTTATGCACGACGTGTTCATACTTGACCATAATCACACCTGATGTTAAGTGAAGAGAGGTCGAAGGTGGAAGAGTACTTACCCGGAAACCCCAACACATTTGGGGGACTGGCTATCTTATCTCTGACAACCGGAACACAACAATGCTATTAACATTGCTGCTTGGCGGCAGATTTAGATAATATAGTTTTTTATGATAGATAGATGATAGATAAGATGGTAAGAAGCTTTTTTGGAGAATGAACATTCACAATAATGAAGACGGGCTCATAGACGTACTTATCTGAGAATAAGATGATCACTATTGAATTCAGAGTAAAACTTGAATATTTTAAGAAATTGGTTTAAATACCATTTCCTTAAAATATCTAAATCATTCTTTAAATCTTCGTTTTCTTTTTGCTAATATGGTTCTTGTTGGCTTTATGAGTTACTCTAGTTATTATTTGTTATTTATTGGCTCGTATGTTTCTTTCTTTACTTTTTATCTACAAAGTTATTTATTGTATACTTAAACTTGAAATTAGTTGTCAGACGCTCATATTAAATATGGGTGGCTCATATTAATATAATATTAACAAAAATATGGGGTTATATTTTTTCCTTAATTATTTATCTAATCACGGAATGTTAAATACCCTACAGGCGGGAAACATAACAGTAACTGAATTCGCAACAATCCTATATTTTAATTGATGTTTTCTATTCCATTCCAAAATAATTATCTATTTGGGGTGTATCGGCTTTTACGTATACAAAATATATCCTTGTATTGTATAAGGATGACGAAGTAAGTAGTCGAACGTACCATGATCAAATTGGGGACGTCATAAAGAAAGGCAAGGTCAAGAGTATCCTAAACCGACGAGCATGTATGAACAACATTATGAGAGTGAATGAAGCAAAAGAGATGTGTCAGAATCGTAGCAAGTTGAATTCTGTGGTCTCTGCAAACCTCTACGGGAAACAGGCGTGACATTATACATGTATATATGAAGTAAGTAGTCAAAAGTAGTGCCGAAATAAGAACAAACAAAATTACTATCCTTAACATGTTCGTAAGGCTAATTGAGAAACGAGTTGTGATTTTAAGTTCGGAATCACAAACGTCAAATTGGAAATGGTAGATATGGAACAATTACGGTTGTGAGTTGAGTTTTGTCTCTGAACGTCAGCCTAAGACTCGTAACATATTGATAACCTGGGAAAACAAAAATATAAACATTATAATAAAATATTGCGGTGCACGTTGCAGTTTTAGGGTTATAATTTTATAGGACACCTGTCTCTTATTATAATCACCTGCCGACGAATCGCTAAGACAGACGCCTGCGTATGTTACCTGTGTTCGTATCCACCCGCCACATGCGTCCTGTGGTACGTGTCCATTGCTACTTGAAAAGTTGAATATTAGCTCCGTTAAACAAAGATTTGGTGATTTTTACAATCACATATTATTAATAAGGCAAAGATAAATTAATAACTGTTCACGTTTATATGAGTAAAGCTTTATATAATAGGTAAGTAATGTGTTTATTCCGCAGTTCACCTCTGTTATGGTTTCTTGTATAATATTGTGTTTTTCTATGTGTGAAATAAATAGTTTAAATGGTAAACTCGTCACTTTATCGGAGTTTATTATTATATGAAATGGATATTTCAAGATTGTAGTACAAATGTCCGAGGGGTGGGAACCTGGTGATCTGTGCCACAGGTTCATCCTATTACAGACGCCAGATTCTCACAAATAACTTATGTCAACAAATGATTGTCAACCTCCATATTTAGTATAAACAAGTACGTTTTGTTGAGAATGAAAATAAATACATACTTTACTTTACTTTACATACTTTACTATATTATTTATTATGAAATGAATTTATCCCTATGAAATTTGGTACATGATAACATATAGGCTAAATTTGCTGAACCGATTTTGATAAAATTTTCTATGCGAACGAAGTCGCGGGCAACAGCTAGTTGTATAAATAAGAAGCAACTTTCACCATGGCACCGATCCTGTAAATAGAATAGGGTATGTAGACCTAATCGTAGATTTTTGGAAGCTATTGTTCGAGAAAAGAAAAAATTTCTACGAAACAATTCATTTCTATGCACTTTTTAACACCCGCGGTAAGATACGAGATTGGTTCGCTTTAGAATTACCAAAAACTCAGCTACAGAACGAATAGTTTAGAGTTACGAGTATTCCTACGTTGACTACAAACCTACGTTTTTAAAGCACCTCACTAGAGGGGCTTTAAAAAGACGAACGAAAGAACGGAGCAGAATTGTTTTAGTCGAGTAATAAAAATGTGTCAGATGAAAAGTCTATCGGATCGGATCTATTGTAAGCATATGTCGTAGATAGCCATAATTCATAATTAAGACAGTTAGATGACTGTCATAATACACGATTTTCAATGGGAAGTAAAGGAGGCTGAATTCCACAGACTGCACGTGGGGGCAAAGTTGTATAGCAAGAGGGGCGTGCATATGTTTACTATTCACCAGTAAGCATCTCAGGTTTCATAATCATAATCGAATGTCAAAGCGGTGTCTATTCGCCAATAGTAGCTTGCAATAACATCGCCATTGCCCGAGCTACCATTTACCACGCCATTGGCACCGTCCTGGTAGCTCGCAACGCCCACCACCCGTATCCGACATATATAATCGTATTATATATATTTAAAAAGGAGTAAATGTTTGAGGATATTCACGCCCAATCAACATTATCTATCGTAAATTTGGGTGGACTGGACGAGATCCCTCATGGGATAAGTCCGCCTTTGTACACTAAGTATTTCGATGTAATGTATTACGTGTGTTACTTTGTACAATAAAGCGTTTATAAACAAACAAACAAACAAAAGTTCAAAAGGTACTATTTCAGAGAATGCCGTCAAAGTACGAACGAGTGAAGTATCAAAGGGTGTAGAAAATTATTTAATCGCTGAGAAATAAATTAACCTATTTTTTTCAGTCAAACAACGTTTCCAAAGTTTATCTAAATTCGCTACTACAGACATGAAATTCAACTTTTCAAAAACGGCTTTATCCGGAAATTTCACGAAAAAACGAAAAACGTTTCCATAAAATAAACCGGCTAAGTAAAGTAGAGCAGACTGGTGCTCGGACGATTTCGTACGTGCCCAACATGACTTTTGACAAACTTTTTAAAGGCGACAAACTGAAACATATATCTACCGCAAAATCAGTTTTGTCATGTGATAATTTCACACATAATTACAAATGAACGATTTTCGTATTTTTTCTTTTAGTTTTGTTATGAGACGTTCTTTTTTGCCTAATTTCAAGATTCTAGATCAACGGGAAGTAGCCTGTAGGTTTTAATCACAAGTCAGTAACTATAGGAATATGTTTGAAAAGCTCATATCGTTTAATAGGAATAAGTTAGATATTTGAAACTTCTACCAGAACTTTATATTAATTTCAGCTTAATACATAGTCGTTCCGAAGAAATAGAGTCTTGACGGACAGACAGACGGACAAGATACTGATCCTTTACAGGTTAACTTTAAAAATAAGAAACCCTAAAAGGATAATGGTAGCGTAACGATAGCACTTTCTTTTTGCCAGGAACGACGCAACGGGTTAAAATATAAATCGTATCCTAATTTCGAGCAATGACGTGACGTTGTATACGAATATGAAAACGCGCGTTTCTCATTCAGTCGGAGTGGGACGCTATTCAATTTATTAGTATAATCATTTTTACTATGTGCAGTTGCGTTTAAATTGTCACATTAGCTATTAAGTAAAGTTCAAGGTCAATCGTTAACTATATTTATTTAACGATCAACACATTATTATTATACTCGTTACATTGCCTGCTGAGTACGAAAAATTGTCCAGTCTTCCTCTAATTTTGTCCTAAAAATCGGTCCAGTGCGAGTTGGACTTAGGCACAGAGTTCCGTAGCATATACTAAGTACCCTTGACTTTTAATTTTACATCCTATCTCATTTTGTTCATTTTGTGACTTTTATCTTAACATTATATTTTAACATTATATTTATATTAATCTAATAATTCTACAAATCTTTAAGATGTATGTGTATAGTTATTATTTTATTGTTTTATGTTTGACAATCACTTTTATTTTAGAAATCATAAATTTACGGATATTGTAAAAGTGAACTAAATAAATCTATCTATCTATCATCGTTGAATAAAGGCTTGTATCACACAATTAAGTTCTCTTTGGTAACAGACTGTTGGTAACTGCGCATCACTAAGAAATTATTCTGTTTTGTATTAAAAACGTTAATTTGAGTTTTAAAGTAGATATTATCACCTTTGAGATTAGATTTGAACCTTTATAATTGAATTAAAAGAGGAATTAGGTAATACATATAAATAATTAGGTAGTTTTAATTTAAAGCGGTGTTACACAAAGTGAAAGTTTCAATTTGCTATTTTTTCACATATAGAGACCCCCTGGACATACCTACAGACAGAGTTGGTTATGTTATACTCTACTAAATATAGCTATGGTTATATTATTTATATTATAGAATATATATAGAATAGGTAGTAGTTATATTATAGAAGTAATATTTGAACGTAGGGCATGGAACCCTGAAAAGGGGAAATATTGCGTTGGTATTAAACGTTCCAGAAAATAAACTCAAACTAAGTTACATTACTTCTGTAGGTGGATGATATAGAGGACCATTATTGAATTAATGAAATTATTTAACGAAAATAATTAAGTACAGTCGCATTCATAACTAATCATACGGGACTATTTAACATGGGTAATGGTAACATGCATTTAAGCTGTACCATCGGCAATTGTCTAAAATGATAGTCTGGATAAGTGGGCTTGAATGAATAACTACGACGCCGACTGTACATGTTAAAAATACGATAAACGTCACTCTAAAAGTCTATGCATAACCTTTTACAGTATAATTTGTCTATGAACGTTTAACCGCCACAGCGGCATTTTTTTATGCACAACGGGTTTGTACTTGACCTCAATCACACCTGATGTTAAGTGAAGATGAGGTCGAAGGTGGAAGCGTACTGACCCGGAAACCCCAACACATTTGGGGGACTGGCTATCTTATCTTTGACAACCGGAACACAACAATGCTATTATTAACATTGCTGCTTGGCGGCAGATTTAGATAAGATGGTGGTGGATAAGATTTAGTTAAAATGCCCTACCACCAACCAAACTGAGTACTTAAACATATACCCCGCTGGGGATCAAACCCGCGACCTCCGAATCGTGAACCGAATGTTGTGTACATTGAGCCATGGAGGCGGTAGAATTATAAGATTAAGGTGCCATATCAGATTTTAGTAAGTAGCTGAATGACTTAGTAGCCTAAAAGCAGATTTTGTATGAAACAGTGGCGTAAAAATATATCTAAATAATAGTTAGGTTAGTATAGTATACTTGGCGTAGCAACACAATGAACTCGCAACCTAGCCAAGTTTGACTGGCTAGAAGTTTGACTGGGGATGGAACCCGCGACCTCCGAATCGTAACCCAATGTTGTTTACATTGAGTCACGAAGGCGGATAAACCATTTACCGTTAGCTCCATTGTAAACAACATTATGGTTACAGGTTCGATTCTCAACGCTGTAGTGTAGGTCCAAATTGATTTTGTTGGCGTTAGGGCATTTGTAAATGTCCGTCTAGCTACACCACTTCATCTAAATCTGCTGCGAAGCCAATCTTGATAGCAGTATTGTCTTTCAGCTGTTTAGAATAAGCTAGCCAATCTCCTAAATTGGTTCCAAAAGGAACTCCTAACTTGGTTCCAGGTGAGAGCGCTTTCGCCTTCGGCCTCAAGTTAGTCGAGTGAGATTGAGGTCAAGAGCTAACTGACTCGTTGTGCATACAACAAAAAAGAAATAATTTGTGATTGTTTTATGTATCGATTCTTTTCCATTGAAACTTATAATTGATTCTTTTTTATTATATGGTTTTGGTACAAAGATACTTTCTAAAATGTTACAAGAGCAGATACAGAAGTACTTACACCATCTTACTTTACATACTTACCTATCAGAGTTTTAAATTTAGAACTGTGCCAGTTAAAAATAGGTTTATTAGTAAAAAAAGGTGGGCGCAGTCGTTGGCGACCACGCGCCGGCCGGTAGACAAAAGGTGTTCACGCCACGTGCGGTGCCACGCTTCCCGCGGTCCGGCAGATGTCGTAGCAGCGCGGCGGCTGGTGTGGTATGCAACTAGCACGAGCTAATCGATAACGAGTTCGTCTTATGATTATCAACAGATGCAACAGGAGAAAACTGTGTCATTCATCTGTACTTACCACTTCACTCATTCATAACTTCATAACAGTAGTATGAAAATTCTATTCATATATTGACACCAGACGTTTTAAAGTTTCAAGGACGAGGTCTGGCTAAAAATTGTGGGTTGGTAATAAGTATTGTTAAGTGGTATTTGTTGTGTTGCTCTAAATCAGTCTTCGAATGGGAATTTATGAATCTGATCATTAGCGATGTGATACGTGTGCTAATTGACCTACATACTTGTTGTAGGTACAGTCTGAAAATTATAAACTTTTACAGGCCGAGATAACACAAATTTGTCAGACTTCATTAATATTTTTCGATAGTAGACACCATTTGTATATTATTGAACTCCGTACCTAATTGCTATAAGTAAATAACAAAATATCCAAAACATATATCTACATAATTTCCTGAGAAAACTTAGGTAGGTATACCTAATTTGTATTATGTAGGACTGTAAAAGTTTCAGACGGTACAAGAAATATCATTGCCATTGAATATATGTCGATGACAACGTCACTTACCTAAGTTATGTAAGGTATTAAAGTTTAAGTACCTACAATCAATAACGTATCGAGCATATCTAACACTTTGACCTTTGAATCGAGTCGAAACTTCCTGTGAGTAAATATTTTATTTTTTTAATCGGAAGTAGAATCAACAAGCCTGTACCAATTTTTTTCTAAATGACAGGTATGTCTCGTGTCGGCTTGGTGTTCAATTTGAATCGCCCCGTAACGATCGTCCCCAAAAACTTAGACCTTAACCTTAGACGAAGAATTTGGCACTATTTCCTAAAGGATTATAAATAAAAATGCATATGTAGCAGATATTTAAGCAAGTAATCTAAAGCTGGAGTAATTACTCTAGGCTTAAACATTTTTCAAAAATGAAATGTACAGTGGTTTCAGGTATGCTCGCTACTGATAACAGCGACAATTAGCGCCAATATGGTTATTATATTACCTATATTCTACCTACTTGTGTAGCAAAATGTCAAAATCATATGGCCTCATTTTATGATAATGACAGTTCAGCGTACTGTATCTAGAGGTCAGTGGGTAGAACGAGCTGTTTAGATCGGTAGTGCCACTACTGTACAATGTTGTAACTTCATTCGTTTTGATTCATAGCGAATAATGGATGTCCTGTTAAGGAAGGTGATATTTAATTTGGAAGTACTACTTAAAGTCTCACAAAGCGTCACATAGATATCACGCTCGGCAGTAATGTTGACGAGAAGATGACGTAGTAGAAGGTCGGTACCGCGCCGCACCGTGGTAGCGACATGGCAACGTCGCACAACTGTGGCGCCGCATCGTGCCTTCTCAGTCATTCCCCTTTCTGCGTGTTGCACAAAAGAGAAGCACAGCCACGCGTGCGTGTGGCGCATCAGTGTATTTCGAGTTGAGTGAGTGGAAGGTCAGAGTATTTTGTCGCACAATTTGTTTTGTATTTTGTCGTCTAATACGAGTAATCACGTAAGTTTTATACTCTATCACCTTATTGACATGTGTTAATTACAAGCTCAGTTATTGTGTTGAATTATTTACAACTTGGGTAGGTAGGTTTACCTACTCATGTATCACAGAATACGTAACTTTATGTATATGGAGTTAAGGTTTACTACTTTTAATACTGTTGTTAGCCCCGTGCCGATATCAGTGAGTGTATATGTAGCTATAGCTAGGTACTTACACTGCGATTGCATAGCGAACTTGAACTATTGACATTCAACAACATCGCGACAATTATTGAAACTTTTGCTTGAAAACTAACTATATTTAGATATGACTTGGATACTTTCGAAGAGATTGTTTAAAACTTTTTGTTATGACTCCCAAAAAAGAAGAAGGTTATCAATTCGTCGGGTATTTTTGTGTAGGTACCTATGTAGGTAGGTACTTACATCATTATTTGTAGTGCCAACAGATTAGGTCTTGACCTCACTCATCCCGATGTTAAGTGAAGATAAGACCAAAGCTGGAAGGTGGACTTACCCGGACCAAAGTACCGGACCCCTAAATTATTGAGCCATACCATACCTATACTTATATAGAGCTATATTCCTAATCCTACATTTCCTTTATTTTTACGCTTTTCCATTGCGGTGGGTTATGTGGAGAAAATAAATGATTATATTATTATATTAAAAAAAATACAGTTTTTAAAGAATCAAGCACTTTGCAATGTACTCTAATATAAAAATTGAAAATTTAGAAAACCGCCGAGAAGGCAAGCGATTGAAACAAAACGGCTAAAGCGATTTTGATAAAACATAATACAAATAAATATTTCGAACATTTACACCAATCATCTAGTCCCAAACTAAGCTAATCTTGTAACATATATAAGAACCACCGGTAGAAAACCTGCATTCAAATAAAAAGAAAACCGCATCCAAATCGATTTACCCGTGTTAGAGCTACGTACGGTGCCACAGACATGCACACGCACACCAGCGGTCAAACTTATAACATCTCTCCTATTGCGTCCGGGGTTAAAAACATACGAACAGCATATTTTAGGCGACTGGCCGTTCAAGATTGTTATTTATATTGTTATTTATATTGTAGAACAATGAAAGACTGTCAAGAAGTAATGATGATGTTTGTGAAAATTGTGGAGCGATATCCAGAGATCTACGACTCCTCAAAAGATCTATACAAAATGCGTTACGTCGTAGAAACTGCCTGGGAGAAGGTGGCGGCGGACGTCACAAGAGAGATTAAAGAAGAATGTACAGGTTCGATTAATTCAATTCAATTTATTTAATTCATTCTCACAAATAAGCTTACAGCAATATAGTGCAGACTACAATTAAAAGTTGAAATTTTGTAAAACGCTTATTTGCGAGAATCTGGTATCTGAACAAGGATAAACCTGTGTTACATGTACAGATCACCAGGCACTCACCCCTCGGACAGACAGACGGAGAATATTATACAAAATAAAAGAAAAAGAAGAAATTGGGTCATGTGTGTGGGGGTGTATGTGAGTGAGTAATTGCATGTGTGGTTGGTTGATTGATTGATGAACCCTACGACTATGACGGCCGTATTAATAAATTGATCTTGAGACTGAGATCGCGTCTTAGTCCCAATGCTATTTTTTTATACTGTTTTAATATGCAACAGATTCTCAAGCGTCAACTTAAGGTTATCTGAATCTTGAGAATGGTTTATTATATGGGTCTTGGGATCTGAAGTACCTCCAACAATAATTCTTGTATCTGAAGCTTTCACTAATTCGAATGAGTCTGAAAGATTGCATATGTACTAATTTCTTCGTAATGATAAAATAAATTAATTTAAAGTGGAATGTTCAAAAATGTTTATACATTTTTACAGTTGAAGAACTGAAAGTGAAATGGAAAGGAATACGTTCATCATTCAACAGATTCAAAAATAAACTCTGCCAAGCTCGATATGAAGCCAACCCATGCAAAACTTATTATTTGTACGATGCCCTGCGATTTTTGGACCCTTTTATAAAACCTAAATTGTAAGTACCTTCACCATCGTTATCCATAACCTAGCTATAGAACCTCACTTGTTCATTGGATGACATAAAACTCGTCCATATGTTGAAATGGTTTACCACGGGAGGCCCCGCGCGTTACATCCGAGTGGACCATAGCAGATTTTATTGGTACCCTGGATCACTGATGGTCATGCCCATCACTGATATGCTCTTATACTTACGACATCCCTCCCTGCATTCCATTGCATAATTCATTTTTTTTTTTTTTTATTTATTTATTTAGGATCACCAACAGTTGTTAGACTAGTACATAGTCCATTTAGCAATTAATGTAGTTGGTATTAAATTTAAATGTACAACCTTTTATAGGTGAACACATCATACAAAAAGCTTTAAAATCAGATAACAGTAAAACAAGAACTTATTACTCTAAATTTACCTCTATTAAGCTTTGATTGGTTGAGCAGTTCCGTGCCAACTAATGTTATAAATGCGAAAGTTTGGGCATTTGTTTGTGTATATGTACTTTTGTTACCTCTTTACGCCTAAATGGCTGGGCGGATTTGGATGAAATTTGGTTAGTAGACAGATTAGGACCTGAATTAACATATAGGTAAAAAAAATTGCTTAAATGATTTTGATGAAATGTTCTATGCTAACGAAGTCGCGGGTAATAGCTAGTAATACATATGTATATATGACTATATTGTCGGAATATACATATAGACAGACTATATGATACTGTGAGTTCGTTTAATATTACAATATAATATACAAGCACTTACATTATCTATTGCTAAACTATATAAACATCCATGAGTCGGGAATAACGGTTCATATTCATCATATAGTCATTTTCCCCTGGCCGGATTCGAACTTGCAACGTTCGGGTTCGAAACCACTCACTAGATCCACGAGACAATCAGCCGTCGCGTCGGGCTCATTCTGGCTAATATATTTGGATTTTGTTTTCAGGGCTACTTTAAACCACGATATGCCAGGAGGATCTTTTGATGCCAACGGATGCTTTATAGATGTGAATAATGACAACAAATCAACTGAAAGTAACCCCGGTATTGAAGAGTGGGAAGATCATGACGTAAAACCTGATATCAACCTAGATACTGATATACATAATCAAATTGAATACGCCCACAATATCGAAGAGTGGGAAGACAGTGACGTAAAATCGGAATTCAAACAGACTAGCAATAAAGCTTATGAATTGGATTGCTCAGATTCTGACAAAGAAACTCACCAACATAGCAAATCAAAGAAAAGAAAATACATAGTCTTAAGTAAAGTTAATGCGGACGATAACGAAGATATGCAGTTTTTTAGAAGTATTTTACCAGATATACAGAACTTCTCATCAACGGAGAAACGGAAACTTAAAATGGGAGTGTTGAAATTAATCGATGAAATCGAAAACGACCGTAAACTAATGTCTAGCAATGAGGTAACAAGTTCATAATTTTACTCGTAATATGTATTATGTATGATCAAATATTAAAACAATAAAACTTTCATGTGTATTCGTAACAATTTGTGTCATGAATCATTTAAATATATTTCCCTTTTAATATTGATGCTATCGTAGACTATTCGAAGTCTAGCCTACCCATCATGGTTCCATGTATAACATATCCTGCCCTCATTTGCATGGAAATGAGATCCGAGAACATTCTGGCGGCAGAACCCTCCGTCTTCTGGACGCCTTCTTTGCTTTAATTACACCAACGTCGTACAGTGTTACGCTACTTCCATTACAAATTATAATCTAAGTACATAACTGCACATTTTCATCACATGTATATAGGTACTAACCATTAAAACTGAAATAGTCAATGAAAATTTTGAATGTCGGTAACAATCCCGCATCGGTAGTCACGAGATTTTCCTAAAAATTATGCAGATGCAGAAACAAAAAATATGTAAGTATTAGATTACTGTTTTATGAGTTCAAGGGGTTTGTTTAGAAGGTAAACTTTCACTATTAGATGAAATTGTTATAGTTCATGACTTGTAAGTTATTATTTATATCAAATCCCCCATTAACTCAAGAGTGAATATAAGCATCTACGAGATTGTGGTTAAACGTGTAACCAGTTATTCATAAAAAAAACAACTCTGTTAAATGCATATTGTCCGACATATTTCGTTGTTGTTTTAAATCGAACTGTGTATAAGTGTTACACTTGATGTGTACATGACTGAACATTAAAAGTTCAATTAACTAATAGGCCTATGAAAACCATGTTACTATCAACATAATTATCTTGTAAAATGTAATAGCACATTTGGTTTATGTACCGACCGAGGTTAATCTCTCAAAGCTTTATTACTACTGTAGTGTTATGGTTATGTTATGAAGACAGGTATCTACTTATACAGACGATGGTAAGACCGCCACAACATAACCTTATACTACCATTTTAAGGTGGCTACGCGAAGCCACCGGAAATTAGAAGGCAGCGAGACGTTTTTGGTTTTGGTTTAGCTTTAGTTTAGCTGATGCAAAAAATTGTATCGCGCCATTTTTTGTGAACGATTATACTTTCCTTATCACTTTCCATCAGGTGAGATTGTGGTCAAACGCGAATCCAGTCAATCATAAAAAAAAAAAAAAAAAAAAAAATCGTTGACGTTACCAAAGTAAAACCAAACCCGAAAGTGTAGAGCTAACCATCAGTGTTAAAAAAAACTAGGTTAATTTCCGTTCAAATAATTAGCGCGATACGAAATATGCTTAACGTAACGTTTTTTGTTATGGTTTAGCTTTGATATTATCGTTCAAACTATTAGCGTGAGGATTATGGTTATGTTATGAAGACAGGTACCTACTTATACTGCCGATGGTAAGATCGCCACAACATAACCTATACTACGATTTTAAGTTGGCTACGCGACGCCACCGGAAATTAGAGGGCAGGGAGACCTGGGGACCAATCGCGTTGTTTTACAACGGTTCTACCGGTCGAACAGAACGTTATTAGTTTTGGTTTAGCGTTAGTTTAGCTGATGTAAAAAATAGTATCGCACTATTTTTTGTGAACGATTATATCGTTGACGTTACCAAAGTAAAACCAAACCCAAAATGTGTAGAGCTAACCACGAGTATTAAAAAAAACTAGGTTCATTTCCGTTCAAATAATAAGCGCGATACGAAATGTGCTTAACGTAACGTTTTGTGTTATAGTTTAGCTTTGGTATTATCGTTCAAACTATTAGCGCGATCGGCCCCACTGTTCGATTATATCTTTGACGTTACCAAAGTAAAACCAAACCCAAAATGTTTAGAGCTAACCACGAGTATTAAAAAAAACTAGGTTAATTTCCGTTCAAATGATTAGCGCGATACGAAATGTGTTTAACGTAACGTTTTTCGTTATGGTTTAGCTACCGTTCAAACTTAGCGCGATCGGCCCCCTGTTTATACTGGAAGTGTTATACTTGAACTTTCTTAAAACACATCTGTAAGGATAGCCCTTGAGCAACATCTGGTACATACAATGAACAAGTATAAAACTATTGTGTTACTAATAAAAATGACAACAGTTTTGAACTATGATATATGTAGTAGCATTACCATCTTTAAAAATCAGATAGCCGGGCTTAGCCGCTAAAAAGCTACACTTTAGGGTAACAAGGCCGGACGCTAAAATGACTAAAAATTAGTTATTATTTATATACATAGTTATTAATTAGTAGTAAAACATATTTTTATAGAGAGGTTTTTTTTTATTTATTCAAAACAATAACAGCAGTTTCAAACGTACAAACGTACTTGAACAGATATACATGAATAAAATATCTCAGTCTATGATAGGATGTCCTAATAATAAGCAAAAATTACTAAAGTATCAACGCTGAGCAGACAAACCAATCCTATATTTTTGTGATGTTGCAAGTAAAGCTGGAAGTTGGAAGTGTGCTCATCTGGAACCCCCAACCATTTGAGGGAGTGGCTATCTTATCTCAAATAACCGGAAATGCTGTCAATATAGACTTAAACAAGATGGCATTAGTGGCCAGGTGGATATTTAAAAATGCCCTACCATCAAGCAAACCGCGATCTAAACATGTACCCCGCTGGGAATCGAGCATGTAACCTTCTTTTTGTAAGTCTTTAAGTTGTGTGCATTGAGCTACGGAGGCGCTTCATGATTTTCTATGTAAGTCTAAACTCCGTACAAATGCTATATTAAAACGCGTGTTGCTACGTTTTGCGTCTATGGTGACTTCGCCTTATAAGTCCACTCACATGGAATAATTTTTGATTTGCAACTATAAATTGAAATTTAGAAAAACCTTTAAGAAATATGAAAATATCATCGAGATAATCAAAGCAACTGTTAAAAGTTAAATACTTTCGAAACGGCTAAATCGATTTCCACAAAACCATCTAGCAAAAAGCAGCTGCCAAAAATAAAAAATCGTTTTCAAATCGATTCAGCAGTTTTGGCCCGATAGATATACAGACAGATTTTCGGTTAACACATCGGCTTATGTCACTCTCCAGCGCTCCAACTATCTATAAAAGTCATGTCGATCCGTCACTAATTTTGACGTAAAAGAAGAATAAACAAACACATTTTCGCATTTCTAATGCTCAGCGGTTAAGACGAGGTCTCCCAATTTAGGAGGCTCGGGTTTGATACCCACGCAGGCCATGTACCAATGAGTTTTTAAATTTAATTTATTTACTTATGTGCTTTATCCGATTGCTCTCAAACGGTGAAGAAAAAGATCGTGAGGAAATCATACCTAAGAAATAGAAATTCTAAGCCATGTGACCCATACTTCATCATTATTCGAGGGTAGGCCTATACCCCTGCAGTGGGATGTTTACGGACTGAGATGATGAATGCCGTAACAATTTATTTGTTATAAGTTATCTAAAATTACACCATTATTCACCACCACATTGACCAAAAATATATGAGTCACTCGCACATACACATTAACAGCCTATAACACTTCAATATAAGCGTCTTCTATGGAGCGATTTGCATCTCTTTCCATGAGAGGATTTGCGTTGAACCGGCATATCAGCGATCGTAGACGTATTTGAGAGCTCCGTGTAGACAGGGTAGTGTAGACTTAGCCGCTTTTGCCCATCAGTGGTCCACACTGTTATGCTCACGATCATTTAGTCACCTCTCATGAAACTCACAGGAAGAGGAAAATGTACAAATTTTACTCTGACGAGGACCACAGCCACATAATAATGACCAATACATAACTCCATGAACACTACATTTATGCTTCTAAATCTAACTAACACATGCGCATCAGCATTTCAGGACACGTGCCTCCCCCTTGACCCTCCTCTCGTATCCGGGCTAATGCCATTACAGTAATTAGGATATGCTTAGGCATAATTGATGCAGTCAAACTAGGCTCGTATGCGATGGGTTAATTGCGTTGCTACGTCGACTATACTATAACTGTTATTTAGCTATATTTACGGCACTGTTTCAGGGTGTGTATTTAGATACACAAAATCTGACTATTTGCTACTAAGTCTTCACTTACGAAAATCTGATGTGGCACCTTAACCTATACGGCCATCTCATTAATAATAATAATAATATCCTTGGACATATACATACAGCGCCATCTAGTTCCACACAAGCAACTAGACTTGTGTTGTGGATACCAGATGGTTGATACACTACACAAATACATTTTTTTTTTGGAAATAAATACATATACATAAATGAAAAACATCCATAACTCGGGTACACATGTCCGTATTCACCATTCAAACATATGTCCCTAGCGGGATTCGAACCCGCAACCTTTTGGTATAGCAGCAGAGTTTCTAACCACTACACCAAACGCCCGTCAAATTTATTATTGTCATCATCATCATATCAGTACATCCATTGCTGAACATAATTCTTTATTCGTTCACTGCACAAGAAATACAAACAGGTTACAGTCGGAAAATATGTTTAAATGTGAGCTTATTTCTAAAGAGATCTTTTGATCTACTGGTGGTTAGAAATGTTTCACGGTAGGGGAAACAAATAAAAACGCGGAATCGAAAAATAAGCCTCCCTCATAGTTTTCCAAAGCCATCGGTTGGAAGCGACCTGCATCCACCGACTTCCCGCTATTTCCTCCCGTCGTCCGTCCACTTTCTAAGTGGACATCCTACGCTGCGCACGGGCAATTTCTTCGATGTGCCCTCCCCACTGCCACTTCAACCTACTATGCATATTAGGCTATATCGGTATATAGGTAGTATTATGTGTTAAGTGAGAAAAGTAACCGCTTTGTGGCTCAATGTAAACAACATTGGGTTTACGATTCGGAGGTCACGGGTTCGATCCCCAGCGGGGTACATGTTTAAGTACTAGGTTTGGTTAGTGGTAGGGCATTTTAAAAGTCCGCCTGGCTAGCTACCACCATCTTATCTAAATCTGCCGCCAAGCAGCAATGTTAATAGCATTGTTGTGTTCCGGTTGTCAGAGATAAGATAGCCTGTCCCCCAAATGTGTTGGGGTTTCTGGGTCAGTACGCTTCCACCTTCGACCTCATCTTCACTTAACATCAGGTGTGATTGAGATCAAGTACCAACCTGTTGTGTATATAAAAAAAAACATTTTATTTATTTATATTAACGTTTATGTAAAGTGGTATTGTATCACCATAATCAACATCCTTACATCTGCAGTTCATCTCACTAGGGTACTGACAGTCTACTTCATTACGAGATCGAATCAGAAATGAAGAAATCCGGGGTAGAACGAAGTCACTAACATAGCCCAGTTAATTGTTGAAGGGTCTAAGCACATATCACGAAGAACTGATGAAGACCTAATGAAGGTCGTGGGAAGTCGCTGTATATAGGCCGTTTCCAACTGGTGGCTATGGAAATCTATGGGACAGATCAATTTTTTAACAGTGGATGTCTTGTGAATTATATGATGATGATGAAAGACCACTGCAGTCAGTGTTTTCATGCCGCCTCTGTAGGCCACCAACTTGGCTTGATGACTGACTTCGATTGAAATCAACTGGAACCGACTGTTTAACATGCACTTCGAAGCACGGAAGTACTCGTAGGAAAATGCCACTAGTGGTTGTAATCAGTCATTTTGCAACAATTTCCATGGTATTTAAACATGGGCTTAATATCAAAAGGTTAGCAATTTACCATTCGTTTCTCCAGTTCGGTGTCTGTTAACCTTTAGTTAGTCTAAAAAGTAATAGATATCCAAATATTTTATTTATTCAAAACACGTAAAAGTAATTGACTAAAGAGCAACAAATTAAAAAACACGCTAGGGCGGGACCGCGCTGGGCGGCGCGGAGGGCGGGCGGCGAGCAGCGGGCGGCTAAAACGGAACTCTTGTACGAGTCCACTTATGCCACTTTACCGGGATTAAGCTTCTCAAATTGTTTATTGATCCATATATGAGTTGTTATTCTTAACTAAAAAAGCAAATTAAAGATTATTTTCATTATCTTTCAAATTATTTTATCAATTTCTCTATTTCCACTGAAAGAAATGTTGAGTAACAAAAATGTTATTATCTACAACTAGAAAAGTGACACCCGAACTCTTTTTGTGTTTAAAAGGGTTTATTTCGCACGGTATTCCATACAAACTTTCAAGTCCATTTTTTTTCAAAACGAATAAATCGATTGTAATGGAACTTTATACATATAAAGCACGTACATAGATCTAGACAGATAGTAGAGAACATTTTCAAAAAGACTAACTGACTAAATTAGAGCCATTTAAATAATGACACAAAAAATGCAACATATTCCTTTAAATTTGATATCTTGAAAATGTTTTCTACAACTATTTAGATCTATCTATCCTGCATATGTGTATAATTGACGACCGATTGGTGTAGCGGATAGTGACCCTATCCGCGAAACCAACGGTTGCGGGTTCGAATGTTTGTGTGATGGGTAAATGTAAATGGGGGCGAGGGGTAAATGTTTGTGTGATGAATACGAACATTTATTCACGGGGTCATGGATGTTTTTATAAATATGTATGTATATTTATCCGATATCTAAATATTATCCATAGTGCAAGCTTTGCTTAGTTTGGGACTAAGTTTTGTGTAAGTGTCGGAAATATTTAATTAAGTATTTAATTAGGTATTTGAAATGTATTTTTTAATCAATATTTGTTCATATTTGTATTGTAATACGTCCGCCGTAGGTATGTAGGGTAGGTTGCGATTTTCCAAGACGAGATGCCTCATGCATCTCTGGGACAAGATACAAATACCAACTTTTTTACATTAAGAGTTACATTTTTTATTTGATGGCCCCCGCAATGAAAAGTTTAACTATTTATAATGCTGAAATAAACTACCTATGTGACGTAATTACATATTTTACTGGACAATTAAATCCATAATTTCGAATTCTGCGCTCACATAACAAACCTATGAATAACAAATCACACCATTACAATGTCAAGTTATGCTTAACCAAACATGAAACGTGCACTGCATTTAGTAATTAATATTTGAGTATACTGTCAGCAGATCTGCTAATTTCGTTATAGGTATTTATCGATTTAGATGTTCCAGTTCACGGCTTTCCAGGCACTTCACTAGATTTCTTCCTATTTAACACCTCTCCTTGTTCCACAGTAAGTCGCGGCGCTAGTTGTGATTATGTTATGATTGGCGATGCGGTCAGTGCGTGGATGTGTGACTAAACACTTCTTCGCTTCTTCTTTCGTGTCCATGGGGGGTTCTAGTAAAGTTGTTAAATTTTTCGAGCCCAGTAATTAGCCACGTGAAGAGCATTGTCAGTTGCATTGAATAAGTCTTCAAATCAAAGGCATTTATTCACCAAATTACAGTAACAGTATTTATAGTTTGTAAATTTGGAGGAATGGATGATTTTCAGCCTTCCCCAGTGGAGTATAGTTACTGCCGCCAAAGAATAGGTAGCCGATAATGAAAATAATATTTAAAAAAAATATACACAGGGTGAAATTGAATTCGTGTAATACCTGTTTACTGGTGACTCCATTCCTGATCACGAACAACTTTCCCCAAGGAACCATAGTCGAGTCCGATCAAAAAGTTTTCGGTTACCCATACAAAGTAAACCATTCTGAAAACACCAACCACATTTTTTAGTTGAAATCGGCTAAGGTTCCTACTGGAAAGTTGTTCTTAATCAGGAGTGAGTTGAACTTCCATACTAAAGGTGGTTTCAACATGGTTTACTTTGTATGGGTATAATGGGAATTAAACTAATTCAAATTCACCCTGTATAAAATGAATGGAAAAATAACGGACTACTCCCAAAACTGTCTAGAAGTTTATATTTCTACAAGGTACCAACATTAAGAACTCTATTGATGATTTTATGAACTAGTCCTACATACAATCCACCTATCCTGAGCTAACTTCCTTGGATGAGATGGCATTAAATAAAGACTACACTTTATAATGATGGATTAGTTTCGGTTGATAAACAGGAAGCGAATCAATATGAAGATGTAATGTAATATTTTTAAACTTCGATATACAGGGTGCAAACTTAATAGCTTTACATGATGAAAGGGATTGTTCAGAATCGATAAATATAACAGATTTGTTTTATAATGGTGTTGATTTGAAATGGCATTACTATAATGAATAAATGGATTCGATAATGAACAACCTCTTTCTAATCTAATTTAAGTATACGCCCTGTATCTACAGGTGCAATGGTATGCAATAATATTATTGTATTAGGTACATTCAGCATTTCAAGAAGTAGATATTTTCCAGCAGTGCTCAGAGCTAGAGAATATCTATTGTACAATTCGCATCACGATTTTTTGAGGTCCCTGCCTGCAGAGAAGTGGCTAACGTTTCTAAAACGACAAACGCTCGCGATTCATTTCTGGCATCTGATTGGCTGTCCACTGTTTGCGGTTTATTGACATTCAATCAGCTACGAGAAATGAAGTGCTAGCGTTTTCGTTACAGAAACGTTTATCATTGTTTATTCCAATCGTTTTTCTATACCGTGAATAAGTTGGCCAATTCTGCAGTTCAGGAGCCATACATGTATTTGTTGCTAAATGTTTAAGAAGCAAGTGGATCTGTGAATGCACAACAATACAGAATAGTACCATGTACGAGTATGTACGTATCTGGGACGGAACCGGTCGCGGGCCGATGTCCCGACATTCCTGGATATTCACTAGCGCTACTTATTCCACTTCTTTTCTAACTTTACAACTAAAGTAAATTATAAAGTTGTAAGTACCCATATGAATATTACATTTATTTAACTTATTATATAAGTCTGGTACTTTGTAAGCGACTGTTACTTAGTTTAACCACAGGGTAAATAGGTCTGACTTTATCTAAATTTGTTACTTCTGTTTCGGCTCTGACAACTTGGTAGCCAGGTCGCTGTAAAAGTTCTAACTCAAAAAAAATAATTAATCATATCGATAAACTTATCTAGAAGGATATCTGACTAAATAATACATTATTAACCATCAAAGTTAGTTACAATAATAAATTTGTAAATTTTCATAAGGTTCTGATCGGTGGTCTTTACTTAGTGCAGATGATTTTAGATATGCTAGTACAACGGCTAGCCAACAGGGATGGAGGATTTTAAATGCAACTGGTTCGAAAAAGACAACATTTTCCCTTGCTATATTTAAAATAGCTTATAGCTAAGTAGAGTATACATCAAAAATAAATCGTATAATCTTGGAACGCAAAGACTATTTTCAAACGAGTTGTGAAAATGGATATTGCAATTTCTATTTCAACATTGAGGCAGCTACACATTTTTATTTGTGGGTGGAGTGAGATAGACAGTGTCTACTAGAGGAGGTGTAAAAGAGAAGGCTGTATCTAGCATTTATATTCTGGGTACGTGTAAGTTTCAGGCAACGGTCGCCGTGAAACTCGTAAATGGGAAAAAAGCAACAACGGAGAACTCAACCGCCTCTAGTGAGGGGAAATCACGATAGAAATCGTTAGAGCCTACATAAATTATATGGTAAGCACTTATAGAGACCATCATTCATTAATTATATTTTTTTATCATTAATAATTAAATATGGGTACGTTTTCTTAAAAGGGTATTTCAATGTTATTATTTTTTAGGAAAATTTAAAAAAGATAAAATTAGCATTTACTTATATTAGGAAAATGAACCTGTAATTGGTTCAGTACAGTAGCACAGGTTTAGTATCTATCATTTTTTTTAGTATCCTGTTGGAAAATAATTATATATGTATAATTATAGAAAATCTTTAGTTTAGAGTGTGAAGTGTTGAAAATTAGAAAAGCCGATAAATTAATCAAATCGTTCTGATTTTAAACAGTCATTAACTTCAAATAATTACCGTTAGGTGCCCTCGAAACGTTCACTAATTGGAAGTCAAGTGTATCCATGTAAATCCAACAACCTCTTCTCAGGGCTGCCAGTGTGGACTGAAGATTTGGTGTGGCGGCGTGTTTGCTATTCAAAGACTTCGTAAAAATCCAGGACCAGCTGGGTTTCTTCTATTATACGGTCGGTGTATCGGAGAGTAGGCTAGCGGCTATCTGGCGCTTTCTGGACAGGATCCCACCTCCACACTCCTCGCACAGGAACTATTATAAGCTAGGATCAACAGTGGTACTCGACACGGGGCCTACTGAATGTAGATGGTGCCCTATACGCGGCTCTATTGCTACCTTGGACCTCAGACTAATTAAAGAAAGTAAGAGGGTATTTAAGTAGGAAAAATAAGTTTCCCACTTCCCCCCTCGGCACGTGGGAGTGTAGCCAATGAAATGCAAAACAACTCTGAAGCGGGTTGGCTTATACACCAACGGAACGGAAAGGAAGGAAACTCGGAAGGACGACGAGTACAGTCTCCCGATGTCGTATACACCACGGACTGCGCCCAAATGCAGTGAGCGCGAGTAAAAGTGCCAGTAGTAAGAGTGGCAAAAGTGGAGAGAGTTGTGACGACTCGAGACTAGAACACCGGACGGATTATAGAATTTAAATCGTCAAGCATGAGTTCGCGTTCCGTCATCGTCCCGTTTATGCACTCCCTCAGAATGTGGTGTGATGTTTGATCACCGTGATCACAATCGTTTCCTGGACAGTGAAACCTCCAATGGCAAGGCCTGGAGGAATTATGCCAATACCATGCGGTGCGAAGCATCTGATGGTGGGAGTTTGTGGAGCACTCTTTGGACGGTTGTAGAGATTCGATAAAGACTACCAAATCCTATCCTCCATATCTAAGAGTACAGTTATCAAATGCAATACTGTTGTCAGTTGTAGTGTAGTGGTATACTCTGCGAAGAGCCTGAACTGTTTTGGAATCGGTTGCAGATCTCGAACAGCTTCGAGACCGTTGATGGAAGAGTGATTCTCCCGTAGACTTGCGCTTTCCAGGCTTGAGCAGCATGATGTCCCACCGTGCGCAGAATGTTTATCATTAATATATGTGTTAGGATAGTGCGGTGAGGTGTGGGCGAAGAACTATGTTGCTCATACGTCCACGTCGATTTTAGGATTCGGGGTGTATAGTCTTTAACGTAGATTTCGTTCCATTTCTTTAGAATAGAAAGAATAGAGAGATGAATGGAGAGAGAGCGTCATAATGCGGCAGTGGTTCTGATACCATGTTCGTACCATAGCCATATCTTCAATATTGGTAATACGTACTAGAAAATTACAGCTTAAATTTAAGTTCCATATGTGCTTATTGCCGTGTTGACTATTGCTATCGAGAGAGAGGGGGGTGAATTGCGTGAATCTCAGTATCAGCGTCAACGCTCTTAAATATAAATAAATAAATATCCTTAGACATACACATAGCGCCATCTAGTTCCACAGTAAGCAACTATAGGCTTGTGTTGTGGATACCAGATGGTTGATATACTACATAAATATATATTTTTTTGTAAATAAATACTTATTATAAATTAAAACATCCATAACTCGGGTACACATATCCATATTCATCACACAAACAATATGCCCCTAGCGGGATTCGAATCCGCAACCTTTTGGTATAGTGGTCAGAGTTGCTAACCACTACACCAAACAGGTCTTCATGTGAATAAGCTCTAATTAGTAACACAACATCATTACATACCGTCCATGTAATGATGACTTAGTAGCTATGACTTTGTCAGGTACTCCATAATTAATAAATCCGATCACGTCTGATCAGTCACACGAATGAGGTAAGAATTATATTCACGACAATGACATGCCATTGTTAAGTTGGATGCGGACTACCAACAACGAGGTACATAATAATAATTATATCTCTATAGTGTTGGTGAGCGATTAAGTACTTGTTTATGCTAAGTAATGTATCCGTCAATATCTGACCGCTTGAGACATCACATGACAGACTAAGGTTAATATGAATAATACACGCAAACAGGAAAAAACAATTAATCATTCAAATCAAACACATTTATTTATATACACAATGTGCATGATATTTTTTAATTGCATGAATAAAATGCACAGATGCGAGGATAGGATCTAAATAAAATCCGGGCGCGTTTGGGGCCACAAGCACTCACCGGTATGCAACTACGGTGTGCTGAAGATGACGAATGCTCATATTGTAGGTTAGTACCCTGGCAGACATTTCCTCGGGCGGCCATCTGGAAGAACTCAATGAGTTTACACCAGCGGCTGTTGACTAGATCCAGGATTTCGTCTTTAATTTATAGCAGGATGACTTACTATTGGCCGAAAGATAACAATAATAACTATATAGTTCAATTAATAAAGTAGTCGTAGAGTGTGTGAGCGGCCTAAGCGATTTCTTCAGAAACTTAATCAGGGTGCTTAGGGAGAAATTTAAGTTTTTTGCTAAAATTTCAAAAATGGTGGGTTATAGCGAAAAATGTTTAAAAATAGTTTATAAAATTCTCTATAACTTTGATTCTATACAGTTTTTCCATATTCCATTCCCTTTTCGAACTACACGCCTTGGAAAAGTGCAATCTATGATATAAAGAGACTCGTGCTCACTGACTGATTCATCAACGCACAGCTTAAACCACTGAAGCTAGAAATTGGATAGTAGGTTCTTTATGTGACGTAAACACAAACTAAGAAAGGATTTTTGGAAATTCAACCCTTATGGGGGTGAAATAAGTGGTGAAAGTTTGTATGAAACTTTTTCGATTTGCTTGAAACTTGGTACAAATAGTCTACAATATAAATAAAGAATTACGTATTTCAGGATTTTTCAAAATTCAACCCTTAAGGCGGTGAAAAGAGGTGGCAAAGTTTGTATGGGAATTTGAAGAGGAAGTTTTTTAATATTTTTGTTAGTAACATAACTGAGTATCTGAAAATTTACTATTACTTTTAACTATGATTTTTTTCTTACGATAGTCGCCCATGTGCTGTTAAACAACTAGTCACTTGTGCGAGTGTTTACTCATAAAAGGAGACAGGACAGTACTTCTTTTAATGAATACTTTGTCTTCTTTAATTTGTATTGTTTTCGTCTGAATTGACTTAGGTAGAGGTACCTACTTACTTTCCCGACCATATGTCGGGGCTCACCGCGTGGTTCGCACTTCGGCAGTGAGAGGGCGCCACTTGACGCATGCGCCCCGTATATGTGCACTATGCAATTGTTTAAAATATGTCAATTGCAAATTTTCAAGACATGGTTACTATGCACGTGCTATAATAATTATTGAAAACCTGAAGATAAAGGCTCACATACAGCATCAACCTAGCGTGTCCAGCAGAGAGCGGCCCGTGGCTGTTGTCCTCTACTAAGGAACGGAGGTGAGTGGTGCTTTTGCCTATTTTCATTCAGTGCGAAAGGTTTGATAGTACATCATATCACAATCGTATTGTGATAGCTTTTTGCTGTACCTGAAGGGTGAATACTATAATCATCTATGGTTTAATACAGTCCACTTCTTGCTATACATTATCTTCCCTCTCTGCGACTCTGTGAGTTGCCCCCCTTTACTAGCGAACGTTTTCACCACACACCCTACGTAGTACCAAAACCGGATAAACGTGTGCACTACTCAACCATATTTCAAAACTTCTTTTTGCTATTGATTTATGTGATTTTGTATTTGAAATCCTGGCTAGTCAAGCCAACCGAACGTATGAAATGTCCTGTATTTCGATACAATTACATGTTGAGTCAAGGAGAGTTGCCTAAATAAAATGATGACAAGTACCTATTGATGATGGATCAAATAGAAAGTCGATAATTTTTAATGCCGATAATGTACTTGCTTCACATCACTAGCTACTCGTCATCAGGGCCGAGCGGCGTTGATATTTCCACGTAGATTTCACTCCGTAAAACCTTTGCCTTTTATTTTTTATATACATTTTTTGGTCGGCACATCTCGTTTTATGCACAACGCAAACCACTTCAATATTGAGCACGAAGTTTCCCAGACTGTGAACTTTGTTACATTTTATTTGATTTTGATTCACATATTTATTGTTACGATTATTGCGTCGTCGAGTTTCCGTACCAAATGTCCACACTCCACTTCCGAACGATATAAGATCTTGTTTCTTCAACAAAGAAATTTATTTAGCCCATAAAATATGGACCCAAAGTCTGAATTAAAAAAGTTTTATTTTTATTTATTTTATTATTATTTATTATAAACTGTTCCGTAAACGTAGGAATTATGTTTATATAGGATTTGGTGTGCAGGTTGCGATCGGCACATGCACATTTTACGGTCGGTGCAGGAGTGTGACCAATTGATACCATATTCATGTTACTGACAGTACACGCGCTCAGCTCGCTACCCGTACTTTTGAACCACTCTGAAGCTGTGTTGCCAATTTCAACAAATTATCAAAAGTTATCCGTTACAGGAAATACAAGAACTTCACTGTCGATATTAAGTGGTAATAAATAGAAGTTTTAAACATAAAGCGAAACGGAATTCAATGTCAACTAACTCACTTTGTTTAGGCTAACGGCTATACGACCAAGCCACTTAAAAAAATTAACCAACTCACAACTGTCAAACTTACGGTTATGTGAATTTTCAAAAATGCAAACTTAAATGCGAATGTGTATCTGTAATTTTCGCATGTACGTACATTCAAAAGCGAACCACTCAGAAGTCGGTCTCCTGATGTTTTGTTTTTACGCTTACCGTACTTTTAAGGGGTCTCTAGCACGACATCTGTGGGCTATTTAAATATCTATAGCTCATAACAAATCAAATCAAATATATTTATTAATTATTATGATACATTAAAACATAAAATCTACATAATAATACTTAATTTCAACTGTAACATTAGTGCCTGAACTAGAAAAATCCTGTGTTTCAGGCGAAACAATTATCACGTCGATCAGTAATCATAACCTCAAACGATTTTAATCACTTTTAGTTGTCATGTTAAAAACCTTTGAGGATTCAATTTTGTACGAACTAAATAATTAATGTGATAGAAATAAATTGACATGTCGTCCATTTTGTGCGCTCGTAGTCAAAAAAGGATGAATCAGACTAAATTCAGTTTAGAACGTGTACCAACCGAATCGACACCATAGACGCATAACTTCACATCCTATATTCCAAATGGGGTGGGCAGAGATATCCCAAACATAAGCTAACGGGGTTTGTTTTTTATTTAGCAATATTAATATTAAAGTTTAACGCTTGAACCAATATCCACGGCTCACCTTTCGAAATATACAGAAATGCACACGTGACAGAGTGTGAGCCCACCATCGTTAAAACATATAGGTCTATAGATGTATTTTTTTTGGATTTAGACACCCAGGGGAAGAGATGACTATCTACAACTACATCAAGGAGTTTACCAATATGCCTACTATCCACTTGCTTGCATAAGACCATAGTTACGCAACTAAAGATGTTTGCGACTGCACTGATTTCGTCAACTGCGAGTGGCAACCAAATGGTTATTATGTAAAGTGAAAGTACCTATCAGTACAATAATCTAATACAGTTACGTTTGTATAAATCGTTTAGTAATAAGACTCATACGTATACATTATAAGGACAAGAATGGAATTAATGAAAATATACGGAAGGGGTCGAGTCCATGACCGTTGAAACGTGCAAGTCTAAAAATGTTTTTTAGTGGTAAGTCGCTTAGTCGCCTAATATAACATCCACGGGAAGAGACGGGTTGATTCTATTCTTTTTGCGTGCCGAAACCACATAGCCATGCAATATAACATTTTTAAGAAATTCAAAAGCACGGATTTTGTTTGCAACACAACAGTAATTATAGTAAGTGGTGATGGTTGTGAGCCCATCGCCGTTGAAACATGCAACTCTTTAGATGTTTTTCAAAGTCCTTTAGTCGCTTACTATAACTAATTTACGCTTAGTATTGTAATATTAAATTATTGGCAAAGAATATTACATTCTATATTTTTGTTCTGTTTGGCGTTGTAAGTTAAAACAAATTGTAGCCGTGTCAATAACTGCTGACGAAATCATACCGACATCTCGTATATTCCCTTAAGTAGACGGGTACGTATACATATATAATTGTATAAGTATGTACAAGAACAAACGCATATTGAAGCGGGAGAACGGTCGAAGGCGCGGGCAGTGCGGCGTTTATCGACGCAGCCGCGAACCGCCTTGGTATGTGCGCCGATTAACTGGTAAAACCTCTCTATAGTAGAAAATACACAAATAATCTACCATTTTTTTTACAAATACAAATGCTTTTTATTGTTATTTATGTATATAGATCTAGGTACTTACGAAATTATCAAATTTTTAATAAAAGAATTCAAATTCCGGTTTATTGATAAATACAAAATTGAAAATATTTCAGAAAAAATACGCCCCGTCCAACTGGCATCCATGAGGCATTAACTAATTAAACATATCTGAAATCGTTCATCTACAATAGATAGTACCTACTGGTGTTACCTATATCGTGAAATTGTGAGAATATTTTTGGTGTCAAAATATTTACAGCAACATGAATAGCACAGAGGATCGTGATTTTCTATACTCGGATATTTTGCTGACTCGGAAATATTCTACAATTGACTGCCCGATTGAAATGCCCTTCGAAGCACGAAAACACACTAAATACTATTAGTGGTTATCCATATAAGGATTGCCCGTTCTTGATATTACTCAATTTCGTTAATCAAATCGAAAACCGAATGAGCAGCAAGTGTTACGTTATATCGAAGTTCATAAATCTGTCTAAGCCATTGTAGTACTTACATAAACGTTTTCGTTTATGGCTTGTGAAACTGTTAAGTCAAACGTCATACCAATGTATATAAATTAATATGTAGATTGCCACACCAAAGCGATACTTTGTCTCAGTAAAACCAGCGCTTAGGACATACACTGGGTATGTGGACAGATCTCGAACCGATAGCTGGCGAGATGTCGACTGCACTGTCGCAGCCTCTAACCTCCCCCCTCGAGTGTCATTGAACGTCTTGAGGTCTGGCTTAGAACAATCTTAACGAATGCAAAGAGACTGCGAAGCGGCTACATATTTACACTGTAATCTCATTTGTCATTCCATAATTAATTAATTTTAGTATAGAAGTATACCTTTTTTATATAAGCAATGGAATACCACAGGTATATTGGACTTTCGTTGAGTGAACCACGCTTCAGGTCAACCAGAACAATCATAACACAAGTAAGTATAAAATAGTGAAATTCAGCCGAAAATTGTTGGACTTCCATACTAAAGGTGGTTTCAGAAAGATTTACTTTGTATGGATAATCGAAAATTTTTTATTGAAGTCGACTATGGTTCCTTGGTAAGTTGTTCGTAATCAGAAGCGGCGTCACGATTTAATGAAAATTATACGAATTTCAATTCAACCTGTATAGGCACACATATTAAATATATTTCATAGACTTTTCTAGGCATTTTGGAGACCATCTTATGAAATAAAACGTTATGAAAGAAAGATATTAACGGATGACTATGATGATAACTTTCATCCTCATTAAAATTCCAATACCAATTGTGAATAGTATGGTACAGATAATTATATTAATACAAATCATCTAAATAACAATAGATCCATGTTCTACGGCGAGTGAGATTTTGAGCTGTATCCAATTATAAATTTTTCACAAGAAGCTCTATTAAGTGCAATTTGTCTTTCATGTTTTGATTCACACAATGGAGAAGGTAGTCATCACTTATGTGTAATACCTACTATAAATAGGTACGTAAAGGTATCAACTCAGCTATCTCGTTGGGAAAAGTCTTTCGTTTTACTTATAAACGCTAGAACTTTTTTTAATCAGTTTTTTACCTCGCGTCGTACTACAAACTAGGACTCATAAAAGTCAGGTAACATAAAAGGAATTCTCCAAAATGGCGTAAGTACTAATTTTTGAGTTTCGAATGCGTAACTTCTAATTTGAAATAATTGAACTTAAATTTGACGTGTTTCATTTACTTTTATAAATAATTTAAAAAATGGTTAGAATTTTTTACATTTTTCAGGTTTAGTTTTTATTTTCCAGCCTGTTAGAATAGTTACCTAGATTAGTATCGAATTGCGGACCTTCATGCCGCGACAGTGTTAATCCGAAACCATTCCACGGCCCCGCTCTATCAAATTTGCAATCCATATCTAGTGCCAGCACGCTAACTACATAAATATTAATGATTAATTAATTACTTATTAGTGGACACTGATGCCACAACACATACGATGTTGTCCCCAAAAATACCGAAGCATCAGCACACAGATAACACAGCATCCGGCCATTGTAAGTTGGATGTCGTTGCGTCCGTACGAGATAATTTCACCTGACCTCTGCCGGTTCATTGACTGCGCCCTGCATAGACATACGCACGTCTAGCTTTGTTTGTGGAACAAGCTTCAAGAGATTGGATATGGTTGGACAATTAATTAAAATCACATCACGTTTAAATTACATAATTCTAGTTTTTTCTATAGTTATATGGTGTTCCATAACGCTCTTTAGGAAAATCCATGTTTGCTTACCTATCATTAACAGAGCTGCAACTCATTTATCGACATATTTTTATAAACCAGTATTTATCTGCTGCTTCGCCTGCGTAGAAAATGTTTATATGTTCGTTGTGTCAATTAGTCATCCCACAGGAATAATATCCTGTGTTGTATTTCAGGGCATGTCTATCTGTGTACAAAATTCATAGAAATCCGCCATCTGTTTGGCCTTAGTAACAAACATTCAAACTTCGGCATTCAAGGAAAACATTCAAACATTAAAAAAATTGTATTTCACCATATACATATAGGTAATGTGATCGATGATTGTACACGTCACCAGAAAATACTAACCACCTGGTGTGGAGGGTGCCGAATAGTTGATCGATGAAAAATAAAGTAACAGGATACGAAAGAAAACAATTAAAGAAATCGCACAACGCTTCTGACTTGGGTTGCGCCACCGCGCGCTGCCCAGCCGAGAGCTTACCGCGTATAAAGTGGTTGGAAGTAAAGAGGAGACACAGAAACAACGAGGAAATTTATCTAGGCCCGTGTGGGTGTGATAATACCGTTCACTTCTACTGCAGGGATGTCAGGAGATGCGTTTGTATTGGTATTTCTATTTGTAGAACGCTGGTCTGTCTATTTACATCATGTTCTATTTTTGACTTGAATAATGTTCATTTGGTTTGATAATATCGGTAATTACAATATGTATGGTAGTTTCACTGCTTATTAAAAAAAAAAGTATTTCATAATTGAAGAACTTTTTTTTTCATCGCTTTATTCATCGTTCTAAGGAGCGATGAACTTTTAAAAAGGTAGAAATATAATTTCCTAAAAATATGAAAGCACATATATATATAAGTATAATATTCGAGATCGGCTAGGAGAGATAAACATTCAAAGAGAAAATAGTTTTATACGTATTAGTGTGGCGATATCATTGCAAACCGGCCAGCGCCTCGCCAGGTGACCGAGACTTGGTACGGACTCCCACAGATCTACAAAACTGAACACATTAATTTTATTTTTATTGATATTCAAATTCGCGACCATTTACGCACCTGCTACTTCGACTCTATCAATTAAGCTTCTTTATGTTACGTTCTGCACCGCCACGATAACTAGAAAAAGGAATTCAAACACAACGTGGCAACCCGAACAAGCACACTTTTTTAAGAAATATTTCGGACAGTTACACCAATCATCTAGTCCCAAACTAAGCAAAGCTTGTACTATGGATACTAGATAACGGATAAACATACATAAATATTAATATAAACATCCATGACTCGGGAATAAATGCTCGTATTCATCACACAAACATATACCCCTCGCGGGATTCGAACCCGCAACCATTGGTTTTGCTGACAGGGTCACTATCCACTACACCAATCGGTCGTCACTATCCTTGACAAGCTTTCCTTACCCGGAGGACCCTTGACAACAGTATTTACTACTACTAAATCACTCCAATGCAGATTGCACATATTTCAAGCTTCTTCCAAAAAAAATTGTCTTTAAATCCTGTTGATGTGATATACGACTGCCATTTGATTATTGACCGCAATACGTGCGGATGTGTGTTAAAGATCGATATGGAGAAAGGCTTTGTTGTGACGATGAAGTAAACGTCATTGATACGATTTGAAAATCTGTTCTACAACGAGAATGACTACCACAGCCGAGTCAATTGTTAGTGAGTGAGTCGATATTAGGCCGTTGAATTGTGATTGAATAATACTTTCAATGCTCAATTTGAATTTATATTATTACCATCCTTACTCGCCTCAAATATATTTATTTAAATTATCTATTCCTTTTTTAATCGGCTTCAGAATCATTGTTTAGTACACGCATTTTAATCATCATGATTTATATCATATGAGCCTTTGCTTTTGTTGGCCCATATAATACAAATACTTCAAAATGTAATTCCTCAACGCAACCCCTTTCATTTTAACTTCCTTCCGTGGCTCAATTTTTCCCAGCGGGGTACATGTCTAATGGCAGTTTGTGGTTTTCTGCCAAGCAGCGTTGTTGTGTACCAGCTGTTTGAGGTAAGATAGCCAGTTCCCGAAAATAAGTTGGTGGTTCCGGGTGAGCAGGCTTCATCTTCGGTCTCATCTTCATTTAACATAAGGTATGATTGCGGTCAAGTGCTAAGCTAACCCGATATGCATAAATTTTTTTAAGTGTAATGGTATAAGATCATTTTTATAATTTGGCTTACGTAGCCAATTCCTCCCAATAACTACAATACCTAGATAGAATATGAACATAAATGTTGCAATCTAGTGACAGCTCTACTAGAATTCTAACACGGGTAGAGTCATTTGTGTTTGTGTCTCTTCGGAGAGTTTACGAGCGATGTGCTATCGTGCACTCCGCAGCTAGCGAAGATTCCAGATTCAAAACACCGAGTATTTCCTACCAGCTTTCTGTTAGCTAAACAATATCTAGCCGTGAGTTCCGTATTAATAAACCACTGTAATCTCATATGGAAAAATATTTTTCCCACGGAACATGGATCGCTTGTAAATTTCACTGTGCTAGCAATTTAACACGTGTTTTTTACATGCGAAAAAGAGCATATTATGGATAGTCAAAATATCGGTTGAGTGATTACTACTAGCATCCTAGTTAATCGCCAGTTGTACCGCTGGTTGGCACGCCGACGACGCCAACATCGGCTGCCGCTACCTTATCGATTAAAATGCCAGTCGATTCGTCAGCTACCACTTCGACAACTCCCACCACAAGTGGATGCACTGGCAATGTTTTAGTTACCGACATATCTGTACACGTTTTACGGGTTTTTCAGATACATTAGGAATTAATTTACTAAATATTATTTATTATAAATGTCGTGCAAGACAAAACAGGCAATGGGTATCGAAATCTCAAGCCCTGACAACACTAGTCATGCAGGGTGCACTAGTTAAGCACCAGCTTGATTTTCTTTGCAAGACATAATTAATAATAGTTCTAGCTCAATCGCAAATCAATCAAGGTAAACTTTTAGCTGTACGTGGATGTAGTTTCCCTTTTGATAATTTCCCTTTGTGTAGGACATTATGTTCGGCAAAATGCTAAAGCTAGAAACACACACTCACACAATATGGTATAGTGGAACTACAGTCTCTTCAACATCGAAAGAATAACTTTGTTTTAAAGAAATGAAATTCCAACTTTGATGCGTTAGCTAATTAGTTAGTTGATTGAGTTTGAATTTTATTACCTTCTGTATCCCATCTCTATATTTATCTCCTTATTATGTCTATAAATAATAATAGCGGTTCTTGAGCCCTATCTCTTGTATTTATAAACGTGATTCCAATGCTTTTGAAGACAAATTTTTAACTCTTGATACGAATAACGGTATTACGAGTAAGCCCAGGGAAAATACGGTTTGACCTCGGAAAAACGAATAACCGCGATTTTCTTGAAACATTTAATAAAGTGTAACAATAAATACAAATGTATTGTACAAATAAAGTGTAAATGTAGTAACAATTGCTAAAAATTAAGCATTTATAAGAAACGCAAGTACTAAGTAACTAAATAAGCTAAAGTTGAAAAATGTGTTTCTTTTAAAAAAAATGCTCTATTGATGGGTATTTCTTTAAAGTCAAAACACTTAGGAAAATTATCGTTACAAAATATTAGTTCTCATTTTTATTTCTTAAACAATGCAGCTCGGCGACATTTTCAGCTAAAACATAATGCATGCCTAATTATAACATGCTTAGTTTTTTATCCATCAATAAGTTAACTGTGTTTAACAAAAGTCTACATAATGAAATAACAGTTAGTATTTATTCTTATTAAGATACAAATTAAAAATAGGGTTTTCTAAAAAAATCTAGACTAACCGCTACATTTCTAATATACCTCTATAAGATAGCAATAATATAAGTCGGTTCTGAATTATGTCTAGATAAGCTAATTTTTTACCGTATTTTCCCTGGGCTATATGATGTAAAGCCTATGTATGTCTGTACCACCAAAATTGCTAATTTTTTTAAACAGCTAGTGTTTACGAGATCGTTTTTACAGCCATTTTTTTCACGCACAACGGGTTTGAGGTTGACCTCAATCATACCGTGATATCACGTGATATAATCTTATTCCACCGTCACCCTTCCATCTTCGGACCACTAGGTGTGGGGAGGGATTCCACCCGTGTATAGTTAATATACCGAACATTCGCACTAAGAAGTTCGATTCTTCATTCATCATCCAAACAGCCAAGGCAAGGAACTCCCTTCCGGAGTCTGTCTTTCCTGAATCCTACAACCTTGGGGTCTTCAAGAATAGTGAATAGGCATTTACTGGGACCACATCGTCACTTTCCATCGGGTGAGATTGTGGCCAAACGCGAATCCAGTCAATCATAAAAAAAAATATATAAAGAAGTTCCACATTAATAATACTTTGAAAAACAAACTTTTAATACTCCATCGTGATTATCATATATTATTGTAGTTTAACCATGTATATAAAATTTCGTATCCATGCTATAAACCGTAGAGGAGATCCTCTTCGGGAAACAATAGCTGCAGCGTCATGTCAACGAGAAAATCATGTAACCGTGTATGCACAATTTATTATCCGTGATATTAACCGTTAAGGAGTACCCCTCGTGAGGAGACGATCCTGGCTGCAGCATCAGCTCATGTCTACTATATATATTTTTTTTTTCATTCACAACGGGTTAGCACTTGACCTCAATCACATCTGATGTTAAGTGAAGATGAGGTGGAAGGTGGTAGCGTACTGCCCTTGAAACCCCAACTTATTTGGGGGACTGCTATCTTATTTGCTATTGCTGTTTGTTTGTATAGATTTAGATAAGATGGTGGTAGCTAGGCAGGCGGACATTTAATATGCCCTACCACCAAACAAACCGAGTACTAAATATGTACCCCGCTGGGGATCGAACCCGCGACCTCCGAAACGTAAACCCAATGTTGTTTACATTGAGCCACGGAAGCGGTTATAAATGTATTGTCATCAGAACAATCATCCTTAGGTTAACTGTAAATAGTTCTAAAATTACTTGTAAATTTTAAAACGGACAAATTGCATTTGAATATAGGAAATTAACTAAAGCTTGTAAAAACGGTGTTTGTATGATGGTAGGACATTATTATGGGACTTCAAAAAGGAAGAGGTTATCAATTGAGTTGTATTTTTGGCGGTTCAATTATAAATGTCCCACCTGGCCAGCTACCGTATTATTTAAGTCTGCCGCCCTGCAGCAATGTTGATAGCATTGTTGTGGTCTGGAAAATGAGGGTTCCGGGTGAGTGCGCTTCTACTTTATGTCTCATCTTCACTTATCTGACGTGAATGAGATCAAGCGCTGATTGGTTCTGCATAAAAAAGTTGGTTTACTTATTTTGATAATAAAAAAAATCATTATAAAATTAATTGATAAAGTAAATAACAATTGAGTTTGAAAACCAAAAACTCAGCATATTTGGTTTTCGCAGGCAGGTTTTACCATAAAATGGATCCTATGACACCTCTTGGATCAAGATGACCACCATGCACTTCGAAATCAGTCAAGGCATTTAGGCTACAAGAGGTGGCAGAAATTTTTATACATATATATTTAAATACATACACACCTTCCTTGCGCAGTCGGATAATAAAGCAAGCCATACCTAGAACAAAACTGAGTTGAAAGGGTAGAGACTAGAGAGAGAATCAGCAAAACTGTTGATTACAACAGTTACAATTACTGGGACCCTTATGTACTTTTGACGACATGTTTGGTGTAGTGGTTAGAAACTCTGACTACTATACCAAAAGGTTGCAGGTTCAAATCCCGCTAGGGGCATATGTTTGTGTGATGAATACAGACATGTGCTCCCGAGTTATGGTTGTTTTTCATTTATATATGTATTTATTTACAAAAACAATGTATTTAACCATCAACCATATATCAACCATCTGGTATCCACAACACAAGTCTATAGTAGCTTAATGTGGAACTAGATGGCGTTGTGTGTATGTCCAAGGATATTTATTTATTTATATAACATACCATCTAAACCTTTATTTTTGAAAACTAATTGTGATCTACATAGTTTGCCTGTAGATTAACCTGACATGTAGTGAGATTTATTCAAAATTTAAAGAACAATACAAACAAAATGACATTCAAATCCTTTGCAGAAACAACTGTATATTTTAAAATGTAGTAAATACATTTTAAAATGGTTGATGATGATGATAGTTCGACACCCATTACCGCCTCCGTGGCTCAAAGTAAAACAACATTGGATTAACGATTCGGAGGTCGCGGGTTCGATCCCCAGCGGGGTACATGTTTAAGTATTCGGTTTGGTTGGTGGTAGGGCATTTTACTAGCTACCACCATCTTATCTAAATCTGCCGCCAAGCAGCAATATTAGTAGCATTGTTGTGTTCCGGTTGTCAGAGATAAGATAGCCAGTCCTCCAAATGTGTTGGGGTTTCCGGTTCAGTACGCTTCCACCTTCGACCTCATCTTCACTTAACATGAGGTGTGATTGAGGTCAAGTACCAACCCGTTGTGCATAAAAAAAAATACCCCCTTGCTCTATTAGGTTTCCTAAAAAACGGAACCCTAATAGAATCACTTCGTGACGGACAAAGCTTCTTCAGGACCCTTTTACTCAGAAACAGTTTGAGGTAAGTTTAGTTGAGCGATATTTCGATGGAAATTGCGATAGCGCACAATAACATATAGAGGTATATAAAGTAGTAGGTACATTTTATAAATTCAGTCAATTATTGTGCTAAATACTCATTCATTACGTTACACACAAAATTGTTGGTCACGAAACTTACGATGAACGAAGTAACATAGTAGCAGTTGGTTCTATTTTTGAATGTCTCACAGTTTTCCATGAATGGAGCAAGTTTGCAGCCACTTCATACTAGATGGCGTTAGTAGTGGTAAACGGGGCTACATTCGAATCGTTGTCGGTCGGGAATTCCCTGCGCACTGAATACCGATTTTTTGAAATTCGAATGCGTCACTACAAACTTTCGAAATTCAAATTCTCAAAAATGGCGTGCGTAACTTATAAAACTTGCATAAATTTTGGAAATTCATTAAGACTTAATACATTTAAAAGACTGTGATGGTGAAGAATATTCCGAAAAAACTTTCTCAGGCATGTTTCTATAAAAGTCCATTGCAATTAGAGTTGCCAGATCGCAATTTAAACAAGGACGAGCGGAAGGCCTAAAAAGAAGGACTTTCTAATAAATAGGAGGACTTACATAATTTAAAGTGCTTTCATTTACAATTAACTTTATTTGAATAACATTTATCCCAACTTTCTTGGTCTGTTGCATTGTATGTTTTTTTAAATTATATTGTAGGTATAAGAATCAATGATTTCACTGATTCCCATCTGATTCTTTCTTTGACACGTTACGTATTACCAGCATGCATTAAAGACGTATAGGCAAAATTATTAATTAAAAATATCATCATATCATATGTAGATGTGATAATCATACAGTAGGTAAGAGAGGACAAGTTATAAAAAAGGAGGGCATGTCTAGATCCAATGTACTGATTTTGCGTAACAACTACCCACAGACATTTAAAATTGAAATTCCCAAACTGTATAGAACTTTACAATATTTGTATTAGGTTTAATAACAAATTCTACGTTGTGAACGAATTAAGCGAGCGCGGACACTCAATAATCGATTCCTGACGTAAACATGTCCCAAGGTAAAGTTCGTGTGTCACTTTCCATAACCGATTGTTCAGCAGGTGAGCTTAACAGTGTACTGTACCGATTTTTGAAATTCGAATAGGTGCGTAACTGCAGGCAATTGAATTTTTTTTTAAATACATTCCTAATTGATAACCTCCAAACTTTGCTTGGCTGTGCATACCATTCTTTCTGTTCAATTGTTACGACAGGATATAAATTAACGCAAAGAAAATATATTTCAGTGAAATTATCTTATATATCTAAATGACATTATATCCAACTTACAGAAAAGGTGGTAAGATATATGTTACTTACCAACGCACTCCAAAGTTTTTTTTTATGCACAACGGGTTGGTACTTGTCCTCAATCACACCTGATGTTAAGTGAAGGTAAGATCGAAGGTTGAAGCGTACTGACCCAGAAACCCCAATATATTTGGGGGACTGACTATCTTATCTCTGACAACGGGAACACAACAATGCTATTAACATTTCTGCTTGGCGGCAGATTTAGATAAGATGGTGGTATCTAGCCAGGCGGACATTTAAAATGCCCTACCACCAACCAAACCGAGTACTTAAACATGTACTCCGCTGGGGATCGAGCCCGCGATCTCCGAATCGTAAACCCAATGTTGTTCACATTGAGCCACGGAGCGGTTAAAAGTACACGAAAATGCTCCAATTGTTGCATCTCGTCTCTCTCTGTCACAATCCTTAATTTACTCTCGTTGATTCCGTATCATGAGTATGAGAACCAATCTCATTCATTTTTATCTTGTGAACAAAATTTGCAGTTCTATGTGTAATATTTATTTATACTTTGAAACTTGAGAAATGTTTGTCATCCAAGATATATGAAGAGTAAAATTGAATAATTGACGTCCGAATCTTTTCTATATTTTATGTTTTTATTATCTATCTATTATACTTAATATTCCAAAATCCGTGAACCCCCCAATACTATTAGCAAAGACACATATTAGTATTACCATAAATTTATATTACATGACACCCGAGTCATTGAAAGCAGCACGTTATAGTCACCGATTATCAACATTCAGATAAATAATGTGCAATATTTGCAACTATTTGAATAATTTATTCATTGTTGATGATAAAGACATTAATTATTCTACAGCTAATTTATTATTATTGAACGGTGTTAGATACCTATTTGTCATTTGTATTTAAAGGACTGATTAAGATGGAAAGTTATTCAGGTCACAGAAAGTTTAAAATGCATTTATACCTACATCTTTTCGAATAAATTCGTAGCTGTCCGACTATAAAAGGAAAAATATGCTCTAATACATATTCAATCATGAGATTGATTTGCTCACTGTGGTTTCGGAAAACATAATGTATTTATTACCTACAACTTAACGCCGGCCATAAAAAAAAATATTTGATGAAGCTAAAACTGAAACGAAGACCAAAAGGGTTTCAAAGAATTGGCCATGTGGTTCATGGCAGTGGAATAGGACCAACCTGTCTGTCTGTCTGGTCGGTCGTGAGTGTCGTGAAAAGTGATGGACAGGAGCTTCCAAACAATCTGCGATCGCCAAAGTGGCTATTAGGGCAAATCCTCCCAAAGAAAGCTATGCGAAGCGGCAGTGGACTTTTACAGGCTTGTGTCGTGATGACGTGTATCGATTTATCTGTCTTATTTTGGTTTCATTTTGAAGTCTGATAGAAGCTACTTTGTTATTCCAGAAATTAATTAACTTGCTTTGAGTAATGAGGAACGTGTAAAAATTCCCAATTCCTCATCAACGGGTAAATTCAATAGAGATTTGTATAGTCCTTTTCTATACACCGACATGCTATGTTATTCTGTAAGCTAACGGCACAACTCGCATCTGTATCCGCGGTGAGACCCCCAACGACGGATTTTACTCAGACTTTGTTCAGACTTGGATCAGTTCTACAGATTCAGAAAATCTCGTGCAGCTGCAGTATTTTTGCATTATACTGCCTGTAAGGGACAAGTCGACATTCCTTGAAACAGGTAGTTAGGTACCTCGATACGCGTTCCCAGATCCTCCCTACTGCCGAAGAAGGTCGCTGCGGGGTTTTAGTGGGTATCCCTCCCGTTAGGGAGGGGAGTCCCACATAACCGTCTCGCCGTCCCCCAGGCGAGCGGTACGCGTAAAGCATTTCCCCGCGAAAAAAAAAAAAGGTACCTCGATACAATAACTTTAGTCGATTTTTTATGTTAATAGAAAAACAAAAAAAATAAGTTATTTTTTCAAACAAATTAATTACATATTCCTCTTAAATGTAATTGATAAACTGGCAACGTTGCATCAAGTTAAAGAATGAATTACGCCATCTACTATTCTACCAATCAGTCAATAGCCGTGTAAATTTGTATAGTGTGCGCGTAAAGAGTAATTTTCTTCGATTTATTTGGATATTTATTTACGACCGAAATAAATAAGATATTTTAATTTGGATTTCGGATTTAGATTTATTTTGAATTAAATAACATGCCCATAAAGAGAATTTCGGGATGTCCCTTACACGCAGTATAAGTACCTACCTAATGAAGCTATTATCGGTGCGGTTTTTGTGTTGACCTGTTGCCTTGTCGCTTCTTGCTGAAGCGATCGTTTAGTGGGTGTTGCTTGTCGCTTATAGCCAATATGCATAATTTTATGCTTCTATAAAACGTTTATAAAGTCACTTCAGCAGTTTTATGCTATTTCTTTCAATTTGTTTTAGGTCAAAACGTCAACTCTACTGCTTATTAAACATAATATAATAATTTATTTTACTAAGCCTAATACAATCTTTTACAAAGATTATAGGCACAATTATAGATACCAATAGTTTACACACGGTGTATCTTCGACCTCCAAATAGATATTATAATCTGAGTTATGGTGGTCAGTGTACTTCCGTGCCGCTATTCCACAACCTTGGATATGAAAAGATAAACAGAAGGATACAATTTTCATGTAAAACATCTTTCTTCTAGCGGCTTCCATGAGGAAAATTGGATGTTGCGACTTAATCGCTACACTTAGGTGTGTGCATCTAATAACGATAACTGCTCCTAAATTGAAGTTATATATTCATATCACAAATAACAATATAATATAGTCCGCTACTGACCATAGGCCTCCCCCATGGTCCGATTTGCGTTGCCTTCCAAGGTTGGTTAGCGATGGTAGAATATTTGGGAGCTGATGCCACTAAGTGGTCTATAGGTACTGTTACGTTCACGATCTTTTAGTCGCCTTTTACGTTACCCATTAGCAGAGACAGATTAGTCTCATTCTTACACGGCTAATTTGTTTTAGGTCAAAACGTCAACTTTACTGCTTATATAATATAATAATTTATTTTGCTAACCTATGGTATATAGATAATATTTTCATAAATTAATTATAAAAATATTTATTATGAGTTTAGATTAGCCAGTCTCTTAGTACATAAATGATTTTACTAAAAATAAATAATATAAAACTACAAATATTATAGACCTCGACAAATAATGCAATCAACATTTAATTCTAATCGTTGTGCTGTTAACAGAATAATAATTCATAAGTTGACAACACGTGAATAATTCGCGACGCGAGTTGTTATCAACCGCACTTGCGCAGTACGATCGCCCCTTGTTCGCGCGTGCCGACTCGAACTCGCCCCCACCGCGATGCCGAGCCATCGAAACAGGTGGTAGCAATTTCGTCATGTTCGCTTTACATTGGTGCCTACTATTTTAAATGTCAATTCATTCTTGCCTTATTGTCGTCACTGATTATTGATTATGACATTAGCAAATTTCTGTACTCTACCTGCTCTCTGTAAATAAGAAAGAGATTAATTGTATTCTATTTCATAGTTGTTTACACTTTAATCTCGTTTATTGAGAGGTTATGTTAATTAAATGTAATATACAAATGCTTAACGTTTTCAGAAATCAAGTAAACAGAGCAAGAAGCGTCAATGGACATGGAACAGATTACGCTGACGCGGTATTGTTTGACGTTGGCCACGACTAATTGCCCGATAAGTCGTCGATTCGCGTCTCGTTTTAATAAGGTGCGCTGTGTGCATGTAAGTGTGGATACTGATGGAATGCCACGGTCACGTGGCTCTGTGAGCGTGAGATACAAAAGTGTGCGGGTGACGTCTGCCGCACGATCTGCCATCCAACCTAAATTGAGCTCCTCTGTCCCCTCGAACGCTTCGAACTTCGGGGGACTACGGGAAGGGAAGATGAGAATAGTCAGATCAAGTATTTTGGGCAGTTTCGCTGTAACTATGTGTACGTTGTTGCCACGTGAACGCATACTGTGGCTCGGAGCATTTGTGTGTAACCTCGATTCGGACACACTGTGGAGTGAGGCATTACGGGTATAAACACGGAGTAATTCGCAGAATATCATTATCCTAATGAATATAATATCCATCATGAAACCATGAGTAAGAAGTTGTGATTTTATGTCCAATTAAACAAATCCCTTAAGCTATCAAGACGGCAGTAATAATGTAATTAAATTAATACTCAGACACAAATAAAACAATTAGAACAATACATAATGCGTTATTTAATTGGAGGTGTATTTAGACCTGACTTCTTAGTATGTACTTATTTTAAAAAAGTAATATTCAATAAACAAGTTTATATAACAATAAAATAAGATCAGGCCGTGGAATGCGTAAAAGTATTCTGGAAGAATTCCTATCAAAATAACAAATGATGCTTTATGTTTTACAGTTCACACCGTATACGCAGGCTTTTCCCACGGTTAGTTGACTGTGCCTCCCCTTCCACGCCCCCTCCCCACGTTGGCCTGTGTTTGTAGTTCAGTACGAGTTTCGCATTCAAAGCGGTATCATGCTCCTGCGACATTATACTTTCATATTTATTGCTAAAACGCCTCTTGGTAATATCTACCTAGATTCATATTCGACCATGATTGCGTAGACTAAAGTTTTAAATCTGTAACCTTCTTAAATTGACCAACACGTTAACATTGACTAGTAAATTTGAGAATGTAAATAGTACCCAAAAACATAAATCACCTAAATGAAAACCAGCAAAATGGAGCCAATAAAGGGTACTTTGGCCCACATCCAAAAATTTACTGTATTTCTAAACCCGAGGTTTTCTAGACACCAAACAAATAAGCCGATTCATCAATATAAAAATAAAATTAATTTGTACGGTCGAGGGGGAACGACTTTGTACGTCTCGTGCGTTATTTTCGTCGCCACCTTATGCGTCGACAATTATTTGGGAATTTCGAAAGATCACCCTGGAGCAGCGGTCGTTGCCTTCACTGAGTGTGACTCATTCTTTTGTTTTTACTTAGTAACCACTTTTAATATTGCTTCTGGCTGGAATTCCCCTTGTTCCCGTCTCCTATAAGATGATAATCATATTTGGGATGTTTTTGGATATGTGCTCGCAGAGAAGCGAGCTAAGTCGTGTTGTTACAAATTGATGCAATTTCATTAGTGAGTTATCATCTTCTTGTTGTGTACAATAAATCATCGTCATCATTTGCTCTTATATCTGTTTATAGCCCACTGCTTCTGGACTCCACAGGGATTTCCATTTGTCGTTCTTACAATTGGGTCTCGACCCGTAAATTTTTGTAGGAGATACTAATTTCAAAATAATAGTAGCCTAATAAGACAGATTAAAATACAGTGAGTATGTAAAACACCAAAAAACTTTAATTTATAATATAAAATCTCTTCAAGTTGTCACATGTTATGAATACCATTGTATCGACCACTCCACGGTTACAGCTAGTCTTTTGCCGTCATCACTGAGCTTACCGTATGGTTGAAGTGTATGAGGCGATGGTAAAGGCTCGACAGGTGAGGTTAATTATGGCACCGTGGCGGTAGTTACAGGCAATGCTTCTTATGCACGATGGACCATGGACTTGCAATCTATCCACAAGGGGAGCTAGGGTTAAGTTCTGTCAACTCTCTTTCTGATATAATAAGGGGATCTTCAAACGCAGGCTGATGAGAAATGTACTGGGATTGCGTGCTTCATTTCGATCACACTCTCACTTTTAATGAAGCAGGTGAGGAGACAAGCGCGTCTCCAATCTCCATTTCTAAATTATTCTAAAAACAATTCTTACTCTTTATATTGTTTAGTAGATTAACCACAAGAAAAAAGATAATATCAAGTTTGTGCAAATTGCCTCGTATCGATTTAAAATCGATTCAGATCCGTTCCGAATCGGGTAGCCGCACGTAACATCGATCTGGCGCAACACGTACACGCCACGAGTAATTTGGATGCTGCTAATTATAGGTGCTATTGCGGTTATAATAAGATCCTCCCAACTTCCCAGAAACGAGGCCGCCCGCTTTATTAATATTTATCCGATACACGCCGAATGCTCGGTCCCAAGCTAACTGACGCAGTCAAAGAAAACATGCCGGCCAGAAATAAAGTCGTAAAGTACCGGAACGATTTCAATCGATGTTCTCAGTGTGTGTATAGGGTTATAAATGCGCAGAAAGTATCGGTGAAGTAGCGATTGAGGAAAACGTTCAACTTTTATCGGTTAAACGCGATGGCGGTCGCATCTAATTTTTTTACAGCCGTCGCACGTGGATCCTGATGTCATGGTAATAGGTACAATAGTTAAAAGAATGTTATCGTTAATTATGATTTGATAACATATATTGTCGATTGTATCATAGAGTATTAAAAGTAATTGTAACTGAAAGTAAAACTTTCAAAGCGTTGATTAGCAAATATATATATGAATCTTTTGTTCCAGCTTAAGAAGCCTAAAAAAGTATCTTTTTTTATTTAAAGGCAGAAAGTATCTAACTGATGATATTTTGGTAAATATACACTCAGAAATTATGTAATGCAGAAATTAACACAAAACGTGTTGGTTGGTTGGTAAACTTTGGCAGTATTTGGCAGTAAGAAAGCAAAAGATTCCGGAATTCAAAATGAGATACCAACTCTGTAATTATGATACACTACTACAGATGTTTCTCTTAATCTGATTTACCTATACCACATTAAACTACAAATGTTAAAGACAGTGCAAAAACCTAATCAGTCGATAGAGAGACATTTACGGAACATTGCCTGTCTGCAGAACCTCGGGGAATGGCTACGTCGTGTCTACATAAGTCGTTGTCTTTATAGTGGGAATGGAATTTATCTGAAATCATCCAATCTAAATTGCTAAAACCAACTGTATGTATCTTAAAATTATTAGTAATTTTCATTTAATATTAAAAAAATATAAGTTCCTAAGTAAATTTTCTACAATAATTTCCCACAGTCATTATAGATTTATTCCGAAAATCGAATGAATTTACATTTAGAAGTGCAAGTTTGCATAAATATTTTCGGACTAATCGATTGCCCGTGGCTTCCGCAGAAGTCGAGATCGAACTGCCATGAGCACGCATATCGCACTGCACGCATGCGTAAATGCAGTAATGAATGACAGACATGCCTACCGGGAAAGTGAAATTCCTGCGAAATCACTTCTTGGGTTGTATCAAATGTTTCGGTTGCAATTTAAGAATTTCTTTATTTTTAGATGAGTCAGTTCATCAGATGTTGAAACCTTTTAATTTTAACTTGTTTTTTATTATTACAAAGAAAATTTTGAAACGAAACTTAAAAAACAATCACCGAATATGGTATCTACTCAGCATTTAAGTATCTGCTTTAAATTACGATGAAAATGTACTGATGATATTATCATCCATAAACACGTCACCAAATCCTCAGTTTGGTTACCAAGTGATTAATCAAACTACAGTGACACATTCAAAATATCATTGGGATCAGACTCGCATGGAGGGAGGAAGAAAAACCGAATAAGTTATTATTTGTCAGGTAAGGGATCTATCCCGAACTAGACAACCGATTGTACCGAGATTGTAGACACGATTCATGTGTTTTTAACAGCGTATAAATTGTGCAATACTTGGTCATTGAAATGTTGAGCTTATTATTAGTCTCCTGATTAGATTATTACAAATGTCTATCACAACCTGAAAGACATTTAAATGCGAATGTGGCATGGAAATTTGTCGAAATCTACTTTTTCGTAGTCCACTTTGGGTAACGGATTGACCATCTCTAAGTAACAGGAAACGCCTCCCAGCGCATCTTGTTTTAAAGAACTTTATAAAAAAAAATACTAAAGGCTCTCTGTAAAGTTACCTGAAAAAAATTATTAGACCTTCTACTCTCATAGTCCAATTACTTTATTGTATTGTAAGCAGGATGAAGTACCAATTAATGTATTGGCTATACCATATTAACAATAATAAGTGTAAATAGTAGCCTTTCCAATGGATATTTATATTCCGCTGGGCCATGAACTTAGAAGTTCTTGCGTGATAGAAGAGCTTCATAAATATGATTACTTATACGATCAAGAAGAATACTAGTAAAAAATCTTCTCCAACAGATGTTAGATTACGAAAATTGAATGCAGAAGATAAGTCGGGGGAAGAAAGTTGTGGCTCAGGAACCTCAGAGGAAAGTAAAGTGGAATTTCGAGCAAATACAGATTTCTCTTGGCTCATGACTTAATGAGCACGAGTAAGGTGAAGACAAAACAAGCAGAGCGGACAATTATCCTTCAGTCAAAAGAGGCATTGTAAAATGTTATCACTCAGAATTAGCTACTTGTCTGCACATTTATAACAACTTGGTTACTTGTACGAAATAATAACAGTTAGTAACTACACGTCCGCTCAAGCGATAATAATGGTTTCTTCGCCCCTTTGATTCGGCGTCAAAATGCATCGAACCGAGTGGAGGTTTTAATTAACCTTGGGCAGACATGAAGCTCACGTACCTTAGTAATTTTATTTTAAATCGACTTTAACACAGACATTACTATTATTATTATAATGTATTGCACCCGATTAGGCACATATAAAAGAAAAATAGATGACTAGATCCAAGATGTCAAAAGGTGCTAGCATATCTCTAAAGAGAGATTTCGTCCAGCAAGACCCTGATATAAGACATACATACGTGCGCAGAGAAAAAAGAAAAAAACAATTAAATTTAAATGTCATAAATTACAAGACATGCTCTAACTCACTTTTCTTTGCGATGTTTTGTGACTTAAACAGAACTTATTTTGTCAAACTTAGGTAGCCTTAAAGGTTCAATATTTTAATAATTAATTGATAATTCAATGAACAAAAAACGAAAAACCTTCAAGATAAAAAATATCGTCCAGAGTGTCACAATAGGCAAAGTACCCAAGATGCTGACAGTATTGCCTCCCTGGATAGCTGATGTTTGTTTGTTTATTTGTTTGTTTGTTGCTCAATCACGGCGAAATGGATGAACGGATTTGGATGCAATTTGGTATATAGGTAGAACTTACCCTCGATTAAGACAAAGGATATTTTTTATCCCGATAAAGTGAGTAGTTCCCGCGGGATAAACAAAAAGTTATTCGAAATATAGCGAAAAAGTTATTCCACGCAGACGAAGCCGCGGGCGGAAAACCGGTATGTAATAAAACTTCAGCGAAGTTCCAGTTTTGTAAAATTCACTTCAAGTTGTGATTAACGTTAAAGTCCTAATACTGTTATAACGTTACTAAATATACTCATCCTTGATAGAAACAATTTTTCCAATATCCAGTATTATTCCATGTAGTTACGTATTAAGTGACGACAACACACTTATAATTTAGACCCATTTAGTGAACGAGTGGCAAAATATGTAGTGATTGACATATCTATTGTAAGTATTATAGCAGTTTTGCATTCGCTGGACAGAGGAGCACTGGCCATTTGCCAATACGCCGGCCTCAAATTGATTTTGCCGTTGGTGTATCAGACTCTTTGCTCCCATTTCGTACATTTAGCAATGTTAATTAATTTTGCAAGAAAATTTGGTTATTACTACATATATTATATTATATGGGACACCTATCATCAATTTAAGAATGTTTAGCCGAGATCATTAGAAGGCGACAACATTACTTCACATCCATCCTATTCAACATATTTTTATACATAAACCTCTCCCAGGGCCCGATTTGACTCATTTTCATGGGTAAATTGAATAGGCTAGCAAGCCATCAGAGTTTAACCTTCGAACTTCCACCATTTATTTGAACGTAAATACGTAAGATCATTATTGAATGTGAATTTAAATCTATTGGAAAGAAGAATAGGGAGCAGTTCTGTATCTGTCAGTAAGTCAAAACTACTACCGCCTCGGAAATCATCTGGCGGAAAAGAAGCGACGCAAAAAATTGCACAAGATCATTGTACAGTTCTCTATATCTTTGAATAGATTTTTTTTAAATAATTTTTGGAAGCTGATAAAGTACATGAAGCATATGAGACTTTTTGTATTGCTGTGCATCATCATCCTCACCATCAGCAGCCACAGGACGTCCACTATTGAACACAGGCCTCGCATAGATTTTCAGTGCTATCGACTGGAAGCGGCTTGTATCTGGGGGCTTCCCGCGCCTTCATCAGTTCGTCCGTAAATCTACACGTGCCAGTGAGTATATGTAACCATTAGAGAGAGCGAAGCACCACTTAAATGAATCGAAGGCTTTTTCATTGTCCGCACACCTAAATACAGTAGCAAGTTGACTTCCTCGGTCTTTTTTATAACTTGCGTAGTATGTGGATGTGGTCCATGATATTATATAGGCTTGTTTCTTAAAAACTTATCCTTGAAAACAGTTTGTTGATTTGGTAGGCGAGAGATGGGTCTATAGTTCATCAATTGGGAGTTACCAACCTTTTTGAAACCCACTCCTATCCTATTCCATGCCCCCAGCATTACGGAAATAAAGAGCTTCTAAACCGGTGTTTCACCAAGTTCCGCAGTGATTCCATCATCGCCCTGTGCCTTGTTCATTTTCAGTTGTTTAAGGAACATCCTAATCTCGATGCTAATATTAATGACGCTCATATCCAGTGATCCAATTTTCATTACGATATGTTTTAGTTGGAAATATCCACGGGAATAGGTGGGTTAACATCAATTCTTTACTGAATGATTGTAAAGACTTTTGACTATCACCATAGCAACATCGTATTTCTTATTCATCATCATTATATCAACCACAGGACTTCTACTGCTGAACATAGCCTCCCTCATAGATCTCCACAGCGACAGGTTGGAAGCGACCTGCTTCCATCCAGACTTCCGGTGATCTTCGTCAGGTCGGTACATCAGGTTTATTATTATAAAGTCTTAAATCATAATTGTGTGTTTCACCCTGCACGATCAATATTTGTTGTTTTACTCGTATATCGGCTAAAACCGGCTTAAAATTCCACCAAAAAGTAATTTCCTGAAATAACATTAGCAGTATTTGAGCTTTTTACAAACTATGGTTCCCTTTTTTTTTTGTGAGGGTAGGCATGAGGCTAAGTCGTAAATAAATTAACTCCGTGAATATTATTTGGATTTTAATATTAATTACAATAATTTACGCATAAACCAACTTCATTACTATAATTAAGTGTATAAATGAGATAATTGTATAGTTTGTAAGTGTTTAAATTGTGTTTTTCAACGTATGTATAGTGACGCAAAACTTACCTATACAAATTTCTTAAATCATCTCCAGTGACTGTTTGAGGAATTTATTTTTGGATTTATATCGTAAGTACATAAAACTATATTATATTGTTGTACTATTAATATAGTTCTTAATAAAGTAATTTGAAGTTAACCTCAAATAGTCAGCTGTAGTGATTGCTTACTCGATCCCTTGTTGACATTCGTGTTTTGTACCTACGTTATTTCTTTAATAGGTACCTACAGTTAATACAATAATGACCACCCGTAGTATGTCCATCAAAACTCGTCAGTTGGAGGACAACCTTCAACGGACACTAAAAGAACTGCAAACATCAAGGACCTTATGTGAGCAATTACTCCAAGAGAGAGATGATCATGAGAAGGAAATATTGTCTATCAACAATAAATACAAGCTCTTAAAGAGTGAGATGGCAGAAATGTCTACTGGATTAGAGGAGGTTGCAGACCATCGAGACCAACTACAGCGAGTGGTGGATGAGTTTGATAAGAGCTGCAGCTTGTACCAGGATGCACTAGAACGTATTACGTCACTGGAGAAGGAGCTACGCGACGCCCATAACCACATTTCGGCGTTAGAAATCCAAAATGCTGACCTCAAATCAAGTCAAACTCAGTCGCTGTTTGAAGAACTTGTCACTACTGCGCCTTCCATGATTTCTGCCATCTCCTCCCGTGAGCACCCTACTGACAGTGACAAGTCAATACCCACGTCAGTTCAGTGTTCAAGTAAAAATAAGTTAAAAAAATATATTAAAATAAATAAATATATTAAGAAGACAAACAAATTAATTAAAAAAGATAAAGTATTTTGTAAAAATATACATTTTATAAAAGAAAGAAAGGCATTACTATGTGAATTAAATAAATTTCAATTAAACTTAGAAAAAACTCAGAATGCCTATGATTGTGACACACAGCGCCTCCAGTCAGAAATAGTACAATTAAATAATTCTTTAAATTATATTAACAGGCAATATGAATTATCCCAGAATCAAATTAAGGAGCACACACTGGCCATGGACAATCTGTTGGAGTTGTGTAAATACAACCATGACAGATTTGAATCATTGACAAATAATCACCAATGTGATTGTACTAATATGACTAAAACGTCAACAGATTTCTCCCCGACAGTGTGTCAGACAAATGACTCCATAATTCTGACGCAGGAGCCATGTGAATATGATGAGAATAGACATACTTCCTCCTCTCAGTGTACCGGCAAAAAACATAACATAGAAATGTTTAGTGATGAAGTTGGTAAAGACATGGGTTTGCGACTTAGCCAGTATATGGGACAGGCAATGCTTAATAACTGTATGCCTGGTGCCACCTACTCAATTATATTAAAAAAGATCTTATCAAAGACTTTTAAAGAGAATACTACTTTGATAATTCTTATAGGACGACGGGGAAATGTAAATAAAAAAACTCTGATAAATTATTTCTCTCAGTTGAATAATTTAAAAAATGTTCATAAGGTTTTATTGTTTGCATTTCCATTTAGCCAGAGTTTAATAAAAAATGAAAATGACTTTAGACATAATTTAAATTTAACCTTGCACACTCTGACATGTCGTCATGAAAATAAATTTCATTTTTTTGACACTAATAAATTTATTAGTTCCAAATATTTTTATGTGACAGGAGATAATTATTATCTTCCCAAATATTTTAGAAGACAATTAGCAAATATGCTATCTTATTTTATTTTAAATTCAGTCACTTTAGTGACTGACCCAACAGGCGCCTCTATTGGGCAGCCATTAATTATTAATAAATCCTTGGAAATAATTCCAAATAATTTAAATTAAATCATAAGACAACAGAGACCACCTCTGGCATTATAAAAAATATGTTTGAAAAAAATAATTATAAAAGGGTTGCCACACCCCAAAAAAGAAAAAAAAATGGTTTAAAAATTCAAAAATGTATTAATCTGGTACACCAAAATATTCAGGGTATGAGTGGCAAAGAACTAGAGGTGGAGCTGTTCATGAGCTGCACTAACACTGATGTATTGTGTATAACGGAACACTGGTACAAGCAATGTGAGCTCATGTTCGGCTTCAAGGAGTACCAGATTGCAAGCTCGTTCAGCAGGAGGAAGGCAATACGAGGCGGTAGTCTCATTCTAATTCGTAATAATATTAAATTTAGAGAGCGCCTCGACATTGTAAACCTTTCTGTTGAGCGAACTATTGAAATAGCCTGTGTGGAAATTGCGCGGCTTACTGTATTATGTGTATATAAACCCCCTTCTTCATCTTATGAATTATTTGAGAAAATCATGGATGAAATCCTGTGTAAAATTAGTAATTCAAATAAATACATTGTAATTTGCGGAGATTTTAATATAAACATATTAGAAGATAGCATTCAAACCAGAAGACTTAAATCTTTCTTCAGTTGCTATAATCTTGCTAATCTTTTTTCAGTGCCCACTAGAATAGCTTCTACATCAGCTACTTGCATTGATAACATTTTCTCGAATTTACAACCCAGTGATAAATCTATTTTAAATAAATTAAGTTCAGATCACTGTGGTCAGTTAGCGATTTTTAACATAGCAATTAATAAAACGCTGAAAAGAGATATATCATACGTACCTGTAACTGAGTCACTACTCGATCAATATAAGAGTAAAGTGACTGCGAAACTAGATTATCTACCGTACTGTGACGATCCTAATGTATTATATAAATCAGTATTTGACATTTTAAAAACTGAATGTAATAAAGTTTTCTTAACAAAATCTGTCAAAATCAACAATTCCCTCGTTTTTAGTGATTGGGCGACGGTGGGAATTCATAAAAGTAGGCAAAAGTTATATGAGCTTTATGATGAAAGGACATATAATAAGAGCGAAAGTTTTATTGAATATGTTAGGCAATACTCGAAAATATTCAAGCGAGCGTGTGCCACTGCAAAAGCAAATTTTATAAATAATAAAATAAAGAACAGCGCGGACATAGTAAAGACAACTTGGAAAGTTATAAATAGCGAAACTGGTAAATTTAAAACTCGTAACCCTGATACGCGATTAAAAATTAATGATCGAATTCTAACTTCACAATTAGAAGTTGCAGAAGCTTTTGAAAAATTCTTTACTAATATTCCAATATTAACTACAAAATCTCTGAATTCATGTCCCACACTCGCTGAATCGCTACTTAAACAAAATGTGGAGATTTGTGACTCCCATTTTAAATTTAATCATGTAAGTCCTATAGACATCATAAAAGCATTTCGATCTTTAGACAAGAAAAAAACTGCCGACCTTCATGGTTTATCAGTAAAAATTATTAGTGCCGTAATTGATTGTGTTTCACCACACTTAGCTTATATCTTTAATAAATGTACTGATGATGGCATATTTCCTGATCTGATGAAGCACAGTAAAGTCATACCTTTATTTAAAGCCGGTAGTACATCAGACCCCTCTAATTTTAGACCTATTTCAATACTACCGACTCTCAGCAAAATCTATGAAAAAATTATATTAAATCAGATATCGACTTATTTTTACAGTAACAATCTAATGTCATATAAACAATTCGGTTTTACTAGGGGCCGCTCGACAACCGATGCAGGTGTCGAGCTCTTACAATATATTTTTGAGGCTTGGGAAGATGCGCAGGATGCAATAGGAGTATTTTGCGACTTGTCCAAGGCCTTTGATTGCGTTCATCACGACACTTTAATCAGGAAATTACGTCATTATGGTGTAACCGGCCGAGCTCTCGACCTTCTGAATTCTTATTTGAGTAACCGAGTTCAGAGGGTTGATATCAGTGGCAATACATCGTCAGGGTCGACAGTCTGTATGGGCGTCCCACAAGGCTCCATTCTCGGACCATTTTTGTTTTTGGTTTACATAAATGACTTGCCAAACCTTGTAAAGAATAAACATGAAATAGTATTGTTTGCTGACGATACCTCTGTATTGTTTAAAGTAAATAGACTAAAATTAAATTATGACGACGTGAACAACGCTATTTCTCAAATAGTAGAATGGTTTACGGCAAATAATTTGTTACTGAATGAAAAAAAAACTAAATGTGTTAAATTTGTACTGCCTAATGTCAGGGAGGTGCCCACAAATATAATGATAAAAAATGTCACTCTAGACCTTGTTGAGTCCACTGTATTTTTGGGCATTACTTTGGACGCCAAATTACAATGGGGTCCTCATATCCATAAATTGGCGAAGAAGCTCAGCTCTGCAGCGTATGCAGTCAAAAAAATTAGACAAATATCGGACGTAAATACTGCTAGATTAGTATATTTTAGTTATTTCCATAGCCTGATGTCTTACGGTATCTTGCTGTGGGGAAATGCCGCGGATATAAATACAATCTTTGTTTTACAAAAACGAGCCGTTCGCGCAATTTATCAATTGAGACCTGCAGTGTCACTTAGAGATAGATTTAAAGAGTATAATATTCTAACCTTTTCGTCACAGTACATCTTTGAAAATCTAATATATGTAAAAAAAAATATAACATCATTTAGGAAAAATAGTGATAAACATGATGTCAATACAAGAAATAAAGATAAACTTGCAGGTCACATAAGTCGCCTCCACAAAGTCAGTAATTCATTCAAAGGGTTATGTATACGCTTTTTCAATAAAGTTCCTGTTGATATACAAAATCTTCCTTTCAATAAATTTAAAGATACTATAAAACAGAAACTTATTAAGAAAGCATATTATAAAATATCAGATTATTTAGAAGATAAACAATCATGGACATAACCAGCCCGTTCGCATAACCAGGCTATTTCACAATTAATAATCAAATATTATAACATAAAATAATAATTAATAATTTTGTAATATAAAAACCTTTTTTTAAAAAAAGCGACCTCTCGAGTTTCTTGCTTGTTCTTCTCAGGGGAAAATTGCCTTTTGAACAAGCAGTAGCTTTAAAAATGTAAAATCTGACTATTTTAAGTGTACCCTGTGTACCTACAAAATAAAGCATTTTTTGATTTTGATTTTGATTTTTGATTTAGACTCAATTATTGAGAAACCTTTAAAGAGAATTTGATTGGCCATGAAAGTTTAATCATAAAATATTCCTAAAGATGCGATCGCACAGAGAGGGTGTTCACAAGTTATGAGATAGTTGGAACTTATCTACGATGGCTAACATTGTCGTAGCCTAAACCTGACGGCTGGCCTGTCGCCAGCTTACTTTGGTTTAAATTGCTTCCAACCCTCTACTCACATACCTACTTTTCCAGATCGATGTCTCTTGCTTCGCTATAAAATATTGATAGCACAATGTCTACAGAATTTTTATTATTTGTTTTGCGAATAAGATAAGAGAGGTAGTTAAAAATATAAGACAAGGACCATCAATCATAGTAATTACCCTTATCTATCTTACAATAAATATGAAATATTTTAAATGATGTTTTCTTTGAAACTGTATGTTTTTTCTTTCAAAACTAAATATCAGAGTGAACAGAACTCGATGCAACACTACAGATGTCAGTTATCCACTAGTGAAATATTGAATACCTTTAGAGTGTTTTACCTTCATTTGTTAGATACTTCTAAATTATTAAGCGATGAAGTATCTACTCTACCTATAGGTACTTAACTGAATCGAATTCCTGTACTCGTACGTAATAGTAAAAAACCAATGATTCAATAAAACAATTCGCATTTCACTAAAATTTTAAACTCAAAAATTTTCAGTGTGAAATCGCGGATATTTGAAAGAAACCCATAATTTAAGTGGTTAAGAGCATGCAGGCTGCATGTATTGGTGCTCTCCGGGTGTCGTAGCAAGCTTATTTCTACTGGCCAGTTGCCAAGGCTCCGCTTGAAATTGCTTTTACCGTGAACTGTAGCAATGATACCGGAGTACTGCATAGGATACTCGGGTTGATATGTAAGCGGCCACACGGCACAGAACAACAAATATTTGGTTGTCAGGCCAGTGCTGATACTGCATGGTTTACAGTGAATGGTAATGTTCCTGAAAATCTATGGCGATTTTAGATTTAGAGGTTTTGAAGCGACTGTAGCAATCTACTTGCAGACTACTATTTCAGTGAATTATGTTTGTGAAGAGTTAAAAAAATGTATGAAATTATTGTACTATGCCTGCTTTCGAGTAAAAGTAAGAATGTGCTAAGATGTGGTTTTCCATTAAAAATCCGTTAGATTACGGGACTAAAATAAAGCAAAGGCTAAGGCTGATGACGACTGAGCGCAATCATTTAATATACCTGAACATTTTAACAGCACTAATATAACAAACAAAACCGAAGATGCGCGCCCGATCATTACCGACCCGAATTCTAATGACCCACTTGATCTACTCCTTTTCTTTTTCGACTGGAATTTAATCAAATTATAGGTTGAAGCGTATTATAATATTTCAATACTTCTCAACCGATATCGTTGGTGGAATTTAAACTTTTTATTGTTTGATTCGTTCTTGACTTGGGGTAATTTGGAGGGTCTAGACAGGTTAAAAAAATTAAGGAAAGTAATTTTTTCACATTGATTAATCACTGTCTAACTCTTTCTTTTGATTGGTTAACATATTTCTGTTGTTATATGTTATATTAAGCAGTGGATGATCTGTGACTGATATGGCGATGATGGTGTGTGATTCCTTGTTATTTCATTTAAACGTTCTCTCAGATTTATCTCTAGAACTGAAAAACGCTCTATTTTGTTCGTTTGTATGCCAAAGCAATTGTATTTCATAAAATTTACACAATGAAAATAAATTTAATTTGTAATTAAGTACAACGGTGGACTTTATCTAACAGATATTTGCCAAAGAACAGATTCTGCAATTCTCAGACATTGATATAAATATTTTACTGAAATATCTCTCCATCAATCAATCAATGTTTACTTAAATTTATAAGAAAATTCGAGTGCTCGGACCTTTCACGACAAACAAAGTAAATGGTAGCAATACGAATACTCTACGGTGACTTAATGTAATGTAACCACCTCTCTGTCCAATCTCCTAAGGGTAAAAGGGATGGAATTTTCATGGCATTTTCATCTCCGAGCACAGACGTGATGGAGCAGACACATGAATATAATACTAAAAATCTAGAATTTACTACGTTTTATTGAAAAAACAACTCAACCGTACATAAAACAGGGTGTAAATTGTGATGTTTCAGTAAATCTTTTTCGAATTCCTAAGGTGAAAAAATTACGGTTCAACCCAATGAGAATCTTATTGTTTTGTCAATAAAATACAGTGAGCCGAAATGTTAACTTCGTGTAGAGCCTTTTGGAAACGGGTGAAAGTTATCTGTCCTTTTCAGTTTCAGTGTTTGGTGAAAGAGAGGGCACGTAGGGTGATCCTCAACCTCCGAGCGTAGCGGGAGGTAAAAGATTAACCCAGTTTTGTTATTTGTCCACTGTCAGTCGAGTACGTATCCACAATGCGGCGGGAGTCTCCTCCAACGGATCCTTGGCCGTTTAACGTAATTGTAAATGATTAATGCCTCCACTGCACTATAATTGCACTAGATATTGGAAATAATACTCTATTCAAATCGATTTGAAAGTAAAGAATGATAAGTAAAGTCAAATTTATTTTACAGATTTACAAACCTAGCATGTCGTTCAATCAATAAAAATTGAGGAAAATGATTCTGGTTAATGTAGCTGTAGATAATAAAATATTAACTAATGCATGAAGATACTTAGGTATTAGTCTTCAGTAGGTCAGGTCAGCCGAGTGTTTCAAGGTCAAACCAAGGCTTACTCATGCTTGTCATTGATTCGGTGTTAATATTGAATGATGTAGTTGCATAATTTCTTTTTACATTGTCAGGTCAGCTCCAGCAAATCTTGACTTTAAAATAATGTTCATAATATTCAAAACATAAAATAGCAGGTATTAGATAAAACTAAATAATTTTCGACTAATTCAGGATGGCGTGGGTGTCGTAAAATATACGAGTAGGTAGATACCTCAAGTAAAATCGATACACATACGTACATAACGTCACGACCTTTATCCCAAATGGGGTGGTCAGAGATATCCCAAAAATAGTATTTGCATGTTCTACACATTAAGAGATGTATGATTGAAACAATATGCACGGTTCACCTTATGAAATATATGCAAATATACACGAGACCAGGGGGGTGACCCTATCGCCGTTGAAACGTGCGAATCCATAGAAGGTTTTTGGTGGGAAGTCCCTTAGTCGCCTTCTTCGTGTTAGTTCTATTCTATTTAAGTGCCGAAACCACACAGCACATATTCGATAACGCCATTCGATTTTTTTGCCATGAAACAATTCGAATCGTTATTCTAACTCGTTATATCTATAAGGAAATCTGATGCAATGTCGTCATACGTTCGTCAGGCTTACCGCCTATCTTAATGCAATACTCAAAGCGATGGCTATAACGATAGCATTTCTCTAGATATAGCTATCGTTTTGAGCTACCGCCTAAATTTGCCGTGCTCTAGCAATAGCGAATGAACGAATGGAACTGCGTTTTGTTTATGAATTATCAATTTAGAGTTATATTAAGTTTTTGATTATATTCAATCAATGTGAAGCAATCAAGTTTGGCGGTAGACTTGCGGGCCTGTCGGAGGTATGAGCATTGTTCGCCCATGAACCAGCAGTCGCGAGAACCTACTGGATGTATTCCAATAATAACTCTCCGTCGTCCCCGGTTTCCTTATCGAAAACTACCGGTAATGCTACTCTTTACCGATGCGAGTAACAGAGATAGAGAGATAGGTTTCTATAACGAGAATGTTTCCGTAAACTCGTGATGGTAGACGTGCAGGGGATGTAGGTATTTCTGAGTCACATTCGCCTATTTTGTTTGTTACTCGGAAAAAAATACACGTACATATTTCTTATTTTTTTTTTACCTGAGACGCAAAGACAATAAAAGAGGATTTTTCTGTTCAAAAGCTTGATATTTGTGAGAACGTTCTTAGCATTTTGAATAGATGGTTAGTATGTACACAATCCTTAAGCATTTATTTCAATGTGACTAATATCCATTGATCGGTAAGTAGATCGATTTTCTTACAAGCTAAATTCTGTCGTATTTATTATGTGGTAAAGATCAAAATTAATCAAAAAACTTATGCGACTTGCACTTTTTTATATCGAGAAAATAAGTGAAAAAGTAGCATTGGCATTGGGTAATCCAATGCTAAATTTGTACATTTTTTCTTAATTTGTAAGTCCTCGTATGTCCAACTGCCAGCAGCGGTTTTTAAAGGGAAATCCTGTGTAGGAAAAGAAGCAATGCAAGAAACCCACAGGATCTTTGTTCTATCTGTTTTCTTAAATGAAAAAGATTTCAATTGAAAATAACTTCAATGTACGCAAGTTCACTGCGCTACAGTTTTACAATTTTTATAAGAATGGGAACTTTAATAACCTACACCGTAATGTAGTCTATTATAGGCTATAGCCATTTCATGGTCTTTTGTTTTCATTTATTTATTGTACCACAAACCATATAATACATAATGTTACAAACAAAGTTATCACAAGCCTTTTGTAATTGTGAACGCAACATCTTAGGTTAATTAAACTAAAATAATGTGAAGCCTAATACTCCAGTTCCCGTATCATGACATCGTTAGTCGTGCGCAACGTAGGACTGAGAGTGGGATAGTTGTATATTTCATCCGAGAGAATTAACAGAACAAATATTATATTGCACGTCATTTTTTTTTTAATATTTGGGGCACTTACATCAATCTAGTCCCAAACTAAACAAAGTTTGTACTATGGATACCGGATATGGATATGGATAACGGATAAACATACATAAATATTTATAAAAACATCCATGGCTCGGGAATCGGGTCGTATTCATCATACAAACATTTACCCCTCGCGGGATTCGAACCCGCAACCGTTGGTTTCACTGACAGGGCCACTATCCACTACACCAATCGGTCGTCAATAAACGTTATTGCGCCTGTCATGCTACCAGTGCGGATGGTGGAAAATTGACACAGAAACTTATTAAGTGATAGGTAAACCTAACTTTTTTGCAAAAATGTAATATAAGAAGACACGTAAAGTTTATAGTTTTATTGAAAGTAAACCAAAGCCAAGTTTACTGATCATGTAACAATAAAAACTTATGATATCTAGTAGCGCGAACTCTTGACCAATCTTCCGAAAAGGGTCTTCCGAAAACAATACAATATGTGAATATTGGAACACTTCGTAGCGTGTGAACTGAGGGAGGCCTTTGAATAAGAAATATTGATTTTAATGAAACAAAAGCAAATCATTAAATAGACGTAGTAAGTGATACGTACAGAGCTAAGCCTCTTCACTTAAGTATTCTTTACGTGTCTCGAGAAGGTTTTCGCTTTATTTAAATGATTGATTTGAAAAATATTTTCGATACCTTCGCTATTTACACAAGTATTATCTCTAATTGCCATGTACCTAACAGTTATTAATTAGTTATTTTAACAAGTGGTACACAATCATATTTCATCATCGCTATTCCATCTTCGGACTACTGAGAGGAGTTTCCACTCGTATGTCGCAATATACCGAAGTTTCGCACTAAGTGGTTTGATTCTTCATTCATAATGCAAACATTAAGCATGGAACTCCCCATCCAGCGTCAGACTTCGACATGCTACAATCTTGAGACCCTCAAGAGCAAGGTGAGTAGGCATCTACTGGGCTCGCGTGCTTCATCTTCTTTCCGACAGGTGAGATTGTAGTTAAACGCGTGTCCAGTAATAAAAAAAAACTTATAATATTATTTGATCAAGAAGATACTTCATTTATTATTTCATTAATAAATATTTATGTATTTTAAAAACCAAAAAAAAACCCGACAGTATATTTTGTAATTTACGGACATCATCATGGATTTTTACCAATTTGTAGACAGGAAGTCGCTCAAGCTGTTTATGCTACGGTAACATACAAACTTTCCTTTTAGGGCAGTCGTGTAAAAATATTGAATAATTGCTAAAGGAGAGTACTACGAGTAAACCATCCACATCACCATTTCGTGTAATGAAATCCCTAGAAATGTGGGATACATAAAAGCTGAATTTATTAGAACGTCACGCAAAACACTAAAACTTGACTGCCCGCGCCATAAACTGGGGCGCAACTTCACCAACTATTTCGTATCGTGTACTCATATCGTCGTCGCTCCGGTTTCTTACGGTCCAGTATAAAACTTCCTTTCAACCCCCATTCACATCCGCGCTAAAATTTTGGTTCTGACATCCATAATTTCTCAAATCGTAAAATCATACAAAGTGCGGCTCGAAACAGTAAAACTCACGCTTAAAGGGTTTTTACGAGAACATGGTGGCGTGTGGCGCAACTCATAAACTTAATTATAACGAGCGTTAAATTTTTTTACTCACACACACTATGAAAAATTCGCAACAACAATTGGTTACTTAATAGTTTATGACATAAACACACAAAAAAGCGCCTATAGTTTTTGTGGTGTTATTTTTATGGATACTTGAGAGTAAATTGTATTTTTATTGACAAATGTATAAGTATAGTGTGATACATTTCGGGGAGTGTGCGTTGGAATTACATAATCTTATTCCACCGTCACCCTTCCATCTGCGGACCACTAGGCGTGGGGAGGGATTCCACCCGTATATAGTTAATATACCGAACATTCGCACTAAGAAGTTCGATTCTTCATTCATCATCCGAACAGCCAAGGCATGGAACTCCCTTCCGGCGTCAGTCTTTCCTGAATCTGAATAGGCATTTACTGAGATTGCATGCTTCATCTTCGACCACATCGTCACTTTCCATCAGGTGAGATTGTGGTCAAACGCGAATCCAGTCAATCATAAAAAAAAAAAATACTATCCATTGGTTGTCCTGTCTTGAACAGAATAAATAAATATATCGCTAAATACATACAATACATATTGCCACCGTCTCCGTGGCTAAATGTAAGCAACATAGGGTTTACGAATCGGAGGTCGTGGGTTCGATCCCCAGCGGGGTACATGTTTAGTACTCGGTTGGGTTGTAGGTAGGGCAATTTAAATGACCGCCGGCTTGCTACTTCCATCTTATCTAAGTCTGCCGCTAAACAATAATGTTAATAACATTGTTGTGTTCCGGTTGTCAGAGATAAGATAGCTATAGCTAGTCCAATAAGAAGTTTCCAGGTCAGTACACTTCCACCGTTTCCGCCTCATTTTCACTTAACATCAGGTGTAATTGAGGTAAAGTGCTAACCCTTCGTGCATAAAAAAAAACATAAATAAATCTGCGATCGTGAACCCTGCCCAGCCTGGCGATAGGGTAAATCTTGGATGTTATATCGCAATAAGGGGGAGGAAGAGCTTGTTTATATTAAGCCACAGAGGTGGTTAACAAAAATGCCAACAAACATCGAAATCTTTGAATAATCAAAGATACTAACAGCCGGAAAAGAAATTTCACATACCATACTAATCGAACGGATTTTCTATGAACACGTCACTGGCCTACATAACACTAAAACAATAATCTTTAGCCGTACTTACAGAGTTTATTGTTAGTATGGTACAAATTACATTTTGGCTCTATTATGCGAATTAACATAGACACAAATACCTTGAAGTTTTCAAACTGAATACTGCGACCCCATTTCTAAGCTTAGAATTATTAGATAAGTAAATATCCTTGGACAGACACACAGCGCCATCTAGTTCCCCACTAAGCAGCTAAGGCTAGTATTATGGACACCAGATGATTGATTGTACCTACCATATTTTTAAGTTCCATGTTTATGTAACTATTGTTGGTATACATAAAGGATATTTGTATTGTCATTGTTGATAACACAAACACTAGCTAGCTACCACCATCTTATCTAAATCTGCCGCCAAGCAGCAATGTTAATAACATTATTGTGTTCCGATTGTTAGAGATAAGGTAGCCAGTCCCCCAAATGTCCAACACATTTTTTCCGGGTCAGTACGCTTCCACCTTCGACCTCATCTTCACTTAATATCAGGTGTGATTGAGGTCAAGTAACAACCCGTCGTGCATTAAAAAAAAAACAAAAACATTCTATACTTAAATAAATCATGCATCTTTTCATCCTTTGCATAAAATCATAGCAATTAGTGTGGTTTCACGACAACTGTATATCTAATGTATATACGAACAGGTATAACTTATTTACAATACGAAATGCGGCAAGAAATAAAAGACTGCGCAAAAAACAACCATCCTTAACGCAAGGGAAAATAGACGAGAAAAGCCCTGACTTCCCCCCATTTTCGTGAAAAGGTACATCTATCGATACGCGGGGTCCTTCAGGGATGGAAATGTAAATTAGACGAGTGTATCGTGTATAAAGGGAAGTGTTATGAGTATTTGTCTCTCGGAAAACAGTGGGGTGGCTTATACGTATGTGCGTGTGGGGATTTACGTTTTATTCCGAAGTGCTTACAAATATATTATGGGTTTGTCTTTTTGTCTTTTACAAATGGCAGTATTATAATATAATGTGATGTATCGATTACCGATTGGTGTAGTGTAGTATAGTGACCATGTCAGCGAAACCAACAGTTGCGGGTTCGAATCCCGCGAGGTGTATATTTTTGTGTGATGAATACGAACATTAGATAATTCCGGAGTCATGGATGTTTTATATAAATATTTATGTATGTTTATCCGTTATCTAGTATTCATAGTACAACCTTTGCTTAGTTTGGGAATAGATGATTGGTGTAAGTGTAAATAATATTTATTTATATCTAGATGCTGTATGGAATGACAGAACGTCGACTGCTGTCCCTAGGCCCATAGACTGTAGACCCAGGCGACTTCCCACGACCTTCAATAGGTAGTCCGTACACTTTGATGCATGGAATGAATAAATATAATAATTGCGGAAACTTACACCACTTATCTAGTATAAAACTCAACGAATTGGATGAATACTAGAAATGGATAAATTCGAATCGAAAAAATCGGGATTCGAACCCGTTGTTTTCGAAATCAGGATAACTACACACTACACTAATCGGTCGAATATAATAGATGCTGCGAACATCCTGTTATATAATCTGCTTACTCACTGGTTCCATTTTTAATAGGAAAAGTCAATTACTAAACGGTCGATCTGTTGAAAAAAGAATAAATCGAGAGTTGACCGGGGAATTTGACGAAGTGAAACATATTTTTTGAGTTATTTAAAATGAGAATATAACATTTTATTTCTATAGAATTAAGTCCGAATTTTGCCTAATGGTGTGAACTATTACCAACTACGGAATAAACCATGAAATGCTTTTTTATGATGATTGACTTTGAAGAGTCACAGAAATCAGTTGGGCCATTGAGGAAAGTTAGGCAACCCTGACAACCTTCAACAATTATCTGTGGTTAAAGACTCAACCATCTCTCAACATTAAAACAAAAGAGAGTTTCGACAAAGTGCATTTGCTAAGAAGTATCTTACAAAGTATTTCTCAACCACAATTTAACCCGTCTGTGATTTTTTTTTAAATCAGCATCGGGGACAGACGACTTCCCTTCTCCTCTTTCCACCCTCCGCTAACAGAAGGGTTGAATGAGGGGACAAAGTGAAGAAAACTGTTATTAAAACATACGAAATTAGAAACAAACTCTGTTCTAAAATAAGTCATAAGTACATATTTTGGAGTTCGCTCCGTTGCTAATAATATAATATTGTAAAATTTTTTACTAAAAAAAATACTTTCAATTATAACCCTGGCCACTAATGACTGCGATAAAAATTAACCCTATTGCGATAATGCCATAGCATACGATCAATTAAGCCAGTCAAAATAAAATCTAGCAGAAATGCTAAACCGCAAATTTCTATAATCATTTCAACAAACATATACATTAACTATCTATAAAAGTCCACTACTGGACATAAGCCTTTCCCACGGAGAGATCCACCTTAAGAAATCTGAGCTCTTAGAAAAAATTAAGAAAAAATTTTAACGACCTAAGTGAAACGTTTTAAAAACTAGTAAATATTATAAATGTTTTAATTCAGAAATGATAACCGTGCAAAATATCCATATTAGGACATTGAATTTTACCGGTATTCAGTAAATGTACCTTAGAAAAGCAATATAATCAGACTCGCTCTCAACTAAAAGTACATAAATTCACAAGATAATATGGAGTGAAAACCAAGATACGGATAGTATGGGAGTAAAATAGATAGCAATCTGAAAACAACTGCGCTTTATGGAATAGTGACGAGATGCTACAATTGTAACACTTCTTCTTCACTTTGAGTAATATATCTAGCTGTTCTCTCTGTATAGTATAACTGTTCACAACAGTTGATAATTTCATTCAATTACACGGTTGTAAGTTCGAACATAACCTCAGAATTCGTCTCTGAGTTTTAGCGTAAGTGACCATTAAAATCAGTTAAACCGAGGTACGGGATACAAATGGAAGCGCTAATATTCCGCGTGGCCAATACGGCAGGCGTAATTTAATCCCGACTCGGCGGGGCATCCCGGGAAAATCTATAAATCTGCCGCCATTAGAGAGGAGGACTCCCCGGGACTCTTATTTACTCCGGGCACAAATTCAGATGACAATGTTTTAGGGGAAGAAGCTGTGTAACTGCCCCATGGCACAAGGATGCCGCTCGCCGGGCTAGACAGCGTAAATCATTTTTCACACTTCGTAAATTAGTCTTATGTTGTTTTGAAATATCCTTTATATTTAGCATGGGAATAGTTTTGTTATATTTGAAAATAGAAGTAATTATATGACAATATTTTAAAAACTTTGTTTCGTTTTCTGTGTACGAGTAGTAATACGAACTTCTTGTAAAATAAGGATTAGGTTTATAAATTGGTCTCCGTAAGCTTTTTACAATTCTTCAGCAGTATAGGTACCTACAGAGTAATGAAATATGAAGGCGCAGATGCTTTTGCTATCCGTTTTAGATTATTTGCGTTTTCAACTAGTGTTTCTATACTTCGAAAGGCACGATAAACTGTCGGCTCCGGTTGCCTTCAGTTGAAGGTAGTCGTTAAGCCAAGTCAGTGGCCTATTGGGACGGATCGTAAACACTGTCAGGTGGTCATTTTGACACACCGTCTAGTAAGATCTCCTTATGAGAGGAAGTTGTGCCTCAGAAGCGGTTATAAGTTTTACGAAGCAAAAAACGTTTAGGAGTACGCAGATTATATTATCAAATAAGTATTATACTGCGAACTTCTGATATAATCTAGCGTGCATGTCAACCCTACGGCGCCGTCCAACCCCCCGTCAATTACCAACCCTGACCGAAGCGAGACTTATTGACGGATTGCACGTTCCATGACCGTCTTTTTGTCTTACACGAACACGATGTCTCGAAGATAAATGCTTTTAAATATAATTAAATAATTGGACATACGCACAGCGCCATCTAGTTTCACACTAAGTAATTAGGCTTGTATTATGGATACCAGATGGTTGATAAACTACACGAATAATTTTTTTTAAGTAAATATGTACATAGAGAAATGAAAACATCCATAGCGGGAGCACATGTCCATCATATAGCATATAGCGGGATTCAATCCCTCAATCGTTAGTTTCGAGGTCAGGGTCACAGTACACAGTACACCAATCGGTCGCCAATTATACTTGTTATAAATATTATTAACAGTAATTAGAGAGTTTAGAAGAATAGACATGACTTTCTCGGGAATATGTAGAAAGGAAAGCACCAACCCATTTGGTACCGTAGTGTCTGAAAAGGCGACTATGAGATTAACCTTGAGTCATACATAACATTTAGTCATAGTCATACAGAACATTGATGTAACGTTATTGATACGAAGTTATTGTACGTTAATAAGTTATAAGTCAACAGCATTGCGAATTCCACTACTAAATAATAAATAAATAATTATCCTTAGACATACACACAGCGCCATCTAGTTCCACAGTAAGCAACTATAGGCTTGTGTTGAAGATACCACATGGTTGATATACTACATAAATACATTTTCTTTTGTAAATAAATACTTATTATAAATGAAAACACCCATAACTCGGATACACATGTCCGTATTCATCACACAAACACATGCCCCTAGCGGGATTGGAACCCGCAACCTTTTGGTATAGTGGTTAGAGTTCCTAACCACTACACCAAACAAGTCGATACTATAGATTCTCTTCATTAAGAGAGGGTATGGGTCACTCTGCAAGTTATGGCGGAGGTTTTCTATTTCGGTGAATATTTTAAAATTGTTGATTAATACAATATAAACAATATTTTATTAAATTCTCCTCTTCCATGTATGATACTAATAATTGTGATAAAAATAAAACTCCTAAATAAGTGGAAAGCAACCGTAAATGTCATGTCACGAATAGTAGAATTTCCATTAACTAATATCAAATAAACGTACCTACATAAATTATTAAATTACTTTATATTGATTCAGCAAAGGTTGTGTTCTGTCAGATCGATAACTTGTACTGTTATATTGTTGAGTTTTTATATACCTTTATACAACATGTTAGCGCTTGATCTCAAGTACCTACAGCTGGAATACCCGACAACCCTAAAAAGGAGGGTAATGTTTTTCGAGTGTGTATGTATGTTATGTAGATTTCAATGTTACCTCCTGTAGCCTAAACGATTCGATTTATCTTGATCTCTAGTGTCATAGGATAAATTTTATGGTAAAAAATCCAACATGGCGCCTGCAAAATATAAAATATGCTATCGGTTTTTGGTTTTTATACTTAAATAGTTATTTGGTGGACTGGCTATTTTATTTTAAACAGTTGGAATACAATTCATATAAGATTGTGGTAACTACCCAGGCAGATATTACAAAATGTGTTTACTTACGAAGGAGCACAGCTTTTTAACAATGTACCCTCAGATATGAAAAAAAATAACTTCATGCAACCAATAGAAAGAAAAATTATCTCAACACGTATTGGTGAATTACAATATAATATAGATATTAATGTTAAATATTTACACCCTAATTTTGGACATTCCGCTTTGTATAGATAGTGCGAAACAGATAGTGATTTTGTGTAGTGCGAGTGCGAACGATTTGTTTAGTTACCTACTATTATTTAATTATCGTTTTTCTCATGTAAGTGAATGCTGTCTTTATGAGAAATAAAAAATCTTTTGAACTGAAATGTGTTAGCGTCAACCATATCGAGCACTAAACTTAAGTACCTTACATAGATGTGCGTTACAAAATTAGTTATTCTGTGATGTAGGGTACATGAAATCGAATCCACGACCTCATTTTTGTAATAACTTTTGTTGTTTATGTGGTACGGAGTTGATTGTTACTTATACATTAAACCCACTAAAACTTGCCTTCAGTCTGTTGTCTATAAATTGCTTATAGTATCTATTAGATCGCAGGAAAAACGTTAAGAGATTTGTAAAAATAGAGTGAATCAAAAAAATCGCTCTGACCTGCACCAGGGAATCTAACAATACTTAAAGTTCGCATATCTCACCTTATGTGGCATGCAAATATTGTCATATATGAAATTACAATTTTAATGTTATAAAGAAAAGGTAAACCTATTTATGTATTATTTATAATTAGCTTACTCGACTGCTGGTCAGTGCGATATTGTTTAATTTATTCTATATTTAAAAAGAAATCGTAATTTATCCAATGAGGGAGCTGGACGGAATAAACCTTCTTAAAGACGGTTAGATTGAGTTTTCGTTTTCTGTAATTTTATTTTTAAAAACGAGACGAAGCTTCTGGTTTCTTCAAGAAAATGTTGAACCATATTCGATTATAACTTCTCGTCCTACTTACCCATACCTACTTTCAATATTGCGATTCTTTAGCTGAAATTATATACTTTTGTAAATTAAAAAAAAATACTTCACAATATCTATAGGTAATGGTTTTAAAAAATGTTCTGTTTACAATTTCCATTGCAGACTATGAACAATTCATACATTTTGAAATTCGAATTTAGAAAGAAATGGAAAACGATAAGAGTTTTATTACGATTTAATAAAGTTTCTTTATTTTCCAGTTTATTCACTCCTTTTTCCTTAACTACTAACGAGCAAGCGCTCACCTGGTGAGTGATTACTACCGCTCATAGCACCTGTGACCTCCTAAAGAAGGCGACCTGAAATTACAAGGGTCACAGATTCGCTGTGACCCCGTGGACTGAGAATGAAAATTCGTTCTAGTAAAATTACTAGCACTTTAGCCTATTTTGTCCACTGTTAGACATAGAAATATTCCATAGCGTAATTTATCCTTACGTGGAAGAATTTTCCCTAATCGCTACACTGGGAAGGTGGTCTGCGAACACAGCTTTTTTGGGAATGATGCACCACACCAGTGACACTGTTGCCCATACTGATATATGCTTCTATACCATCCCTCAGTTGGTAAAAAGAGGGTTGCTCCTATTCTACTCTGGCCTGAAACCATACGGCTACCAATGCGAGTAAAATATCCTCCTGAAACGGTAAAGAGATATTTAAAATTCGTTATAGCACATCTGCTCGAAAATCCATCCCCCAAATTCGTGAACGTCATATTGAAAAAATACCACGTCCGTTACTCTTTCCAATTCTTCGATATCTTTGACAAAGTTTTCCCCGTACTATGTAAATACAAGTATAACACCACATACGTTGCTACAATATCCGAGAGCGACGTCTATCACCCTCAATTCGCGGGGTGAGGGTAGTTAAGTACAGGGACGAGGACAGGGAATCATTCCACGAATGTTACACCAAAAGCTCAATCGGAACGATATATTGCGCCGATACGCGCCACAGCGGACGCTAATCCAGTTATGGATTTCAAAGACTAAAGCAATTATATACGATAAAGAAGATAGTCTAGACCTACCATCGATTATATTACTTACTCTTTATAGGACATGTCTATAAATAAGTGCTGGTTGGGAAAGGATAGGTGGATTAAATTGGAGAGGGCAACATCAAGTTTCATCAAATTGAAATTGAAATTGAAATTATTTATTTGTAAAAGATGGCCAGGTGTATCACAATAAGTGGCTACGACCTGTTTTGTGTAGTGGTTAGAAATTCTGACTACTATACCGAAATGTCGCGGGTTCGAATCCCGCTAGGTGGCAGTTGCGTATGCTCAGCATATTGTCACATGATAGGAAGAATATTTGATATTCATCATCAGCCCGTAAACATCCCACTGCAGGGACATAGGCGTTGCCTCGTATAATAGGGGAGTATGGGTCACGCTGGCCTAATGCGAGTTAAGGATATGAAGAATGATAATATTTGCTATTAAATGAGAAAAAATACAACTACAAAATAATAACCTATTCTTATAGAAATCGTTGCAACTGTTTCGAATATCTCTGGTCGCATCAGTACGAATCAGCGCTCTTGACAATGCCTTTCGAGGAAAGTTTACAATTTGCTAGGGTAGGCACTGCGTTTCTCCCTGTATGGAGGGCACGCCACTCTTAGGTGGTATTATGAATACAGACATGTGTTCCCGAATTATGAATGTTTTCATATATTAATTTATTTACAAAGAAATTTATTGTGCAGTTTATCAACCATTATCTATAATACAAGCCTAGTTGCTTAATGTGCAACTAGATGGCGCTGTATGTATGTGCAAAGATATTTTTTATTAAATAATATCATTATAGGCTAGTGACGAACAGCTTCAGCAGATTTGGAAGTCCTTAAAATCTGCGATCACCAACCGATTTGCCTAGCGTAATGACTATGGAGAGCTCTAGCATACCTCAGGAGAGGCATTGAGTGCAATAGCAGATTATTATAATCATAGTCTGTTATGTCGTGTCCGTTTATGCCTACTCTTTGCATGCATCGCTTCTATATTTCATGCAGCCGAGCGGTATTGGCATTTCCAACCTGCACCATCGCAGCATCGCATCCTCATCGTGTGAAACATGTTATAATCAATACCGCAAACGCGTTTACATAACTATAGTACATAACTGAGATAACTATTTGTATTTATTGGGAGTAATGCTTATGTTATTTATTTAAGCGATTTATTTTGTTGAAATTGATGATTTTCAGTCCATATTTTATTTTTACGTCATCGTGCGTCATACGTACGTAAAGTGAGACTTCATTCATAACATATGGGTCTATGATTTCATCTATTTTACGAAACAAATAGGTAATTAGATTTATTGTTTAAGTTTCACATTTTCTACACAAATAAAAAAGTAACTATTTAAATTTTTGAGCCTGTGAAGTCTCTGATTGTGAAATATTGCGACTAACGAGATCATGCACAATATCACAAATCAAAATTAGAAGCAATTTTAATGTAACACGTCCAGTTTACATAGTGGTGGCAAGTGTATAATGTACCGCATGGACGCCATCAATATTTCATGGGGCCGAGTAATATCGGCGGTTTAAACTGGTCGACTCGTTATTGCACATCTGATCTTTATGGGGAGCCACCCCCGATACATAAATTTCGAGAAGTGCACTGGTTTTATGGAAAGGTGAAATGTGTTCGCAACAAGGTATTGATTTTGCAGATTGGTTGTTTGGATTAACAGGTTCATATTGTGTTATCCGACAGTACTTAGAGCAGGAAACATTATTTGTGCATTTAATTTTTTGAAATGTGCCTGTTAGTTCGTTGAAATAGTCATCGGATTTCCAATTTCATTGGTGCGGGGCTAACATGCCCCGTTGTCTCTCTACGCCACTCGTAAAATTTGCTATCAAAAGAGAAAAAATACAACTATAATATAATAACTTACTCTTATAGCAATCCTAGTAACTGTTTAGAATATTTCTGTTCAAGTCAGTATGAATCAGCTGTCTTGACGATGCATTTCGAGGAAATCTTACAACTTTCGAGGGTAGGCACTGCCTTTCTGCCTGTATGGAGGGCACGCCACTGCTCCCACACAGGCACGAAATAAAAGCTCTTCAGTTCTCTTACTCGCTTAAAGCATGGCTGTGATAACACTTCTATCGTTTTAGAAAACCTGCAAACTACAGATCATGCTAGCCCTGCAGTTATTACTATTTTTAAAGCCCGACGCTTATGCGTCTGTCTGTCTATCTATGGCATTGCAGCGCCAAAATCGCTGAATAGATTTAGAAACGATTTAATACTATCAAAAGCTGGTATTCGTTTGTTCCTATCCCTTGTTTTATTAAATAGTTTAATTAAGCAAAAGAGGTATAGGACCGTAGCAAGTGCATGGGAGTCTGTGGTTTCTGCCTACTCCTGCGGGAAACAGGCTTGACTTTATTTGACGACCGGTTGGTGTAGTGGATAGTGACCCTGTCAGCGAAACCAACGGTTGCGGGTTCGAATCCCGCGAGGGGTAAATGTTTGTGTGATGAATACGAACGTCATGGATGTTTATATAAATATTTATGTATGTTTATCCGTTATCTAGTATCCATAGCACAAGCTTTGCTTAGTTTGGGACTTGATGATTGGTGTAAGTGTCCGAAATATTTATTTATGTACAATGTCACACTGTCTTCCTCAAAGGAGTATAAGTATACTCATGCTAGTTGTCTATGCTTGTCTTCCGACAAAACAAGCAATCATCATCCCCAGTTATCAACGGGTTATATGATAGTATATTGTGATGTAACTTACTCTATCCTGGTAATGAATTTTAATTTTATTAGCGCATAAATCACAGGAAAACAGTTCTAATGTTATAATTCTACAACAAAGAAAATGTTAGGTATATCAACACATTCTTAATTATACAGTTCTTGAAACTAAATTAGAATAGAGTAGTTATTGTAAGATTAGTGGATGGACACACACAATTGTTCAAAATCGTGAATTAAACAGTATTGTTTGAAATGCTCATAAGTCAGCGAACCCCAGAAGGGTATTCATTTTACACAAAATAAATATGTATAGTTACTTATAGGTGTGTATGGCAACCCATACGGCATGCAATGTAGGGCCCGTCACAATCATCTCCCGCGTCCAGAATGGTCCCCTTTCAATCTTCGCTGTAATAAATAAAAGGGACAATAAAAAATGCGAAGAGGAACATTCGACGGCAGCGCCCTCACGATTTAGATCCGTATTCAACGTCATTGCAGCAAATTTTGTTCCTTTAAACAGCGTAATAATATTACGAATATTTGGAAACAAATAATGTAGATTTGTAGTAGGACTTGTAGTTTTTTTTTCTGAATTGCAGTTTATATTTTCCCGTGGAGAAACTCAAAAATCGATCTCACTTACCAACAGACAGACATACCTGACAAATTTTCGAAGGGTGAGTTATTATTATTATTATTATTATGTATTATTAATTATGTAACTAAAAATGCTGTATGACTTCAGGTGATGTTAAGGTGACTTTATTGTAACTTATTTGCTAAAGTCAAGTTTTACATAAACATTATAATAAGTGAACAACTAACTTATAAATAATTTAACTACTTGTTTACTACCGAAATTCTTTTTAAAACGACGTTTTGTTTTTTCGAAAATCTTTGAATAACAACCACTTATAAACCTTATAAAATATTTTGTGACGATATTTTACTAAGAAAAATATTTTAGGAACTTAAGTGCGAAACGAAACAACAGACATAGTACGAAGTACCAACACTAACACATCTTTAAACATCTACTTACGTACATGCACACCCACACCCTCAACGAAAGACTGATATTATGTAAAAACCAACAGGAGTCACTTCAATCAATACACGTTACTATAGATGATGTAAATCTTTCTTCTTAACTGTACACAAAAAATCTGACTCTATTCTCTAAGCGGGAGAGTTGACTCTCTATTTACTCATAAAGATTTTTTTGCCCCACAAGAAAAATCTTGTTATACGATATTCGTTCTTAACCCGATGTACAACAACATACAATTGATTTGCAATAGCCTGGAGGGACCGTGGAAGAGTTAGTTTTTTTGTGAATATCAAAATATGAGCCCCCTTTTACAATCCCATTGTATCCGATATTGATCCTTATAATAGTTTGAGTTGGCTGGTATGGTAGTAAGTACTCATAGCGTGAATAAAATGGACATTATGAATTACTCTCTCCGCAGAATATCATATCTATAAACTAATGTTAGCTACATTATGAAATGTTTTCGTATAACTTACTATTTTTCATATGTTACTTCGTATGTTTACTTATTTAGTGAATAACCACTAAATAAGTATGTAAGAACCGAAGTCGTACATCATTTTATAAAGTTTTCGGACACTTACACCAGATATATAGTTCCAAATTAAGCAAAGTACTAGCTGATAAACATACGTAAATAGTTATATACCATGAATTTGAATTCGTGTAACTCCCATTAACATTCTTGATTTCGATCAATTTTGCCCAAGGATCCATAGTCGAATTCGATCAAAACATTTAAGAAAACCCATACAAAGTAAACCATTCTGAAACCAACTTTTAGTATAGACAACAATTTCCGTCTGAATTCGTATATGGTTCCTAGTGGAAAAGTGTTCGTCATCAGGAGTGGACTCACCATTAAATTACACGAATTAAAGTTCACCCTGTGTAAACACATAACTCGGGAAAAAATATTCCATCACACAGGCATTTACCCTTAGCGGGATTCGAATCCGCATCCGTTTATTTTGAAAGAAGTATCACTACCCACCAGACAATCGACCGTCTCACTCAGATAATTGTTGTTTGAGTAAATTTATTTAGCATGTTTTTGCAAACGTTTTACTTATACACATATGAATGCCAATTAAACTTGTAACTTTGTTTAAAAGTACTTGTTGATACGGGTAGTAGATATAATCATAGGTACTTTACTTTTAAATGATTTTAAAACTAGAAGACTTATTAATTTGAAACTTTGCAAGTGTATATAATTCGGATGACAATATAATAATTTCGTATAATCGAGGTGTTCTGATGATAGAGCTAGGAAATGTCAACAGTTACCAGTAAATCCTTCGAGTTTGGGCTCATTTGGTTTTCTTCGTTGAGTCCAATATATTAACACTGTGTGGGTAATATCTATATATTTTTTTGGTCTCATTAAATTATTCCGCTATATTATAAGCTAGTCCTATAATCAAACCATTATTGCTATAAATCTTAATGTTTTGTCTTTTGTCTATTGTGTTCCTATAACAGAGATGTTTTGTTAATGTGTTGTTCTATATTTTAAGTATCGCTCTTTGTCTGCAATAAAAAACTTTAAATTGGTTTTTTCATCCGAGGGTTTGCTGGAAGAAATCTCTTACAGATATAAGCTCGCCTTTTGTGTATTGTAATTTTTTCTGTCCTATGTTTGTTCAATTTATGTTTGTATACCCGGGAAGTCGTTGAAGCATTTTTTAATTTTTATGAACTATAATTCATTGTGTTATTGTGATATACATAATGCATAACGTACCGACCTTTTCCCAAATGAGGTGATCAGAGACATCCCAAACATAAACAAAATTTGGGTGTTACAAATATTAAAAGTTTAATTCTTCAAACAACATCCACCGGTCTACATTCGAAATACATACATAGAGATACATACATTACGTCATGACGTTTATCCCAAATCGGGTGGGCAGAGATATCCCAAACATTAAGAGTTTAATGCTTGAAACAACATCCACCGGTCTCCATTCGAAATACGTACATAGAGATACATACCTACATTACGTCATGACGTTTATCCCAAATCGGGTGCGCAGAGATATCCCAAACATTAAGAGTTTAATGCTTGAAACATCCACCGGTCTCCATTCGAAATACATACATAGAGATATATACATAACGTCATGACGTTTATCCCAAATCGGGTGCGCAGAGATATCCCAAACATTAAGAGTTTAATGCTTGAAACACCACCGGTCTCCATTCGAAATACATACATAGAGATATATACATAACGTCATGACGTTTATCCCAAATCGGGTGGGCAGAGATATCCCAAACATTAAGAGTTTAATGCTTGAAATAAGATCCACGGTCCACCGTATGAAATATACCGAAATGCACACGTGACAGGGGATAGGTGAGCCCATCGCCATTGAAACGTGCAAATCTATAGATGTTTTTTGGTGGAAAGTCCCTTAGTCGCCTTTTACGACACCCACGGGAAAAGACTGAATATGAAATATTTGAGTGCCGAAACCATACTGTGTTATTTTTGATATTCTTGTATTTACCTAAATCATAAAGACGCTGGGCACGGGAGTTTCACTCGAAATCCTTCTTGTATTCACCATTCAATTGTATGTTAGACGTTCATATTCTGCATTATGGGAATCGCAAATCTTTTTACATGGTATACGACAGCAGATACGATCCTGCTCATAATGACACTTGGAACTGTCACTCTGAGGATTAAGATAGAATGCTTCTTAAGAATGTAATATCACTGGCTTTCTTACTTATCATCACACGGGAACATAATAATTGGGCATTGTGTTTGGCATAAGAGAGTGTTCCCCCCAAATCTTCCTATGGGAGAGGCGCATCTAGTCAGCACTCTGGTAACTCTGCCACCTGGTAATGCCATATTTATATTTTTACTCACTGAATAATGAGAACAGCTAATAGAATCCCATTGCATTGGACATAGTCTCTCCGAATGTCCAATACTGCGAGGTTAGAGCCGAGTCCAATACTGCGAGTTTAATTTTTTTTTATCTAGCGGGTTAGCACTTAATCTCAATCACACCTGATGTTAAGTGAAGATGAGGCCGAAGGTGGTAGCGTACTGCCCCGGAGACCCCATCTTATTTGGGGGGCTGGCTATCTTATCTCTGCCGACCGGAACACAACAATGCTATTAACATTGCTGTTTGGCGGCAGATTTAGATAAGATGGTGGTAGCTAGCCATATATATGGATATACCTATATCAAACGAATATTTCCATATATAGGTGTTGTTAAAGGTGATGAACTATGATGAGCATAATAGCATGGTGCGGAGCTTCCAAAAATCTGCGATCACAAGCGATGAGTTGCATGTGGTGTACATAATAATGTTATATTATAATGAGTACGCGACAGAAGAATTATATTTTTCAACAAATTATCTAATCTAACACAATTAATTATGAAGGATAATAATCTACAGAATTTTTTTACATATTTACGATAAATAAATAAATAAATACACATTCACAAATACAAAATTTGTCCCAGATCTTACTGAACTGGTAGGGTGCCTAAGAGGCTAAGTGCCTTTCGTCTTTAAACAGCGAGACAATCTTTGAGCAAAATATTAAGGTATGCATGCCGATGCATGGATCCAGTACTCCTGCGGCAGGATAGCTCATGGTGCCCGTTCGGAAGGTGGCGCGGTCGTCTAGCACAATGCGTATAATTTTAGTTACGCAGTTTCCTAGAAATTGTATTCTGGAAATTTATGAATTCGAATGCATTGATCAAAATACATTCGATAATGTCTGATTAATAAATTTTATAAAATTTAATCCACACCAACTTTAACACAAATTTTAATAAGAAGACTTCTAGTTGTACGCATAAAATTGCGAACACAATCTTTCAAAAATGTTCTGATTCATTAAACAGGATCCAAGCACGGTGTGTGTGAACACAAATCATAATAATTATAGCCATTTAACTAATATTGCTTAATTATATAGCCGTGAAGTTTTTAAACAGCTCAATTTTATTACGATAATTTAATAGCAACATACACATTAAACAAATTGAGATTAGATTCATATCAAGTGTATTAATTCAAAGTTAATTAAGTCAGCGGCTAGCTAACTGTTCAAAGTCTATAGAGTAATCTGCATTATACACCTAAATAACCGTCATTCTGTTGGTGTACGTAATTTTTTTTTAAAGAGTTTTTTTACAAAGTTTTGTGGGTATCATATTTGTTATATTACATTAGTCAGAATTAGTGGTCATTTATGGCGCAATTGATAAATTAACATCTCACTCTGTTTTGTCTTTTTGATTTTACTATTATTGAAAGAAAAGGCTTCGGTACGCAAAAGAATAGAACCAATCCGTCTCTTCCCGTGGGTATTGTTAAAGACGACTATGGTACTTTCTACTAAAAAAATCTATAGACTTGCACGTTTCAATAGTGATCGGATCACCCCTGTAGTGCAGAAATGCTCTGTATATTTCGAAAAAATAATGTTTCCTCTGACCACCCCATTTGTTTGTATGTATATCATACATATAAATACTAGTATGCAGATGATCCTGAACGATGATTCTTGATAATATCTTGATGCTGCGAGAAAATTTTCACTTCAGGTATAATGCGTAGCTCGAAGTACAATCGACCCCACATTCAGTTTCAGAGAAACACGGCCCCTTATGTGAACGGGACGGTCATGTTTATTTCTTTTTTTTTTATGATAAACTGGATACGCATTTGACGCAATCTCATGATGGTAAGTGACGATGTGGTCGAAGATGAAGCATGCGATCTCAGTAGATGCCTATTGATTTGTATGCCTACTGGTCTGTATGTATCTGTCGGTATAATATTAATAAATAAATATCTTTGGATATACATACAGCGCCATCTAGTGCCACACTAAGCAACTAGGCATGTATTATGGATACCAAATGGTCGATATACCTACTACAGATTTTTTTTAAATATTTTAAATGAGAACTTCCATAACTCGGGTACACGTGTCCGTATTCAGTATACAAAAATATGCCCCTAGCGGAATTTGACCCCCAACCGTTTAGTACAGTAACCACGCTTTTTCACCACTACACTAAACATGTGGTCAAATAATATAATCTGTAGCTGAATGTACCATGTATGTGACATGGGACCGGACCTCTTTTTTTTCTTTTTTTTATGTACAACGGGTTGATACTTGACCTCAATCACACCTGATGTTAAGTGAAGACAAGGTCGAAGGTGGAAGCGTACTGACCCGGAAACCCCAACACATTTGGGAAACTAGCTATATTATCTCTGACAATCGGAACACAACAATGCTATTAACATTGCTGCTTGGCGGCAGATTTAGATACGATGTTAGTAGCTAGCCAGGCGGACATTTAAAATGCCCTACCACCAACCAACCCGAGTACTTAAACATATACCCCGCTGGGGATCGAACCCGCGACCTCCGAATCGTAAACCCAATGTTGTTTACATTGAGCCACGGAGGCGGTTACTGATACTCATATCTCGTATCCGTGTTATACCACCGAGCCACTAATAAATGTATTAGTAAAATATTTAACCGTTTCTCTTAGTGTAGTTTCATATTCATAAGTTTTATGGACAGCTTACTAACCGCTGTGACTGCTTATTATAAATTATTTGTTTAATTTAAATCAAATTAGCATTTTGAAATGATAAAGCTGATTTATGCAGACAGAACTGCGGCAATCGCTAGTATAGAAACTAAATTATTTGAAACGATTTATTGCTCGAACATCTTCGCGACTTTACACCGCAGTGAGGGATACTTAATTACAATGGAGGTGATTATAATGGATAATAATGGGAATCTAAACGGTAATAAATTAATTTGTGTACCTACATGTTAATAGACAGGACGTATGTGTAGGTTTTATTTTTTTTTGTTATTTAAATGTTCTATACGTTAGTATTATGTGCGATTTATTACTTCCAGAAGCGAGGAGGGCGCGCAGATTTGGCTATGACATGGAGTTTTTCAGGACATGCGTCAAGGTACACAGATGTAACGCGGCAAATATAGTGTCCACTACGCTGTCGCCCCAATGATTGTCGCCTTCATTATGAAAAAAAAAATATTTATACTCGTAATAGTGTAGTTTCCGGCACATAAAAATATTAGAACCAACGGAACCAAATCGTCTCCCGGAAGAGACGGTTCTATTCGTGGGTATCGTAGACTTTACACCAAAAAAATTCTATAGACTTGCTTTTAATGACGACGGGTGTGCATTTCTGTATGGCTGAATACTTTTATATTTTACTATTACATGAACAACTTTCCATAAGAAATCATAGCATAACATTTTCGATACTGTGATATACGTACCATTCTAAATAAATGTAGTACCCAGATCAACGGTGGCGTCTTGCAAATACTCTCGCCCTGTCATTGTGAGCGAGCGGACGTTCCACATTTGATCGTGAACCTACTTATTGAAAATAGTGGTTTTACTACAAAGTCCAGATCTTGAATAACTGGACACCACAGATACCTATACAAAGTAAACCATTCTGAAACCATCTTTAGTATGGAAGTCCAAGAATTTTCGACTGAATTCGGCAATGACTCCTAGTAGAAAGTTGTTCATAAGCCGGAGTGGAGTCACCAAACGAAAATTGTTGGAGTTTCATACTAAAAGTGTTTTCAGAATCGTTTACTTTGTATTGGTAATAGAAAATTTTTTGATCGATTTCGACTATGATTCCTTGGGGAAAGTTGTTCGTAATCAAGAGTGGCGTCACGAGTTAATGGGAATTACACGAATTCAAATTCACCCGGTATATTTCGAAAACTGACCTTGAGTTGTTTCAAGCATTAAACTTATGATATTTGGAACACCCAAACGCTTATTTTGGGGATGTCTCTGATCATTTGAAATGAATATCGTGACGTGATTATAAGAGGTGTATCTCACATTAAATAATAACAATAAATGTCTTTGCACAAACACACAGCGCCATCTAGGTCCACAGTAAGCATCTAGGCTTGTGTTATGGATACTAGATGGTTGATAAACTACACGAATACATTTTTTTTGTAAATAAATACGTGTATAAATGAAAAACATCCATAACTCGTGAACACATGTCTTGTTTCATCATACAAACATATGCCCCTAGCGGGATTCGAACCCGCGACCATTTGCAGAGTTTCTAACCACTACACCAAACAGGTCGTCACATTGACCACGAAAAATATTAAAAATTCAGTCCAATCAACTTCACCCTTAAATCAACAGCCTTACAGTTCCCATTGTTGGAGACCAGCCTTCTCTCAGTGTGGATCGGTGGATATGTGTCAGACTAGTGAGTGACAACCTGAAGGTCAGTGTTTATGTAGGTCACCGACTTGGCTTAACGATTGCCTTCAATTGAACTTTCGGGTGTCCTTAACGTGTCCACCGAAGCACAGAATCACTCGTATTAAAATACCACTAGTGATCACCCATCCAAGAGCTGACCGCACCAGACATTGCTTAACTTCGCTAATATAAAACAAATGCCGAATGTGACTGCGCCACAGGTTCTATCCTTATAATTAAAAATGTGCATGGAACTATGCAACATAACAATATTTTAGTTCATAGCAATGAAATATTATAATCAGTATTATCACCATCTTCAACTCTTACTAGTCCAGTACTGGGCATGGGCGTTACTAATTAATTTGTATAGTGACGTGAAATAAGTCGTGCTACGGGGTAGGGGCAAACACGAATGGCGAGGCTACGCGGCCGTAAGCTACGTTTTGTTACGTAAGCGCGTAACGGACCGGTCATTGACCCCACGACGACCTGCGCGCGCGCCTGTCGTCGCTCTACTCGACCGGCTGCTAGAGAGTAGGTAAATACATAGATGTGACATACAGGTAAAATTGTCTAGCTTTTGGAGAACCTTTTTTTCCGACAGAATTCCTAAACCCAAGTAACTATAATATTTTAGAAGTCAAATCCTTGCTGGAGTATACGGAAAATTAGTGAAATTCCATAAAGTAGCCACACTAATAAGAAAATTACGTACGTAATGCTAGAATACGCAAAATGGAATTCAGCTATTTTGATAATGTCATAAAATTGTACTAAAATAGGCCATATAGTGCCCAAATGAAAAACTTAGTGCCTCTGCCGTGCATTTAAGTGTATGAGTGACCCAATATTTAAAGAGAGCATTCTGGTTTCACGTGTTTCAATTCTCTCACCTCGCACGCAGAGACTACTTTATAATTGTTATCCCAAAAAACTGTGCTTATAGTGTCATATGCAAGCCCCATAAATAATACTTCAAAAACAAGGAATTTATTTAGATGTCTTTGTGAAAAGGGGCAGCGCAAATGGTCTGTCCGGTTACCTATTGAAATGCATAACGTTTTTCACCATAAACTGACAATTCATAATAATACTCGTCATAATAGTCATTTGCAATAAACCGTTATAGCATAACTTCATTACACATAATATCATATGGCCGAAACCTGTAAGGCATAATCTTAGAAAGGCATAATTTTAATAAGCATAAGTAATGAAAGGCATAATTTTTGTTGACCATAATATTCAAAAGACATTATATTTAAAAAGCATATGATTAATAAGAATAACCGGCAAAATTACTAAGCTTCTAAGAGCAAGCATGCTAGCAAGCAAATAGGCAAGCAGGGATGCATACATGTCAACCTAACACGAAGGGTATGGCGGAAGCGAGCCGGGCGAGCAGAGCGAGCCTAACTAACCTAGCCTATCCATGTCGGGGTGCCAAAAACTCCCGTGCTCGCTTCGCTCGCACTCGACAAAATTATGAATATGGTAATTTATGCATAATTAAAATCTGCGTTTCAAAGTATGCCTTATAAAAATATGGCAAATGAAAATATAGATTTATATGATTATGGCTTTTATTATTATGCCCTTCAACAAATCTGCGTTATTATGTTTATGCATAATAATAAATTTGCGAAACACTATTATACTTATTATGTATGATGTATGTCAATTGAACTTATAACAATAAACATTATGCGTTTCAAAGTTTCACCAGGTCCAGTCCATTCGCCGGCATAGTAACTCTAGTTTGCATGCCAATCTATTTCGTTAATAATTATATCAAATGTTCTTTTGTAAAAAAACTTTCTTAAAAAGTGCAACTCTACTATTTTCTGTGAATTTTTTGGCTTTGACTTTACTTTTATAGTAGACAAATGAAGAAGGCGGATCTCAGCCAAAAGATCTTTTCTTTTAAAAAAGCGGATCACAATAACTACTATTCCAATTCAGTTACAAATAAGGCATCAGGAATGTAATAGTAAAACAAATTGTCTCGTCTTAATATTTATTTAATCTATGAAACCAGCACTAGGACGTGTTTCGGTCTCGTTAACAGATCTGCCCTGTGCGCCATGGGACGCCAAACATCGTGACGTTTGTGGGTATTACCATGCCCTTTATATGACTAGCGGTGTCATATCTAAGTAATTGCTCATCGATACACTTTTTTGTATTTTTATGGACAATTGTATTAATTACTTATCTAACTAATAGATGTGTTGATGTACAACTCAGTATCTTACAAAAGTATCTACACAATTTGACTATTAGCACACTCCATGATTTCTTTTTTGTTTCTTCGGATAAGTACAACTTACGTCATACTGGTAAGTCGTAGTACCTCATTCCATAACTTACGTCAGACATGAATCATAATAGAAATAAGAACATCGGTAAGTTCGTACAAAAAAAACGTTTTGAATCAGCCTAGTCGTTGGTAGTTTATCTATTTCTCTTCATCTTCAACGAAATGGCTGTAAATATTCCACAAATAAAGTACTGTCCTGTCATAAACTAGTAAATAGCTCTGACCGTTTGTCTCATCTTGGGGTATGGCGTGACGCCTAAGGGTCCGTGCGGCAGATAGAACGAACACCAATTGATTTCCGTGTTGCGCCTGCGCAGCCGTCATCAGATTGAGCTAACCGTAAAGTTACGACCTCCGTAGTTTACTCAAATTCCTCGCTACATTTGCAATCTGCATATTCTAAAACTTGCTTAGAGCTTACTCCTGGACGTGAGATGGGGTTTGAACAAAAATAAAATAAGCTAGTTTTTTATTGTTTGTTTTGAGTAATATTGCTAGCCTTAAGAATGTATTAAATATTAAAATGGGGTTTATGAATAAGAGGTCGCGGGTTCGATCCCCAGCGGGGTAAATTTTTAGTACTCGGTTTAGTTGGTGGTAGGGCATTTCAAATGTCTGCTTGGCTATCTACCACCATCTTATCTAAATCTGCCACCAAACAGCAATGTCAATAGCATTGTTGTGTTCCGATTGTCAGAGATAACATTGCCAATTCCCCAAATAAGATGGGGGTTTCCGGGTCAGAACGCTTCCCTCTTCGGCCTCATCTGTGACTGAGGTCAAATGCTATCCTGTTGTGTATTAAAAAAATCCATACAGAACAGTTTGAAGTGTTGAAAATTTGATCTACAGTCACTCATCGTAATTTTCATTAAGGACATACAAGCCACTATCAGCACTGTAGCTTGTCCAAAGCGGAATTCCTTCCCCAACGATCGATATTCGAAATGGTACACCTGCTTCGTTTATCGAGTTGAGTCAACCAACGCTGCACCCATAGATTCGCGGTCCCAATCAAGAGCTTTTAATTCCCCATAATCATTCTACAATGGAAACCTTAGTAAATTGAGCACAACCTTACTTTGAAAATTGCACTAAAAACGGATGATGACATTGACGAGGCAGCTACAAGCTTAACGAACCTGATACAAACCGCAGCGTGGATATCTACGCCTGAAATGAACTTGAAATCCAAAACTAAAAATATACCTAAGGATATAAGAATGAAGGTTCTGGAAAAAAGGAGGCTCAGAAGAGTGTGGCATAATAGTCGACATCCTACTGATAAAAGAGCCTTCAATAAAGTCGCTTCTGATCTAAAATGTTACTTGAAGGAAATAGAGGAAGACACTTTAAAGAATAAGCTCGAAAATCTATCTGCAACATCAAGAAATGAATACTCACTCTGGAGAGCCGTCAAAACGAGCAAAGCAGCCCCACAACAGACTCAAAACCCCCTAAAGCTCGACAACCAGACGTGGGCTAGAACGGACGAGGAAAGAGCAAAAGCGTTTGGTTCGTTCCTCAGAGAAGTGTTCACACCCAACGATGGAGATCTAGAAACGGAGACAGAAATCCAAGACTACCTGAAAACAGATCTACAGTTAAGTCTTCCACAGAAAAGCTGTTCGCCTAGAGAAATAGAGAGAACGATAATGGCTCTTGAAATAAATAAATGTCCAGGATTTTGCTTAATTACGGCTGAGATTTTACGTCAACTCCCCAAAAAAGCTATTTTGTTTTTAACCCAGCTTTTTAATGGTATCTTGAGAACGATGCACTATCCTAGAATATGGAAGGTCTCTGAAATCATAATGATTCCTAAACAAGGACAACCCCCGCATCTGGTCTCATCCTACAGGCCAATAAGTCTTTTGCCAATTTTGTCAAAGCTATTTGAAAAAATTCTTTTGAGAAGAATAAACCACTTTCTCAGAGAAAATAACATCATCCCTCAACATCAATTTGGCTTTAGAGGTGGTCACTCGACTGTCGAACAGGTGCACCGAGTAGCCGAAAAGATTAGAAATGCACTAGAGGGAAAAGAGTACTGTTCTGCCGTATTTCTGGATGTCCAACAAGCATTTGACAAGGTCTGGCACATGGGACTGCTGTTCAAGATGAAAAAGCACCTCCCACACAACCTTTACATGCTCCTAGGATCATACCTGGAAGACAGAATCTTCCGTGTGAAAATTAACGACTCTTACTCAGAGTTTCACGATATAAGAGCAGGCGTGCCTCAGGGTTCAGTATTGGGACCAACACTATATCTAATGTATACGGCCGACATACCAGTAACAAAAGATGTTCTCTCTGCAACGTTTGCTGATGACACAGCGGCACTGTGTAACAACAAGGACCCAAACACAGCCTCTGAAAACCTACAACAGCACCTGGATAAAGTTGACAAATGGATGAGGAAATGGCGTATTAGAGCTAGCGCGAATAAATCTGTACACGTAACATTTACATTACGCAAAGATAACTGCACACCTGTTAAACTTGGGAATGATACCTTGCCCCATAGTGATACTGCCAAATACCTGGGCATGTATCTGGATAGGAAACAAACTTGGAGGGTACATATAGAAAAGAAACGTGATGAGCTGAATCAACGGCTCAGGAAACTTAACTGGCTACTTGGCAGACATTCCCAAGTGTCCCTAAGTAACAAATTGCTTATATACAAAACTGTCCTAAAACCAGTCTGGACTTACGGTATTGAACTGTGGGGCACAGCCAAAAACTCGAACATAGAGATACTACAGAGGTTTCAAAACAATGTCCTTAAAACGATTACAAATGCCCCTTGGTTTACTAGAATATCAGATTTGCATGAGCACCTCAACATAAAAACACTGAAACAAGAAATTGAGAACCGAGCAGAGGCCTATGAGCAGCGTATGCACTCCCACACTAACAGCCTTGCTACGGCCCTGTGCGAGCCACTACATAATAGAAGACTGAAACGGAAACACATATGGGACTACACCCTTGTACACGACAACTGACTGGGAGTAATCTCCGTGATTGAGTCAATGAGGCAGAATCTTCGCTGGAAGGACAGACCTCTCAAGCCACCGCACACACGGAGCAGATCTGCTAATGGCTTATGAAGCCGATCGCACGATGAGGAACAGAACAAAAAAAAAAAAAGGACATACAAGCCACTATCAGCACTGTAGCTTGTCCAAAGCGGAATTCCTTCCCCAACGATCGATATTCGAAATGGTCCACCTGCTTCGTTTATCGAGTTGAGTCAACCAACGCTGCACCCATAGATTCGCGGTCCCAACCAAGAGCTTTTAATTCCCCATAATCATTCTACAATGGAAACCTTAGTAAATTCTATATATTTTTTTTCGATGAATGTTAAACAAGTTGTTTTGAGAATTTGAAGACGTCTGTAGGTGGTGGCGCATTTGAATCTCAAAAATCAGAGCCAGCTTTACTAAGGATTTCAATTTTGATAGAATATGTCTAAATCAAATACACAACAAATAACTTTTGTTTTAAGACTTTAGAAATTCTGCATTTTTTTTCAGCTGTGCAAAACAACACGTACAGCGACCCGTAGACAATTACATATCTGTAATTTTTAATTATGAAAAGATATGAATCCCGTATAATCTTCCAGTGATTTACAAAGAATCTTGTCTATTTTGTATAGTATAAAATCTTTATTAAAACTAAACGACACGGGCCGCTAAGGCCACTTGTCCTGTGTATACCTACTCATCTCATCATCATAATAGTCAACTTACAACGGTTGGTGGACTTAATACTCTCCCAAGGCGTTCTCATTCCGATGAAATAAAGTAATTTTAGCGCCTGACTCCCAGCTTGTCTGCCTAGTGACAAGAAAATTTACAAAAGTGTGAAACTATTTATGGTGTCTAGTTTTTTGCGCTCTTCATTGTTGCTTTGGTATTTAAACCAAAAATAGACACTGCTATTTTTGTGACTGTTATTTATGACAGAATAATAAAAAATGGTGATGTAGGTAAATGAGAAAAATATTAACTTGGGTACTGTTATACCAAATTTATCACTTTATTACTACGAATTGACCCTGATTGAACTGTAGCTACTATATGTTTCATATAAAATATAGAATATATTAGATGAATATATTAGATGAAATATTAGAATGAAATATTACGGAATTTATTGAATGAAAAGAAGAATGCCACTGACTCCCAGCTTAATAAGGAAATTTAAGTGTGAAACTATTTATGATGTCACTAGATTTTTGCGTTCATTGTTGCTTTGTATTTATTTGCAAAATAATAATTCGAGTACTGGTATAAAAAATTATCATTTCATTATATTATTCTTTATTGCACCAAAAAAATTCATATAACAGAGTACAAACAATAGGTCATGTTTAATGGTGGACTTATCTTTTTATGAGATCTCTTCCAGGCAACCTGAGCATTGAAGTAGGAAACGAAGTAAATTTGGGGTTTAGCAACAAATTGTGTACAAATGAAAAAATACTACAACGAATAATAAAACAAATAAAAACAAAAGATAACCAAATAATAAACTTAAACATAATACATATACTACATTACTACCATCTCACTTTGTAGCTCTACATTAACGTATAGTTAGGTACATAATATTAGAGAATAATAGTGTGGTATACAAAATGTATCACTTTACTATACGAATTGACCCTAGTTGAACTGTAGCTACATACGTTACATATAAAATTTTGGAATGAAATATTTATGGTAGGTATTTAATGAAAAAAAAGAAGAATGTCAGTTAATTAATACTCGACGTATCCATCCATGTAAAACACTAAACATCTCTAAATTTCTAAACCGATAATATATCTGACAAAATTCTGTTTTTGAAAATAAGCTGTTGAATTAGTTTCACCGATTAAGTTAGTCTATAGAGACTAACTAGTAAGAGAGTAATGAATAATCATTACGTTCACAAATTTCGGTGGCTGACTGTACGAGGAAACTTACAAAATAAAACGAATTCTTTTTACCTACTTGTCAGAGGTATCAAAATGAACAAAATTACAATCTCGGACTAAATCTGTGCTATACTAACGGTAATGCTTAATTGGAGGTAGCATATCTTCGTTGGACGGTGGACCAGGCGGTGGACGAAAAAAATGTAATGGTTACAATACCAATGTTACAAAATTTGATTAGCGGAATAGTCACGTCGGAATTTGTCTATGAATGACAAAGCGGTAAAAACGGTATATGGATGAGGCAAATTGAAAGAAAGAAAGAAAGAAATCGTTTATTGTAACAACATTATTTGCGCAATATACTTTACATTAGGTACAATTGTTGCAGTAACTTCTTCAGATATTGTTTATAATCCGATTTTCTTAGGTTTTATCGTATCGTAGTAAACATCGTATCGTTGTAAATCTTAATTTACAACGATATATTATTTACATTATTAGCAGTCAAAGGCATTAGATTTATTTAACCGCCAACAATTATCAAAACAATCGACTTCAGCGACCACCCTGGCGATATACTCGTTATAACAAAAAAAGAAATACTGAAAATGGTACAAACAATGATGTTCGAAATATCGCGGAACGTACAAAAAAAATACAGTCGTATTAATAACCTCTTCCTTTGTGGAAGTCTCAATCTCTTCTCTAATTGAGAACGATAGACTATGCCACGAATAATTAACGAAGTGGTCAATTGTGGGAGTAATTTTCTAGATTAAGAATAATTTGTAATAACAAAATCTATCATATAATAGGTAGCTCTCACCTAATTTAGTCTAGCTATAGTAGAAGCGGCAAAAAATACCGCCTCCAAACTCCAAGTGTGCGCAGTGGATTTCCTCATCGCTAGAGTCGGTTTCGTCGCGTTCAGGGGCAAGAGGAACGGTACCGCGGCCGACGACCCGAGATCACAGTCGATAGCTCATCGCCGTGTTTATTCTCTATTATCGAATAGTGGCCAATGAGACGCGCCACCATTGTACCTCGGCACATTTGTCACTGTAGCCCGCGCCGCCGCCGCGCCGACGATCGCGCGGATGTTGGCGAACTTTGCGGAATGCCAACCAAGACGTTGTTATCTCTTTTCCTGGTGACAATTAATGATAGCTAATTAGCGTGAAATATTTCCTTCACCACCTACTTATTTTTTAAAACGTGTTGTAAACTAACCCGCTAATATTGTAAATGTGAAAGTTTGCGAAGATGTTTGGATGTTTGTTAATCAATAAACTTTAAACGGCTGAATGAAATTGTGTGAAATTTAAGACACACAAGTAGACCATCCTGGGTTAACATATAGTACACTTTTGTTCCGAAATTAAATCACGCGGACCGAGCCACGGGCGGAAGGCTAACGCTTTTATGAAACGCCAGAACAAAATATAAATAATCAATAGTAAAGACCCGTTTCTTCACCTCAAGAAATAAAACGTTCTTAAAACGTTAATAAAATGGTTTTATGATTTTGATCAAACAAAGTTAACGATCTCTACATTCTTGAACTATCATCACTGCATTCGTAGAGTGAGAGTTCGTTCGGTTCTCATATAACCCACGAACGATTGGTACTTACCGTAGATAATTAGTTCTAATCCGCCCGAATTGAAAACCTCGTGTTGCAAATGTTGTTCCAACTAGAGAACGAGAATTAACATGTCCGTTTAATACTATTAAGTTCAGTGCTGGGTGTGATAAGTAACCGCCGTAAATAAACGGGTTGCATATATCGAGTATGTCGGTGTGATATTGAAATGTTGGAACTGGTTTGCCTCCCGGGCTCGCCAGGGAACGCGGTGACCCCGAGCGTACTCCCAAGGAATACAGAATCGCGACTCAGGATCTACAGGACCTTACTACGAGTCACTATTGTCCGATGCAGTGTCGTTGCACAATTTAAGACGAGGATGGCTTTAACTGGAAGCTTCATAGTAAGAGCCATACTATGGAATAGGATTCGTAGAGCATAAAGAATTAGATGTGGCGCCTTTTCGAACTATTTATTATGTTTGCGGGTGCATAAAGCGTCTACTGCCGGGCATTCGAACAAGCAATGCATTCGTTTTATATAGAGATGATAACATGAAATATATTCACGCTTCTTTATGACATGAAGCAGTAGCATCACAATAAACAGGTAGTTTTATTTGAAATCTTATTGTTTTGTAATCTTAGTGTTTACGGGCTTTTCCTGGACCTCATTAACTTTAAAACAAGTTCCATTGAGGTGATGTGTCAGTATAAAATGTTTAAGAGTTGTTATTGTCACCTGTTACCAAGGCTGCGTTGCACTGGCATAAAATATACGGAAAATAACCTCACTGATTTTACATACATACCTACGAATCTTCTTCTCTCGGTAAAATTTAAAAATAAATGACGAGAGGGCCTTTGATGTTGTTAAATGGCAATGTGTGTCCTCAAGGTGGTGATAAAAGTCAAGCTGCCCGCAAGGTTGGCGACGTGCATTCGTTTTGTAGACATTTTTATATAAAAAAGCCGGCAAACTTTAGAATACAGAGGTATTCTTTTCTTCATTATTGTTTCAAATGACTCTTATTTTTAACTGACTTTCAAAAAGGAAGATATTTGACGTTTCTATATAGTCATGGTGCTAATTTCTTTGGGTATAGTTGGAAACAACAAACCTTTGCAAGCCTGCATAATACAAAACAAGATTCCTCCAGATATTATGGACGTTTTTGGAAATGATTCATTTTGCTGAGAATTGCATTTGTATTATGAAGAACTGTAAAGTTTTCTCTATTTCAGACTGTAAATACTTTTTTCTATAAGTAAATATAAAAACGGTAAAGTGTGAATCTGCACTCGGGCACTGTGTTCCGTACTATCAGTTGCTTTACTACCGCTCTTAAAGTCATTGTCATGCACTATATTATATTGCTTACAAATATTGACACCTGCATCGCAGAGCATGGGAATGCGCAGGCCAAGTTCTCTAAATACAAACACCATGCAGTTACACGCCTAAACCCCAGAATAATGTGTCAGAGAGCTTTCTTATTATTTAAATCAAAGAAAATGCAGATCGAACAATATTTGTTCAATTTACACCATTTCTCAATTTTTTTACCAAATCACCGAAGAGGACAACAATGTTGTTCGAAAATGTTTTGAAATAGCATTGCACAAAAAACTTTAGACAAAAAACATTATGTTTGACGCAATGATTACAGAGATAAGTTGGCCTTTAGTGTATTGTAATTTCTGTCCTATGTTTTTCAATGTATGTGTGTATATTTATATGCAATAAAGTGTTAAATAATTAAATAAATGATTTATTTTTTCTAAGCGCTAAAACCGATTTTTTCTATTTAGAAAAAATGTACTATCATGCGAGTAAGTGTTGTTTAGTTTCACATCCTTAAAGAGGAGTAACATGCTACACTTTTTAGAATTCCGTAGACAAATACCAATTCTTATGGTTTCGCCATGTCTTGTCTATCTGCTATGACTCTCCTTTTTGTGTCGTAGACGTTGTTTGACGACGAAATTGGGCATGGTCATACTTATTTAAACGCATAAACAGGTATTAAATAAATTTAAAAATAAAGTTAAGGGGAAAATGACATCATCTAGAACATTGTTTAATAGTTTTTTTTAGTAAAGGGGTTGCCTTGAATACTTTTCCATAAGAGTTCCTTTAAAACTGGTGATTTTTGTTAACGTTAGATATATGTGTCTTCGTCCTTACTAATTAGATCAATTTTGTGAAAATTTTAAAAATATTCACAGTTCGCACACACACAAAAGAGAAATGTGAAATTCACTAACCGAGTTGTATATAGAGAATAATTCGAAAACTGTGATAGTCAAATTGCATGCACATTTAACTTTAAATTTGACCTGGCTTTGTATTGCAAATAAATATCCTGTGAACCAATCGGTGTCCATTTATTGATCAAAAATACATGAACGCAAATACTAGTGGTTAATAAACGTGGAAGCTTTCATTGTGTTGACAACGTTGGTACTAGTATTTGCCAAAAAGCATTTGCGTAACTTATTCATATCTATCAATATACGATAGGGTTGACAGATTGTATTAAAAAAAGTTGGCCAAGTGCGTGCTCCGTAAATTGAATATTTGGTTGTTAATATTATTTTAAAATACAAAGTTATATTTTATTTATGTCATTTTCTATGGAGTTTTTTGAACGTTTTACAACCCCAAGTACATGCAATAGACAAGTTGGCAATCATTACTCGTAGAGAGAGAGAGAGAGAGAGTGAGTTAACTTACCTTTAAGTATTTTCCCTTTAAAACACCTCGACATTTTCAAACATAATATTAGAAATCCACAAACAACAACAAACAAAAACAAAGAATTTAATTACAGTTGTTACTTACTAAACAAGAAGTCTGTTATTAATAACTATCTCAATAAATTTCTACATTAAAATCAAATAAAATAGTCTAATTATCAAATATGATGTTTTTCTCATAGGTCTTAAGGTCACCCTAAAACAAGTCATGTCAATATTTATACAATTTAAAGCCCTCATCAGCTTGGTTTTGCATAAACAAAACAATGAGTGTTTATCAATATGTTTGTGAACTGACGAATTATACATAAATGTCATGTATACTTTAGGTACATATTTTGTAAACATAAAAAACTGTTACATACGTCGCAAAAAAGGACAATACCCGTATAACATATTCCCAAATCTATACAAGCAGTATCTGATTTGGCAATCTCCGTCTCCACGCGATTTTCACAAATCATGTGCCTTATATATGCAGATATTGTAAATCGTTAATTTTCCTAAAATAATTGTTTGCGAGACACAACCCTACAGAGATCTGTGATTGTGTGAGCGTACGGTTGTTACATTCAATATGCTCAGTGCGTTGGTGTGAGTAAGGCTTCGCAGCCACCGCGATGTGCCGGTATTTATCCCACATTAGCATGCATCCGTTCCATTGATCCGACCTCTTTTGTTCACTGCCCAAACCTTATTTGGTGAAACCCCGAAAACGATTACACTTCAAGCATGTGCTTCAGCCAACATTGTCTTCTTAACCCAATAATTTACCACTTTATTAATAAGCTCTTAAATCCCCATGACTTTGGTTATTATCATATTGAAACACACGGATCCCAAGAAATGTATACATATTTATAGTAATGAATGACCAAAGTAAAGTAAACCCTTACGCTTTACTGTTGCAGTAAGTGCGTCTTTGTCTACACAAGGAGTGTGAATAGAACTCCGTACTCCGTATAAATTTCACGGTACACAAACGTTTTCAGGACCCTTTTCTTAGAAATGGTTTTAATAGAACAATAACAGACAGACAAACGGACAATCAAGTGATCCTAAGATTTTCCAAAATTATGTACTGAACCTTGAAAAAAGAAGAGTAGGTAATAAGATTTATTGTTATAAAACTATCGTTTCAGAATAATATTAACTTATAATGCATTTATAGCTAATATAATATGCTGCACTTGCTCACACGTACATATATATGTGACACTAGCTTTCCACTCGCTGTATCGCCTGCGTCGGAAATTTGTTTATCCCGCAGGAACCTCTCACTTTATCAGGATAAAAAATCCTATGTCTTAATCCAGGGTATATTCTACCATAGTAACAAATTTCATCCAAATCCGTTAATCCGTTTCGCCGTGATTGAGCAACAAACAAACAAGTAAACAAAACAAACATCCAGACTTTCGCATTTATAATATTAGTTGGATTATCTTCAGATGCGCATACTAAGTTAGTTTATCAGGCTTTGTTTTCCTTTGTACCAGTGTTTTTTCTTGTGTAATAATCGAAAATCAGTGTTTTGCTTTCTGAGCAAGTTAAACACTGTTATAACCTGTTTGTACAGCTGCAAAACAGACATACTCCAGTGTATACTGACATTATTTTGAATATTGCGAACTCTTTTCGTAAAATTTTGGTGAAACTAACTATATATAAGTGTCTGTAGTTACAAATTAACAATTCATCTATCTATATTTATAAACCCCAATAAAAGACGATATTGTAAAGGATAGTAGTTAGTAAATAGCTATGTAATGCAATAAAGGCGAAGCGAACAAAATGAAGGCAGCAACACGCAGTAAATGCCAAGTGCGGTGTCTAATGGATCCGACTTCAGAGGTGGACACTGGACCGGAATGCCAAGCGGGGGCAAAATCCTGGGCCTTTCATCGGAGTTGCCAGAACACAATTCTTAATTCGTAATAGAGGTAAATAACCCGAAACTGAAAAATAATTACTAGTGCTGAGTTCTCTTATAATCTTGCAGAAAATAAAAATACTTCAGATTTTGAATGTAACCTCTAATTAATATCATTTTGATCAAGAGTATTATGAAATGCAATCTACTTTTATTTTATTAAACCATAACGCTTTTTATGCTTAATGATAATTGTTTCCCTGTAATTTTCAATAGACAAAACCAAGCACAATTATCTTAAGTAAGGTATTATGTACTGATCAAGATGTTTTAGAATTTTTCCGATATACCCATAACGAACAATCATAATATTTATGTGAAATAATAAATCTATTTGAGAGTTCAAATCGCTGAAATTAGGGAAGGTATGGACCGGATCACCGGATGGTAGCCGTGATCAATTATTGTCTTACGATACTCGTAACAATTTGCAGCAAAAGGAAAAATCATATACTTTTCGGAAAATGCTTATCTAGCAACACTGTCTAGAACTACAAAGACGTGCCGTCAATGAAACTATATTTTCAAATAGTACGCGATAAAACAATATATACAGAATAATGTTTTCGTTAAAAACATTTTATTTATATTATATTTTATTTATTCCGAAGACCAACAGCTGCAATAACACTATTACAAATTATTATAGGAGACAGAGAGCCAATTACAGGTCTTCATAGATATACCTATATTATAAAATTTAAGAAGATGCATATTTTTAACCGACTTCATAGAGAAATATAATTTGCCAAGTAAATGCCATAACGACACGAGTGCTAATTTGTAGGCTAAGGTCACAATAGACAGTACGAATGTTGTAATGGTTTTTTTTTAAGTAAGGAGATGCATACACACTGCTCGATATCGTCACTTTTGCACCTAACTATATTGTAATTTTCAATTCATATCGATTATAACTAGATTGATCAATTTCAGAGAGCTAGGACGAGCAAATACGGTAATAACGGTAATAAAGTTGGACGAAATTAGCTTTTGCTAAGAGGAAACCTTATTTTATTTTTAAAGATCTGCATTAATGGAATTTTATAAAGCAACTTGGATAAGCTTAAAATCGAATGGTTTAGGAGGTGACACGTAACAAAAATGACAAAAGAAGTCAGATCCCTGTATCGATAAAGTTTTTAAGACAATCCCCAATATTTTTGAACACCCTGTAAATACCAATGTACAAGTATGTATGTAGACAACGTTCATGAAAAGATTAGCCCTAATCTACAGACTATAAATAGTTACTAACCAGTAACTGGTGTAAATAAATCGAATTCGAGTATAGATAGAGATATCTGATGTTCTAATATTTTCGAAGAAAGTGCGCTTTGTAAGTTTGTACAAATGAGGAACTGAGACTTGCCCATTCCTCGGTATATAGCGTTAATATGACCCTGCCACGGTGCGTTGCGGCACATTTAACGGTGTTTTGGTGTAGTTACCACCAGTTGCTTGTGGTCGGTTAATACCGGCCAACTGTGTGGGTTTATGACAATATGTAACCTGTGCTGAGCCGTCGGCATCGGGCAATAAGTTACATTTGTTTGTAAGCGTTTAAATTTATAGAACACGCATGGACATAACATAAAACAATAGAATAATTCACTGTATTGTTTGTACCTTTATTTGTGGTCACAAACTATATCAACAGCCTTACGTCGCTGCTATTGGAGCACTAGCCTCCTCTCACTAGGAGAGGGTGTGGACCTATTGACCACGCCATAGATGTACCTACTCGTATAATGTATAACACAAAATATGCAGTCAAAATTGGCACTTTTCTGGAACGAACGACTCTTTCTCTGGCTGTCTGTCTGAAACTGGGCCTAAGGGCTAATCAACCACACATCTTTAGGTGTGATGTCTCAGTCAATGAGTTCAGTCACCATGTGCTCTCATGTCAGCGCAGTGTTGGTCGCCTCTCTCGCCATTCAAGCCTGAACTATGCTATCCATCGGGTTCTTGCCACCGTCAACGCACTGGTCACCCTTGAGCCGATAGGAATTGTGCGTGATGATGGTAAGAGACATGACGGCATGACTTTCGTTCCGTGGTCAAATGGCAGAACCTTGGTGTGGGACGCTACCTATGTGGATACTGTCGCTCTGTCGCATCTCTAAGCAACTTCAAGCTGTGCGGGCGCGGCTGCTACTACTTCTGAGAACTCCAAGAGGCGCAAATACGCAACTTTGGGTACAGGTTACGTATTTGTGATTAAAGAGCTGGCAGCTACCTCGGGCAGCGTATTAGCATTGCTATACGAGATAACGCTGCACGTCTTTTGGACACCCTCCCACACGGTAGGGATCTCGAATACGTTTTCTACTTATTTATAATCATGGAGAAAACGTGTTCTATTCTGTTTCCGTGTTTTTGTATCAAATTTTATTTTCTTAATTTCGACCTTCTACTGTACGTTTGCACGCTGTATTATTATTAATAATACACTAGCAGCTTTAAGCTGATGGGATGTCACTGCACTTAGAATAATAATTAATTATTAGATCAAACATCTAATTATTTCTTTAAATAATTGTCCAGCCTGTTTTTGAAAGAGTTCAATAAGGGTGCGCTGATCACTGACTCTGTTTGTTCCTCACTTTCACTTCTCAGTTTGATACGAAGTGGTGTTCAGGATTTGCACTTGGTGAGAGTGATAGCTTCATAGAGTGTCCTCTCACTCCCTTGTTTTTGTTCCTCACAAATATGCTAACCAGTGACGTGCACCCCATAGAGGCAGAAAGGCAGTGCCTACCCTAGCAAATTATAAGCTTACCTCGAAATACATTGTCAAGACAGCTACTTCATACTGATATGAACAGAAATGTTCAAAGACAGTTGCGAGCATCACCACGCTGCTCCAGAGAGAATTCGTTCAGCCCCTGTTCATAAATATAACCACGAAGTGATGCAACCATTATTGAGGCTCATCTTTGTATATATTTCGTAAAGTAAACCATGAATGTGGTTTCTAGTATCAAACTCTTAATGTTTGGATTACCCAAACGCCAATGTTTGGAACATCTCTGACCAGCCGTATTGGGGTGAGAATCGTGACGTTACGTATGTATGATTTATTTCATAACACCTAATTTGGAACTGTTAAATCATTTGTAAGTATACGAATTTGATGTAATGGACGATTGATGTTGGTGTGCAATATCCTGAAATAAATTGCGTAAGACGTACCTATACATATATCTTTAAAAACCTTGAGTCAATCCAAACCATCGCAAATTTTCCTTTATCCTATAAAACGAAGCGCGTATACCGATTAAATGAGGTGCTCGCGTTTCTCCAGATAGCCAGGCGTGCTTTTCTGTCTCTTTCGTGCGTGCTCACAAAGGCGTTTGTTATCTCTCTCCCACCAGCCTGTGCAGCCTCATCTCGCCGGCACCTCGCCGTCGCCTTCCAGTCACATATTTTATTTGTGAAGCCTTCCTGCATCCAGAGCGGACTAAGGCTTGCTATACACGATATTATCGAGATATTTCCAGTTTCAAATTTTAATTTTAATTTTTCAAATTGTATATAAATTCGATACTCAAACTCAGCCTAAACTACATTTCTTTTCATTTAACCTTCGACAGAGATATGTTGAAAGTCCGTGAGGGATATCATGACTCCGATGACTTTTCTTTAAAAGTATTTATACTTAAGGGTCGTACGCAACTGTCTGAAGAACTTCACATTTCTGAAGAAATATAATAAAGAAATAGAACTGTGAATGTAGACGCCAGGCTGAATAGCAAGCTTATCCTGTTTGTCGTGCGGGGACCCTGCCAATAATATTCACCCACACACTTACCTGGGATGCAATAATCGTAGCCGATTTTATGCTTATAGCTAAGCAGCGAGAGATAGGTGGCGACTGACTGCGAGGCTTCACACGTTATACTATAATGGCAGCATTATACTACGAGTATTTAGTACACCATCTTGCAAAACACATTGGAAGGCAAATGCTGTTGTTTTTATGACAAACGAGAAACCAGAGACATTACATAGGTACTCTCACTGACCAAGAAATCTGTGACCTCCCAGAGATTAAGTATTGCAACCTTAATTAGGGGTCCCAAATTTATTATATGTTTTCGAAACAGCAGTTGCAGATTTTCACGAGTTCGCATACTACGGGCGTGAAATTGTCGTTGATAGTCGAGCATATGACTGGAAACACTTATTAGGTGGCCACTAGTCTGATGTACATTTTCCAACTAGTACTGGACTTTAGTGGTGGATTATGACACCCTTTTCAAACTCAGGAAAAAAGTGAAAATTTTGCATTTGCTTGCGGTTTTTTTATATATTAAAGACTGAACGAGCAGATTGTTAGGAAAATCGCTTAAGCGGTTACTCTTCGTAACCTTCGTAATTTAACTTTTAACACAGTTGTTTGGTGTATTTGGGTGATTTATGCACAACGGGTTAGGTTAGGCTGACCTCAATCATACCTGACCGCCTCCGTTCGGGAGTTTTCTAAATTTTCAATTTAAAATCTATTACAATTACAATTTATAATAATATCTAAATATTCTACCTTTTTGGTGTAGTGGTTAGAAACTCTGACCACTATACCAAAAGGTCGCGGGTTCGAATCCCGAAAGGGGCATATGTTTGTATGATGAATACGGACACGTGTACCCGAGTTATGGATGTTTTCATTTACTGGTATCCACAACACAAGCCTATGGTTGCTTAAAGTGGAACTAGATGGCGCTGTGTGTATGTCCAAGGATATTTATTTATTTACTATTCTAATCTCAGTGGTATCTAAAATTTTATAAAATTTTGTGTTGGGCATATTTACTTATTTGTACTTTCTACTTTATTTAAATCTTCCCTTGTCATATGAGGATTAAATATCCATTTAAGTCAAAATGTATATTAAGTATAGATACATAAACAATGTAATTAGTATGTTAACACCGATTTAAGGCAGGTTTACGACCCGGAGGTAGATCGGTCACGGCTTGAATCACGTCTCGTTGAAAAAGGTTAGTTTTGCCATCACATGAGTAACCATTATCTACCTACCATGAATACATAACTACATCACACAAAGTGGATTTCGAGCAAAGTAAACTCTACTGCGTGATAATAAGTACTAATCTAATCATTATCACACGTAATCTAGAATTTCACCAAAATATCTCTCTCTCGTGGTTATCGTTATTGGTGTCTAAGGGATTCATTGAAATAAACACCGTAGACCACTGTTGGATAGAGCTAAATTATTGGTCCGATTACAATTTTCTGAAACTGCCCATTAAGGCGACTAGGGCATTTTCTGATATGCCTAGATATACTTAATAATTATATTAGTCGTATAAATTTACCAAGCAGGCATATCATTAACAATTTCCGCGCGGATGTGCTATCCCGTTTTTAACCTCTACGAAAAAGACGGGTGTGTTTGAGGGTATTGTGTGCATGTGTGTGTGCAGTTTTTGTCCGGATGTATCTCAGTAATGCATGATCCGATTTGGGTTCCGAATTTATTTATTAAAGCGTAATCGAGGGGAAAGGTATAGCTATATTTTATGAAAATCGGTTAATCCGTTTCGAAGATATTAAGCATTTAAATATTGGTATGTAGGTTTTCTAAATTTTCAATTTATAGTTATTTGTAATTATTTCCAACTAGTTTACTGCCCCCTGCTTCGGCAGAGGAGTAGTCCCACACTACTCAACTGCCAAATTTCAATATGATGGTTTCAGCAGTTTAAGCGTGAATACCGGAGAAGGACATAATGCTTCTTTTCATCCTGAAAAGGGCCACGATAAAGTAACACCATTGACAGACACATATTTGCATTTATAATATTACTATGGATGCAGGTGCATCGAGCCTTAGCAAAATAGAATCGAACAAACTTTCCGCGTTGTGTCAAAATTGTAGTACTGAAACTATTATCAGGCTCAAACAAAACGCCGTTATTTATACAAAATTAAAACATATTCATTTTTATGCACTTCTTAACAAAGAACTTAACCATTTTTACGCAGAACAATCATTGTCGTAGTAGAGCTCTTTACTGCTCACCAAAGTGCCACAAGGATGACTTACGCACCATTCTGATCATTCGTTTCATTTTTACGCTCGCTCTTCATTAATTTACGCGACGTTTCTCAAGAAAACGCTTAAACGCATATCTTTGGCATGAGTGTAATTTGTAATTTGGAACACCTCTGACAATTTTATATTTTATTTGAGCTAAGTACTTTAAAGGCATTGTGATTCCCGGCAAAGTAGATTAGTATACCCATCCGTGTCTTTGCAATGCATCTGACCAGTTTAAGGCAAATTTTTCAATGAAACTAATATAATACAAATACTCTTTATTGCTCAAAATAATTTACAATAATTATTGTTCATAACAATAGGACAATCATAGTGCTTATCACTAAAAACGATCTCTTCCAGACAATTGTAGATCGAAAAACAGGTAGGGTGCACGATACTATTAATTAATTTTATTTAATTTTTATTTCTTCGGAAAACCAACAGCTGCAATAACACTAATAGAAACTATTATAGGAAACATAGAGCCAATTAATGAAATAGTTATTCTAGAGAAATATAATAATTATATCATATACGTGTTTATAATATTACTATTTAAACTTCATAAAACATATAGCTAAAATAAACTAAACCAACTAAAGATTACCTAAATAATTGTAACACACTGGACAAAGTAACACATGGGATAAATAAAAATATTTATAAATAAAAATGTTCCAGATCTTGCACGGCTGGAAGGGTCCCGAGTAGGCTGGCGGTATTGCCTCGTGGAATAAATTTGTGCTACTCGTAAATAGAGACCAGCCTTCTTGGCATGCGAGGCTTCGATCAACTGCTTCGATAACTGACGGAAGAGACTATGAACGCCCGGTCCCCACGCCCCTAGAGTCTCTACTCTAAACGGCGCAAAAATATAATCTACACTTAGGCAGATATATTTGCGTCGTTTGAGGTTCTCCGCTGATGCAGCTGCGGAACGTGCAGCAGCTACACGAGACGTTGCTGGAATATGAGACGGAGTGTCTGCGTAAACTGCAACCCAGACGACGGCGAGCCTCAACTTCCAGAGGGAACGAATATACATATATACCATATTAATAAACTTATACTTAATAATTTAAATATACCTAAATACAGATAACTAGATAAAAATACATATACATAAATAGTATAAAACAGAATAGTACGAATTCACTGATAGATAATCAACCAAGGTTCACGAGGCGAGAGTAAGGGTGTTTGACTTGAGATTTAAAAATATTTAAAGACTAAGCTTTCCTAGTAGATTCCGTCAGTGAGTTCCACAGACGAGTGGCTTGCAATCTGAGGGACTGGCTTTACAATTTTGTTAAATTAAGAGGGAAGAACGAAGAGGGAGATTGTGAGAAGAGGGATCCTCTGTATCAAGCAATGGATATTCCATTGGGTTAAAATGTGAGATATCTACTTTGAAAGTCCCTATTTCAAACTTATTAAGAAGAAATATCGACAGCATATAAACCATACAATAACAATCTTAGTAACAAAATTGTATATTAATGCACGTGTACTATAGAACAAGTGGTATACAAAAGGACCACGATGACCAGGAAGTACCGGCTATATTAGTAACAACGAGCTGAGACAAAGGAGCTCTGGCGAGTGCAGTTCACGCATATTTAAATAAATAAACTTAGCTAGATCGTCGACAGCGTATGCGGAAGACATGAATGTATAAAAAAATTAAGAAGGCATAATATATGAAAACTATTATGACGACCTGTTTGGTGTAGTGGTTAGAAAGTCTGACTGCTATACCAAAAGGTTGCGGGTTCAAATCCCGCTAGGGGCATATATTTGTATGATGAATATAGACATGTGTTCCCGAGTTTTGGATGTTTTTTATTTATATATGTATTTATTTACAAAAAAAAATGTATTTGTGTAGTATATCAACCATAAGGTATCCACAACATAAGCCTATAGTTGCTTAATGTGGAACTAGATGGCGTTGTGTGTATGTCTAAGGATATTTATTTATTTATTATTTGTATTATTGTTAGGTACCTATTATTGCTAAGTAGGTAGAATCCGTCCTTTTGATGTAGAGTCAACTTACAATCGACGATTGATGATTAAATAAGTCGAATTCAAATTGGTTTAGAATTAAACATTATTTTGGAACGTAAAACTTGCTATATAGACAAAGATCAGTTTAATTCAATTATTTTTAGAGGAAACAAAATATATGCCGTTTCAGATCAGCCCGTGTCTGGTAGAAGCACTCATGGCATAGTTTACATGACATGACAGTTATATTTGCTAGTCGTTTCAGATTAGAATTTGATCCCGGTTGATTTCAATTGAAGGCCGTCTTTAAGCCAAGTCGGTGGCCTAGAGGGGCGACTTAAATGCACTGTCTGTCAGGTGGTCATTTGACACAAATACAATCCGCACTGAGCCCACGCGATGAATTATGGCCAATATCCTAGTAAACGGAGGCTGTACCTCTACAGTGGAGACGTGTAAGGCTAATGACGATGATCTGGCTTTTAACTCCAACTAAGATACCTTGCATTAATCATCACCATCAAATTAGTCAAAAGACGTCAACTGTTGAGCATAGACCTCCCCCATAGATTTCCAGAGCGACCAATTGGAAGCGGCTTGCGTCGATAGGATCGCGGATGGCATGCCATCAGACTGCGAGTTAGAATGAACTGCTAACCTGATGTTTGAAATATTTAAAATTTCTAGTCAAAATTTTTGATGGTGTGATGCAGAAAACTTATAAATTAAACTCACCTTCACTTTAACAGCCTTATCACTTGACTGGAAGGGCTTATACACCGTTCCCGTAGTCCGGCAATTTTACTGAACGACAAATTTGAATTGAAAACAACTGGGATCGACTGTTTAACGTATAGATAACAAAGTTAACGTGACCTTCGAAGCAAGAAGACACTAATAAAAAGGTCTTTAAGGAGTGATCACCCATCCATTTGACCACGCTAGATATTGTTTAACGTCGCCTATAAATATATAACACAAATGGTCAAGATCATACAGAGATTTACAGAGTAGGCATTAATTCCATACTTGCACTCTCAATCGCATTTTCTTAATGAAAATGTTACCATTGGGAAATTCTCGTGTAGTCTTACTGATAAAAATGATAAAATATATAGATACAGTCAAAAATAGAAGTAAGATTGTTGTAAAACCAATTTTATAAATTAAGGCTTTGCCATCTTATCTTTACTTGAATCTAACATACAGAGAGCCAAATGAACGGACTCAGGAGGAAGGGAAGAAGGAGGCAGGAATACAAGAGAATCACATCGTTAGAAATACGGAAAACTATCAGATGATTTACTGAAAAAGCAGATTGCATTTGTATGGCACCATCAATAGAAGCAATAAATAAGGATAAATTCTCTTTAATTTACCTACATTAAAGAAGTCGAATCTCGAGTCGAAATATAAAATTGTCTTTTCTTTTTAAGTTCGAATTGTATGAGTTTTATATAATTGAATTGAAATAAATGTTTTACTTATCTTCAAAAATAATAAATGGTTTTCTTTCAGTAGTAATTGGTATTTGTAGTATACTTATGCGCTATTACTTCTGTATATTTCATTGCTGTTAAGTTTTCGATGCCTTCTCCACGAGCAAACTCCGCATTACATGTTGTGTGAGTGACCGCGAATATCGTCGTCGGCTACGGCCGTGAGAATCCGATGTTTTCCGATATACCGGCTCAGCGGTGAACTCAGGTACCGCAGATTTCAACCACATGATTTAGTTAGGATTAGCATAAATCACGATTTCTTAACTCATGTATGATGCCATTCGGAACTTGCTCCTTTAAAATAATGTTATTTGGATTTAATTGAATGTACTGTAGCTCGGTGCAAGTTACAGTTTGTTTTTTGGTAGAGAAAATATTGAAAATAAACTATGTAAACTCTATTGATCACTCTTTCTACCTCTGAATACTTGTTCAAGATTCTTGATTGCTGATGTCATGGTCTTTGTAGGCATTACCTCGTTGAATGGCAATATTGATTATGTCTAAGTATATGTTGCCAGAAGTTAATTTTGGCTCTTCGGCCATGTACACCTCAGAGACGAGACAAAGCTTCTAAACGTCAAAAGATGTTCCACACCAAAAGACGCAAAAATGTGATCTTGATTCCAATGCAACCAGCTTTATGCTTTGTTAGTTGGCTGCAACCGCTTCCGTACACATGACAGTTACTGATATTATGACGGTGGAACGATTGAATATACGTCTTTAGGAAAACAGGTCTTTAAGAATTTTAATTACCTAATGAAGAGCTCTTGAATAGCCATATGCAAATAAATTATCCCGGCAAAGTAGAATAAGACTAACTTACTCTTCTAGTGCAAATCATAGGAAGCCACTTAAGTTACCGTGAGCGTAACTGTCAGACCAGTGATGGGCAGCGTCAACATTGGTGCGGAACTCCCACAAATAATCCCAGCTAGCCCAGCGTGGCGTTAGGGCAAATTCTCCATTAGAAAGCGATGCAAATCGTAACGTGATGAAGGCTTATGTATAGAACATTTAAAGGCTGTCAAAGATCCAATGATAATGAATTGTCTAGTATCTCTAAGATTCCGCCGATTGCCCAGCGTAGGGATTAGGACAAAACTTCGCATGGAAAATGATGAATTGGAAAGGTTTATGTCCAGTGATGGACTTTTATAGGCTATGTGGCAGCACAAAGTAATATTTGTTTCATTTCATATTTTATAATATGCATATTAATACCTCAGAGATGACCAACTCGAGTCTAGAGACACTTGTCGGCTCTTTAACCCTCGACCGATGGAAGGTTATAAGTTTGAAGATGTCTGTCTGTAACAGTATAACGTCAAAACGACTGAATCGATTTGAAAACAGTTTCAGTTTTCTAAACTAAGTATTTTTCAATATAGGTTAAAGCCAGTGAAGTTGATTCTAAATCGGTTCAATAATTTGGTACAAGTATATTTAGAATTCTGTATTTTCTAAAATTTCCAATTTAAAATTGTGTTTATTACATAACCACATTTATTATATTTTTAATAACGCCACAATATAGTGAAATTATTCCTTGAGTCGATCAGAGACAAATAAAAACAGATAGGTAATATTGCCGAGATGGCCAAACAAAAAAGGCGGTAGTTGTTCCGCTTGATGGATTTAGATCGGTGACAAACAACAATCACCATCCGCGAACTGGTAAACTGTAAATAAACGATTATAAATATAAATTTAGGCAGATATAGAGTGCGGAAATTATTTCAATCTGGATAGGTTTTGGTGACGCCACAAATGTTGCTGATGCTGTTGTTGATTGATGCCTGAGTGTTCATTATTCTTCTCATCATTCCAATTTAGTATCGTCAATAGGTTATGGTGCCTACTTCATCCTGCTGTAATTGGAATATACCTATGGAGAGAAAGGCTATCGTGGTTATTGTGGCTCTGTACACTACAAAAGCCGATTTATAACCCCCGACGCAAAAAGAGGGGTGTTATAAGTTTGACCGTTATGTGTGTATTTGTGCCACCATAGCTCTTAAACGGCTGAACCGATTTGGATGCGGTTTTTTATATTTGAAAGCAGGTTTTCTAGCGGTGGTTTTAGACATGTTTTTATCAAAATCGGATCAGCTGTTTTGTTTCAATCGCTTGTTTACTCGGGGGTTTTCTAAATTGTCTATTTCTTTATTTTGAAAATATTTATTTGGCCGTCTTCTCCAGTTCGGTATATTTTATCGACTAACACACTCCGATTAAGTAGAATTTGTTGACATTGCTCTCTGCGTGTAAAACTTTGCAGGCTGCTTAAACAGTGTCTTAAATTGTTTAAAATGTTATTAGTGTCAAATATCATCAGCATTGACATACGTATATATTTCTTTAAGACTACAACAACTGTCTACTGAATAGACTTACACGTCTGCATTGTTGGGACATTAGCCTTTACTTGTTGAGTGTGTGTGTCCATAAATAGCCCTGTGCAGATTATAGGATTGTGCAGATTATAGTAGGCCGTGGATGTTGTTTCATTCATTAAACTCTTAACGTTTAGAACATCCAAACCCTATTATTTGGGATACCTCTGACCACCCCATTTGGGATAAAGGTCGTGACGTTATGTATGTATGTATGTAATGATGAAATGAAGTTCTCCAAATATCGTATAGACGATATAGAAATTTTTGTAATTCACTCTTAACAAAGTTGAAACGTCAAAATGATAAATTTCTTTTAAGAAGTGCCAAAAACAGTAAAGAAACATGGGCTGCAATTAAATGTATAGCAGATCTTACAAATAAAAAATCCTCAGCTGATGAGTTAATTCGAAATAGAGATCCCTTGGATACTGTAGAGAAAATAAACAATTATTTTTCTGAAGTTGGTAAAGATTTAGCTGATAAAATTATTACAAATAGTGGACAATGCAATACTAACAATAAAGGAAAAGATAGATTAATTAATTCCATGGGGCTTATTCCACCAGATGAGTCGGAGGTTGAATCTCTTATCCTAAGCCTTAAAAACGATTGTGCCATAGGCTGGGATTCAATACCGGCCCAATTCCTCAAAATGATCAGCCATGTCATTCTAACACCGCTTACTGCCCTCTTCCGGGTATGTTTTGAGCAGGGGTGTTTTCCAAAAGTATTTAAAAGGTCTCTAATTACCCCTGTTTACAAGAGTGGGTCTCGAGATGGTATCACAAATTATAGGCCGATATCCGTTTTGCCTTCCCTCTCTAAAATTTTGGAAAAGATGCTAAATAATCGGTTAACAAAATACCTAAACCGTTACAATGTCTTATCAAGTTCCCAATTTGGTTTTAGAGCCGGCATTAGCATTAGTAAACTGGCTGAGTTTGTGTCTGAGAAACAGGACAGGAAGCAGAGATGCGTTGGCATTTTCCTCGACCTTGCCAAGACATTTGATACTGTTTCGATACCTGCTCTTGTAGATAAACTAGAAAATATTGGAATAAGAGACTCTGCCCTTTCAATTTTTAAAGATTTTCTTACTGATCGGGTCCAAAGAGTTAAGATCAATAATTTTATTAGTTCCGACGCCAATGTTACTTTTGGAGTTCCCCAGGGAAGCATACTTGGTCCAAGCCTTTTTCTTATTTACATAAACGATTTATGTCAAATGTCTCTAACAAATGGCAAAATATTTACTTATGCCGATGACATGGCCTTAGTTTTTCATGGAGATACCTGGACTGAAGTGCAAAGTATTGCTGAGACTGGACTTCAAAATGTGGCGCAATGGCTTGGACAAAATTTGCTTACACTAAATATATTAAAAACCACTTATATACAATTTACCTCCGTTAAATCCCATCTTAGTGATATTGAACTAAAAGTACACACATGTGACCGACGGCAAGTTCATCAATGCTCATGCCTTAAAATTAATAAATCTAAAACTGTTAAATATCTTGGTGTCATTCTGGACGATAAATTGAATTGGCTTCCTCATATAGAAGTTATTACGGGGCGCACGCGGAGACTAATCTGGACCTTTAAAAAGTTGAGATATGTTGCAGACTATGAACTCTTACGTACAATATACTTTGCTCTAGCACAATCGGTTATCGGATATTGTATTGGGGTATGGGGGGGAGCGTGTAAGACGTTTATGGTAAAGCTCGAAAGAGCCCAAAGATCTTTGTTAAAAACAATGACTTTCAAACCATATAGGTTTTCAACAAAGTTATTATATGAACACTGTAAATTGCTCACTGTCAGACAATTATTCGTGTATAATTTGATTATTAAACGGCATGCTCACACTCCTTATGACTCCAAGCTTTACCATAATAAACGTAAAATACCAAACGTACTCGTTCATGTTCCGGTACGTACTGCTTTTGCAAGACGTCAGCGTGCTTATCTTTCGGTTTTCCTTTATAACAAAAGCAACAAAATTTTAAACTTTTACCCACTATCACTGTTTGATTGTAAATCAAAAGTAAGAGATTGGCTTGTATCATTAACCTATCAAGAAACAGAGAATCTATTTAGTTAACGGGTTGTAAGCTAAACTAAATTATGTAATGTGTATTATTATATTTATCATTAAATAAATATATATTTATTATAACAAAATATTTATTTAATTTTATATTATATTATTGTATTTATTATACAACTTTTTATGTATTTATTTATTAATATATATTATATGCGTACTTACTATATACTATATATATATCTATACTGTATTTACTATTACTATATAATATAACTACCCATTTGTTACTCATTATAAAATAAAAACTTTGTGATTTAGATAATAGGCTTTCTTGGCATCTTTGTTTTAAGTTTAAATTGGGAGAAGCCACTGACTCCTGAGATACAGGTTTATTTAACCTAGTTTAGGTGTCAGAGTCTTCATAGGAGCTTGTAACATTTAATATGTCAATAAAGAGATTATTATTATTATTATTAATATAAAAAACCTTCTGTGAGTTTTCATCATTTTGAAATATCTATATTTCTTATAATTAAGACCAGTAACCATTCCACGTAAAGATTTTTTCGATTCGAAACTTATCGTTTAGCTCGCTTGCATTCGATCGCTAAATTTGGTACCACGTAAGCGCTCTGGAGGTAAATTAATGGTAACTCGATTCGTGTATCCATTAAATGTTTACTTTTTTTTTATTATTTTCTTGGGAAAACAAACAGCTGTTTTATAAATTATCACTTAAACTAAAAAATTTAAAGCCAATTAGAGGTTTCCACTGATAGAGATTTATCCCCATATCTTTACTTCTAGGGCGCTTACGTGGTACCAAATTTAGCGGAACGCAAGCGAGCAACTTATTAACGATCGAAAGCAAAAATGTTTACGTGGTAATATTGTGTTTACGTTTAGCCTATGGCTTAGCTTAACAAATAGGCACATCACTCAGGTCAGATCATACAAAGGTACGCACTGATCACCGGTCAGTGTCACTGCAAGGCTGTTGCTGCAGCGACAATCGCGAGAACAATTTTTCCTTCTTCCTGTCGGTACATGCGGAACAACCTTGCTCATCGGCAGAGGCCGCCACCCGAATAAAATGTAGGTAGTGATGCACTTTTTACTATCGCATAGCTTCATAGCTATCATTATGACACTAATAACATACTGAAGTAGGGTTGCCACATTAGTCTAAATACCTACTTACCGGGACATTTGTCCCAACCCGAAAATATCCTACTAAAAACTTTTTCCCCTAAATAATTACTATAAACCGTAGAAGTGAAGTTATTATAACTTTTATTCGACTGCTATATAAGTGAAATCTATCCCTTTGAGACGTATATAGTAGAGAGCGCATTACACTTTCTGATTACCCAACTTCGCAAGTAATCTAGTAATAGGCAATCATAGGGGCTCTCTCTCGCTTTAACGTACAGTGAAAGCTAGTTGCATAATACGCCCTGCAGTACACCGCAAATCATGGAATCGACTGTGATATTCACCTACTGGATTACGCGAAATTATTCCAAACCCTATGGGAATATGGATGGAATTGGTCTAAGTAATCGCGAACACCGAAGAAAACTATATGGGTTTACCTAGATTATTATTAAATACCAATTTAAGTGCCTCATTATTTATTTATATTTTGACAAACATTTACAAACACAAACATCTACAGATAAAAAATTGCGTCTAGCGCATCTTCTCGAGGCGGCATAGTGCCCAACAGGCAAGCGGCGTTCACGCGCTGAATAGCGAGACTTATTCTCTGAGCTAAGGTTTACAAAACGAAGATTCTGGTTTAAATTTCCAGTGTTTTACATGTTTAGTAGGTGCTGGTTTGGTTAAAAACGATTTTGATTTTTAATAAGTGATATTTATCTCAAAGATTGATTTTGGTAGGGCGATTATAAGTGCTCGGCTGGTAGCCATCTTACCTGTCTGCCGCCACGTAACAATGTTGGCAGTATAATTGCATGTCGGCAATTTGAGATAAGATGGCCGGTTTCTGAAATAAGTTAGGCGTCCATCAGGTGTGTTAGAGGTCAAGCATAATTCGTCATGCATATGAGAAATACTCAAAAATTTACTGTAAAATGCGACCTTACCAAAACCCTGCTGTCCTTTTTAAAACACCTCCTACGAAAACAAACAACTTTTGTTCTATATGTATATGTCTTTCTAAAATTCTGCATTATTTTTTGTTGTATGAACATTTAGTATACGAAGCTTTGTGCTTTGTATGGGTCAGTAAAAAAAATGCAGGTTTTAAAAAGTCATAGAACAAAACTTGTCTGTGTTAATGATACGAATTCCGTGTTAAGAGGTTTTGGTTATTTAAAAATAACTCTTATATTTATAATAATTTATATAAATCAGATGATTTTTTATTTAAGTAATTAAGCAGACAATTCAATGGTGAAGTTATAAGGATAAGAATAAGAATCGTTTATTTGACCCATTTAGCGACACACATATTATTATACATGTATAACGGTGAATAGCAAATTGACATAATGGAATTGGGACCGAGACAAAAGTAGGTACACAAAACAGTTTCATATAATAGGATGAGTGAGTACTCCTATCTCATAGCACAGTTTACAAAAATAAAAGTAAAAAATAGGCACCTAGGTAGCTAAGTAAAGTTTCACTAATAGACTTAAAGTATTTAAAAATTAATTTTCGGTGTCCCAAAGTGGTGTCAAAGAAGGTCTCCTACTCAGCATAAGTTGCAGTCTAGAAATTAGACTACAACGCTGGTTTTCGGTGGAGCCTAAGGTGAATCACGGACGCCGATCGAACACTGATGGTAAAGTTGTTAAATTGTTACACGTAGCCGTTTAAAATAGTACCAGATATCATTTTCTTAGATATTCTTTAGATATATATTATATATATGTTTTTTATTCATAATAAATTACTATTCTTGCTATTAAAATGTACAGCTAATTTTGAAGATAAAGTTCAAGCAACATTTTTTGTTCTATTACTTAAAAAAGCAAAATCATGCAAGACTTGCAAAGGCAAAATAAGATTAAAACCCAGACAGTAATAATTGAATTTTGCGACGAAGTAAGATTTGGAGAATAAAGAAATGATTGACATTTGAGGGTCACATGGTTTTTAGATAAACGATACAAAGAATTTCATTATTTTGTTGGAACTCTGTCAGAAAGGGCACAACCTTATGATAGGCAACAAAGTCATCAGGTTAATGAAAACGTTACATTGAATAGGAGCTAATAATGAATCTTTTGACCACCACCATGGCTCAATTGTAAACAACATAGGGTTCACGAATGGTCCCGGGTTCGATCCCCCAGCGGGATACATGTTTAGTACTCGGTTTGGTCCGTGGTAGGGCATTTTAAACCTTGGCCTCATCTTCACTTAACATCAGGTGCGATTGAGGTCAAGTGTTAACCCGTTGTGCATAAAAAAAATAGTATTCGGTCTGGTTGGTGGTAGGGCATTTTTAAATATCCACTAGCTACCATCATCTTATCTAAGTCTGCCGCCAAGCAGCAATGTTAATAGCATTGTTCGGCTACGGCTGTTTGAGACAAGATAGCCAGTCCCTCAAACAAGTCGATGGCTCTGGGTGAGCATGCTTCTTCTACCATATCTTCACTTAACGTCAGGTGCGATTGAGGTAATGCCTTAACCCGTTGTGCATAAAAAGAAGCACATGAGTATAGATTTTAATCTTGAAGATGTAGGTTCGCTTCTAACCCTGTACTGTTCTTTTACATTCAGTTTTGGGTTCTTGGAGAAGGTTATTTCTTAAGGAAGCATGAATATTTCGTGGTACATAAATCCAATAAGTCACCGTACGAAGACCAGTGGTTGCCATGGTAATGCCATTTTTGAGGAATGTTTGAATTCGAAATTGTAAGTAGTCTAAATACTTGCTGAGAATCGAACCTGCGATTCTCGTAACCTAATAATGCGGCTTTTAATATTGAGCCAATGAGGTTGTTAAAATCATACCACCCACTTCTCAAGTTTGCTCTGAAGTAAAAATTTTCGAGCAACATTGTGCGAACCAAGTTTATTCCAAGCATAACAATACTTAGCGAACCAAAATGACTGTAAAAGGAAGCATGGTTATTATTAAACAACACGTAAGGAGTGAGTCAATGGCAATGGGGACGAACAAGTTGGGACGGGTGCTTCTCAGAACCCTTTTGTTGCTGCATATCATTCTCATTGCCCAATAAGACAAATTCAGTGCTTTCGTACTTGCGCTTTAGGAACTCCAGGAAAAGTGACCTGTCATTGGCACTAGAACGTACATATTAAAATCTAACCATATCGTTAGTACTATTATCTATTCTGTGCCATATCTATGATGCTGATTTGTTTGTGGGAAAAATAAATAATAGGAAGTTGACTTGTATTAAAACGTGCTCACCCTGACATCTGGAGATATGATGTGGCTATTACCATTCCTCAGTTAAAAAAATATAAATATTACAATAGTTTGGTGTTGAAGGCCCTGAAGACAGTATGGATGTTTCAAACAATATTGTAAAAGTATAAGTAGCATTGCTTTTGCATAATAGTTTGTGTTTTCATTTTATTGTTTGTTTTAAAACATTGCGTCTGATAATAGTAAAAAAAAATTTGAATCCAAAGCTAATTAAGTAACATAACATTATAGTTACCATGAGATGGCTTTCGCTGCGATATTGATTACCTATATGAAAATAGAAAATCTATCATTACGTCGAACATTACGTAGTTTAATGAATACTCAACCTACACAGGTTTACATTACTAGGAGCAGACCGAACATAAGGACTAAATAGCGTTGCTAGTTTCTATGCACAATTACTGACCACATTTAGGTTCAATGTATGAGGAAATATATAGAAACCTTTTATAATTGGCTTATCAGATTAATAACTTATTAATGCATGGGACCTCGTCGACTTTTGCGTATAGTCGTTTCGTCGTCGTCGTCTCGTCTCGTCGTCTAGTCTGCGTGGTTATTCCGTAAAGTAATCGGTGCGACTCGCGTCTGCATCTTCAGTATGATTTCTAATGGCCATGGGCTATTGTATTGTATGTGTATGTGGCTGTTGCAGGTCAACGGAGACCTGTATCACTGCGACCGTTGCCGATCTATTGTGATCGCCACTAACCTACAGTTCGTTGCTCAGGTTTGCCTCTTTGAGGAATTGGATAATTTTCCTGGCACCGATGGTTTTTATCTCATCCGGGTGTAATAAGTGGCTGCCCAGGTGGATATTGCGTTTACGCATTAGCGGGCCACATTCACACAGCAGATGTGCAGGTGTTTCCTCTGCGAGGAGGCAAAATCTGCACATTCCTGTTTCTCGGAGCCCTATGTTGAGCATGTGTTTGCTCAGACAGCAGTGGCCCGTTAGTGCCCTTGTGAGAATGCGTAAATTGTTCCTACTGAGTGCCAGCGCTTCGCCGGCCGCCTTCTTGTTGAAGGCTTTGATTAGTGATTTGGAGTGTGTTAAACCTGGCGTGTTCGTCCAGAGTTTAAGAGCTGCTTGGGTGCACCGGTTCCTTAGGGTAAAGCGAATTAGGCTTTTTGAGATGCCGCAGAAAGGCTCAGGGCCGTACTGGGATCCGCTAGCCCCCAATTTCGCTAGTTCGTCGGCTTTTTCGTTGCCTTCGATGCCTGCGTGCCCCGGGACCCAACGAAGAAAGACCCTGTTTGTTTTGCACAGGGTATTTAAAGTAAGCCTGCAGTTTTCAACCAGCCTTGAGACAATTTTGTCTGAGTCTAGGGCCAAAAGAGCCGCCTGGCTATCTGAGTGGATGTAGATGGTATGGTTGACGTAGCGTTTGTGTAGAATGATTTCCGCACACTCTAATATGGCGTATACCTCTGCTTGGAATATGGAGGCATGTTTCCCAAGATTAGTACTGGTTTTGAATCTAGGCTGCTCTCCATATACTCCACAGCCAACGTCACTACCTGACTTAGAGCCATCGGTGTACCATTTTAGGCTCCCGGGTTTCCAAGTAATTCGTTCGGTTAACCAGTCCTCTCTATGAGGAATTTCTACTGTGAATAGCCTGCAGAATTCGTACTTAGGAATCATGGCGTCGGTCACCATGCCTAGAATTCGGTCCTCCAGTACCGAGCTTTGGAGAGTTCTCAGTGACTGGGAGAGCCAGTTCTTCCTCGAATGGTTCAATACTCTTAGCATGCTAGCACCGACTTCGCTCTTGATGAAGAGGTGTAGGGGTGGAAGGTCGAGCAATGCGTTTAGAGCTGCTCCCGGTGAGGTCGACATGGCTCCCGTGGCTATTAAACAAGCAGTTCTTTGTAGACTGTTAAGTTTAGAGATTGCAGTCGTCTGGGTGGTCTTGCTGTGCCAAACGACTGAGGCATACGTTATCATTGGCCTCACAATGGCTGTATAGAGCCATAGGACGATTTTGGGAATGAGACCCCATTTTAGTCCTGCCAGACGACTGCATTTGCATAGGGCTGTTTTAGCCTTTCGCAAGACTCCGTTCAGGTGGCTGTTCCAGGTCAGTTTCTGGTCAAAAATTATGCCCAGATACTTGACCTCAGCGGAGAATGGAATGGTTGTGCCGTCCAGGCGGGAGGGAGCCAATCGGTCTAGCTTCCGCTTCCTGGTAAAGGGCACGATAACAGTTTTATCGGCGTTTATAGATAGGCTGTTCTCCCTGCACCATCGACTGATCGTGTCGAGTGTTTTTTGCATAAGGTACGAGATAGTACTTTGGCAGTTGCCTCGTATAGTGATCACCAGGTCGTCCGCGAAGCCTTCGGCGTCTATGCGAAGTTCCGCCAGCTTATGCAACAGCTCATCTACGGCGAGGGTCCATAGGAGGGGTGATAGGACACCACCTTGGGGACAACCTCTGGTGTTTGCGACTTCAAGCTGGGCTCCATGTAGCTCCAGCTTGACAGTCCTGGTTGAGAGCATCGTTTCGACCCATCTAGTAGTGGTGGGGTCCACTGACTTGTGAGCGAGGCCCTTCATCAGTGTCCGGATGGGCGTGTTGTCGAAGGCTCCCTCAATATCTAGAAAAGCGCATAGTGCGATTTCTTTATCGTCCAATGCCTTTTCTACCCTGTCAGTCAAGTTTAGAAGGGCGGTTTCCGTAGATTTACCTCTACAGTAGGCATGTTGGTTGTTGTGTATGGGTCGTTCAATCAGTACCCCGTCTCTGATATACCTGTCCAGCACTTTCTCCAGAGTCTTTAGGAGGAAGGAGGTAAGACTTATCGGTCTGAAGGACTTGGGTGCTGCGTAGTCCTTCTTACCAGCCTTAGGTATGAAGATGACCTTGGCAGAGGTCCACTGTTCTGGTAAGTATCCAAAGGCGTAACTCGCTCTGAAGATTTTCACCAGATAGGGCAGTAAGATATCCGCACCTTTTTGTAGCAGGACCGGCAGGATTCCGTCGACCCCGGCGGATTTGTACGGTTTGAAAGAGTTGATAGCCCACCTCACTTGTCCTGGTCTGATCACCCTGGCGGCAGTGCTCCAGTCCTCGTTGCGAGGTCTATGTGGAATGCTCATCCGTTCGGGCTTGCTAGATTGCAGGCGTAGAGCCCCAGGAAAGTGTGTCGATACCAACAGTTCCAACGTTTCTCCTTCGTTGGTAGTGAAGGAGCCGTCTGGTCTCTTTAATAGACCTACTGGTGTAGGCTGGGTTTTCGAAAGAATTTTGTGGATTCTGGCTCCTTGAGGCGTACTATTGACTTCCTCGCAGAATTTCCTCCATGATTCTCTCTTAGCCCGCCTAATCTCCTTGTTGTATTCAGTCAAGGCTTTCCTGTAGACCTCCCATTCGAGAGTCTTTTTAGCCTTGTTGAACAGTCTTCTGGTTTTCTCTCTTAGCTTTTTCAGCTTAGAGTTCCACCAGGGAACTTTACGCTTAGAGGTCCTTGTTTTTAGAGGGCAGCTTTCTTCATAGGCAGATTTGATACCTTCTGAAGTTGTCGCCACTGCTAGTTCAAGGCTCTCAATGGATTTAATACTGTTTGGAAACGTTTCCAGGTTCCACCTTAGTTTGTCACAGTAGACATCCCAGGCGGTACACCTAGGGTTTCTAAAACATACACTGTTGTAGGCCAAAGCGGCCTTTAGGTTGTAACAGATGTGTCTGTGGTCAGACATGGATGCTTCATTACTTACCCTCCAGTCTTGCATGTGCCTGGATAGGTTTGCAGAGGCGACGGTGATGTCGAGGACTTCTTGTCGGGCTTTTGTCACGAAGGTTGGAGTGCAGCCTCTGTTGAGAAGTTCTAGAGAGTTGGTTAGCAGAAAGTCGTTTAACAACTCACCCCTATCGTTGACGTCCGTGCTCCCCCAGGTGGTGTGGTGAGCGTTTGCGTCGCACCCCACCAGCAGCTCCGCGTTGTGTTTCCGGGCGTAGTCGACCACGGGGGCGAGATCTGCTGAGGGGTCACTCTTCTCTCCAGGCAGGTAGGCCGAGCATATGATTACTCTGGACCCACTCCACCCTTTGAGATTAACATAGGCTGCTACCAAGTCGTCGGTGCATAACTCTGTAACAGGCAAGAACTCAATATTTTTGTTAAAGATAATGCATGCTCTGGGCCTTAACCCCTTAGTGTTAAAAAGAATCTTACCAGCGGCGTTGAGGCCCGATACGGTTGAGTTGGCAACCCAGGGTTCTTGTATTAGAGCGAGGTCGTACTTCTCCTCTGCAAGACAGCGCTCCACGATCGCAGCAGCTGCTACGGCATGGTGGAGGTTAGCTTGCAGGATCCTCGCTAGGGTTCCCTGGGCCGCCATTACTTCGTGAAGTCTCGCAGTCGAAGGTGGGTCGACTTGTTGGGTTTGCGTTTCCCTTTTTGGGGACCTTGTTGCCGTCCACCGTCAGGGTGCTCCCTCTGCGTCCCACGACCTGCGCCACTTCTGCCTCTGCCTGGAGTTCTGCCCCTAGGGTTTGAAGGCTTTGATCCCGATGTACCCGGGATGGGTAGCACTTCTCTCCGCGGGGGCGCTGCTCCAGTTGGGGTGGCAGAAGAAGGTCCCGCGACCTCAGGGGAGCTAGCTTGCTCGCCCTTGAGTTTGAACAGGATCGTCTTGAACCCTATCCTGGCCTTGTACTCCGCTGCTTTGAGGGCTTCTACGGAGGGCTCGTCGAGGGAGAAGGTCACTATGCGACCTCCTTCTCTAGTCCCTTCGTGCAGCACCTTCCACAGCTCGGTGTTGAGGCCAGAATTTTGTACCCGAAATAGCGTGAGGGCACTAGTGATGGATTTCGCCTCGCTATTCGGTATAAAAGTCGTGGCTGCAAGAGGCTTGGGCAGTTCACTCTCACTGAGGATCGTGAGCTGCGCCTCCGGCCACGGCTTTAGCTTCGGGATCTCTTTCGCAAGCCAGTCCTTACTCGCCTGGTTTTCGCAGGTCACTAGGAGCCAGCCTGGCTTGAAAGAGAGACCCAGAAACTTGGGACCTGCCCCTTTGGTGCTCATATTGGCGATGGCCGCCAACAGCCCCTGGTGGACAAGTACCATCTGGTCTTCACTCATGGGTTCCGAATTGCGGATCCCCACTCGTGAAGAGCTAGCCACGTCCTTGAAGCTGGGTTTGGCTGCAGAAACTACAGCGCTTTGCTCAGCAGGGGACGTAGCTACAATCCTAGGAGCCTTTTTGGTTTGCTCCTTAGGCGACTCTTCCTCCGAGCGTGCACGCTTCAGCGTTTGCGACTCGCGAGGAGGTTTTGGAAGCGGTATGTCCTTCCACGGCTTTTTGGAAAGTTCCAGGGCTTCTTCAAACCCGACCCTTTCCATCAGCTGTTTTAGGCGCTTCCGACGAGCACCCGATAGGCGTTCTCTGGACGACCTTTTGGGTTTTTCCGCTGGGTTCGTTTCCGTAGGTTTGCACGAGGCGTCATCGCCTCCGTCATCCTTTCGGTTCGATCCCTCAGCATGTGGAGTTTTACTGGGCGAGTTGGAGGATACGACAGCGCTCTCCGCCACAGATACAAAGCCGTCCTGGATTTCGTCCAGGACAGCACTGATGCACTTAATAGAAATATCTGAATTCTCCATAGAGTTCCCACGAGTAGCTAGGGAAAGGGTGGTCCACAAAGCGGCAGAGCCCCGCATGCCGCCCGAAGGGCTAGATACATCTCCGATTCGCCCTGGTTTCGGAGAGACACCGTTAAAGACTGAGCTACCCCCCAGCCACGCATCCCTCGGCACGGTACGTTTGACACCTTGGATTGGGGATGACCTTTTCGCCAACGACTAGCAAGAATCCGGACGTTGCCAGAGATTTACTAGTCGTTGCCCAGGATACACCGGCCCAGGGTTTCCGTTCAAGAGGGATCTAGAGATCCCACCTTGACTGAAAACCTCCAAGGCAACACGTGGAGGTAGATCATCTTCGTATCCCTGGCCATCGGGTCATAGCTGGCCATGGGCTAGCTATGACCCGAAAGTTCGTAGTCGTTTAGAGTCGCCATACGAATTTAGGTACGAGTTGTGCCTGAGGGCTTGCAGAATAACATAGCTACTAATAAATATAGCACTGTGGAAAACACATACGAAACATATTCTAATGAACTTGTTTTTATCTTTGAGCGCTTAAAAACGCTCGTGTAAATGTGTGTCAAAGCGACGCGTCGGCAGTCCCACAGGCCGTGGGTCGGCGAAGGCAGGTAATGACACAAAACGACATACGTGACGCGAGCGGCCGCCGCCGCATAACTCACACACAGATCACAACAAATCTGAGATGCCGAGTGATGAGCCTTCATAAAATACTCCAACCGATGATAGATACTCGTGTTTATATTAGGTGGTGGTCTTATTGCTATCTCTCTCCCTTTGTGGACAACGACAATGAACAGAGGTTGCGACCTTCGCACATAGCTGAGATAGTGATTCGGAATGATATCTTGACAGAATAAGACATTCTTTTCTCTGACATCTTACACGTAGACATCTCAGATGTGCTAGTTTATTCCGAAGCCTGCATCTTAATAAAATAGGTAAATTTTTTTCGTGTTCCAACCAAAATGATAAAAACTGAGTACTTAACGTCTCATATGGGTCTGTCACAGGGTATTCTGATAAGAAATGCTGTATCCTTCATCAGGTCGTCCGTCCACCCTGTGAGTGCCCATCCTACGCTGCCCTTGCCCGTGCGTGATCTCCGTCGAGAATTTAAGGCCCCACCGGCCATCAATTCTTCGAGTTATGTGTCCTGCCCACTGCCACTTCGACTTACTAATCCGCTGGGCTATGTCAATGACTCGTTCGCCTACGGATTTTCGATCACGTGGTGAAACACCGAGCATGGCTCCATGGCTCGTTACGTCCCTTTGAGCTTTCTTGTGAAGCCCATACTCAGAGGCCACGTTTCAGTGCCATAAGGTACAACACCACATTGGTAACACACATTGATTAATTGCTTTCGTCTTCATGCACGGAGGTATTTTAGACGAGAAGACGTTTCGCAGTTTCCAGAACGCCTGCCCATCTGAATTCAAGTCGCCGATGGGCCTCACTCTCGAAGTTCGACTTATCAAATCACGGATCTCTTGTCCTAGATAGACATACTCGTCTACAAATTCCTGAATGGAGTTCCAAGCTGATATTATGGGCACGACATGGGTATTCACCACCTGATGTTACATAAATATGAGTTCAAGTGTCTACTTTCTTGGAGGACTGGCTTCCTTATCTAAAGCAGCCGGAACATATAATGTTATCAACATTGATGCTTGGCAACAGACTTAGATATGATGAGTTAACTAAGCGGATAGTTTAAAATTGTCCAGGTGGTAACCAATCAAACCCCCCGCCTAGAAAACGAACCCTCTACTTGCGTGTTAACCATTCTGTTTACATTGATCCACGGAGGCCGTTAGAAACGGAGGCGGTAAATAGTAGCCGTTGCAGATAATAACTGGGTTTGTGTTTAATAATCTTGTCGAGTTGAGTGATTAGATGCGCTGGACGACCTTTAAGCTGACCTGGTAGTATCGCCTGAGGACTGACATCATTTAACATAGTCTTAGTAATCGATCAATACCTTGAACAAATTTTATGCAAGGACTCACTACACATCAATCAGTACGAGGAACATCTATTTGTTTACTTGTATCTGATATTGTTATTACAATACTTGGATGCGGCAAATAGATTAAGGACCTAGAACGTCATCGAAAAGGTCATTTGAATTGCAACACCATGATGCAATTATATGAGGTCCCAACCTTGAAGACCAAATGGTAATATATGGTTAAACACGAGGACTTAATCAAACTAGACCACCCGTTGTCATAATTTACATTTATGCCAACGTTGTCTAATTTAAGTCCAGTAAGTAAGTTTGCTAATTAGATTGGCTTGCTGCAACCATTTGAGGGCGCAAGGGAAGTACCTAGCTCAAACACAGTTTAGCTCATAGTTAGTTGCTGTCGCTAAAGTCAAGTGAGTAACATACTTTTGAAATGGGAAAACACGAACCTAATAGTAAGTATAGGTGGTACTTGCCTTACTGAGTCTTTATTAAAACTATTAAACTGTGTACAGTTGATAATATCGCTTAATTCAGCAGTCGACAATCTAGCAACATTGTTCCTTATAAGCAAATATCATCAAAAAGCATATACCAGATCAATTCGCCTATGAATGTGCGTACGTGGGAGGATCAGTGGTCAGACACAATTCTTAATAAGAGCGCAATTACCAGCATTAAAACTGCCAATACTGACGACGAGTGGGCTCCAAGGCTTAAGACCATATTTGGCGAAATTGTGTCTCACTGTCTTAGAAACATGACAAGAAAGATTAAAGTATGGATCAGATATATTAAACGCCATACATTAAATCTACGCATTCATTATAATTAGGAAACATATCGCACCCATAATAAGAAACTGAATTTAGCAGCATAAACAAAGCCACATTCATAAATAAAATAGAAGATCAATTTTTTTCCCTTTGAGCTGAATGGACATTACTGAAATAATATGGAGCATTACTGAAATAAATCACTTTTATCTATTTTATTTTTCAGTTTGGAAGTTTATGATTAAATTGATCGACTAAACGTAGACCACCTGCTTTACGCATACAAGCGCCCATATATTATTATCTCTTTGTTAATACCGACTCATACTCGGCCATTGTTTACATGTCACAATAAATAGAAATTAAATACTCGATAAGATCGAAGCTATGAAGACTGTATTAGTCTACGATGACTAGTTTACTGCCATTATACCAAGGGCAGGGCATAAACTGGAAAATTAAAACGGTAGGCACAGATCGCAGTAAGGTGACCTCAGTGACAATGTGTATATGAGAAACAATACTAAGTTATAATTACTTAAGTATGTAGGTAAGTATTAGGTTCTTACCTATGAAATTGGCGTTTTGTATGAAGAATTTCATTAAGACTGTTTTCTCCATACAAACATTTTTGATTTTTTTGTTTGGGAACGGCAAATCAAAATTTAGCTAAACTTTGTGTGTATTATCGGATAACATTAAGTTAAGTATAGGCAGCGTTAATTTTTAAAAGTAACCGCTTTATAAAAGTTTCAGCGAATCTAAGAAACGATTATGGGAAGCACATGAAAAGAGCTCTGTTCAAAATTTTTTTATTATGTGATTTAGCCCAAAAATTAAAAAAATATTAAAAAATTATTTTACTCTACAGTCTGTTTATGAACAAATTCCGTGCCAATTACCTACATAGTTATTGCTCCATTTCTTTCACGCTAAATATCGGGAAGATACAAGACCATCAAGTAGCACCTACCTACTAAGTGGCAGTGCGAAATAAAAAACATAGTACATATTGAGCACAAAATCGCTACCTACATATACAAAAATAGCGGAAACCATCCGCCCACGGTGCTATTTACATGTGTCCGAAGTACAGACGGGAAAAAAACCCGAATCGCCATTTACAGTAATAAGACAATGTAGTTCATTAAGTTTAGCTACCTCCGCCTACGCCAGTGGCACATTCGTTTCTTGTGTTTTTATAGGCCCTATGAAATGCTTAAACGTCTTAATTTTTGGAGCCGGACGAAGGTTATTTGCCTGTATGATTGGACTTCTGTCAAATATATTTATATGGTCTAACTCTAAATGTTTGTTTAAAATTGAGTAGTACTTGATTTTACCTATAAAGTTACATACACACACACATAACGTCACAAATTTTATCCCAAATGGGGTAGTCAGAGATATCCCATCAAAAACAATACTTGTCAAAAAAACCAAGTCTCGCAACTCAGTTGTTCTGCGGTAAAAAGTTGTGAGATCCATGTAATACCAAGTCGGTTGTTAATTTATTCAGTCTCTACTTAAGCGACTTTCTGTCTTAATACGTCCAGTCTCTAAGACCACGATCGTGGTCCATAACACTTGAAAATCAATTGTGTCTGGAATCTCCGTACTCGAAGCATTAAGTTGTTACGTAATAATTAACAGCATCTTATAGTGACGCATATCAATATTAAAATTCTTTAATGTTTTATATAAATATATCGAGACTTGGCCATCGCACTAAATAATTGAATTTACATGTGTTTTCAGGCGATTGAGTTTACACGTCTTTTCAGGCGATGGCCAAGTCTCAATATATTTATATAAAACATTAAAGAATTTTAAAATTGATATGCGTCACTACAAGATGCTGTTAATTATTACGTAACAACTTAATGCTTCGACTACGGAGATTCCAGACACAATTGATTTTCAAGTGTTATGGACCACGATCGTGGTCTTAGAGACTGGACGTATTAAGACAGAAAGTCGCTTAAGTAGAGACTGAATAAATTAACAACCGACTTGGTATTACATGGATCTCACAACTTTTTACCGCAGAACAACTGAGTTGCGAGACTTGGTTTTTTTGACAAGTATTGTTTTTGATGGGATCTCATTTCTTTTTGTATTTTGTAGACAGTTCTACTTTTTTCCTTTTCGGTACCTTCTACTTATTGTATATATGTATATCTACCAGCAACGAATTTTCTTAAAGCCCTCTCTCTGACTTATGAACTTTTCTTATTTTTGTAGGTATATAATTATACAACCTTACGCACTCGTAATAAGTACGAATACGCACGTAGGTACGTTTTTTGCATTAATAAATAATTTAATACACGTGTTTTCATCACCGGAATACCCATTTTTTGCTCGATTTGGCAGGGGCACTACCATGCGCCTATATTTATATGGGACTAGCTTAAACCCGCGGCTTCGCACGCAATAATAATAATTGCCGTAAAATAATAAAACATCGTTACGAATAAAGCCAATATTGAAAAATTTAATTAACTGAAGACTTGGCTGTATGGGCTTAATTTTCTTTGCTGTCTTTTCTAGATTTTTTAGTTTTTCCTTGATTCATACACCAAACACTACTTATATTCCAAATTTGAAGCTTCTAGGTCTGCTAGAAGTGCCTTAGAATTTTGATGATCGGTGAGTCAGTGAGTGACAAAATTAAGAAATTTGACCCCTTATAATTCTTAAAAATACTGGTTCAAATTGAATGAAATTTTAAATATACGTGTCTTTACAATGCCTGCATAGTTACTGAAAATTTGAGTCTTCTATTTTTATCCACAACGAAGTTACAGGGGGTCGAAAATGGTCTGAATTGCTTCGAGAAAAGGATGGTACGGCCGTGACGCTTTTTTGCTCGACTTGGTGGGGGCACGGCCGTGCACCCAGATCCCAAACGTTAGCGTTTGGGTGTTCCAAACATAACGATGACAAATGTCTGAAGTGCTGCTGATTACTGTAATTTTAGAGACACAGGTATCTACTGTCAAAGTTCAGTTGCAGTCAAAGTTCTTTTGGACCTTAAGAAATATCTGTCCTGCTGAGGGTCTAACATCATCATCATTTATTTCTAAAGAGATTTTGCAAGATCATTCACCTACATTATTGATGAGTAGCCATACCTCCCAAGTAACTTTACGAGTAAATCAGACGACGTTTCGTTTACAATAATCACCATCATCATGTGGACCAACACACAAGTAATTCAGAAAATGTCATTGGCAGTATTCAGTAAATGCAATAGCGTGTGTTGTGACTTCGGTTAAATGCCAATAGATTTGCCTACAATAATAGCGGGCGTATTGTGAACGACGCCCGGTGACGACTGACCAACTTGCATAATATATAACCGCGTGTTCATGCATACAAGTGGAGAGTTTGCAATGGATAATAATTAATCCCCGTTTTTCGTTGATTATTTCGCTAAGAAGATCTGCATTAGTAGTAGGTACGTTATATCAAAACTTCCATTTTGTAATGTTTTAGCTAACATATGCTTTTGAATTCTGGTGCACTTTCATTATTAAAATTTTGTACTTTATGACTTTTATTATAGTCTACCAAACCAACTAACCCTACACCATTCTCTTCTCACTCCTGCACATGCTAACGATTGGAAACTGTAATACTGGGTCTGGTATGCTCTGGCGATCCTACTGTACAGGAACTGAGGAGGTCATACCAACCTGGAGTCTTGGAGCAGCAATTCCCGCCTCCGTGGCTCAATGTAAACAACATTGGGTTTACGATTCGGAGGCCGCGGGTTCGATCCCCAGCGGGGTACATGTTTAAGTACTCGGTTTGGTTGGTGGTAGGGCATTTTAAATGTCCGCCTGGCTAGCTACCACCATCTTATCTAAAATCTGCCGCCAAGCAGCAATGTTAATAGCATTGTCGTGTTCCGGTTGTCAGAGATAAGATAGCCAGTCCCCCAAATGTGTTGGGGTTTCCGGGTCAGTACGCTTCCATCTTCGACCTCATCTTCACTTAACATCAGGTGTGATTGAGGTCAAGTACCAACGCTGCGTTGCTGCCACCACCATACCCAAGAAGTTTTCTTAAACTCAATGTCAGTGATATTTACCACGAGCGCACAAACCAAGACTATCTCTAACTCTCTCACTTGTGGGTAGTAAGTACGTTGAGGCAGCTCTTCTAGATGTTAAGTGGGGATCCGCCCCGGAGGAGAGGATAAAGATCTTGTGGATGGGAAAATGCATTACGCACGCGACTCATCGGGGAGAGCTGTTAACCCTCTGCGTTTATGTGGGGCGGTGCAGGATCCCTTGTGAAGTCTACTGCTAGCGTTCCGACGCCGACGCTAGGTGCGCTTTGACGCGCCTTCAGGCAATAGTAAAGTGCCTGGTTAGAGGCGTACCATCCGTCTTGGCGTTTCGTCCATACGGGCTATGGTGTCAATGGTGAGAGGGACACGCGGAGGAACCCTCCTTGTCAGATTATTCACCTTCGGCAAACAAGTTCCCTTAAGTAGAAAGTTATTAACCTAACAATCTACACATGGCTTAAGAGTAATTGAAGTAACTAATGAAATGCAAAAAAAAAACAACCTTGAAGTGACTGTTTCGAAACGTAAGTAATCGGGCAGTTGATTTATGATGCGTTACATTTTATTGACATTTAAATAAATATTGCACCTTACTGTAAATACAGCTGAAATAACAATATGTCAAAGTAAAGCTAGCACTTTTAATTGTAAAGTTTCCCATGTAGCAGGAGGCTACACTAAGGTCTAAAGTGCGTTACATCAGGCTACAAAAATCTACTAGAAAATATAAGCCTAGATTTACCCTAATGGCCACGCTGGGCAGGCGGGTTGGTGATTAGAGATTTCTTGGGAGCTCTGTACCAAGGACGCTGCTGCTACTGTTATACTCACGATCGTTTAGTCGCATTTTATCCTGTACCGTGGCAAGTGCCCAGTTCCCACGTGTCCAATTGAAAGGCAACTTACAACTAATCAACTGCTGATCAGTTTACATCAGTGACTGTACAATTACTTATGCACTGTACTAAACACTGTCCGTGTGTAAATTGGTGTTTAAGACATACGGGAAGATTATATATAGGGTGTATCTTTAAGTATTTTTAAGCCTTAAACCACGTATTACATTTGATTAAACCCAAAAATTGTATGTTTCGAAAGTTTATTTCATTTTTTACTCGACTGCCCCAGGATGGAGAGTAATGTTTTTCGGGTATAATGTATTTAATCCGCAGTGTAGTCCTAATTGTTCAATACTTTTCTTGTACTTCTTCTTACAATTTCTGAGGCTATTTAAACGTGGCCTAAGACTAAAAATACTTAGTTTTACACCCTGTATACTCTGCTTAATTTAATTAGTTATGTGCATTTATCTGACTGCTGTTAAACGGTGAAGGAAAACATCGTGAGGAAACCTTCATGCCTGAGAAATAAAAATTCAAAGATATCTGAAGTCCCCAACCCGCATTGGGCCAGCGTGGTGGACTATGGCCCATACTCCCTGAGTAGAAGAGGGAAGGCCTATATCCCTGCAGTGGGATGTTTACTGGCTGAGATGATGATGATACTCTGCTGGGATCCACATAGCTAATTATTGCTTACATATGGGAAAATCTTATCGCCACTTTCGTAGCAGATTTCAAGAGCAATAATATTACTGCCATCAGTTTTTGAAGGTCAAAATCAAATTATACACTTACCCAAGCATATATAGTTGAACAAGGATTATAATTATGGTATAATCGTTAGTGACTAACGTTGTCCTTAAACTACTTTTGTTCGTAATATGCGTATAAATAAGGTCTATAATTACAGTCTATGGTCATACAATAAACGCCATTACAGATATATTTGTGCTAGGCATTTTTTCTGTAACTTTACCCTACTTAATCGTTTATTGATTAACACCTAATATTTTATCTGAGATTATACTGTAGGTTAGAGCTGTTATTTATCCAACTTCCACCCAACTATTATCCAATCCAACTTCCAACTAATATAATAAGACGACCTGTTTGGTGTAGTGGTTAAAAAGTCTGACCGCTATACCAAAAGGTCGCGGGTTCGAATCCCGCCAGGGGCATATGTTTGTATGATGAATACAGACATGTGTTCCCGGGTTACGGATGTTTTTCATTTATATGTCATTTATTTACAAAAAAAAAAAGTATTTGTGTATCTATCTATAACACAAGCCTAGATGCTTACTTGGACTTCGACGGACGGACTATATGGCGCTGTGTGTATGTGCAAAGATATGTATGTATTTATGTATGTATTTATTTATAATAAATCTCTTCTGCAATAAAAAACCAAGGAAAATTCGTTTTCCTTCCGAGGGTTTGTTGGAAGAAATCTCTTACAGAGATAAGCTCGCCTTTTGTGTATTGTAATTTCTGCCCTATGTTTGTATACTTATATGCAATAAAGTGTTAAATAAATAAAATAAATGCGAAAGTTTGTGTGTATATGTATATTTGTTACCTCTTCACTCCTAAACGGCTGGACGGATTTGGATGAAGTTTGGTTGGTAGACAGATTAGAACCTGTATTAATTACAGGTAATTATTTTTGCTGAACCGATTTTGCTAAAATTTTCCACGCGAACGAAGTCGCGGACAACAGCTAGTATCTACCTATACTGGGTGAAATTTAATTCGTGTATTTCCTCTTTACTCCACTCCTATTCACGAACAATTTTCCACTAGGAACCATAGCCGAAATTCAGTATGGTTTACTCTGTATGGGTAATCGAAATTTTTTTGATCAAATTCGACTATGGTTGCTCGGGGAAATTGTGCATAATTAAGAGCGGCGTCATCAGTTAACGAGAATTATACGAATTCTAATTCACCCGGTATATTAGATACTATAATCAAGACCAACATTTTTTTTAATTAGAATCGTATATCAACATTCAATTATTCTCACAACAAAGTGAGGAGTACCTAAGTAGAAGTTTTATAGTAAATACGTAATGAGCTGGGAACGTAGCGGTGATCGTAGAACGGCCATTGTCCGCACTCGGGGCGCCTTCCGCTTCCATTGGCCACCTAACGAAGAGCCCTAGCTTTGCAGTAGTTCGCTACACACCGCAACATCAGAATCTAAGGTTGGGAAGTGCCAAATATAATGGTCCAGTCTGCGTATTACTAGATATAGGAAAGTATCGAAAGGCGGAACGACTCGATTGAAAAATGGAAAACATGTGTTGGTACCGTAACCAGTGCTGTGGTCTACTGTACGCTAAATTAGTTAGGATTAGCACAATAGTTTGACGACCTGCAATCAGATAGCCTAAATCAATTTCTTTGGAAATTGTTTGTTTGTTTGTAAACGCTTTATTGTACAAAAAGGCAATACATTAATTTAGCATAGAGAAATTGAGTACAACGGCGGACTTACCCCATAGAGGGATGTCTTCCAGTCAACCATAAGGTTAGTTAGAAAACAGTAGATTGGGCGTATACAAATCACAGCAAATTAAAACTAGGTATTGTTCAAACAAATTGTTATCGTTTATGACGTCAATAATATAATAATAATAAATATCTATCACATACACACAGCGCCATCTAGTTCCACAATAAGCAACTAGGCTTGTATTATAGATACCAGATGGTTGATAAACTACACACATACATATTTTTTTTGTAAATAAATAAATGAAAAACATCCATAACTCGGGAATACATATCTGTATTCATCATACAAACATATGCCCCTAGCGGGATTCGAACCCGCGACCTTTTGGTGTAGCAGCAGAGTTTCTAACCACTACACCAAACAGGTCGACAATCAACAATCGTCAATGTACCATCCATCCACCAGGACGGTCAGTTCATAGTTATCGCTATTGCTATAGCTTTGAGCAAAGTGTATACAAAACCTACGGAGAGTTAGGCGGAGTCCCTGTTAGGTGAGTGGTGAGAAACCGTGGCTGCTATACTAAAAGGTCGCGGGTTTGATTCGGCTACGAGCATGTGTTTGTATGATGAATTTTTTAACCGATTTCCAAAAAGGAGGGCTAGTCTGCGATTGCCAAAGTAATTCCAAAAGCGGAAAGCAACAATATAAATATAAATATTCTTTGTAAACTCGTATCCAAAATATTGTTATTAATGCAGACGTGGAAAAATCGGGTTAAAGGTTTTCACAATTTCCCAAAGAAAGTTAAGTTTTTAGCGTAGCTTTGCTTAGCAAAATAGAATATAGGTACTCATACACTCATAATATACTCGGAATATTAACATTTAGAAAATAATAATGTTTAATGCGTGAGAATATGCGGAGACATTGCTACTCTCCCTCTTGCCAATAGCCCCGATTTGTGAAGGCATATGTGCTTGCAAAAGCGAAATCCGCTTTGTTTAAGCACCTACTTATATAGGCAGATAATAAATATTCCTATATACATTGCATTTTATATTATGACTGGATAATAGATTAGATTTTTGCTCACTATCATACATACAATTTCGTAAATTAATGAAGTCTAAATTAAAAGTAATTGTCAAACACAAAATATTAACTTTTACATACATGTCAAAATTTATAGAATTCCTGGCTTAAAATATTATGTACATCAAAATATTGTTCACAAAACTGATGGGTGAGTCATCCAGTTAGTTAACGTGCGTTAGGCCCATATTTCAGAATGTTGCTCAAGCTTAGAACTGCGCTTGAGCATATTTAGACAGAGATGCCGCTGTACAAGTTACATAAAGGTGTCCATTTTTAACTGTCCTCAAGCGGAGATCTCTGCTTGAGTAACATTCTGAAATACGGGCCTTAAATAGTTTCAATTATCTTTATTTCATATTTTCATTACCTACTCCGATTACTGATAATTCAATTTTTTTTTTATGATTGACTGGATTCGCGTTCGACCACAATCTGACCTGATGGAAAGTGACGATGTGATCGAAAATGAAGCACGCGATCCCAGTAAATGCCTATTCACTCTGCTCTTGAAGAGCCCAAGGTTGTAGGATTCAGGTAAGACTGACGCCGGAAGGGAGTTCCATGTCTTGGCTGTTCGGATGATGAATGAAGAATCGACTTCTTAGTGCGAATGTTCGGTATATTAACTATATACAGGTGGAATCCCTCCCCACGCCCAGTGGTCCGAAGATGGAAGGGCGACGGTGGAATAAGATTACGTAATTCCAACGCACACTCTCCGAAATGCATCCTGTATAATATGAAGTAAAAGAGGTTATTGTGGGAATTAATGACTTACACAGGTTACCGAGTTTATAGAGCTCTCATAGGAAAGATTGTCAAATTAAATAAAATTCCTTTCCTGCATATTGCCCTGAGTGACAAGGCACATGGTCTATTTGAGTAGTTACATATGTATTGTAACTATGACATGTGTAATGCATTAAATAATACGAATATGACTACATACTAACTTTAATTGATCTGTAAACTTCATGTGACATACACAACTGAGGCGCCATATTACTTAACGCACCTTAACATTTGTCGTGGTTTGTCATAGGAGTGCCGTATCAAATATTGCATTAGTTGAATACATATGCTTCGTTGAACTCTTAATCAAGAATATCATAGAAATTGACAACACCCTACCTGTTTTTCTATCTACAAATTTCCCATAGGGGTTGTCTGAAAGAGATCGCTTTTAGTGATAAAACCGCCTAATTGTGTTCCATTGTTGTCATCAAAAATTATTGTAAATTATTTTGCGCAATAAAGAGTAATTGTATTGTATTGTATTATTGTATAGAATTTTCTTATTAAAAAAAACCGACCAAGTGCGTGTCGGGCCACGCGCAGTGTACTATTTCTTAGTTGTCCGTCGCAATATGTGGATTTAAAAGGGGGCTTTTTGTTGTTTGATAAATGATTTTTAACGGAAAGTAAAAGTTTTTGGACTAAACTCAGTAACTTGTAAAGCTGTGATGGTTTACCTTTAACTTCGTTATAATATATACTGAATTTTTCACGTATCCAAAAACAACCATTTAGCTGACTTGACTTGACAATACTTCACTCTAATAAAAATTAACACTTTACAGCTTAATGTTCGCAAACGGATATTTTACCACTTTCTCAGACACTCATGCCAAATTACAGTTTTTTAGTACTAAAAACTAAATTGCAGACAGACAGACGGACGGTCATGGCGAAACTATAAAGGTTCCTTATTGACTACGGAAACCTAAAAATGACACACAGAGTAACGAAACACAGCTAATGATGATTGATAAAAAAGAGAAACAGTCCTTACGAAATAGGTGAAAACCAGGTAACAAGTCTAATTGTCATGAGTTCTATTATGTAATTTCATTGATATCGTTGTCGATTAAGTACATTCTGTTACATGATTGGTTGGCTAATCGTTCGCTCGGCATTTTGACGTTTTAGACATATATTAATAAAAACAACAATATACAGTATTAACACAATATACAGAAACAGATTTTGAAATGCGGTGAGTGCAATGTGATGGATGGGTGTCTGACTCCATCTCAGCATATGCTGCAGCAATTGTTACAGCGCTGGTTTTCAGAGGAGCCCAACATCAAGAGCCTCCGACGCGATGCGGAAAGTTGTACTAGTTGTGCAAATCCATCCACATAACTAAATATAACAGTTGCATATAGATAAAATTAAACATTATTTATTTATACTGAATATTTAGACAGGTTACTTATAAAATTATTTCTCAGTAATTTTCTCAGTGGTCAACGACGACGATACCGATTTACATAACTTTATGGCAAATCTCACTCCAAAATACCTCAGTGCTTGAAGACGATAGTCTTTTATCTATGTGTGTTTACCAGTGATGACTAATGGTACTGAAACGTGGTCAGTCACTATGGACCTCATAAGAAGGCTCAAAGTCACGCAACGAGCTATGGAGAGGACGATGCTCGGCGTTTCAATACGTGATCGAATCAAGAGTGAAGAGATCCTTAGGCGAATGTAGGTCACTGACATAAACCAGCGGATTAGCAAGTTGAAGAAGGCAGTGGGCACCACATAGCTCGAAGAACTGATAGCCGGTTGGGCATTAAAGTTCTCGAGTGGACCAGGAGCAGGTCGTCTGTCCACCTTGTGAGTGACAAGGTGGACAGATGACCTTGTAAAGGTCGCGGGAAATCGATCGCTGGATGCAGGCCACTTCTAACAGGTCACTCTGGAATTCTATGGGGAGGCCTATGTTCAGCAGTGAACGTTCTGCGGCTAATATGATGATGTTGAGGGCAAATCTGCTTGATTCGGTGTCATAAAGTAATGTCTTAGCAAGAGTTGTACTAACTACAATTTGAGGATATTCAGCGGAGCCTCACATAATGCACTTATATTGTCTGGAAAATTGTCAGTTAAGTTTCGATTATATATACAACTCCATACAAACACTTGGTAGGTAGTGAAATAGTTATCTAACTCGTAGATTTTTCTTTACGCTTACTACCTTGATACAAATAAAAGCACAATAGCAGAGACACAAGTAGGAAATCGCCGCTCCAGTGGCTCGAATAATTCACATAGAATCTTAGTTGCACATGAAAATCGTAATTTTGTATGCAAATTCAGCTCACCATGGAAACGAGATTAACTCAGTACGAATTCTCCATTTAAACAACTTTCTATCATTGTTTTTATACCTAGAATTTATTAGCTATGCGTCGAAATTAGTTTATGATAAACATAAGGGCTTCAATTGCGTATGTTATATAGAACTATTTAAAAATTTCCTGAATAGTTCCATTGGTGATTGGATACTGATTACTGGCTATCCATAATCGAATTCAGTGGAGGCAGCTTCTTATCTTCGAAATTTAAATGTTTATTTACGTGTGGCCATAAAGCGATTTGGAATGTGTCCTTGCTACGCACCACGCTCCGAAAATCCGAAAACATTCAATGAAAATAACAAGTGAATACAATCACGCGAAACTGTCATGAGTTTGACTGTTGTTATTTCAGACAAAGGCTACTTTACTATTCAAGGCATGTCCATCGCGTATAAACAACGCGGTTGTACGTAATGTATGTATGAGGTACAATAATAATTGGTCAACAGATTAGTTCAGTTTAACTAAGTAACTATAGTCTTTAACAGTAGGAAGGCGGATGAGTTTGTGTGTGCCAACAGAAATTTGACAAACTGTTTTCTACTACCAAGTATTTGATTTTGTGTATCTAGCCTACAACTAAAAATTTAATATGTAGAAAACCCCCGGTAAACAAAGAAATATCATCCAGATTTTTTTTTATGCACAACGGGTTAGCACTTGACCTCAGTCACAGATGAGGCCGAAGGTGGAAGCGTGCTGACCCGGAAACTCCATCTTATTTGGGGACTGGACTTATCTCTGACAACCAGAATACAACAATGCAATTAACATTGCTGTTTGGCGGTATACTTAGATGAGATGGTAGCTAGCCAGGCGGACATTAAAAATGACCTACCACCGAGTACTAAACATGTACCCTGCTGGGGATCGAACCCGCGACCTCCGATTCGTAAACTTTATGTTGTTTACATAGAGCGACGGAGGCGATTAAAACGGATAAACCTAACTAAATGTTTTAAAAACTAAATATCTAAACGGCCTAATCGATTTTCATCAAACATGGGCTAATTAATAACCTGTTCCCTCATTTAGTCTTTAATACAAAAAACCACACTCAAATCGGAACAAGCATAACTGAGATACTTACATCCAGACAAAGACTGGATACGCGCAAACACACATTTATACAACGCCGTTGTAACTCAGCATAAGTACGGTACCTAAAACTAATTAACCTAAATGATAAATAATTTTACTCAAAGGACACCTTTTTCAATTTATATAAGTTTTTTTTTTATTAATAACACCAATACAATTGTAAAGTTGTTTAAAAAATAAATACTGACACTAGTTAAAATAAATATATTATAATAGGAAAGCATGTCAGGAATTTATGAAAATGTCATATCCATATACGCGTTAATAGTATTGTAACTTGAGCTAAAGTTTCTACAACGTGAAATTTTTTCGGCAAATAGGAATAAACCACTTTCCAAAATTCCATTAATGTATTTTCCATCTTGTTAACAGTAATAAAATATTTTCCTTTGGTAATGCCAAAAAAGGTAATGCCAATGAAGTTTTTATCTATCTATCTACATATTCGCTTACTTTAATATTTAATGTATCCGAACGACAGTTTCTCATGTTGTACCTATATAATATCTATACGTAAGGTCCCTAAGATACGTTTCAATACGTATCTACACATTCTAAAATAATGATTACCGGCATTTACAATTCTAACTTGTTAGATGGCTTTATGTTACTTCAAGTCAATGCAACAAAAGAAGAAAGTGGAATACTTGTAGATGAAAGTCGTCTACAAATACGTCGTGCCCATGAGACGGAAACGTAGAAATTATGGATTGACGTGATAGGTATACAAGTTCAAATGAGGTAAGCTGAAAAGTTTTAAAGGCCAAACCAGGGCAAAAGGATCATATTTATTACAACAATCTCGATTTCTCTCCTCATGTCGTAGAGCTGAAGTACATATAAGTAGTTCGTAAAATATAATCCACAACTGGTAAGAAAGAAGTCCACCACTGGAGACCCGTGATATGAAACCCATAGGTACCAGATGAAATGACAATCTGAAAAGAGCTGCGGTCAGTCTGATGCCGAAAGGTGAGGATATGATAGAGCTCTGTCCAATAACCAACATTAATCAGTCGACGATGATGAATGATGAACATGGTATTAATTATATATTAGTAAAACCTGAATCGTCCCCAAAATGGCGCATAAATGTCAGTGAAGGTGTCCACTCTCGCAATAATGATATTACTAACAAGTTGTTAGACATCTGATACCTGACTTGGGGTATGGTCTAAAATGTAAAAATGTTATTTTTATTAAGAGTAGGCCTTATAAGTTTATAGTGAGGTTATTATTAATATGATACGACATTGTAAAATAGGCAACGCTGCGAGCGTGGCAGAGAGATAAACCATTTATATGTTTCTTCAGTCACGCACACACATTCAAGGTTTATCTACAATAACAAGTGTAGATCGATTCAATTATGGCAACGTATTACAAGATTAATATTAATATGTGGGCTGCAGTAACACAAATCGGCCATAGGTCATGAGATTGATCAAAAAGCAAAACACTGATTTTGAGCTTAATACGCAACATGTAAATGGGTGAATATTGAAATAGAAGTAGTGAAACATTTTTGGTTAATAACTAAGTTGGCAATCTCGACGGAGTGTTAATTTTGTAAACTTTATTGTCCATATTTTTAATGACTTTCCATATTATATTCTTTGTTGTTTGTTAAAAACACGATCATTTCAAAAGTGAGATAGATTATACATATAAAATTTTATTCTAAACCTAAGCCTTAACTTTGGCGAGGCAATGGACTAGTGTAGCTGTTGATGATGTGATGTCTATTCTTTTCCACTAGCAACTTCACTTTCGTGGTCTTTTTAGCGATGCACCATAGCATAGAGAAAGCAAACGCCAAGAAAAGTTATTACGATACCATCGATTCGATACGATACCATGGTTCCATCTTTCCTAAGTACGTACCGGCCGGGTATTAGTTAGTAGTTCTTGCAATGTTTGTAGATAAAAGCAATGAAAATATACAATTCACTATAATACAAATACTCTTTACTGCGCAAAATAATTTACAATAATTTTTGATGATAATAATAGAACACAATTAAGCGGTCTTATCACTAAAAGCGTAGGTAGGGTGTTGTCTATTTCTATGATATTCTTGATTAAGAGTTCAACGAAGCATGTAGTCAACTAATGCAATATTTGATACGGAACTCCTATGACAAACCACGACAAATGTTAAGGTGCGTTAAGTAATATGGCGCCTCAGTTGTGTATGTCACATGAAGTTTACAGTTCAATTAAATTTAGTAGTCATATTCATATTATTTACTGCATTACACATGTCATAGTTACAATACATATGTAACTACTCAAATACACCATTTGCCTTGTCACTCATGGCAATGTGCAGGAAAGGGAGACAGACATCTAATTACTGGTCTCTTTAAATAATCTATGTCATCAATGTCGTTTTATTTCCAATATTTATATGTTACCTATTTATGAAGCTAAACTTTTCATCGGACTCTTCCAGACAACCCACAGCTATGGGACAGTCGCTACAGACTTGTACCACCACCGCAGTCTGAAGTCGGCCGTCAAATCACGAGCTGTGCCCGTCCTTCACGGATGAATACGCGTAGTGAGTGAGGCGCGCGCATTGCACTTATTCGTATAGCTTGGCATTGTTGTGGATTTCGACTCTATTACGAGTACTATACTAATAAACCAGTATGATAGAAATGTCTAAAACGTTAAAGATAGTTAGATTACATAACCATACCGTAGCGAGGCATAAAAACTTCATTGCAGACAAAAAATCAGAGAATATTTCACTTATGCCGAGAACATTCCATACGAATGAATGAATGGATCTTTTCTTTAAAACTAGAAAATATTAATCATATTTGGGAAAAAAAAATGTTAGGTTTTAATTAAGAAATAGTGCTACAAGAATCTCCTCCCGTCGTCCCCTACTCTAATTAATTAT